>HG993155.1:2446071-3660357 GCA_905231865.2 Boloria selene
AAATTTCATGAGAATCGGTCAAGCCGTTTCGGAGGAGTTCAAGTTCGAACCCCGTGACACGAGAATTTTATATATTAGAAGATATATCGTAATAATAAGTAATAATATTTTAGAATAAAAATTTCAGCATATAAAAGTAAAATTAAAGTTAGCATAAATGTCTCTACATCCTGAAACATTCATTGGCAAATTAACTGTAAATTAATATATTGTAATAATAATAAAGATAAAAAAACTCAATCCCTTCCGGTTTAAAAATTAACAAGTAATAAATAAAATTGTAGAAAAGAGCTCTAATTATGTTAGAGGAAATTCGGTTTAAAAAAAAAAATTATGAAATTAAATTTAGTTTAAAAATAATAAAATACAAATATCTAGAGAGGGCCTCTCTTATAGGTCCAAGGAGAATAATAAATGATTATTAATTTATCAATAAATTATTATTAAATGATAAATAACAATAAATTCTAATTCTTTAAGTTAAATTAGTTTTACTTCACAATTTATCAAATACTAGCGACTCACCCTCGCTTCGCTCGGGTTCGTCCCTCAATTTAGCGCGAGCGAAGCCGCGGATTCTGCTAGTATTAAATATAGCCTATGTTCATCAGGGATAATGTAGGATTCTAATGGTAAAAGAATTTTTTAAATCGGTCCAGTAGTTTCGGAGCCTATTCAATTCAAACAAACAAACAATCAAAACTTTCCTCTTCATAATATTAGTGTAGATAATATAATGATGGTAGTGATAATGATGGCAATGATGGTGGTGGTAGTGACGGTAATGATGGTGATGACTGATTGTGATGGTAGGGATGATGGTGATGACTAATTATGGTGGTAGGGATGATGGTGATGACTGATTTTGGTGGTAAGGATGATGGTGATGACTGATTGTGGTGGTAGGGATGGTGATGGCATCAGTTACCTCAGGCTTGTTCCCCCTGGGCAGTATGCTGGCGGCGTGCGCGTTGAGCCAGTGGAAGTCGTGCATGAGGCGCAGTCCGCGCGAGCCGTGCTCGAAGGGCAGGTAGAACAGGTCGCACAGTAGCAGTAGGTCGTCTGTTGTTAGCGTGTTGATCTCTATCTGCTCCTCTACTGCTCTGGGGGGTGGATGTTGACTATCAAATATATAATACATATATTATGTAGTACTCGCTTCATGTAAAAATAACACTGTCTGTCAAATTGTGCAGAGGCGATTTAACGGTCAATTTGGTGGCAAGAGGCAGGTCTCAAAAAGAGTGCTATTGATTGATAAACCTGAACGAACTGATAAGTTCAAAATACCATCGCGCACACAAAATATTTAGATTTTTGTATGTATGTTCTTTTATTGTAGTCTACTAAGAACTACTACTTTGTAATACTATGAAGTAGTGTAGTGTCGGAGTTAATATTATAATAATTTGTTACTTACTCATCAGCTACTTCAACTGGTTCACTTGATTCAACAGATTCTACCATCATGTCACCACTCAAGGGACTGTTGCTTGGCTCCACTTGCATAGAACCATTCTGTTAAAATTAATAATAAAAATAAATATTTTATTTTTTAACACATATCCTGTTATTATTTTAAAAATAAAAAAAAAGTAGTTTTCAAAAAACATAACAAAAAAATCACTCAAGTACATTCTTGTACAAAAATTTCATATTATATTCTCAAAGAAAGATTTGTTACAAACAATAAATTACAATGGAAAGGAAATGAAGTCATAACCATAATTAATTAAAGTCACTATACATTTAAGAAAGGCGTTTCTTTGTTTTTAATCTACTGCAGCAGATGGAAGGTTATTCGATATTAACCTACTTGTATTCGTAGTATGCAGATTATAAGTTCACAATTTCGTAGCTTTTTATTTTCTAAGTGAAATCCTTATTTTTCTAAAAGAATCCTAATCTGCCAGTTAGAGTATCATCAAAATGGGTCTAGCCTATAATAATAATAACTTAACAATATGCCATACCTCACTAAGCTGATCGTTCATAACAACGTCGGAGTCGGTGCCGCCGGCCGAGGGCGGGTCCACGTCCAACGGCTCAAGCAATGGCCGGCTTGGGCTTAGCGTCTGCGGCGTGTCTGGGGATATTAGAAACAAATATAAATAAATAAATATGTTTGGACAGTATCACACACAGCGCCATCTAGTTCCGTGGTAAGCTACGAAGGAAGCTTGTGTTATGAATACCAGATATAATATCTATACTAATTTTATAAAGCTGAAGAGTTTGTTTGGTTGAAGGCGCTACTGGTTCTATTTGAAAAATTCTTTTTGTGTTGGATAGTCCGTTTATCGAGGAATGCTATAGGTTATATTACATCACGCTACGACTAATAGGAGACGAGTATCAACGAACAATGTTGCAAAAAAATGGGAATGGCGTGCGTTAGTTCTGCGAGGTATCATACCGTGCGACTCAAAAAGAATTTGGTTTCAGGTCTTTAGAACGCGTGCGACACCGCGGGAAATGCTAGTGTAATAATATGTACAATATACTAAATTGAGCCCTTGAAGTCAAATTGTTGGGCTTACGGGAGGGATACCTTTATCCCTTAAATATGAGGTAAATTGGGCCATAGTCCACCATACCATACTGGCCATCATCATAAGACAGGAAGTAATCACGAAAATGATTTACACGTAAATATATTAAAAATACAAGACCTGGGATTTGAACCTACTTCACTCGCTTTACAGATTTTTATAATGCAAGAAAGTAACTTTACTATTGGATTAGCTTTCTCTATCTTTATAATAAAATCTATACATATAAATAAAATTGGAGGGTCTGTTTTTAATTTCAAATTAACAGCTTTTCACTAAATGCATATGAAAGTATATACGATTATAGCAACAAAAACCTTTTAAAATGTTTGTCTCTCTGTCTGTCTGTTTGTTCCGGCTAATCTCTGAATCGACTGGACCGATTTTAAGAAAACTTCCACTCGCACGTAGCTAATGTTATAAAGCGTAACCTAAGCTACTTATTAACCGACTTCAAAAATGGAGGAGATAGAAATTTTATTTATTTTAACTAGCGGAACCCGCTTCGCTGACGCTAAACCATGGTATAATATAATTTTTATATTATTTACATGTAACTAATGTATTTATAACGTACCTCCAACACTCATATCGCCATTTTGCTGCTGTTCGACAACTGGCTCGATGACGTCATCAACAATAATCGTATCATCATCATCTTTCTTCATCTCCTCAGTATAGCTAGCCGTTTCCAACACACTATCATTCGATGCCGATTCGTTTATATCGATTTTATCCGACATAGTGTGGTCCGTCTCTATTTTGTCGCTATCTTGATCGATAGTTTTCAATCCCATAATAGGGACGGGTAATGTCGATACTGGGATTTCCGATGGTAGTGATATGTTGGAACTCGCGATTGGTATGATCGGATTGGGTATCGCTTCGTTTAGTATAACCTTTGTGGGGGAGACTAGGGAGTTCATCACTGGGGTTGATACCGGATTGTAAGATTCTATTGGTGACATCTGAAAAAAATTTTTAAGGATTAATACTTATCTATTTATATATATATATAAATATATATATATATAAATATTAAATACTATATGCGCCATCTAACGGATATTTGTGCAACTTAGATGCCAAACCGCCATCTATTAGGATTTTATAGAACTAACCGATAGATAAACACTAAAGTCGTATAATAAACATTTAATTTGCAATAACAAATATTGAGATAAAAACGACTCTATCTCCCAAGTTGAACCAAATTACAGATGCTTACAAAATTTGATAAAAATTGATTCAGTAGTTTCGGAGTTTATCGCGAACATACACGAAATTTTTATACATTTAGAAGATATACTTTGCTATGACTCTTTTCAAACGGTATGTGTGTATAGGTTTGTGTTGTGTTGTGTGTGTGTTGTGTGGTGTGTTGTGTTTGTGTGGTAGCAATACTATCAGCAGTTACCCCCACAGTGAGCTGTGCGCGGTCGGGCGAGCACACGTCTGCGAGCGCGTGCAGCTGGCTGGTGTGCACGGTGGGGATGGTGGGGATGGTGGCCAGCTCCGCGGTGGTGGTGGTGGTGGTGCCCGTCAGCGTCATGCACGTGTTCACTGACGGCAGGATCGGGATCATCGGTACTGGTGGCACTAAAGCGGGACACAAATACGCAATCTGTTGAGTGGTGACTAGAGAATGAAAACTTTGTTATTAATGGAAATGCTGTAAAACGTGAGTTGTCAAAAATATCGACTTTCATGACGAATAATTTCAAAGTTAACGCACAACACTAGATGCACTAATATCTAATATTCACAAAAAATCAATATCAGATAATATGCAAATGAAACCCAAATTATATTTGAGGTATAATCAATTAAATAGTAAATCTATTTGTATTTTTCTCGATATTTTTTTTAATTTTTTATCCTCCACGGCTAATATGCTTTTAAGCAATTATGATCGCGAAAGAAACCGTTGTTGTCATCGTCGTGAGATTTTTCTACCGCGAAATAATCCTAAAAGATGATTACATTTAAAACGTCAACTATATGCGTAAATCTAAGAAAGCATTATATCTATGAAATAATAATCAAAAATCATAATATAGGATGTTGTCATTTATGGTACTACAATGTACATAGTTGCATCAATATGACGTCCAAAAGGCATGTTCTAAAGTTGCTAAACTGATATAATCTATACTAATATTTTAAAGTTAAAGAGTTTGTTTGTTTGTTTGGTTGAACTCGCTAATTTCAGGAACTACTGGTCCGATTTGAAAAATTCTTTTAGTGTTGGATAGTCCGTTAATTGAGGAAGACTATAGGCTATATTACATCACGCTATGACCAATAGGAGCGGAGCATCAAGGAAAAATAATGCAAAAACGGGAAGGGCTGCCATTCGTTCTGCGAGGTATCATACTGCGCGACTCAGAAAGAATTTGGTTTCCGGTCTTAGAACGCGTGCGAAGCCGCGGGAAATGCTAATGAAATTATATGATAAAATGAAACAATAACTAACCTGATACAGGTGCTTGTGGTTTTATGACAGGTCCTTGCGACATCTTAGGTATAGAAAATTCCGGTAACCATTCGTTGATGGCTTGTCTGAAAGGGAACAAACAAAAGTAAAAAATGTATGAAGAAAGAATTTTGTGATATAATACTCTTATTATGAACTAGAAACTAAACCTTGCTCCACTTGGCTTCGTCTCTAAATACATTTTAAAAGTTTACATAATTTCTCGGAAATTAATTATTTTCTTGTATTAAAAAGAAAGCCAAAAAATATTCAACATCCAAATTCGATTAATTTAGAATTATGTATAGATTAGATACCTTTAATAAACTTTACAAGCAAATTGAATCATTATAATAAAATACCTAAGGGCTTGTCGATGATGGTACACATGCTTGCCGAGGGTGGGAGGCACTTCATCTTCACACACGCCTTGTTCACCTTCACGCTCCAGCTTGATATCCCAAGACACGGCTTCCACTGTTGGAAACATTTTTATTTATATTATATAATGTTTTTTATTAACATTACTAAAACTATTTATATATTTTTTATATTTGTTATGTTTTATCATTTTCCTGACCAAGTTAAATTGGGAAAAATGTCTTCAATGGAATACTTTATATTGAAGGGTCTACGATTTTTTTAACAGGGGCAGAAAATAATGGCCCTCTCTAATTAAGTAACTCTAATTTCAGTAAGAAGACGCGATTATATAGAGTAAACAATTTTTTCCTTTGGCTTGTGTTGCGCCCTTTTCTTACCAATCGACAGTTTTTTTTTATCATACTTCGTTTCTTGAAACTGTCGCTCTCAGGGCAGGTGCCCGGTTTGTCCCCCCTAGATTTTTTTATAAGACCGAATGCCCTCCGACATGAGGATCGGAGTCCTTTTTATATAATTTTTATTACTGCACTTTTTTAGAAACAGGAAGGGTGTTGATTTTTTACAACTTTCCAGCAGTGGGACATTAGAAGACTATCAAGGGGCTATCAACTAGTGTATGTATGAACTATAGCACTTACTATGCGCAGGCGCATCGAGGCTACAGCGTGCCCAGTGCGCAAGCGTCCAAATGGCGATCATGTTGGCGTTGTACTCGCAGTTGGGGTTTGAGAGCACTCCCCGCAACAGCGGGATGAGCTCGGGGGACCGCCCGCAGTACGGACCTAAGATAATACATTCATTCACTTTTAGAGGTGCGAATATCGTTCGAATCGAATTGAATCGAATAATAATATTCGATTCGAGTCGAATCGAAATCGAATATTAATATTCGATTCGGAACGAATAATTCGTACGTTCGAATTATTCGCACACACCTATTCATTTTATAAAAAAAATAGTATCATAAATAAAAAAAAACAAAATCAAATCCCTTTTTTTATATTTAAATCTAACAAGCTGGCCCACTTCGCTGGGCTTAAGTTAAAATAAATCAAACGTTTTTTATATAATGAACAATATGTTAAGTTACTCATTATAACATTAGCTGTCTGCGAGTGAAAATTCCGTCAAAATCGGTCCAGACGTTTCAGAGTTTTTATATGCATTTAGTGTAAAGCTGTTTATTTGAAATTAAAAACAGACACTTCGATTTTATAGTATATATGTACCTACTGATGTTGAATATCCCTCTTAATCTCTCTATCTCTATTTCTAAATCACTGCAGTTATTAAGGAAAGGTGGTTATTAGGAAGATGATAGATAGCTTCTACTGCCACAATTATTGAATAGAGATTAGCATGTAAAGAAAAAAAAAGTGACTAATAGAAGCACATTTACTTACCCAAAAATATCCTTTTCTGGTCATAGTCATTGGCATGCAAGTTGTCCCAAATGACAGGTGGTCTCCGTAGCACTTGAGTTATTTCTTCTATACACTCGGTTGTTAATGTTTTTGATATTACTTTTGGACCTGAAAATTACTTATTTTTATCGATATTGTTTGACAGTGCTATATTATTAAGCAATACATAAAATAAATTGTAGATTGTGCAGCTCTCACTCATAAGGCTTATAACCAAATATGCATACTTTTACTTCTTTATTCCAATTAACTTAATAAAAATAAAATTCATTTTATTTTCTATAAGTTCATTGTTCGTCAGGTTGTGTTGAAGTTCTTTTTGAAGATGTTGATGTCATAGGGCAGAGTGAGCAAACTTTAAAAGCTACAATTCATCTTTCAATAGATAACTTAAAAAAAAAAGAAAATATCTTTTGAAAATCCCATTGTGATCTTAAAGCATTTGATAAAGAACCCAAAAAAATATACAGTGAAACATAGAACCTCCTTTTTTTTCTGTTAAAAATAGACCTCAAATAGAATTTAGTTCACCTCTTCGAAGGCACACTTAGAGGTTTAATATATTTAAATTTGGTTTGCATTTAGCATCATAATGTAAATGACCATGGACTATAAACAAAACTTGCTAACAGTGTATGTGTGACTCGATAGTGTATCTATGAAAAAATCTATTGCATGCATCTTATAACTACTGCCACGGAGGTGGATTAAAAATATGTAAATAAATTAAAAAAGAAAAAGATAATAGAGCTGCTTAATGAATACTTCCAAAAATATAGTTTTTATATATACTAGTAGTTTTAGTGCAGACAGACGAACTATGAAGATACTATCAACCAAGTTTTAGTTTTTATTTGGGTACTCCTACTGCTCCTGCCGGCCACTGTATTGTAGCCATATATTGCAAAAAAATATTGCCCACTCAAATGTTCATTACTATACATAGCAAAATTAAAAATATTTTGTTTACTGTACAAGTGAATTGAGAGCAAATCACTATTATCCTTAGAAAAAGAAAGAAACTTACCTGTCCACATAATATCTATCTCCTGAGAAAGCTTACTACCCAATGTATTTAAATATTCTGAACTGTTTACAGTTGGCACTGCTCTGGTGGAACAGTACTGAGTAGGACAAAGCAAAAATTTCGGACAACCAAGATGCTGATGGACCTCATTGGTTACAGAAACCTGCAAATAATATAGTGGATAATTGTAAGGTTAACATTCAAAAACATGTTGTTCTTTTTGAATTACAAGTTAAAGTAAAAAAAATCAATATTAATTATGTTCATTTCTATAAATCCATATTACTAAAAAAACTATATAAATTAGTCAAAATATCATACCTGAGCATGTGCAAAGCTTTGAAATATCTGCTTATCAGCTTCACTCATCTCAGGCTCTATGTCGTCAAATAACAAAGCAAAGCATGTGCAGCCAAATTGAGATACCTAAAAATATGTACCTATGTAATTTCAATACTCATATCTAATACTTATATCAATTCATGTACTCAATGTATATATATTAACACAATAAAATTAAAAATAACAAGATTAAACAAGCCATGGGTTATAATAGTACTTGCAACAGTACTTTATAACATAAAAAAATAACATAATATCAATTGTATTTACTTACAATAGTTAAAATCCGTTACTCGTTCATTATATTGAATAATAAATTTTTCTTTCTAAAAGCAATTAAGTATCTAATAAAACTAATATGAAAGAGAAGCTATAAATCAAATAATAAGGGGTTACAGCTACATAAGTTATTGCGTACTAAACAAAAAGTATAGCTGTAACAACAAATATGTGTAATTTATTTAGATTCTCAAAAACTTATCTACCTTTTGTAATAATTCTTGTCTTTAGTATATTATTTAATGATAGGTATGCAAGATATTTTATAGCATTATACTGAAGTATAATATACAATATATTAAAAAAAATTACTTGTTCCAATTTCCTTTTTAGTGTGGTAATTTCTTTCTGATTACTATAAGTGATATCAAGTCCTGGTGATAAAGCATAGCAAAATGTAACTCCATGGGATTTAGCTTCGGAAATCAAGGATGTCAAATGTTCAGCCTCCTCTACGGTGTACAATTCTCTCCAATATGCTCTATGTTTGTAGTCATCTTTTGGAGCATAAACATACATATCTAAGCCCCATTTCTTAAGCCTTAAAAATACAACAAAATATGTTACAACTTTTTATAGTAATACAATATTAAATTCTTTTAATTTTTGCTTACAATATACAATATTTTATGTACTTTTCTTGATTTGTGGTTCATTGACTAAATCAAAAATCAAGTGGCTATTATATTATGATAAGGATTTTTTAAATATAATCTCGAAATTTAAAAATGATCATAAATGAACCAAAATATGAAAATATATAAAGCTTTTACTTACTTTTGAAAAAGATCTTTTCTTTGCTCAGTGGTCCACGGACGACCGTAAAAGCCTGCAATAGATTTTAGGTCATTCACTTATTGACTAACATAATAATGTATAGTATATACAATAAGTATAATACCGAATAATAATGAAGTTTCTATTAGAAAATAGTTTCTCCCAAAATAAACAAACCTTCCACAACGCCGCAAATAAAGTCCTTTCGTTTACAATTAAGATCATCTGTAGAGCTTTCAGACATTGTAGTTTAATTTAAGTCTTACACAAAAAAAACCAAATTAATAAAAGTGTATTAGCGTCAATCGTTATTCGTATGGTAAGACGGGGTATTTAAGAAGTCCGCTCTTAAATAATTTGCTATTAAATAAATGTACTTTAATTTCTAAAGATTTAAAGCACCGGTTGTTAGCAGTGTACATAAATTGAAGAAATCAGACGCGCAATGGAAATAATACGGACTACGGAGAATTGAGAAAGAAATATGCCATATTAAAGTATTTCTCTATGGAAATATGATTGATGTGTCAAACTCCAAGCCATAGATAAATAGCAATATACTCTATGATTATAGCACTCTACACAGTACACTCTATAGGTTATGGCTAACAGATAAAGAATTAAGGGTGTCAAATATTACGGTTGAATAAAGGTCTAGCAACAAGCTCAATTTCAGTAGTAAGAGATTTGTACAATTTGAGTGACAAATTCTAAGCTTCGCATCAACGCCGCTGTACAGCGATGCTATCGACTGGAGCTGCGCACTGCAAAGTGTCAAATGTTAAGTGACAAATAATTGTTATATTAAGGAAATACGAAATATTGAGTAATGTGATGAGGGTTTAGGTTTTACGCTTGCATTACGTGGGATAATATAATAGAAGATAACTTAGTTGCACACCACCCCAGTCAATCGTCACGTCATGGCCGTAAATGAAAATTATTGGCATGATATTCACTTTTATTACTACAGAGTACAGTCTACAGACCTACAAGACTGATTACTCTCTTACTGAAAAGTGGTTAATTTTGTATGGGTATTCGTATTGCCCAGTCCATTCTCTAAGTCTTCCATTCCATACACGGGTCTGTTTTAAAAATATGTTATATTACCTCCCTATCAACGACGTACACAAAAATAGAGTAGTTACGATCTTTTCAGTTATTTTTATATTTCCTTTATACGGCTATGCTATCACTGCGACCATTTTTGGTTTACGTGATCGCCATGCTGTGCATGCTTAGGGCGGAGTTCACCGACTTTTAAAAAGCTGATTATCATTTAAACAACAGATTAAATCATTTTTAATGTTCACCACACGTTAACCAGTGTTTACAGCCCTTAAACAACCGATTACTATAACCGAGCTCTACACCATCGTTTAACCGTCGATTAATGCCATATTTTGCCATCTGCTCAGCAGATTCTGGTGTGTCTTTACAACAGTTGCAACATTACGTGATTAAAGAGTTTTTGAAAATAGATAAACATGCAGTCAGTGTTCAATGTATTAATTCATAACTATCAAGATCACTACTTAGGCCTTCTTGAAAATCTAGAATATATATGTAGATTTCAAATGCGTCGTAATTATTACGAAGAATATAATGAGGAATTGTTTAAAACTAGATTCCGTTTGCCAAAGCCTTCTGCACCGAAAGTAATACAACTAATAGAAATTAAATTAGAATTCCCGAACGATAAGTAAGTAACTACTATTATTTATAACAAATCTTTATTAAAAAGGTACCCCCTAAACTAAAAATACGTTTCTCATCGCTCGAAAAATTGTTTGTTCTCTTTTTTAGAGCTCCAATTTTTCAAGTAAACCGTAATTTAAAAATTAAACACTTTCACAATACAATAAAATAATAATCAACACAGAGAATATTAGCACGTGCATAGAAATAATAACAATTTTTATTTGACAATGACCGCGCCGTTACGTTATTACCCATCCAAATTGGACACCACATGCTAACGTAACAGTTTCCAATGCGTTCTCGAACTTCTCAAGTTGAAAGCGTTTTATTTTATGCTACTAAATGTAGATGTCACCAAAACTCGTGTCGACTAAATAAAACAATGTGACTTCCCTAATGAGTAGACTTATAGCATTCGTTCTTTAGTGGTTCATTCACTCTGAACGTATGGTGATTGCCTGATTTAGTAACCGCGGTTAAAATATTCGTGGTGAACAGTGAATACTTGATCGGGTGTTTAACCGATGTTTAGGAATTCATCGGCTGATTACTAAAACATTGGTTAAATGATAGTCGGTGAACTCCGCCCTTAGAAGTCTTAATCGTGTAGCTGAGATTGAGATGAGATGCAGGATTTTCTTAGACTTACACACCATAACAATATAATTCGATAGCATAATACTCCATAAGCATTATAAAATATGTTTTTTTTCGCTATAGCATGCTATTAAAATGTTAATGCTTATTTTGTTTTAATTTATCGCATGACTTTAGTAATATTTTATTTTCTAAATGTTGTTTATGTTATTATAAGTTTTATCGCAATTAAATTACAACAAAAAATAAATAAAGTCATTGATAGTAGCAAATACTTTTATTTACACATTTTTATTTTATTTCCTTAAATATACATTTTCATACCTATTTATAAAGATTTTATAAGTAAATAATACTGATTATTTTGGTTTACAATTTATGTATACAAAACAGGTACCTATCTTAAGCTAGATAACTGTCTATTACTCATATTTGAGATCTACAAATTGGTGCGCTAAAATTCAAACTTGTAAGTGACTAGAACAATTGAATAAATATACTTATAATTAAATATTTACAATTATTTTTGTAATATTTACATACTTTTATCTAACAAAGTATAAGTTTATTTAAGTGTTTTAAAGTATGTATAAAAATACTCGTAGTTACTACTTAAATATTATCCCTCATACTACCTACCATATTATCACTCTTAAATGTACAAATATTTATAATATGTATAACGAAATGCATAATACTGAATTTGAGATGTACTAAAGAAATATATACATAAATACTACAAGGGTTGTCAAATTTTGGAAAGAAATCTCTATAACATATTTTCATTCCAAGCGAAAAATTATCCCAATAAAGCTGTGGAAACTATATTTTTATGAATAAGACAAATGTGGATACGACGAAAGTGAGTTACATAGTTAATATTACGCGATGTCATAACTAAACTGAATTGCACGATCAATTTAAAATTTTAAACAATTTACTGAATCAGGTGGTAATTTCTCGAACATATAATAGACACCGTCAGTCTATTTCACTAATTATTATCATCATTAATTCAAAGAAACACTACCAATATGCATTTGAGTATGCGTACTTTTATTTTTCTTATCACTTTCAAAAGTCTTTGGGCTAAAAGTGCGGTAGAGCACAACACTACATGTGTCAGCCGATCATGCCGCCAGACATGTTGCCGTGAACTCGCATATGCCTGTTCAAATTTCCAGATTGAGAAAATCTGTAAACAAAAATTAAAATAAATTTCTAGATATTTTAATCGTAAAAACAATTTTAAGTTCATGCATAAAAAACCAATAAAAACTAAAATAGATAATATAAACTGACATTACACATATTTACTGAATTTCTTATTAATTATTATTATATGATATAAAATATGGTAATATATAGATTTATATATTAATTGCATACCTGAGTAAACATAATTTGCACTGATAAGGTTTTTCCCCGGAATGTATTCTTAGATGTTTGGTCAATGTGGAACTGTCTGAAAATGCCTTCTTACACGAACGACATCTAGAAAAAAAAGTAAATAACCACTTATCATCAAATATACAACATAATAAAAGAAAAAACAAAAAGAATTCAATAAATTCACGTCTATAAGTCTTATTTTATTTTTAAAAACAATTTAATAAATAAAATAAAAAATATAACCAACTTACTGGTACGGTCGCTCCCCAGAGTGTGTCCTCATATGTGTCGTAACGCTGGAACTTTGACTAAACCGCCGGTCACATATCGGGCACCTGCAACAAAAAAAATTTTGAACTTTACTTTTTCTTAGTAGGTTTTGTTTTTCGTAATTTTACTTTAGCGAACGAAAGAAACTTTAACGAAACAACAATTTTGGGTGGCGAAAATTAATTAATGTGACATTTTTTGTCTTCAGCCCTTTTCAACGTCCCACTGTTGTGCACGGGCCTCAGTACGAGGGCGATCAGGCCATAGTTTAATTTTTTTCAAGTCAATCAGCCGAAGAAAATTCAAAAATATAATCTAATACAATGTTTAGAAACAAAACAACTTAGGTTCTAAATTTATAATCCGAAAAACAAATAACAAAGGAGATTTGTAAAAATAATTTATTTTAAATTTTTTTGTGGAAATTATTATGTTTAAATAAAATATTGGAAGGCTAACTAAACTACTGCTCCAATAAGTCAGCGAAGTTTTGAAATGAACGACAATAGTCAATCGAGATTTGTCCACGTCTATTTTTCCACGTAACTCGTAGACGTTAATAAGATTTACCTTCTATTATCAATCCACCTAATATCCTGAAGGAGTACGACTATCAGTTCATAAGTACGTATAATATTAAAAGAATTTTCTTTCAACTCCTAACCGTTGAGGATATATACCTTACATCATCACAAATTCTTGAACAGCTTTAGAAAATATATGAAAAAGGTAATCAGTGCCGATAAAATTTAAGGGTTGCCCTCGATTTCTCTAGGATCCCATCATCAGATGCTGACTTGGTGACAATGAGAACATCTTAAATGTATACCCTACCAAACAAAAAAGAAATTTTTAAAATCGGCCCACAATTCACGGAGAAATCGGTGAAAACACATAAAAAACAACTGTTGAGGAATTTTACCTTCCATCATCAGCTCATCCACATGAGATGATGATTTTCATACGTAAAAGCTTTATCGGGTTTAGAAAATATATCAAAAACATAATAGGTGCCTGTAAATTTTGAGAGTTGCCTTCGATTTCCCTGGGATCCCATCATCAGATCCTGACTTGGTGACAATGGGACCACCTCGGAACTATACCCTACCAATCAAAAGAAAAATTTTTGAAATCGGCCCACAGACGGCGGAGCAATCGGTGAACATACATAAAAAAAAAAAAAAAAAATACATACAACGGAACATATAACCTCCTCCTTTTTTGAATTTTTTTTGAAGTCGGTTAAAAACCGCGCTTTTTCAAGATCAATTTTTGAGACGCTAATTGTGTATCTTTCTTATCTAGCTTATCTAGTTTTGGTACATCAAAGCTGATAATAAATTATTTGAGAAAAAATATGAAAGCTTACCTAAAAGGCTTTTGTCCAGTGTGAGTTCTAACATGCGCCGTGAGGTTCGCCGCTTGTGAAAAGCTTTTATTGCAGTCGCCGCATCGATACGGTCTCTCTCCGGAGTGCGTCCGCAAGTGTGTCTTCAAAGTGCTCGGCCTCGCGTACGTTTTGCCACAAATACGACAAAGGTTTGGTTTCTGTTCATCATCTTCTGAACAACCACTTAAAGCTCCCACCTATACCATAAGTTTAGATTAATTTAATGTGCTATAGCGAATCTACGACTAGGTACGTTTCAATTTTTAGTGCAGAATTCTCAGAGATAAGTTATTTTACCGCAGTAAAAAGTAAGATAATAATAATAAAAAAATAAAATCATAGCAATTTTATCAAAATCTGTCCAGTAGGTTTCTCGTAGTGCGTTCGGCGTTCCCAAACAGACAGACAAAATTGTTTTAAATCTTTAGGTAGATGCAATCTTTCATTCTATTAAAATGATTATTTCAATAAGATTGATAATGATTTAGTGAGGATTTATTGTATATATAGACTAGCATTTCCCGCGGCTTTGCACGCGATCTAAAGACTGGAAACCAATTTATTTCTGAGTTCGGTATGGTACCAAAACTAACGCCCGCCCTTCCCGTTTTTGCAACATTTTTCATTGATGCTCCGCTCCTGTTGGTCGTAGCGTGATGTAAAAGCCTATTAGCCTTCTTCGATAAACGGACTATCCAACAAAAAAGATTTTTTAAATCGAACCAGTAGTTGCTGAGATTAGCGCGTTCAACCAAACAAACAAACAAACCCTTCTGCTTTATATTATTAGTATAGATAATAGGTATAGGCTTAGAATATTGGTATTATTCTAAGGTATTAACTTACATTTTATTTTGTTTTGTGTTTAATTTGTAAGCAAATGTTTATTTGTTCACCACGAAAGGTTAAAAATATTTAGATATAAGTAATAAATAATAAGTTTATGTAGGTATAATTCGCGTCATGTAAAAAGAACGCTGGCTGTCAAGTTGCGCAGAGGCGATTTATCGGCCAATTTGGTGGTAAGACGCGGGGTGAGGGACGTCAAGGCACGCGCCGCATGCTTTCCGGCTCGCTATTGGCTTGTCAGTTCAAAATACCATCGCGCACACAAAAGTTATTAATTACGAAATGGTTTTATATAAAAAAATATTTATGACGTATATTGTTTGATAACGAGAGAGTTTGATAATAATGCAGTTAATAATTTGAAAAAAATATTTGAAACGAAATAATTTAATTTTTTGTAGGTAGATTAAGCATTCTACACTGAATCAAACATATTTTATAAATTAATAGAATTATATTTAATAACATTCTATCAAATATATATTTTAAATGTACCTGCCAATAACCAATATATACGTCGCGAGCGAAAGACTACTTCAAAAAAAAAGAAAAGGCTTAGTAATTTCGTATGCGAATGTACCCATGCGCAAACACACCCCCCACCACCTTCTTCCAGCGTTCTTTTTACGTGACGCGAACTGTATGTATAAATTATTCTTGCGTTAATCTGTTAAAAGTGACTCTACATTTTTGAAGTTTATTTAAATTTTGTACCTACCTGTACTTTCCCTGACGCATTCACACAAGTAGTATAACCGAAGTCCTGCATTTGTCCTTGATGGTTGAGTAAATATCCATTTTGCATCTGATCTTTTTGATTTTCTTGCATATAAATTTTAGAGGGCGATCTTTTTAATACTGGAGCTAAGTTTTTTTGGCTGGTGAAGTTTGGCTTTTGTTGGAACAGGTAATTAGAATTTGGTTTTTGATTTTGTAATTGAAGGGGTTTAAAGGTAGACGTTGCTGTTATTAAGGGGTCGGATTGGTTTGGAGTTCGGAAATCGGCTGTAAATGAATATGTGGCGGAGGGGTAGGTTGTGGGTATTACGTTTTGTGTTTGAGGATACACCACGTTTACAGATGGGGGTGCAGCGTTTTGGTTCCATTGCATCTGTGAAAGAATTAACTTTTGTTGAACATTTTTAATTAAACTCTTTGATTATTTTAGACAGTATGATGCCTTTAATGTGAGAATTTAAAAGAATATACGAGTAATGAATATATAGGGCAAATGGATAAGTACAACCGATGTAGATACAACTACATAAGTTTTATAAGGTATTCAAAAATTTTGAACAATGTTGTGGTCCCTTGTATTCAACAAAGAGAGGGAAATTATAAGTGAATATAATCTTATAATGCAATAAAAAAGCGTACGTTTATGTACAAAAACAACTTACTTGAGAACATAACTGATCCGGCGGACATCCATGCATGGTCATATTCATGGAGACGTTAACGCTCATGGTGGGAAAGAGTGGGGTGCTGCCATAATGTTCGTAGTACGGGTACCCTCCACCGCCGTTCACCATCATCTAATAGTATATTTCTTATTAGATTTGCGAATATTCTTAAATTCGATAAGTTAAAGGTATATAATATAGGTAGGTAAATAATAAAATTTTAATAAATTGGAAGTCCCTATTCACCTTTATATATTAGTGTAGTAATTTTAACTCTACCTTTACCTACATAGGCTAAGCCCACCATTGAAAATCTCATTAAAATGGGAAGAAGTAATACTGTTTCTATTAGAATCCAAATAATTAATAATAATTTTGACATTGCGGATAATCTTTTCAGTAAAATATGTGAAAACCGCGAAAGATAAAATATGTATGTATCACTAGTATTTTTTTCTATTCAATGGAGAAAAAACTGGAGATCTCTTTATATAGTACATATTTTATATAAATTATTTTACTTAATCATAACTTAAAAAAACAAACATTTCGCCATTTTTTTCCCTGAACATTTAAGAAAAAAGAAAAAAAAACAAAAACAGAATTTCTTTATGTACTCAGTAACAGGAAACCTTTTGTTAGTAACTTTTATATAATGTAGCTGGTCCTTTGTAGAGCCCCTTATTCTTAAACTTATTTTCGTATACAGCTTGCGTATTTGAATAGGGTGAGAATCGATAAAACATATTCGAACATTATATTCTATAGAATAAATAAAATCGATTATAATACGATTATATATTTTTATTGCTATTTTCTGTATACCAAAGCATAAATCTCATCGTGAATCTATACCTACTTATAATGTATTCTATTGGAAAAAAATGGTATCAATTTCAATACTACTAGTATTATCATTTATCCCTCAAAGTATGATTACTTAATTTCTTAATAATTTCGCATCTCTACAATCGCTTTGAGTTTGACTAAATCTTATCTAAGAAGCCTTTTAAGATACATCATTCATCGCAATTTAAGCCTAATCCATAATGAAATAACGTCCAAAATACAAGTAACGTTGCAATTCTAATCAGCAAAATGTACCAAATAAGTATTCCTATACAATTATTAATCCCTATATTAATTACGAGAAACTCATAACCGCCCCTAGCTTTCACCCTTATCTAAGACGCAATGAGGAAATATATCTATCGCATTCGCACGGATAATGTTTGGTCTAGGAGTGAGAGAGATACCTGAGGGTGTACAGTGTCAGCCGCGCAGTCGCCATGAACGACGGCGTGCTTCAAAGAGAGAAGGACGTCCGCCGCTTCCCCTCCCCCTCGCTCCCGGCACTCCCCTCCATTGTTCCTGCTGAAAGTTTTGAATATATTTCACGTATTTTCTCTTTAAGACGAGTTACGTAAAATAAGCAACCATCATGGTACATTTATGTTATGATAAATAATTCCCATGACCAACTGATGTAACTAAAATATATCATCATTCATCATCATCAGCCCTTTTTAACGTCTCACTGCTGGGCACGGGCCTCCCTCAGTACGAGGGGGATCAGGCCATAGTCCACCGCGCTGGCCTAGTGCGTGTTGGCGGACTTCACATGACTTTCGAAAACTTGTTAGGTTTTCTCAGACATGCAGGTTTCCTCACGATGTTTTCCTTCACCGTAAGACAAGTGGTAATCATGATATAAATGATTCGCACATGAAAATATCAGAGGTGCGAGACTCGGTTATCCAAGCGACGCGTTACTGCTGGGCTACCACTGTCTATATGTCACTAAAATATATAATAAGTTCAAATGAAATATTAGCCGAATTCATTATTCTATGAATCATAAAATATACCTAAGTATAAGTATCATATTTTTATGACATGATAATTATGTAACTTTAAAATGGGATAGACTTAGGTACTAAATTAGATGTAAAGTAAAGGTAAGTAATAGGATTTAATGTAGAGTTCAGGATGGACTAATAAATTCTTTCTGTCGTCTATTACAATTATAATATATTATCTACTCACAGTTTTAAATATCTTTTAGAGTAGGTTTAGGTACCGTTGTTAGGGATAATGTTTATTTACATTTATTAACGACTAGCCCTTTCCGCGGCTCCGCTCGCGTTCTTAACGCTGATAATAATCAAAAGAAAAAATTTTCTCCCGTTTTTGCAACGTTTTTCATTGATGCTCCACTCTTACTGGTTGTAGCGTGATGTAATATAGCCTATAGCCTTCCTCGATAAACGGACTATCCAATACAAAAAGATTTTTTCAATTCGGACCAGTAGTTCCTGAGATAAGCGCGTTCAACCAAACAAACACACTCTTCAGCTTTATAATATAAGTATAGAAAAGAAAACAATAAGATACAGTAGGTACTTAAGTATATCGTTTCAGGTTCATTGCTTCATATGGAGTAATAGATGGACTACTTATTAGCTATACATTAATATAGGTATGATGATACTGGATACATAGCCGTTATCTTTCTAAGTTATAAATTAAGAATTCGCAAAATTAATAAAATTAGCATGTCTAGATTTAAATCCATATTCTTTGGCGTAATATAGAGCCGGAACTCTAACCACAGTATCGGAAGACCATTAGATATTTACAACCATTTTTCTCACGAAAAAAAAATTTCCGATGGGTTTGTGGATACTAGAAGTATCGTCCCTTATAGATATATCAAATTCGAACAAGGAAAACGATGGACGACGAAAACGAAATTTGTTTTATTAAAAAGATTTTATTTATGAAAACACTTATAAATCCTATAGCAAGTATAACATACCTACATACCGACTAAATTACTCATAACATTTTATGAAGCTTGAATTTAAAAATAACTGATCCTGACGCGTGTACGAGTAGGTAGACTGAAGGCTGGCTATTCGATTCCCGCGCGATTCTTTAAACTAAAGGGTCTGATATCGTTTGAGACTATTCAACACCCATTCTCGAGTTATTGACTGCCTCTATCAAAATATACTAATGTGTGAATGTGAATGAGTAAAATATCTATTGTTTACTCAGTAACAGTGTAAGCTTCGATGTTGAGGTCGCGGTTGAGGAGATGAATCGATGGTTACGTAGCCGAGAAATACTTATCTACTTACATAGTGTTTATTATATGTATATACCTACTTATACTTATGTACTTATATACTTTTATGCATTTAGGTATATTATTTAGTCTGTTAGGTACCTAGTCTATTTGCTAATCTCAATGAGATTGGCCACCGAGGCTAAAATCGGTCAAGATTATTTTAATAATACGTAGGTATAATATATTATATGTATACAACGACTACTCAGCCTGAAGAGATGTATGTATAGGTTAGGTACGCTTCTAAGGATATTCTAACGAGCCAATCTTCTACAAATTTCTAGAAATCCACTTAACACTATTTCTTGCATCTTCAATAATTATTTGTCGATTAATAAATAAGTAGTTACAATAGAATATCCATTAATTTACGCGTTAACATGACAGGAGGAAAGTGAAAGTTGCGTTTTTTAATATGGCAACCTTTATTTGATATTTCCTTTTCGATGCCTATGACCCCAATTCACTGATATTAATATCGTCTTGCGAAGCTAAGCTTAATTAGCGCGTAAAGTACCTATTTATTATTATCTTCGTCTTTTTATAACCAAGATAATTATTCAAGAAAAAATAATTTATATAATACGGAACGGCTTCAGTTTGCCTTACCTAATTGGGTAGGCAAGTGGTAAGTAACCTACCTACTACTTATCTCCATTTTACATTAGTCTAAAATTGCAAATGAATATTGAAAATGGCAGAAAATATATTATTAACTAGGTACCTACCTACTACCTGTACCGTTTAGCCATAAAGAAGTAAATGAGATACAGTCTTAAACATGTCTTAAAGATGTACTTTCACTTGTATGGCTTAGAGAATAACAAACGCGTTTTAAAGATTCAATCAAAAGATAATCCTCATAAAAAATATTGTGACTAGTGATTATGTTCTGCAATAAGATTTATAACTCAACTAATAATAAAATAACTCTCATAAAGCCTGTCCAATGCAGTTTCGTATAATCGTTTAGCAAAATCAATACACCTTGTTTATTTAGATAGGTATATGAAAATTCGTTATCTACGAGTATAGGTACTAATAGAAATTATAACGCAGAATAATTTGTTAGTTTGTTTGATCGCGCTAATCTCAGGAACTACTAGTCTCAACTGAAAAATTATTTCTGTGTTGGATAGTCCTTTTATCGAGAAAGACTATAGGCAATATTACATAACGCTACAACAAATAGGAGAGGAGCATCAATGAAAAATATTGCGAAAACGGAAGAAAAATATTTCTTCTGAGAGCTTCCGTCGCGTAAAGGGTTAAAGTTATGCAAAAATCATGTATGAAAGAATTCTTCCTCTTTAAAATTTCTAAAAAAAGTCAGCAATAGCATTAACTGCCTCGGTGGTGTAGTGACTGGCATTAACGGTCGCACACCGGGAGGTTCTGGGTTCGAGTCCCGGGTCGGGCCAAGTTTAGTTATTGAGTCTTTCTGTTTCGTAAGCTTCAGTAACAGCCCGGAGTTGGGAAGTTGGCGGAGTGTCGCCCCTGTGCCTCGGAGAGCACGTAAAAGCCGTCGGTCCTGCGCCTTAACTCTCACTGTTCGTATCGAGCATTCGTCCCATCGGAATATGAGTCTGATAAGGAATAGAGAGTGTACTTGTGTCTGCGCATATACTATTTTAGCGCATATATATATTCACTATAATATCTCCCGCGCAGATGGTTAGTCTCAATGCGATTGGCCGCCGTGGCCGGAATCGGTCGAGAGGACATCATGTCTTTAAAGGTTGACTCGCTATAAGCTTTTTATGGTAATTATATTTGTTTTTAAATAATGCGTTATTTGCGAAGGTGTGTTATAAACATGGTATTAGTCCTTACCTAAATAAATTAGTTACTCATCACGACTATATAATTTTAAGAAGCTTTTAAGAAAGCTTTTTTATAAAAGACATGAATAATTATTAACTTAATAACTTAACAGCATACAAATTGGATAAGGCATTTGAACTTGAAATTATTTTAATTATTGCGGACAAACGCACAGACACACCCAGAAACGAACTTAAATCTTTAAATCAATTTTTTGGGTTAATAAATTTCCAAATAATAGTTTAAATTTTCCATATATAAACAGCGCAGTTACAAATTCATGTCAAGCGGTTTTCAATGATATATGTATTTACTGCCAGTTTCTATAACCTATCTACCGATAGACCGGTAGTTGCTTTCATACTATTTTGACACATTAAAAGTTACAACCTGTCAAAATCGTATGAAAGTATCTACCGGTCTATCGGTAGATAGGTTATAGAAACTGGCAGTTAGAGTAGCAAAACCTAGGCTTCGCTCGCGCAAAAAGTGCAAATAATATCTTTGGCTCGTATATATACTATTACTTATACTGAGTGTACCAACATGGTACCATCAATTGATTCCCAATTTAAAGTTCCACAGTAACTAGTTCTATAAAAGCAGTTATTGTGTTGTCCTGAGAGAATAAAATATTAATACATTTTAGCACATCGATTAGCTAAGATACTGTTTTAAGAAGTAAAGATAAAAATAGTTATTGCGATTTGCGAGTGTACCTTGGGAAACCAATTTATACAACTATTCTGTAGGCCTTGTTAAGACATGTAATTTTCTAATACATAGTTTTGATTTGATGATTTTGATCTCTTAAGTTTCAGCAAGAGTTAGCCATATTTTGTAAGAAGTACTCCAGTTTGGCACCAGGGACTCATATATGAATGAGTAATTCGCAAGAAAGTAATAAAAATCCATGAATCCACTTACTTGTATCCGGAACAAGGTGAAAAAGGGAACAGCGACGGCAACGGGTCCAGCTCTAATGGGGGAAGCGAGAACGATCCCATGTCCTCTGCGGGCCAGTTCGGTTCACTCACATCGCCTAGCCCGACGTCACATGGGGCGATGGAGTCGCTTAATGCATTTAGATCTTCTCCATTTTCTGGGCAGCAATTCTCGGTTTCTTGCTGTAAAGGATTTTATCTTATAATATTGGAACCATGTCATATAGTATAAAGTATCAAGAATTTGTAAGTAGTTTTGTTGGTGAGGTTTCAATGGAATAAATTTGATGCATACGAAACTATATGCGTAAAATTTGTAAAATTGTCTGTTTGTTTGGATAGTCTCCGAAAAGATTGAACCGATTTTGATGGAACTATCATTGGTAGATAGCTGATGTTATAAAAAGTAACTAAGGGTACTTGTATTTTGTAAAAGAATTAGGATTCCGCTCAAATGATAGATTTTCTTCCATGGACTAATGGAAATAATTTTTTGCATTATTATTTGTTGGGAGAATGGGTATTTGGCGAAGAATATAAGTTTTAAGCTTGAAGTTTAGTTGTAAGATAGAGAAATAGCAACCTTGTATATTATGCTTTAAAAATTTGTAGAGCCGAAAGTGCCATTTAAAGTGCGATTATAAATGATACGTCTATATATAGAGGAGGGAGAGCACTGAGGAGTAATCAATTACAGTATTAGTCGTTTTATATTAAAAGTTAACCGCATCATGTTTCAAATATGAAAAGGACTCTTCTTACCACAATTGCGGTCAAAGTATTTTTAAAACGAGGTACTTTTAATTATACCATCTCTCTACTTTAACTGGAATAAAAAATATAATATATTTAGAATTGGAATAATAATGTAGTAATATAATAATTTATATAATACTTTTGATAATTTTAAAAATACTTTAAATTAGTGACCATCCAATATATACAGGGATTCTGAACACGTATAAATAAGTACTTTTTTATTTATACGATATAAAAATCACGTAAATCCGTGCTTTTGATGTGGCGTAATAGAAGAATAAAACAAAAGTAGAGACCAGAGAGTAAGGTTTCGATAGCACATAGATTTATTAATAGACTATAGTAAACAATGGAGTAAAATTAACTTTAAAAGATTTCACAAGCGTATAATACAAATAATCATGAGCTTACAGCGTTTTTATAAGTAGAACTGATAGATGTAAATGTGTGGGATTAGTCACTGGTTGTGTCTCACGTAGGATAAATAGATAAATTGTAATACAATATTGTTACCAAATATTTTTTTGAAAAGAGCAACTGTTGAGTTTCTCGCCGGTTCTTCTCAGCAGAACAGCTTTCCGAGCCGGTGGTAGTTTACTCACAGACTTACAGACTGACTTTTAATTTTGATAATGTAAAAATAACGATTCAAAAGAGCTTGTAAAAGTCTATTTGAATAAAGAATATTTTGATTTTATTTTGATACCTGGCAACAGTCCTCTGGCAGGTCTCGAAGCTGGTCGCAGGAGCACGGCTGCAGGGGATCGCAGCAGAGCCCGTGGCAACAGCCCAGGAACTGCGGGTTGTTCGGCACGTAGCAGTCCATAGCGCACGCACCCGCGCATGGGCGTTACAGCTTCCGACGTTTGCCCATCCCTAGACACACCTCTCGTGAGATGATATTTATACATATTATACATTTCTTTCTAGTTTATTGTTTTAATTTTTTAAGATTTAGTTTATATTGTGTCGTGCTAGTTTTGTGAGGCAACTTTGTAGAGTATGATGATCAAAAATTAAACTTATTACAAAATATTGTTAGATTTTGTGTTTGTGTTCTTTCTTATCCGACGCGCGTATAATATTAAAAATTCTGAACATGTATTGAATTGTAATCATAAAGTAATATTTCTAATAGTGAAATAATATAGGTTTGGAGATTTATGTATTTACACATACGAGATGTGATCAGGAAGTGGCAAAAATTTGGTAAAGCAATTTTATAATATTTGTAACGATTCTAAAAAAATCTAATTAGATTAAAACTTAATTAGGTAGTAGAATGATATCGTGTAAATAATTGTTTAGATTTTATACCTACAGTTAGCATCTTGATTTAGTAATCATTTAAATGTCGAAAGTGCTCTTGGAATAATGCATCAAATATGCATGCTTTCATTATGTCCACTTAAATTTAAGCTATAATTTTGGACGAACTTCAACATAAGAGAAGATATTTATTTCGCCAAACGTAAATTAATTTTTAAAATTATTTTTACAGCAAGTAAGGGTAATTCCAAATAGATTTTCAATAAAATTCTCTGTTCGGACCAAAGGTTGTTACCGAACACCTAAGAAATTATAATGCTTATTAGATGTGTTATAAATACATATATAAACGCGCCTAAAATAGGCAGTGCACGTTCGGACAGCCATCCAACTGGCTGCATTCATTATTATCATTAATTAGCATCATTTTAGCATCAATTATCAGCACATATACAATTTTATATTTTAATCAATAAATTTACCAACTATCATAAGTAGCTAGACAGTATTTAATTCATCAAGCATTTAGTTGTAGATCACGTCTCCTACGGCCTACGTTCTCTATTATGCATGTTATTTCAGATTAAGGAGTTAAAATTTTGATACCATAATAACTTCTTTAAATTTATTTATTTTTTTCCTTATTATTTATTTTTTAGCAACCAATAACAGTTTTGAAACTTTTACATTAGAAATAAATAATTTGATACTGGTATGTTTAAAATACTATAAATAATTTAATATTCTAGCTAGCTAGGTATATTAGAGATATTTGCTGTTTAAAATCCATCCTAATAGCGTTACAACGTTAGGTAAATCTGTGTCAGTCGGCCTACAGAATCGATATAATCGGGCACCTAACTCGCTCTGTTTTATAGATACACTAAGCAAAATATTAAAAAAAACTAGCGACTAAGCAAAGGTGCCTCGCTCGGGTTCGTCCCTAAACACCCCCTTTAGGATTTAACAAACTTAATTGAATGTCTTCCATACAAATTTTCATCCCCTATTTCAATTTCTTACAACCCTTTTTTCGCCTTGAAAAGCGTAGCTTATGTCCTTTCTCAGGCTCTAGGCTATCTGTGTACCAAATTTCATTTAAATCAGTTCAGTAGTTTAGGCGTGAAAACGCAACAGACTGATAAAGAAGAAGAAGAAGGATATTAGCCTAAATATTTTTAGGCGCGACTCAGAAAGAATTCGGTTTCCGGTCCTTAGAACGCGTGCGAAGCCGCGGGAAATGCTAGTTGATAAAATTAAATTTTTATGGTACGCAGGGGTCTTTCCTACATAGTTATATTAGGACGGTTAGTACAAATTCACAGAAGAGAGATACTTTTCCGCAGTAAATAAGCATCCAAAGATGAGATTTGACGAGAGTCCGAAGCGGGTGGTTCGCAGGTAAAGTCGTGTTAGTAAGCGTTATGTATAATTAATTTCATTATCTATTTAGGGATGTTTCGATGACCTTCGAATTAAGGTGTTTAGCAATGTTATAATAAAATTATTACCCAATAATTGTCAAGTCTCATCTTTCGTGGCACGGTCTATCTCTATATTCAATAGTAACCAGCTATCATAATATCAATATCTGCCCACAGGTTTTATCATGATGGGTCTCAGACAGGCAGACAAACGATAACACTAAAATGAACAATGCACATGGATGCGTGCAAATACAAAAAAAATCACTGTCTATTCCTATCACTTTCATAATATACTTCCGTGTGTCGACAAGGCTGTAGGGTGTAAACCAACGGCTTTAAGTGCTTTCCGAGGCACATGAGAGAAATTAACGCGAAATACGTATCTCCGACTTGTGTAAGAAGTTTTTGACAGAAAAACTGAATAGCTATACTTTGCTAGGTCCAGGACTCGAACCTGGAGTCACCGAATCTTTGGATTAGAGAGAGGAACGCATAAGCGAAGCTAGGAAAAGTTACTAGTTTATAACGTTACTTAGGGTTCGTTCGTGTTAAAATCACACATATAAGTTTATCTAAGGTTATGCTTTAATGTTGCCGCCATATAACAAGTTACGTAATATGTTACGTTAAGTACTAGGTATCAATGTTTTATTAATTAAAAGGAAACTATTCATATTTTCCGGTGCTTTGAGTCAACCACACGTGTATATTATTTAATTAAGTTCTCTTTAGAGCTCGGACCTTTGTCGTCACATTAAGTCAGGGCAATGCGTCTAAGTTCCTAAGGATTATCTATGGTCTACGAGTATGACCCGCTAATACTAAAAAACCCAACCACCTATAATATAAGTGCGCGTATTTTTAAATTTTAATCTCGTTTTATTTAAAGGTAATGTAAATATTTGTTATTTTATAAATCCAATAAATAAAATATTTTATGCTAGAATTGCTGAAAAGCTTGCTTTATCAGGTATTCCATTGTTTCATTTAAATCATTTATTATAAGAACTTAAGTTGTTACGAACGTGAAATTTTATTAAATTACGTAAACGTTACTTTCTGTAATAATAATTTTCATAAGTGCTTTTCTAAAAATATTTATCTGCTAACATATCTAAGAATAATGTAAACAGTTGAGGTGCAATGCAATAAAAGGAAACTGAAAATTTATAAAACTGAAAAACCTGACGAAATGAATCAAGTACATACTAGTAGGCAGATAAATATACATTAATAATTCATACCTATATTTATGAAAATAAAATCTTATTTCTTAATCCATGTTGGTACATATTTGTTGTTTTAAAATATTTAGCAAAATATTTTTTATTCTGAAAATCGTTGTAAAAATGAAAGTGAAAATGTTCTTCTATTTTATTTAAACGTAAATATCTAAAAAATCTCTTTTGCTGTTTTGTTTGCATGTTTTTCCATCCATATTACGAACGTCCCATCGATCAGTGATGTAGAAAGCCGGAATACACCTGTATTGGCATTTGGCGCCCACATGTCTGCACTATAATTTTACTGAAGTCTTATTGACATTAAATGTTGTATTATAAATAATGTTCTTTATTTAGTTTATTACACGCTTTACTTTTTTTCATTAATACTTATATCTACAGCTTACCTGGCTATTTAGTTGGTCTCGTCGCTCTAGCATGTGCAGCTACTGCTGCAAATCTGAAGCTATTTGATTCTAGCCCCGGGTCGGGCATGCAAAAATATTAGTTATAATTCGCAGTTAGTACATCGGCGCCGTCGTTTTCATAAATATAGCTAAAGCCGTCGGCCTTAATATTAGTTTAACAACCATAAGAAAGTTAGTTAGTAAGAAAGCTCATAATTTTTATGTGCGTAAACCAAACCTAATTATTACTAATAGTAATAAATTGTTTTATATAATTTACGTGATCATTATATTATTACGAGATAGATGGATTCAAAAGTTTTTTTATAAATATATTTTTTTTCCTATTACCTACTTAGAAAACATTAATAAATAATAATTTAAATGTTACAAAGATGAAGACGACTGCTCGTAAAAACAAAAATAATTTTTACAACGAATAAGATAATAATTTTATAACGTTACTCTATTTTATACGGCCCTTGCTATACACGCCCATATAACATTTTTGTATACCCTTTCTATTTTATACCTACGTATCAGACTTTCTGACGTATAGGTTCTCACATCTTTATATATATACGAGTAGCTCTCCAACGAAGGGATCAGGCCATACTCCACCACGCTAGCCAAGTGTGGTGCCTGGAGAATTTTGTAGGTACATCATGCTAGGTTCCTCATAATATAGATTTCTTCACGATTCTTCTTTATGTATGGTGAATGATAATGATAAGATATCATCTTATCAGATTAACAAAGTCATGAGATACGAGGAGATACTATCACTTAATCGTTTCGTTGAGCTGTCAGTGACATAAGTCGTTATCCTTTAGCTCCTGCTATTTTAATTGATTAAAGATTTCCTAAGTAAAGTTTTAGTGCAGTGAGTAAGCAACAAACGTAGTGCACATCGGATACTATACCCGTGAGTTTAAAATACCACTTGTGAGCTATTCTAGGGGACTTTTTTCTAATTTCATAATATAACACAAACAGAAGAATTATTTTCGATATACCGACATTCTACTTGTAGCTCGAATCACGACCGAATGCAGCAAGGCGTTGTGAGCATTTATTACTGTGCCCCTATGTTGTAATGAACAATTTGTATGGTAGACTTTATTAGTGTACGACTTCGATAAAATATATTACAACTGCTCGGAAAAATGGCTCAATCAAATTTTGTCTGGGGATGTTGTACAACTGGAGACAGAAATGAAAAATATCTTCAATGCGGAGTATGTACGAAAGCCTTTCATCATGACTGCCTATCTCTTGAAGCATCATTTGAACAGTCGACTTGGATCTGCCCCTTATGTACCTCATCATCGTCCAAAAGAATAAATAGTGACAATACACCCGTCCGCTTTAATGCAAATGTTACTCTGCGCTCCAAAAAAAAAACCAGTGTTACAGTCCCCACCTGGTTCTGAATCGTCTCCATTAACTGAAGGAGGAATACGCGCTATAATTAATGAAGCTATTGATGCTCAGTCTAATATTCTGTTGGAGAAAATTACTTCTACTATGCGCAGCCTCTTAAACAAGGAAATAAATTCAGTCCGAAATGAAATCGAACAGCTAAAAGATTCCGTGATTCATATGAGTGCACAATATGACGACATTTTAAAAGAACATTCGGATGCGAAACAGAGGATAAAGGAGTTGACTGATGATAATACCAAGATGTCTACCGTAATTAGGGATATGTCAGTGAGAATTAACACTTTGGAACAAAATGCTCGCGCTAACAATATAGAACTACAGTGCGTGCCTCAGAGGAAGGACGAGAATTTAATGAATGTAGTGAAGCATCTTGGTAAAACTATAGATTGCGAAATAAATGAAGAAAATGTTTTGAATTGCACGCGTGTCATGAAGTTTAATGGAAACAATAATCGTCCTAAATCTATCGTGGTCCAGTTCAACACTCAGAGACTGCGCGATACTTTTTTGGCTGCTTGTATTAACTTTAATAAAAAGAAAAATTTCAACGATAAACTGAATACTTCCCACCTTGGTCTTGCTGGAGATAAATCACCTATTTTTGTCACTGAACATCTGAGCCCTACAAATAAGTCTTTACATGCGGCAACGCGCTTAAAAGCAAAAGAAAAGGGCTACAAACACGTATGGATTAGAGGAGGCCGTATTTATATAAGAAAAACTGATGATTCTGAATATCGTATTATCAGAGACATGGAATCACTTAGCAAAATAAACTAGATTTAAGTTAAGTTACCGCTTTAGTGTATTTTTGCATGTTTGCTAGTGTTATTTTAAAATTCGCTACCTTTCATATTTTCTATCAAAACGTTCGCGGTTTGAGGTCTAAAACTCATGATTTTTTTTTGTAATTTGGCTTGTACAAATTATGATGCACTAGTTTTATCAGAGACTTGGTTAAATAGTAACGTTTTCAACAGGGAATTATTTGATAGTAACTATAATGTTTTTCGTAGAGACCGAGAAACTACAGCATACCACAATCGTAAAGACGGTGGTGGTGTTTTGATTGCTGTTGCTAAGAAGTTTGTTGTCAATAGGATGTCCAATTGGGAGAGTAATTGCGAAGATTTATGGGTTACAATCCAAGTCAAACACAACTTTAAAATAGCTTTATGTGCAATATATTTACCGCCACCTGTTCAAAATGAAATTATTGATCAATTCATAAACAATTTTAATTCTTTGGTCGATAGTATCAACGAGTTTCAAACTATTCTTATCGGTGATTTTAATTTAGGCCAAATTGATTGGAGTATCGTTACTGGCCGAGCTAATTCTTGTCCCATCTCTCATTCTGTGATCGGTCAGAAACTCGTTGATTTTACGCACATGAACAACTTAAGTCAGTGTAATAATATCTTTAATAGCAGTGGTAGGATTCTTGACTTGGTTCTTACTGATTTGTCTGATTGTAAAGTAACTGAAGCTCTAACTGGTCTTTGCAAAGTAGATCCCTATCATCCTCCTCTTGAAATTACTCTGGAATATATACAGGAAAATAAATTAAAATCAAATAATTCTACAAGATTAAACTTCAGGAAGGCAGACTATCCTGCTATCAAAAATTATCTTAGCAATACCGATTGGCGAGACCTTTATCGTGGGGTCACTGATCCCAATATAATGTTAAATATATTCTATAATAATCTTAACCACGTCATAGATCAGTATGTGCCACCTATTGTGATAAGAAACAGTTCTAGACCGCCTTGGTTGGATTATAAACTATTGAGATTACAACGTGAAAGAGATAAATATAGAAAAAGATATAAAATATATAAAAATCCATTAGATAAGATATCAATGCAGTTATGTAGTAAGCGTTGTGAAATCCTAGCAAAAAAAAACTATAATTCCTATATAAACAACATTGAAAGCAAAATTAAAATAAACCCCAAAATTTTTTGGTCTTTTATTAAATCAAAGCGAAATGGCAAAAGTACTTATCCTGCATTGCTATCGTATGGTGATGATGTGGCTAGTAATGGATGTGACATTTGTAATATGTTTGGTAGCTACTTTTCTTCTGTATATAATCCAACTAGTCAATCCCAAGGTTCATCTTCATTATCCTCTGATTTGTTGTCGAACCACTTCGACTCGTTTTCCAATTTAATCATCGACCAACAAGCTGTACTTAAGTCTCTTAAAAGTCTTGATATATCAAAGGGACCAGGATCGGATAATATTCCGCCAATCTTTATTAAAGAATGTGCCGATGAGTTAGCAATCCCTATGAGTTTAATCCTTAATCAATCCCTAAGATCTGGCATCTTTCCTGATCGATGGAAACTTGCGAAAGTGGTTCCCATCCTTAAACCTGATGTTGAAGCCGGTATAGTTAGCAATTACAGACCAATATCAATTCTTCCAAGTTTAGCAAAAACCTTTGAAGCACTAATATGCCCCTTAATTCAAAATTACTTTAGAAAATACTTGTCAAACCACCAGCATGGATTCACCATCGCTAGATCAACAAGCAGTAATTTGGTTGATTTTGTTGAGAATGTCTTGGAATCTGTTGACACAAATAAACAAGTGGATGTGGTGTACGCTGATTTCAGCAAAGCCTTCGATAAGGTATCGCACCACATCTTAGTTCAAAAGCTGTCTTCATATGGCTTTTCCGGGTCGTTGCTTAATTGGCTTATCTCCTACCTATCTAATCGTACCTTCTTCGTTGTGGCTGACGGTTATAAGTCCAATGAATTCAAGATTGGTTCAGGCGTTCCACAAGGATCGCATTTGGGACCTATTTTGTTTAATATTTTTATCAATGACCTCCCGAGTTGCTTCCTATATTCTACTCCATACTTATTCGCAGATGACTTAAAAATGACTCGAGTAATAAATTCTAATACAGATGCACTGTTACTTCAGAGTGACATTGAAAGACTTTCTGCATGGTGCAAAAAATAATGGTATGCAACTAAATATTGAAAAATGCTCTCAAATAACTTTTACTCGTAAACTAAATAAGATACAGTATAGTTATAATATCAACCATATAAGTCTTAGGCACGTAGACACTGTTAGAGACCTGGGTGTAATGCTTGATTCCAAGCTAACCTTTGTTCCTCATATTGATAATGTTGTGAAGAAGGCATCTAAAATGTTGGGATTTCTCATAAGAAACATAAAATCATTCCGCTCTCCAAATACTAAAATTGTACTGTATAATAGTCTTGTAAGAAGCATACTTGAGTATTGCGTCGTAGCTTGGCGGCCTCATTATGCAACACATAGCCTAAGAATCGAGCGAATCCAGAAGCGATTTGTGTATCATCTAGCCTACTCTACCGGTGTTGCGAAAAAACAACCTAGCTATTTGAAACGCCTGAAACATTTCAAAATGGATTCATTAGAGAAGCGCAGGAACTCATCCGATTTATTATTTTTGTTTAAATTATTACATGATAATATTGACTGTCCTGAACTATTGTCAAAATTTAATTTCAATATCCCTCGCAAATATCCTAGAAAACCAATTATGCTCCTTTATCCTCCTTTTCGAAGATCAGTTTTGGGCACTAACTCGCCAGTTTCACGGCTAAGTAAGATATATAATTACTACAGCAAACAGATAGATATATTTGGCACAACATTTCCGCATTTTAGGAGCCAAGTCCATAATCTTGTTTTCGATTTACGATCTACTAGTTGCCGTGCTTTTTAGACAGATTTAATTGATATAAGTTTAGTAGCATTTGTTTAGTCACTGTTTTGGATAAGTTATTTTATGTTTTTCTACTGTATTGTATTTAATTATATGCATGTGGTGTTTACCTATATGAGTTGTGCACTTAGATTAAGCATAATGTTTGTTCCGATTTTGTAATGAATGTTTTAGTGTAATAACTGCTGGTAAACCAATAAATAAATAAATAAATAAATAAATAAATAAATAAATAAATAAATAAATAAATCTAGCTTATATAAAACATAAAATTCTATATAAAATCCAAGTTCAATCCAACAAAAATCTTAGAAAGTACGTATACGGTATAGGTGTACCTACTTATTAGAAACTAGCTGACCCGTGCCCACTTCGTTGGGCATAATTTAAATAATTCTTTTTAGTACATAGTGTTTTTAAGTTAGACATATGCTGTCGTTGACTTTTTTGTAGGCATTTTCAAGCTCCACATCTTTTCTCTAAAACTCAAAAATATATCTTTCATAGTTAAGGCAGCGTTCGTAGAAACGCTTTCATTCGACCGTTTTTTCTCCGATTCACTTTGCAAAACGGACGTAAATGCCTTTTTATTTTTCGGTGTTTATATAGCCTATGACACTCAGCAATAATGTGGCTTTCTATTGGTGAAAGAATTTTTAAAATCGGTTCAGTAGATCCCGAGATTACCCCTTACAATTTAACAAATAAACAAACTTTACTTCTTTATAATATTAGTATAGATGAGTATGTTGAGTTTTGTCTCTACCAAGATCTGATGAGCTGCTCGTTATCATTTACAAGTCGACGCCCAGTGGTCGAAATTCAACCATTTTAGAGACTTTAACAATAAACAAAAGAGTATATTTACGTGTATATCAAATACATAGTAGTGTGCGTAATGTTTTTTTTTATTGATTTAATGTGAGCATTTTGTGGTACACTTTACTGAAAAACTATCACGATAGATTTGTGTTTTAATATAATAATTTAATTTCATATATAGATGTCGTATCCGTCTAAAAAATATAATTTTATAACCATTTAAAAAATTAAGGTTAACAAATCTCTTAAAAAATTTTACCCGTGAGAAAAACTACGCGCCCTCACAAAGCTCAGCTTATTGCTAGTACATATATTATAGATTACACTTGATATATTGTTCTGAGACAGTGGTAGCCCAGCGGTAACGCGGTCACTTGGATATCCGAGTGATTCGGGTTCGAATCCGGGTCTCGCACTTCTGATATTTTCATGTGCGAATCATTTATATCATGATTACCACTTGTCTTACGGTGAAGGAAAACATCGTGAGGAAACCTGCATGTCTGAGAAAACCTAACAAGTTTTCGAAAGACATGTGAAGTCCGCCAACACGCACTAGGCCAGCGCGGTGGACTAAGGCCTGATCCCCCTCGTACTGAGGGAGGCCCGTGCCCAGCAGTGGGACGTTAATAAGGGCTGATGATGATGATGATGATGATGATGATGATGATGATGATATTGTTCTACACGGTACACCTATGACAAAACTCATTCACAAAACCAGAGTTAGTGTATGAAACTATTTGATTTTATTCTGCCATCTAGGATTTGGCCTGCGTGAGAGACTATTTCTTATCCACTCGCATAGCATAGGTAATATATCGTTCTCGCTGAAAGAGCGGAATTATTTTTATATTATAGGTAATAATATAAAAAAAATATAATATTTATATAATATCGTGTAATTTATCCCTAGTTTAATGTATCGAAATTAAATTAATCATAAAATAGAAAAGAGACAACTGCACTATAGTGTTAGGTTTTTTATTTTTAATATAATTTTTAAAATAACACTTTCTAATTGATTAAAAATATTGATTATTTTAATTTTGGCATATATCAAGCAGATAATGGAGATTTAATCGCTGATTTTTTTTTGAATTCAAAGTGTGCCTACAAAACTAGGTACTAGTAGCACCGACACAATACATATTATAATAATATTTTATTTTATATTAAAACAAAAGGGGTTATTAACGTTTAATAACCCCGTTTTTAACGTTTAATAAATTTTAATAATAAATTTCAGGTACAACTTACCAAGGAAAATTAAATAGACTGTTTAGATTTTCTTCTGTCATACACACATATTTACTGTCAACTATTGATCAATTTTAATTGCGTTCTTCCTTTATTTATCCGTATATATACGAAGCTGTCTATTAATAAATAAGACTTACCTTTTTAGAGAAACAATCCAAAATTATCCAAGAGTTTTCCACTATAATATTAAAACACATCACAAAATCACTGTATCACAAATAACTTGCCGCACTAATTAAATTAAACGTATCGGTCAAAGCATGCGCCATGACAACTGACAATTGACATTTTTTAAAAATATCTTTTCGATAGGACGATCCCTTGCAGGCTAATGTTGGTGACTAAATGACTATCAGTTAAGTGCAGTCGCCCGCCCCTACGTTAATTGGCTGTTTGTATCAAACCATCAACCAGCCCCTCTGAAAAAAAAAACATGACATATTGTGCGCGGGAAAGTCGCTGTCAACGCGTATCGGGTTAACGTGGCGTCGGAAGCTATTGTTTTTGTGGTGAACGTTTAACGCGATCGTATTTTGATAACTAATGATTTGATTAACTCGGTTTCCTTAATAAAATATTTACTTGCCTTACTACCCTCTTTCAATCTAAATTTAACAACATACTCTTACAAAAATCTCTCTAAATTATGTGAATTAAATTATTCTATCAATTCGGTTAGTGGAAACTTTATTTTTGAGTTTGATCCATGTTATTTATACCTTTAAATTACAAAGCACTTAGTCTTCTGAAATATATGAAAAGTGACCTACTAGGTTCAAATACGTAAGTAATTATCAAATATCAGGTTTTACTTATTTTTATTTCAATACTATTTTAACCAGAGCTTACATTATCCTTGACATATCATTTTGACAGAATCGTTTCGGTGAACGGGTATTGTACAAATATCGATTTCGTGATAGGCCACCCAGGTAGCGCAGGCCATGCGGACATCCCACCATATGACGAAAAATCCCATGGGATAAAGTAACTGTAAATCGAACGAACATGCAGACAGGTTGCGGAAATTACTCTTCAGTTATTAAAGCCTAAATAACTGATATCTTGGTTTGAATTCATTCATGAACAAGCTATACATCACTACATAGTATAAAACAAAGTCGCCTTTTCTGTCCCTATATCCCTATGTGCGCTTAAATCTTTAAAACTACGCAACGGATTTTGATGCGGTTTTTTTTAATAGATAGAGTGATTCAAGAGGAAGGTTTATATGCATAACTAGCAGATCCCGCGGCTTTACCTGTGCTAAATCTAGGGAAGAGCCCGAGCGAAGCGAGGGCGAGTCGCTAGTATTTTCCATATGAGTAGGTTTCGCATAAAATTGTAAAGGATTTTGAATGTAGATTTTATATTATCAAATTACATTAAAAATAGTTTATTTTGTCTTGATATAGGTACCTTAACAAAGATTAAACTTCAACATCGTCCTCGTGAAAAAAAATTCGCTCTACAGTCTGTTTCTTTGGCTCAGTAGCTAGTTACCTTATAGGACATATAAATAAAAACCAACCTTTACATCAACCAACTGTATTTGCAAAAAATTAACATAGTTGCCTTATATATTTTTTATTAGTTAAGAAGCCTACAAAAATTCAATGGCTGATATGCAAAAACTAAGTGAAAAACACTAGCACACATATTTTGCAAATTTTTTCCTAAATTTGAAATTCGTTGAAAACGATTTCTTATGCTTATAGGGTTAAGGTTTATTGTATTTGGGGTATATGTGTAAAAAATTGCAAAGAAAGCGTGTGAATTTTTAATATGAGTGCACGCCCGGCGTGCCTCGCGACCACTCGGTTCAGTGAACAGCGATGCCTGGACAGCCCCGGTGGTCTACACCTCACACGACGGTGAGAGAACCTGCGAAAAAATATAGGATGCGATTATGTTGCAAGTTTTTTCTATAAAATTAATAGCACTAATTTTTAATGTAAAAGTTTTTTAATTTGTTTTTTAGTTGAGTTAAAGAAAATTAAAAATAGTTCAAATACGAGGTTCCTATATTATGTGTATATATGTTCGAATACACATTATATTATGCGTAATTTAACTTTCCTCCATGCTTGTAATACCTCGAAATTTTTCCGTTTTCTAAGCCACGGGCAAGATATTTTATACCTGATCTAATATCCAATGAACTTAAAATTACGTAAAATTAAGTTACTTCATTAACAACACTACATATTATAAAACAAAGTCCTCCGCCGCGTCTGTCTGTGCGTATGTCTGTTCGCGATAAACTCAAAAACGACTGCCCTAATTTTTTAAGCTGTTTTCACTAATGGATAGAGTGGTTCTCGTGAAAGGTTTTAGTATATAATTTGTCAAGTTTTTTAATACATCTACTATCGTAACCTGCGGCTTCGCTCGCGTTAAATCTAGGGCGAAAAAAAACCCTAGCGAACCGATAGTGAGTCGCTAGTTTAATATATACGGGAAGTTAACAAAATAAGTTAACAAAACCCCATACTTTACACTATGAAATAATACTTAATTATTAGTGTGTGACTTTAGTTGCTTATATTTTATGTAGAGCCAAGTTTAATTTATGTAGAGGCATTCATCATCATCATCATCAGCCCTTTTTATCGTCCCACTGCTGGGCACGGGCCTCCCTCAGTACGAGGGGGATCAGGCCATAGTCCACCGCGCTGGCCTAGTGCGTATTGGCGGACTTCACATGTCTTTCGAAAACTTGCTAGGTTTTCTCAGACACGCAGGTTTCCTCACGATGTTTTCCTTCACCGTAAGACAAGTGGTAATCCTGATAGAAAATGAATCGCACATGAAAATATCAGAGGTGCGAGACCCGGATTTGAACCCGCATCACTCGGTTATTCAAGCGAGCGCGTTATCGCTGGGCTACCACTGCAGAGGCATAAACATAGTCAAAATAATTATATTTGAATTATTTAAAACTGTTTAGAAAACGAAATTGTACGAGTTTTATTTTAACTTAACGTAGTCTCTAACTACACATACCTACACAAGTTAGCTTTCTGGTGCGCTTCTACGAGACGTATGACGCACTACGCTTTCAATAATATAAGGCTGATTAATGCTAGTCGTTTGCTAGTTGGACGAGTAAAATAATTTAGTCGTCCAACAATTGTTGGATGACGAAATTATTTTAAAGGCTGCTGCTAGTCATCCGATAATCGTATTATTAAAAAATATATTATTCGTCCGACTGTTGTCGGTTTGTACGAATATCTATCACTTCTTTGATTTCTAATATAAAATAAGCGATTTTTATGTGCAGGATATACCTATGCCAAAAAAAAAAAATAACCCTAACCTACCGGGCTGACAATTTATTATTTAGATCCCACCCACTTTTAAGTCCAAGAGTTTTTATATGTAACAGAGCTGGCTCTATAGAGTCGTCCTATGAAATTTACGTTACTAACACTCCCTGAGAGTATGTACCTACATCAAATCAATGTACAAGAAAATGGTATTTTGTAAAAAGTACTATAGAAACGTCCGCAATTGCATTCACGAGTGTGTTAAAACTTAAAAAACAAATTGATTTCTCTTTGAGCCATTTAAGAAGCAAAAAAGTCTCAGTCGCGATATATCAAACACCAATTGTCGGACGAATAATATTTAATTTATTCGTCCGCTTCGTTTCTTTTTCTCTCATTAAATCACCTTCTTTATATTTGTTATGAACTTATAACGATTGAAAATTTAAATTAAAAGTGAAACATTAATTTATATTATACTTAGTTAAATCACCTGGTAACTTTGTTTCTATAAAATTGTTAACATAAGGTTAAAAGTTTTAATCACACGATGACCAAAAACATCGTAATAATAAAATTCCCTCATTAAGCCAGTCTGATGACGTCTCATCCTCTATCCGGTTACGATACCCGACACTTCCGTTTCCGAACGATCGACTTTCCGACAGGTGACTATTGATCGGGAAGGTTTTAGGGAAGTCGGGAATAATAGAAGCATAAGCTATAGGTAATAACGACATACATTTATGTACTTATATTTTATTATTTCATCACTAGCGACTCGCCCTCGCTTCGCTTGGGCTTTTTCCTAGATTTAGCACAGGCAAAGCCGCGGGATCAGCTAGTTATGCATATAAACCTCCCTCTTGAATCACTCTATCTGTTAAAAAAACCGCATCAAAATCCGTTGCATAGTTTTAAAGATTTAAGCGTACAAAGGGATATAGGGACAGAGAAAACGACTTTGTTGTATACTATGTAGTGATTTAAATGTTAATGATTTCAATACAAAATAAATACATATTTCAAAAATTTCCGATTTCCACCTGTATTTTAAGTTTCCTCTATTTAAGCCTCTTTATATTTTTTTAAATTAAACCACCTCTGAATGAAACAAAGGAACAATTATCCAAATCGGTCCAACCGATATTGAGTTTTAGCGAGACTAAATAATAGCAATTGATTTTTATATAAAAAATGTGATTATTTACGACATCACATTAGAAACCTCTAAAATTATCATTGTTTCTCTACTATATTATGTATGTATTATACATACAACCTTCCTTTTGAATCACTCTATCTATTAAAACAATCCGCAGAAAAATACGTTGCGTTGTTTAAAAGATGTAAGCATAGGGACAGACAGACAGCGGGATGCGACTTTGTTTTATACTAGGTACGTAGTGATGAGATATTAAGTTTTAAACTTTATTACTGTGCCAAAAGTTATAGAAATTGTTCGTTTTACCTTATATGTAGTGATATTCATTATAATAAGTTTATTAAATACGAAACCGATGTATGACTCTCACTGTCTTACATTCAGCGAAATGCTATATACCTATATACTTTCCTCTCTCCCTTTCTTTTATACTTTGTTAAATGTATAATGCTAGTGCACCGACCCCTACCAATGACAGACCGACCACGCAACTCCTTCTTTATTCTTCTTTATCATATTTATTTGATAGTAAATATTTTTAAAATAACTTTTATTATTAATTAAAACCCCTTACTAAATAACCTGTATGGTATCGTTTAAACAGAATCGTATTGAAACATGCAGATGTATAATCTTTAACAATACATTGAGAACTAGTGGACATTTGAAAACAATTTTACTATACGTTTATTTATATACTGTAAAATAAAATTACATTATATCCAAAAAAAGTTGCATAGGAATTAAAAATATGGCTAGTTATGCTATCCGATTGTAAGTACATAATATAACCATTCAGTGGTTAAAGTACCATCGGCTTACGTAGTGACTAGATCATTTTTTGGAATTGTGTGACATTGAGGGTTAGGTAGATTATTTTGTTCTTGACATGATATTTATTACGTTTTACAATAATATCTATGCTATGTATAATAATGATCTACCTGATCATAATTGACATCAATTTTTTTTTCTATAAGAAAATACATTTAATGTAAGGTACGGGTGAAAGTATGAACCAAAACGATCATATAACCCTCAAAAAAGACCAATCACGGATAAAATAAAGACCTATAACAATCAATATGTTGGGGCATTATTACACACAACGCTATCTACGAGGAGTTCCGTGGTAAGCTACGAGATTTGTATAGATGCCAGATAGTTGATACACTAGCACTCACAGAAGAGATGATTTTACCTATTCCGTGCTAATACACATATAATATATTATAGGTATATTTAAATACCCATGACTAGAATACAAACATTCGAGCTCAACAAATGAGTCCCGCTAGGACTCGAACCCGCGATCGCTGACACAGCAAGAAGGGTCACAAACTGAGCTAAACGTGTTATCAAGATATTCTCACGGATACGCATTTTATCAAATAAAATCAAAGACAATATAAAACTCGTACTAAAAGATGCTATCGCTAAAGCAAAAGCTAAAAAATTAAACAAATCAATTTGCGGCACTCGCCTCTAACCAAACAGATCATAAAGCCGAAACATCAACAACTCTTACATGTTGAATAACTACAATAAAGTATTTTATTTTACACCTGTGTTTGCCCATCGGCTGAATTCAAGTAGGGAGCTTTAATAGTGTACGCGAATAGCAGGTAGAGCTTTTTGTTGCTTTTGATATAATTTGTGTTATGGTTGATTGTGAATGGACATGCATAATCTAGTTTTTTTTAGTTTAAAGGAAAATAAAAGCATACTAAATAGATTTCTGTTTACTTATGCCTAATAGAACAATATGAGTAATATTTTATTCTTAAATTGATAGAAAAAAAATAATTATAGGAATACTAACCTACGTAGAAGTACATTTGCCTAAATAAAATAAATACAATTATATTATAATTATAAAGCGTTACCTATTAACGTAAATTAAACTTTAGAAGCTCTACCAACGCTAGCTACCATTTGTGAAAACAGTGCGATTGATTCCCATAGAGACAATAACATTTATCTCCACGTAAAATGATACGACTCAATCGGAAACGTAAATAAAAGATAATGTGTGTAATTCAATATTTTATTGCGGATCCGCCACTTATCTGTCTGATTCTTACGATTGATTTACATTTAATCGGCGAAAGGGGCGCGTGTGCGGCGCGTGTCTTGACAGATTGCCACCATCCGCCATATTGGTTTTTTTAAACCGGAACGTGTGGCTAACGTTATCGTTTAATAATTATTATTCGACATTGCATAATCTGGGAAGTGTGCGATTAAGGTATTAAAGGAGGTAAAATTACATGCTTTAGACCTTTGGATGACTCATAAGTTTTACTAAGCCGATAATAACGGGGCTGTATAGTAGCTACCAGTATAACATTTTTAAAATAAATTAATAATGCTTTACAAAATATATCAAGATCGGAGACAGTATCTTCTGCACGTATGTTGATGTGCCACAACTGTAATTTACTCGTAAACCTTACTTGCTAATGTTTTTTATAAAATTTGATCCAAATAGAGCTGTTTACACAAGTTGTGTGGACGACAAGAAATAGTATTAGAAGTATTGAGCCCTTTTTAAGGTCCTATTGCTGGTCCTCCTTCAATACGAGGGGGATCAGCCCAAAATCCACCACGATGGCCAAATGCGCATTGACGGAATTTACAAGTCTTTTTAATACTTGCTAGGTTCTCTTAGACATGCAGATTTCCTCACGATGCAGGATTTTTCCTTCGCCCTAAGGCAAGTGACAATCATGTTTGAAATGATTCGCACATGAAAATATCAGTAGTGTCAGACCTGGATTTAAACCACAGAGCAGGTGAATATAGATTCCGTGATTTAAAGCCTCATCACTCGGTTATGTAAGCGCGTTACCACTGGGCTATCACTATACTATCTTCTTGGAGAATTGATCATTTAATATTATAAGATATTGGATATTTTCATACTAATGTACCTATATAAGTTTACAAGGTAACTTTAAGAAACCCTTTCAAGTAAGCTTGAACTTCAAAGTGTAACTAATATTACAAATTAATAACAGAGCTGAAGATTTTATAAACTTTTATTATTAAGTCTAGAAATTAACTAACCGTGTTGGATAATTTCTTTTATGTCAAACTTCTTATACTAGCTTTACCATATTTATTTATTAACTCCTGATAGAAATATTATATATACATAATATCTGTATTAGGTATAAGCTCGAGTTCACCGGGCAATATTGTCTTCCATAATATCGACGTAAATTAGCAATTTTACTCTGTTTCTTTCAATAAGTTCGAGTACGAGCCAATCACGTTTCATCCCCTTGCTTCTCTCTCTTTTCCCCTTCTCAGGTGGCAGGTTGTATTATTTACCTTATTCCTACATTAATATTATATAGAGGAAACGAATGATTTTTTTTTGTTTTTTTTTATTATAATATTTATTTAAAAAAGTCTACATTATTAGCAAGTACTATAAGCTATATTTCGTACTTATCGGTGCGTACAAAAAGTCCGCGACGTTTGGTTGTATTAACTGTTTTTGTAGAAATTAGTCAACTAAAATATCCATCAGAATGAAAAGTGATCAGAAGTGCGCATATGTGCGAGACCCGAGATTCGAACCTGCGTCACTTGTATCAAAGGATATCGCATAACCCCAGGTGTCGTCAGATTTATTTTTATAAGCAAGAAACTGTTAATAATAAGAGATTAGAAATAAAAAAACAAGAGTGTTCGTTTTTACGTGAAATAGGTATATTATACTAGCAGAACCCGTAGCTTCGCCCACGTTCATACTACTAGATAGGTACCTAACTAAGTTTCTACAATCTGGGCTTAATGTGAAGATTATAATTACAAGGCAAGCTTTACCATTTTTGGTTTTGGTTGGTGATACAATAGGTATTATATCGTATTTACACATAAAATATTGTTTCTTAATAAGTTCTTAATATGTTATTTCAGTTTTTAATTAAATATAAGCTTGCGTAAAAGACTTAATAAAGTGTAAAATGATTCATGTAGGTATTTTATATTTTTTTAACTGCAACTCAAAATGTTTACGACTTTTATATTATTTACAGTTAGCTACAAATATACCTACCCTAAGTAACTACCAAGGACGCAACAATATTAAATGTCGTAAGAAAAGTAAAGTCAGCGAGCTTTCAAAGCCAACTTTCACAAAGCTCACAATACACTGCGTTTTTAATTTTCCTCCGAACGAAGCCCTAGAAGCCGCACAAATTCGGATCGATTCAAAATGGCTGAATGATTTTGAAGTTGTTTGTGCATTCCAATTTGGAATATTATTTGTATTTCAACGAGTATTAACAGTAATATCTGTTAAAAGTACTTATTTTTTAATATTTTTTATTATTATGTATTCTTAATTGCATATTAATTATTAATCATGTAAAATAATTTTATTTATAAAGTTACTATCGAGACATTATTACGTTTAGTCCTTCTCTTCGTGCGGGAGCGGAACAACGGAATGACAAAAATTAAAAAGAAAGTTTATGAGATACTAATTAATAGATAATTTATAAAATTTTAAAACCCGACTGTAAAAAACGGAGAATAAGTTTAAGAATAATAAAATTATTATTCGGCATGCAGCCTATCTCTCTCATACAATTATGAAGCTCTAATATGTAAAGTAATTTTAATTAAGTAATAGCAGTAAATACATTTTCTTTTTCCACCCCTTGTGATTTAAGCTATAAGAATGTTATAAGAAAGACTCAAGAAGAGGTTAAATTTGACCATGTAGAAGTTGTATGAAGTACCCTGCAGAAAAATTTACGCTCCAAGAAAATTTACTCTCAAAGTAAAAATGTTTAAATTAACAAACGAAAACTAAAATTGTTAATTTGTAGCTCGAACTTCCCACAAATTCGGATCGATTCAAAATGGCTGAATGATTTTGAAGTTGTTTGTGCATTCCAATTTGGAATATTATTTGTATTTCAACGAGTATTAACAGTAATATCTGTTAAAAGTACTTATTTTTTAATATTTTTTATTATTATGTATTCTTAATTGCATATTAATTATTAATCATGTAAAATAATTTTATTTATAAAGTTACTATCGAGACATTATTACGTTTAGTCCTTCTCTTCGTGCGGGAGCGGAACAACGGAATGACAAAAATTAAAAAGAAAGTTTATGAGATACTAATTAATAGATAATTTATAAAATTTTAAAACCCGACTGTAAAAAACGGAGAATAAGTTTAAGAATAATAAAATTATTATTCGGCATGCAGCCTATCTCTCTCATACAATTATGAAGCTCTAATATGTAAAGTAATTTTAATTAAGTAATAGCAGTAAATACATTTTCTTTTTCCACCCCTTGTGATTTAAGCTATAAGAATGTTATAAGAAAGACTCAAGAAGAGGTTAAATTTGACCATGTAGAAGTTGTATGAAGTACCCTGCAGAAAAATTTACGCTCCAAGAAAATTTACTCTCAAAGTAAAAATGTTTAAATTAACAAACGAAAACTAAAATTGTTAATTTGTAGCTCGAACTTCCCACCTAAATCCTAAAAGTTTCTATTTTTCTAAATGCCTACTAATATTATAAATGTGAATGTAAGTTTGTTTGTTACGCTTTCACGCGAAAACTACTCAACCGACCATCATGAAACTTTGTACATAATATATTCTTGGAGGTATTAGAAGTAACGTAAGATACTTTTTATTAAAAAAAATATTTTTTACGATAAATTTAAAAAATGTTTGTCAAAAAATCTCATAACAATAATAATAAAATAAAGCGCAGCACAGCGGGAAATGGGGAGAGGGAGGGGCAACCAAGAGCGGGAGAGGTAGCCGGGCGTCTCAGGAGTTGGAGTAATTTTAGAGAATGTTCAGGCAATCTATAGATCAACCGATTGCGAGTGATCGAATAAAGATTAGTAGCGATGAAAAAAATGAACGCGGGCGAAGCCGCGGGTACCGCTGGTATTAAATATTATATTTTTTTTAATTATACCCTAAGTAACTATAATATTCTGGAATATTGTACAAAAATTTTAATTGCGTTTTACACATCATATTTGTAGGTTTAGTGCTGTAGCTAATTTACAGTCTAAGAGAGATTTAGAGACTTAGTATTCTAGTGTCTCTAGATAATGGACTGAAATTGGTAGAATTAACTATTATGTAAATGGAGCGTTAGCATTTTCTTATTGTAAAGTAGTTCATAAAAGGTTGGGAAAGTATTGTATACAGGCAACGTTAAAAAATTAATATCAATTTAATGAAATAAAATCACAATTTAATTGAATTAATGAAAACCGTGTACCTAAGCAAAAGTTCCAACGGGTAGGTGCCCGTTTTGTTAACAAAGGAGTGTAGGTAGGTACTATAATCTATATTGTTATAGCCTATAAGCTATTTGACTTAGAAAGCGTCTCAAAACATTAGGTAAGTATACTTAATGTAAATGTAATCGAGGCCTCATTTTTTTCCAAAAATAGCAATTCAAAAGGCACATGATTTTAAATTGTGCCTTTTGACCGCCGGAACACTATTTAAATACGCAACATGGCGTCACAAAGAAGTGTTTACATAAACAAACATTACTTATCCACAAGTTAAGTTAGTATTTTTTTATTATCTAGTAAAGAAAACGTAAATGTGGTGTTTAATGGAAAGTACGAGGAAGTAGAAATAAAAGTATGCCAATACTTATTAGTTATTTATAGATACTTTATTTGACAGCTTACTACCCTGTGACGTTATTGCACTTCAGCAAATCCAAATCATTTTGGGTCACACTCACATCGTAACAGAGAAATAAATTAAATTTTTAGAGACTTTATTGCATATTTCATAAAATATTTTTTTCTTCTAATTATTATGTATTGCGCTAGACTGTGTGTTAAATAAATTCAATTTAATTGACTTATTTTGTTTAATAGCTACCTAAACAATATTTTTCGCACTGTCTAACAAAGAGAATGTAACTATAATACTGTCTAATAGGCTTTTATTTAAATTACTAGCGACTCACCCTCACTTCGCTCGGGTTCGGGTAGCCCCCTATAATATAAGTTTTTAACAAGTGTTAAAACCTTCCATGTGCCTTAAGGATCATACTGAAAAAAGAATAGCCAAATTGATCGAGCCATTTTCGAGTTTTGCACTCGGCAACATTGGCGCCACCATGATTAAAAATAAGAAGATAAACTTTAGATTAATCCTAGAATGAGTTTTGAAATTTTTAATATTATGGGGATTATTTTTAAACGTAATTTCATTTTAAAATATTTTTTTCTAAATTAAACGTAATATATTATAATCTTTATTTACTTTATGGTTCTATCTAAATAATGACGTTGTAATTTATAAAGGCAACACCGACTGTTATTTTTTATTTTTATTTTGACAACACTAAATTTTCAAACGTCAAATTTTATTGTCGCAAAAATTTCAGTCATATTTTCGAAAAAATATTACGTGATTCCAAAACAGTCGATGAAAACGCAAAAACTATCGAGAGTCTTCACCGTGGTCGCCGTTTAGTGCGGCTGTTATAATATACTGTGTGTGACCAAAGGTTTGCATAAATGAATGATGTCGTTGAGGTCGAGGGCTCTGTCGCTGGTGGAGGTGTTATTAAGAGTTCCACCGTTATTTGTGGTGGATGAGTTCTTAAAGATCAGCCTGGGGTTGCCAGTATCCACTGGCGAGGAGGTATCCGTTCTGTCGAGTGTGACGGACGACCACGTCGATATAAGTGACTCCGATACAAATTTTTACGACGCTAGCTTCTACAACGCATTCTTCTTAACGCTCCTCAAATTCGCCGTTTGTTGCCTAGGTAAGTAACTTTTTTGTTAGTAAACTCTCAATTATTTTGCAACCTTATGCTTAGTTACTCAACTGGTGTTTCGAAATTGTTTTACGCAGCAAGTGTCACAATGTTCTTTAAAACATTTCAGTTTATGAAAAAATTAGGGTATTAAATAAAATATTTTAGCATAAATTTGCTTAAATAAAATTATACTTTGCTTTTAAAGTACTTAAGTCAATAATTGGTTACTGTTATTTTAGTAATATTCTAAAAATAATATTATTGAATATGTTCCTATTTTGTATTTTACTATTTATTTATTTGCTTAGTACATATAATACTAAGAGATGTACATATTATTATTATACAATATATTAAGTGATGGTGATAATGTCTTATTCCTAATATGTATATAAATAAATATTTTTTTATTTTATTTTTTTATAAATAAATATAAATATGTTGGGACATTTACACACAGCACTAGCTAGTTCCACGGTAAGGTTATGGATACTAGAAGGTTGATATACTACACATATAAGTTTAAATACATACATATTATAAATATAAACATCCATGACTGGAGTACAAACATTCGTACTCAACAAATGTATGCCCCCCAGCGGGACTTGAACCCGCGACCCCTGGCGCAGAAAGCAGCATTTTTTATTTAATTTTTGTGGAACCATTTTTCCAGGAATAATGATTTTAATATGTGCTAAACAAAACAATTCCTAGAATAAGTGACAGGTGACTTACAAGTGACAACATCTATCTTATTTTCAATGTTAAATATTTTATTTCTTTATAGTATATTTTAGTATTTTTTGCAAACCAAATTACCAAATTGTTTTGTATACTTATCAATAATACAGTGTATTAGTTATTTCACGCATGGCAGTGACTTAAACAGTCTTCAACTTCATCATCAATACTCGAGGCAACGTAACATATCTGCTTTATCGTAAATTTTACATTTTATAATTTATAAGTTTACTATGGCACTAAATGATTGCGCTGGCTGCATGAAAGCTTTAGATACCTCTGACTTTATAGAATGTAGTCGATGCATGGATAAATATCACTACGCCTGCTTAAACTATACACTAAAGAAATTTAATAGCCTCTCTAATGTAGTTAAAGCAAACTGGGTCTGCCCTTCTTGCCGATGTAATGAACCTAAAAGAGGCGATAATTCAAATACGTCTATACGTTCCGTTATGTCCATACCCAAGTCAGCTTTAGAGTGTGAAAATATTACGCAACGATCGAAATCTACACGAAATACAACACGTTGCACATGCGTTTCACCAGAAAGCATTAGGGAGATCATACGAGAAGAATTACGTGACGCCTTGAACAACCAATTAGTAGAAATTAAAACACAAATCGGTGCGTTTGAACAGTCCCTTACGTTCTTAAGTGAAGAATATGATAAACTTAAGAAAGAATGTGACCTTCGCAGCAATCATGTTACTGCAATTCAGAAAGAAAATGACATATTACGAACCTCTACTAACGAATTATTGGTTCGTTTACGTCATATAGAACAACAATCCCGTTCCAGTAATATTGAGATAAACTGCGTGCCTGAACATAAAACGGAAAAACTGATAAATTTAGTACAAAATCTAGGTAAAATAATAAAATGTCCTGTTAGAGATGAAGACATCCATTACTGCTCAAGAATTGCTAAATTAAACTATAACAACCCCCGCCCTCGATCCATCTTAGTACGTTTTAGCAGTCCCCGACTTAGAGATACATTTCTAGCAGCTAGTATTAGATTTAATAAAGCCAATCCTAAAGACAGGCTTTGTACTAGTCATCTTGGTATTGCCGACGAAAAGAGATGCCCCATCTATGTTGTGGATAATCTCACACCAGAAAACAAAGGTCTTCACGCTGCGGCACGAATTAAGGCTAAAGAGCTTAATTATAAGTTCGTCTGGGTCCGTGATGGTAAAATCTTCCTAAGGAAATCTCAGGAAAGTAAATTTATTTTCGTTAAAGATAAATCTGTTCTTGATAGTCTTAAATCTTAATAACTTATAAAAAATGTGTTTGTAATACAACATCAAATTCAATAGTCTTAATTTGTACTACCAAAATGTTAGAGGCTTAAGAACAAAAACAATTGACGTGTTTAGTAATATAGCTTGTAGCAATCATGATATTATAATCTTGAGTGAAACATGGTTAAATTGCAGTGTCTTCGATTCTGAACTATTTGACGATCGTTTTAATGTGTATAGAAGAGATCGTGAATCCAGTAGCTTTCACCATAAAAAAAATGGTGGTGGTATATTAATTGCAGTAAATAAAAATATAAAATCCTATCGAATGGATAGTTTTGAATCTAAATGTGAAGATATATGGGTATGTGTGGAATTAACTAAAGACGTAGGGAAGCCTGAACTCTTGTTAATTTGTGGTGTGTACTTACCTCCGCCTATACAAAAACATATTTTGAAACACTTCTTAGATAATATAAACCGTGTGTATGATACATGTCATATTAAAAATAAACTAATAGTAGGAGACTTTAACTTAGGAAATATATTCTGGGAAAACTTACAGCCTGCTCGCAGCAATAGTTTATTTAGTCAAATGATATCTGATTTTGTGACACTTAATTCACTTAATCAATTTAACAATGTATTTAATTCCAATATGAAAATCTTAGATCTCATTCTTACTAATTGCGATATTTCAAGTGTTGATGAAAGTAGGGACCCTCTGAGCATCATTGATAAATGCCACCCTCCCCTACAATTTTCTTTAAGGTTTACTTATGAAAAATGTTTGCAATTTAATAACACACCTAGGTTTTGCTTTTCTAAGGCTGACTTCAATAATTATTTTAGAACTCAAGAGTATCTCCTGGAATTCACTATTTGAACATTGCGCAACAGCAGATGAAATGCTTTCAATTTTTTATAGTCACCTCAGAAAAGTAATATGTAGATTTGTACCACTGTCTAAACCACGCAGTCACAAGTATCCTGCATGGTTCTCTAAAAATCTTATCAACTTACTGCGAGAAAAATACAAATTCAGATTAAAACTCATAAAATTTAATGAAAATCCTCTTGATGCTTTGTCATTTGAACTTCTAAGGAAAAGGTGTGAACATATCCAGAAAAATTCTTATCAAGCTTATATATCTAAGCTTGAAGACACTTTCAAACAAAATCCTAAGCTGGTTTGGACTTTTCTCAAAAATAAAAAGCAAAAAAAAAAGCTCATATCAGAACGAAATGAGTCTTGATTCAAAAACTGTGACGCATGGAAACGATATATGTAATCTATTTGCGAGTCATTTTTCCTCTGTTTACAATAAAAATACTTCTGATCACAATGAACCATATAAGCAGTGTACAGTGTCCTTTAATTTCCTTAGTAATATAACTTTCACAAATAGAGATACTTTGTATGTTTTAAAAAGAATGGACCCTTACAAAGGTGCAGGAGAGAATGGTATACCATCTTTATTTGCAGTTAAATGTGCGACAGCAATTTCTCTCCCTCTCACATTGATTTACAATAAATCTCTTGCCACTGGGTCTTTTCCATCTTTATGGAAGAACTCGTTAGTTATCCCAATATATAAAAGCGGTAGGGCGGAGTTGATAAAGAATTACAGACCTATCTCCATCCTTCCTGTTTTCGCTAAGGCTTTTGAAAAACTTATTTACAAGGTAGTTTCTTGGCATTGTAAAACACTAATATCTCCTCATCAACACGGATTTGTAAAAGCCAGATCTACTTGCACTAATCTTGTTGCTTTTGTGGAGAAACTCTCAGCTGCCTTAGACTCTAGGCAGACCGTTGACGTCATATATACCGATTTCAGTAAGGCTTTTGATAAGGTACATCATGGAATCCTACTCCAAAAACTGTCTATGTATGGTTTTGCTGATCCACTGCTAAATTGGTTTAAATCTTATCTTTCTAGTAGACCATCAGTTGTGGTTATTAATGGTTATAAATCTGCTCCCTTTACAGCTACTTCCGGAGTCCTACAAGGTTCTATACTTGGCCCTGTACTCTTTAATCTTTTTATTAATGATCTGTGCAATAGTTTTGAATATTCCGACTACTATTTTTATGCTGATGACTTAAAAATATCTAGATGCATTCATGATGACAATGATGTATTATTTTTACAAAGCGATTTAAACCGTATAGCTTCTTGGTGCACCATCAATGGTATGGTGTTAAATACTGATAAATGCCATTTTATTCGCTTCTCTAGAAGTCAAAATAAGTCACAGGTATCATATCTTCTTAATAATATACAATTGAACGAAGTTAAACATACAAGTGATCTTGGAGTAATCCTTGATTCAAAGTTACGTTTTGATAAACATATAGATAATATTTGTAAAAAAGCACTTAACACTCTTGGATTTCTTCTGCGTAATTGTAAAGATTTTAAAAAACCAGATACCAAAATGCTTATATAATGCACTAGTACGTAGCATCCTAGAATACTGTAGCGTAGTTTGGAATCCACACTATAATAAGTATAAAAAAAGAATAGAATCTGTACAAAAGCGGTTCTTATGGCACATTTCATATCATAGTGGGATTGCTAGATCTATTCGTAGTTATGAGGATCGACTTAAACATTTTAAAATGCAATCCCTATCAGATCGAAGACATTTGCTTGACAACCTTTTTCTGTTTAAGCTTGTAAGAGGCATATTTGACTCGGAATGGTTATTATCCCAAATCGACTTTGCTATACCATCAAGACTTCCCAGACCTAATAATATTACATTATTTCACGAAAAACTATGCAAAACCAACCTAGGTCATAATGCGCCTCTGAATAGAATTATCCGTTCTCATAAAACGTTATGCACAAGCCATGACATTGATATTTTCTCAGATTCATTGTATAAATTTAAAAGAAATATTAAATTTAAACTTAATCAACTTACTTGAATTACATAGTTAATTAGTTATTAATTAAAATTTTATATAGAAGTAAACTTTTATTTTTAAGTTTTTGTTTTTGTTTACAGGAAGGTACCTACTTTATTAACTTTTTAATAACTTTTACTTAGGTACCTTCTAATTTCAGTCTGTTCTTTTATTCTATAAGTTTTTTTTTATGTTGTCATGTCATAGGAATGCAGTGTTGCTTTTAATTAGGGCATCATTTAGTCTAGTATTTGTCTTTTTTATTGTATGTTATCTACTTTTGTATGGATGTATGCTCTGTTAGCAACCTATGGAATAAATAAATAAATAAATAAATTTGAAATTAATATGTTATTTAATAAATAGGATTACCCTCGCTTTATCGGGTTTAACCCATAGTGAGGTTTAACCATATTATATACATAAATATAATGAGTAGTTGTGGTGTGTACTATAATCTGTTACCCATGGGAACAAGATGTTGTCCCGCTGTAAAAAGTAAAATATTACAAAATATCTCTCAGCTGTTAATGTGTTTCTATGTGAAAGAAAGGAACACAAAGTCAAACTCTAAATGTATTTAATAATAGACATGTCAAATCTACAAATAAAATAAAAAATATTAATTTTAGGTTGCATTGATAAATTATAATAAAGCAGTAGGTAATAAGAAAAAGGAAAAATGTAATTTTTATTGATTTCTTATAACAACAATAGTTCAAAAACATTGTTGAATTTGGATAGAAACAGCTTGTTTTTATTAGATAAAGTAAAATACTGAATCCAATAATGTGTAGTAATAATTAAGGTTAATAATTATGATAGGTAGTTGATAAATTTTTTTGATTGGCAACTTTGATATGAAATTAGTTTTAAAATTAATTAAAGTAAGTTATGTATGCTTGCATTTGACCTCTAATAATTATAAATTATAATTAATAATTCAGACTGTCATTACTAACTAGATATTAAAGTCATTCTAAATCAATTGAATAACATTTTATAACAGTTTCAAGGTTTTTTTTGATATACTACCAAAAAAACAAGTGTAATATGTGGAACTTAAAAAATGCATGTCCATGACATTAAAGTACATACATATGTAACATGTTTAAATAAAAATGAATATGAACAAGTCATGTTCAATGAATTTACAACTGTTTACATTACTATTTGTAGGTATATAAAACACAAAAAAAACTAATTTATAGTATTGTAAATAGTATTAAAAAAGTATTAAAAAATATTATTTACAATTATATAATTCATAAATTTAGATAAATAAATATCTTATGGTGGTACATGCTATTTATTAGTATGTACTTACTTAATGTCCTTAAACTTCCGTTAAATACCAATATTGAAAAATCCAGTATTTGAAAGTCCACTACACCAGTTATAGTTAAGTTTGGGCCAAATTTAGTTATTCAGTCTTTCTGTCTGGTAAGCCTCAGTAACATTTAATATAGGTATATATATATCTTAAATAAATATTTAACATAGGTATAAACCCATGACTGGAGTACAAACATGTGTGCTCAACGAATGAGTGCCCCTAGCGGGAGTCGAACCCGCGACCGCTGGCGCAGACAGTAGAGTCACTACCAACTGAGCCAAACGTTTATATTATTCTTTAAAAAATGAATTACAATGTATATCAAACTATTTGTATCCTGTCATACAGTAGCTAGCACAGGCACTTAACAAGAGGATCACGTTAATTTACTTTTCCGTCTCTCGTTGTTACGATATTTACAAAGTGCTTAAGTATGTTAGTTAGTTATGTATTTGTGAATTTCGCAGGTAACGGTACTTTAAATGAGCTCAGAAGTTCATTTACGTTTGAATTCAATTTGACCATTGTGAAATTTTTTAACTAAATTTGTAATTTAAATGCGTTATAACGGTTAGTATAGATGTCTCAGAGATGAAATATTTTCAGCATTGGCAATAAGAAGTCGTATATATTGCACTAGCATTTCTCGCGGCTGCGCACGCGTTCTAAGGACCGGAAACCAAATTCTGGTACCTCTCACAACTAATGCCCGCCCTTCCCGTATTTGTAACATTTTAGTATAGATTACCCGGATAATCAGCTATTGTTAACCAAATTTGATTAAAACCGGACCAAAGGTTTTCGCATAGTGCAACCAAAACTATTAACTTAAATTTAAATTATATATAAAAACTATTTTCGGTCTCTGTATCGATACAAAAGACTATTTCAATAAGATTTTCCAAAAAATATTCATTCAATGTCATAGTATTTGACTCAGTATTTTATTATATGTAGGTATAAATGTTATTTGTAACAATATTCTTTATTTTTACGTACACATTATAAATGCAATTCATACAGTTGCCTCATATAATTTTAATGTTTGCGTTAAAATACCTACACAATGCAGAAGTCAAACGCGACTTAAACCTAATAAAATGAAAACTGGCTAATGACTGATTACATCAATAATTAGACCCAGTTTAAAATTAAGGTTGGTTTAATTTTATAAATTCAAATTTTGCATACAATTTAGTAACGAATTACACCGTTTATTAACATGTAGTAGGTACTTATTTAACGTTGGGAAATGCATTAACGCATACCACCAGGTGGTTATTGTGATACTTACCGGCTTGAAATAAGCCAAAACTACCCACAAAACCCAACAAAACCTTCCTCCGTCTTAATGGGGGCTGGGGCGTCACAGGATCGCCTAAGCATTTAACCACAACGTCCCGACTCAGACCACACAGCCGCGGGGGTTGCTCGACAGTCCACTCTGATACTAAAGAAGTACCTGCAACCTGCATGACACATCGCCCACAGAAGTGAGCTCTCCCTACGCGTTTCTTGGCTTCATGTCCGGCCGGATTGCCGGCCGCTACTGAGCCCTTAAACCCCCGACCTTTTTGGATGTTGGAGGAGAGTTGGGGGAGATTAACATTTACTGTGCTAACCTCCCCGCATAACAAATATGAAATATGTAGTTAATATAATAACTCTCCAGGGTTTTCCCAATATCGAATAAATAATGCATACATTATTTATATACCAACATATGTCAATTTATTTTTATATATACAAAAATGTAATTTACTGTGATAAAGGGACAGTGGTAGCCCAGTGGTGCAACGCTCGCTTGGATAACCGCCGTGACGTTTGTTTAAATCTGGATCTTCCACCTTTCACATTTTCCTGTGCGAATCAAATAACATGATTACCACTTATCTTACAGTGAGGGAAAACATCGTAAAGAAACCTGCATATCTGAGAGAACTTAGGAAGTTTTCGAACGTCATGTTACGTCCGATAACCCACTTTTGACCAGTGTTTTCAACTATGACCTGATCCTCTTCTATTGATGGGAGGCCCATGCCTGACAGTGGGAAGTTAAAAAGGGTTTTAGACATAATACAGTATTATGTTACTGTAATAAAAAAACTGAAGACTAAACAAAGTTCCACGCATTTTAACTAATTTAAAATAATATACATTTTTAGTTTTTATAAAACCAGCATTAACGAGTCCAAGGCACAAGTAGGTCAAGTTTGATTCGGGAATTGTCACAACACGTCATATTTACCATATTCATTTATCAATCACCTGCGTAATCAAAATACATTACTTTTAAAACACTAAACCGTCGCGTAGTATTATAGTAAAATTAAATAATAAAATTAGAATGGAATGATTCAAAAAATATTAAATAAGATTACCTAAGTAATAGTATGGCTTTTGTAAAATAAATTATTAATAATTATTGCCAATAATTATTTACACTATTGTATTGTTTTTTTTTTTTAATTTAGGTATAGTAGAGGAGACCGTGGAAGATCGACCTTCACCGATCTGATAACCAGATGAGACATATTTTTTATCGAATATAATTTATAAACAAATATGCCTATAATTATTTGCCTATCTGAAAGTGCTCATGGCTATTTTTAGCTAGGCAACAGTGCTTTAAGTATGATTTTTTGCAGGCAAGTCTATATGACTGATTTTGTAATAAAATGATCTAAAATTTGATATAACTTTCGATAAGTTAGCAGAACGATGGAGTCACCTATATTGACTAACCTGTTCACATCGGCTTGCCAGGTAGATACACAAAAATGAGTAAGCAAACCTACTGAGGCATATTCTGTGTGTTAAAAACTAACAGTGAAATAAAATTCATTTGGTTATCAAAAGAATGAAAGTGATGAAAAAAAAATTGGTTAAAGTTAATTTAATTAAAAATAGCCATGAGTACTTTCAGATAGGCAAGTAATTATAGGCATATTTGTTTATAAATTATATTTGATAAAAAATATGTCTCATCTGGTTATCAGATCGGTGAAGGTCGATCTTCCACCGGCTCTTAGACCAGTATGACACTTGCCGCGTAAACTGATTCCATTAAATACAAAATACATTTAATATAAGGCACAATGACTACAATCACTCAGAAGTAATTGAAGTGAATATTCTGATTCGCTATAAATGTGATCCAAAATAAATCTATATCTACTTGCAATTAACATAGTTTAAACAGAAAAAACATAGTCCTCCTTCTGGCGCAGTCGGGTAAAATGGTATTGGAAGCTCTTCCATTTGAAATTTCTTGTAAATGCACTTCGTAAAAATAATATTCTTCTTCAATAATATTCGCTTCAGTATTTAATGTATATATTGATAAGAATAAGTTTATTTTCTTCTAATAATTAAGAATATTTTTATATACAATAATGTATTAAAGTATACGAGAATTATTAATTTATAAATAAGGTACGGTTAATAACGTACACTTAACACTTAATCTATATTTTCAAAACTGTGATTGAAATGAGTAGTGATTCATTTTATATCGTTATGATAAATATTAAGAAAACAAAAACAGTCAGTGATGCTAAAAATTTTTTACCTTTCAAAATTTGCAAACTCTATGAAGCAATGACAGACCGACAGATCGTACTTTTACAACCCTGAATCAGCGGCGTGAAGACTGAAGACTATGCAATAAAATGTATTTCAAAACGAACAGTTAAGCGAACTAAGGAGGTGAAAAGTACTGGTTCATTTCAGTTAATAAGATAACTAGCGACTCGCCCTCGCTTCGCTTGGGCTTTTTCCTAGATTTAGCACAGGCAAAGCCGCGGGATCTGCTAGTTATGCATATAAACCTTCCTTTTGAATCACTCTATCTATTAAAAAAAACCGCATCAAAATCCGTTGCGCAGTTTTAAAGATTTAAGCGTACAAAGGGATATAGGGACAGAGAAAGCGACTTTGTTTTATACTATGTAGTGATATAAAAATGATAACATATTTAAAGTTATTGTTGTTCTAGAATTTCTGTGACTCAAGTCCTTTCTTATTTTTATTATTTTTAAGCACTACATTAAGTACGACCTCTCGACGTATTCTGGCCTCGCTGTGTAATTACGTACTAAGTCTTGACATTGCCGACTTTTAACCTTGTTGTCCAAATTTCGAATATTAAAGACGAATAACCGTACCACTGTTTAATGTAACTTGTATGCTTTTAATTGACTTTATAAGGAATGCATGTTTTTCCATAACTTTAATAAAGTAAAGCAACTCATTTTTCGTTGAGTTGAAAAAAGTTTTTGTGTAACAAGTGTGATAATAACGCCAATAGGAAAAGTTAACTTATAAACACTTTATTTTTTAACTGCTTTAAAACTAAGCTTTTTTCTATGAATAAATACTTTCTTAATGTTTAGCGGAACCCACTTTAAGTTAATAATGTACATAAATCTTGAAGGGTTTTGTCAGTCTCGTATGTGAACTTTGAATATTAATTATTACCCCTAAGTTAATGCCTTTTACTTAAAGTGACACATAATAATTATATTTTTAAATATGCATTACTTAAAAAATATTATATCAATGATATACCTTTAGCGGTTATTTGTATAACCACTAAATTTTTAGTTATCCTATGTCTAAATAAGCCTTTTATTAACTACATTTTTTTTAAATAAAATTTTAACTCACGTATCTATTTCTTTTTCAGGATGTACGTCAGCGCTCTGCATCTTCGTGCTATACACGAAGCACCTAGTCATCGTGTACCTGTACCTGATGTCAGTAGGCATCGTCTTCGTGTCCTACTGGACGAACGTGTCGGCCATCAAACAGATCCAGACTCTAACACTAGCCGTCACAACACAACCCTCGACGAGCATATTAGAAGATATTTTAAATTTAAACGTGAAAAATTTACTTGATCTCGAAGGACCAGGAATCCTGGTCATACAAAATTTCGCTATACAGTTCATATTGTCGGTTCTCTTCAGGCATGTCCACCTCGGACCGCGACAACCAACCATACAAAAGTTTCTGCCTTTAAGCTTCATGGCACCGTCTTTTTTAGCCATGCTACCAGTTCCACCGAATCTCTTGCACCACTCTCCAGTTTTTTCCGCCCTCTTGCCTCTTTGTCTCGTGAAGTACGTATTATGGTCTTCGGGATACGACGTGGTGCGCGTAATGTACGGTGGTTATCAGCACGGAAGATTGTTTGTCAGCCACAACGGACTGTCAGCGCTAGTTGAAACGGAATGGATGCGTTTAAACGTGCCATGTGTTCTGCGAGTATTTTGGGTCGTGCGAGTCGCCGAACATGCAATATTATTACTAATGGACAATTACGATGAAGACACTGATGAAATATTGAAGGTTTCCACCCTGCTAGCTGTACAGTCGGTGGCTTCATTAGCTAAATCGTTGCTAGTAACGGGCTGCGAAACTATAACCGCCGTGCTCGGAATGACATCTGTCATATCGTTCTTCTGTCACTACATCGGGAATTTTTTCCAATGGATACTTTTAACGGACGAGGAGGAGGACAAAAGTATCGGGACGGTCTCTGCGATACTGTTCTATATACTAGCGTTGCAAACAGGCTTAACATCTCTCAATCCAGAGAAAAGATTCATCCGATTGTGTAGAAACTTTTGTTTGTTGTTCACAGCTCTATTGCATTTCTTGCACAATATCGTTAATCCAATGTTGATGTCTTTAAGCGCGTCGCACAACCCAAGCACTCACAGACACGCTCGAGCGCTCGGCGTTTGTGCTTTCCTCATCATATTCCCAATCTCTCTACTCGTCTACTTATGGTCGGCACACTCTCTATCGACTTGGCTCTTGGCGGTTAGCGCCTTTAGTATAGAAGTCATAGTTAAAGTAGTTGTCAGTCTTATGATTTACTCCCTGTTCCTATTCGACGCATACAGAAGCACGTTTTGGGAACAATTGGACGATTACGTCTATTACATACGAGCTTTCGGTAATACGATAGAGTTTTGTTTTGGAATATTTTTGTTTTTCAACGGCGCCTGGATTTTGTTGTTCGAATCAGGTGGCGCTATAAGAGCAGTCATGATGTGTATACACGCGTATTTTAATATCTGGTGTGAAGCGAGAGCTGGGTGGTCAGTTTTCATGAAACGGCGTACGGCCGTTAACAAAATTAATTCTTTAAAAGAGGCGTCCGCAGATCAACTGGATAGTTTGGATGATGTTTGTGCAATATGCTATCAAGAGATGAAGTCGGCGAAGATAACACGCTGCAACCACTTCTTTCATGGCGTGTGCTTGCGGAAGTGGTTGTACGTACAGGATCGATGTCCCTTGTGTCACGATATATTATACAAAATAGACAATGATCCTAATAAAGATAGCTTAGAGGCTGCCAATGAGGAGAACAGTAACAACCAAAACTTACTTCTCGAAGAGGAACCAGATTTGCTCCTCAACGATGGAGTGAGGTGACTGATTGATGAAGACTTACAAGTTTTAGAATAAAATCAATTTTAGAGTTCGTTTTTTTTCAGTGGTACTTTTTTATTTTGTATAGTAAGTTATTTTTGTTTAATATATTTAAATCAGTTTGATACTGTGATTTATGGTTTAAATTTTGTCTTGTGATGAATGCATGAAGCACAACAACCAGTGGAGAAAGCATCGGTACGTTTTTGTATTAGCTCAAAGTCACTCATTTACGGCGGGGGGAGAGGTAAGCTTCGCGAGCTGTGATTGGGTAACGAAGTGACAACCAAGTAACGATTAATTCGTTTTCGTCCGTATTTAATCATAGAATTGCAACGATTGACTAAAATTTCGAGGCGTAAGCTTGATTTAGCATATGTTTAGTGAGTGCGGTAGCCCCCGTACCTGCTCTCCACTGGTTCTTGTGCTCCATGGATGAATGGGTTTATAGTTCATTGTGACATTAGTGTTAAGCCGTCGTATACGCTTGGATTGTCGATGCGCCGTTACCAATTCTGGACTTACATACTGTCTTTTTCCACGTTTTAAAATATTTTGAAATCGCTAGTACTAGTGAAAAAAACAATGAAGTTTTGTAAAATCAGACGCGAAGCTATTTGTAAATAGATAAGGTATTTATAAATAGCTTTTTATTATATAAAATTTAAAAATAGTAATGTTTCTCATTAAAATGTAAATAAAACTTATTTTAGTGTAACACTTGTTTTAATCAGTTTGAAAAATATTTTGGCGTGAGATATAAAACTTTAGGAAGTTGAATAAATTTATTTTGAGGGCATAAAAATTAAAAACAATAAATGGCTATAGATATATTTGTCTGAACAATATAATAATGTGTATATCCATCCATCCATACTTACAAACCTTCGCGTTTCAAGTATAAATATTTAAAGAGTAACGTGAGAAGTAATTTTGATACAAAAGCATTATATGAAAAACGGCTAAGGACATTTGGAAAATGAATAGTTATTATGCACTACATCCCGGCATTGTTATAAATAAGTTCTTTCTTGTCTCCAGTAAGTGTGGATTATAGGTAAATCTACTTGAATGAGACAGTTATTGTCGGATTACTTTTGATTTTGAGAAAAGTAACAGTTCTCACAAATCATTAAATTAAAATATTAAAAATGGCGGCGAGTATATTCTCTACCAATCTACAGACAAATAAATTAATTACATACAACTTAACTGTAAAATACTTAGTTAAATGTCTTAGTTCTAACTTCAGAGTCTTCTCAAAACTAAGAAGAAATGGTAATTATTATTGAAGACTGAAGCGAAGCTCTTTGCTTGAGTAACTAAAGGATAATTTAAATAATTATAAAACTTTATAATTTAATAACAACGTTTTTATTCAATTAAATACTAAATCCTTATAATTAGATAACAAGTAATAGTTAGAAACTCTGCAGTTAGTTGAGGTCCTTACGACGGTCGTGCGGTCTGCTCGCTCGAAGTTAGCTTTCACGATCTCGTAGTAACGGCCGTCACTGGAAATAATAGATGATTTTTTCTAAATATACATTTAATGGAATGAAATTAAACTAATTAATTAGGCTTATTATAAGCAATTTTGTATCCAATTATTTTTTTTTATGGTAAAAAGGGGGCAAACGGGCAGGAGGTTCACCTGATGGGAAGTGATCACCTCCGCCCATGCGTTGCCGGCCTTTCAGGAAAGGGAGGGAAGTGGGAGGGAGAGGGGACGAAGGCGGAGGATGAAGGGAAGAGGGAGGGGGGAAGGAGAGTGGGCCTCCCGGACTCTCACTCACCGGACGAAACGCGACAGCATAGCTGCCACTTCACGCCGGTCTTCTGTGAGAGAGTGGTACTAATGAACTATACGGCGCGTGCCGGCTCATTCGGTTGCTACCCGAAGGTAACAAGCATGGCACTACCACTTCACAATTAGTTACAATCACAATACCTATTTTTATCTATATGCATATAAAAACAGTAACTTAGTGAATCGATGTGCGCGTTTCACGTAAAAAGTACTGAACCGAATTTTAACCAAGTACAAAAAAATCATAGCTTAATACCTACAGGCCTATACAGGAAAATCTGCAATCAATAACTTATGTCTTTTTCATGGTACACTCGCATTAACCATTCATATTTGTTTAAAACGTATCCGAGCGAAACCATGGATAAAACTAGTGTTATTATAAAATGTAAAACATTCATACACAAACTAACCTTAGCACAAGGCACTTCATTTTAACACATTTCACGCGAAGAATATCGATTGCCTTCTGACTTTTGTCGCTGAATCGTAAGTTCTCAGGGTCCCAGCGCAGCTCGAGACGCTCGAGATTCGGGCAGCTGTTAGCGATGCCGTCCATTAGCTGTAAACATTATACTTTCAACTACTTTGGATGAAAGCTGGCATTATAAAGTGTAGTTTTTTTATCTGTTCAATTTTATTTTTCACTAGCATTTCCCGAGGCTTCGCACGCGTTTTAAAGAACGAAAACCAATTTTTTTTCTGAGTCGCGCGGTGCGAGGTACCTTCGTAGAATTAACGCCAGTCCTTCCCGTTTTTGCAACATTTTTCATTGATGCTCCGCTCCAATTGGCCGTAACGTGATGTAATATAGCCTATAACCTTCCTCGATAAACGGACTATCCAGCATAAAAAGAATTTTTCATTTCAGACCAGTAGTTTCTGAGATTAGCGCGTTTAACCAAACAAACGAAACTCTTCAGCTTTATAATATTAGTATAGAAAACAATTTTATAATGTAATTGGGTAAATTTATTTCAATTTTATTATCTTATGTATATAATAAATTAATTATAATTTCATAATAATAAGTATGCATTATATTCTTAAAAAAGTATTAAATAAACTCGCAAAGAAGAACTCGAACCTGCGCCTGCTCGTACAGCAAGTAGAGTCACTACGAACTGAGCCAAATGTCAAATTATAAGTATTTATTTATTGTAATATCATTTTAAAGTTACCTGATCTACGTGAATGTTAACACCAAGACGCTCTTGAGTGCCCATGATAAGGATCCTGAAAGTAAAATAAGTATTTAAAGCTTTAAATTATTATTACTATTACTTAATAATTTGGCTTTAAATAAAATAAAAACTATTTAAAATAATTTGATATTTTCAATGTAACAAAATTTTCGGATTTTTCGCGAATTAACTTAGATTTTTAGTTGCCAACATTTCGAATGCTTTACAATTTACATTTAGGTACAGCAATCATGTGTATGAGAGAGAGTAACCAACGAGTGAAAAACAAAAACAAATCTATACTAAGGGAAATATATTTTTGTTCAGGATAATAAGTAACCTAAGTGCTATTTCAGACTATAATCTATCTCTGTGCATAATCCATAGACCACATCCATTCAGCAGTTCTGACGTGATTGACTAACAAATTCACCTAAGCTTTCGCATTTAAAATATTAACATGTATGTACCTATTCAGCACTTTTAACGCCCCACTACTGGGCGTGGGCCTCCCTCCAATATTTGGGGGATCAGGCTATAGTCCACCGCGCCGGACAAGTGCGTGTCGGCGGAACATGTGTGTGTGTGTTTTTTTATGGAGATAGGAAAAATACAATTACGTATCATAGAGTCAAGGCGTTAGTGACTGTTTATCGGGCTCGGTTTTTCGTTTTCTTATACCGACTAAAAAACCCGTCTCCGTGTATGTGTGTGTGTGGTGTGTGTGTGTATGTATGTATGTGTGTGTGTGTGTGTGTGTATGTGTGTGTGTGTGTGTATGTATGTGTCTCTGTGTGTGTGTGTGTGTATTTATTCAGCGATTTTACATTAATAATTTGTATATCTTAAAGTAATTACATTACATGCACAGTGTATATAAAATCATTTAAAGTCTTTCTTAAAACTAAACTTGGTGTTGGTTGCGTGTCGGAGGAGCACATCTGTGTGTGATACGTGTGTGTGAGTGTGTATGTGTGTGTGTGTGTCTGTCTGTTTGTGCGAGTGTCTGTCTGTCTGTCTGTCTGTGTGTGTGTGCATGTGTGTATGTAAGGATACGTACTTGGCGTTGGTGAGGAGCTGCAGCACGCTCTGCCAGAGCTGGTCGGTGATGTGCGGCATGCCGCCGAGCACGAGCCCCCACAGCTGGCCGCCGTGCCGCGACAGGAAGCGGTGCAGCGCCTCGTCCGACAGGTTGTCCGACGAGTCCACGTCTAGCGCCACCAGGTTCCTGGGACCAAGTGTTACACCATAAAATTTATATAAATTATAGTAATACTAGCGACTCGCCCTCGCTTCGCTCGGGCACTTCCCCAGATTTAGCACAGACAAAGCCGCGGGATCCGCTAGTTATGCATATAAACCTTCCTCTTGAATCACTCTATCTATTAAAAAAACCGCATCAAAATCCGTTGCGTAGTTTTAAAGATTTAAGCATACATAGGGTTATAGGGATAGAGAAAGCGACTTTGTTTTATACTATGTAGTGATAAAAATAGGATTTATGTGTATGATTATTATAAATAATTATTTAATTGTAAAAGTTGCCTGTTCTGATATCCTAATTTAAAAGATTTATTTGAGTGTTTCTAAAGTTGGCAACACTGATTATTCGTAATGTCGTTAGAGCCGTTGGTCGTTACCTACTCAAAAATCTATAACAGATCTGAATAGTAAATGTATAAAGTGATGTGAACCTAATTAATGTATGAAATTATAAAACTGTGTGAATCCTCATAGAATTTTAACTGACCTAACCTAACCTAACCTACTTCTGGATTACCCGTTACACAATATTATTATTGATAAACACCGACGTTATAGCTTTTACTAAATGTATATTTAATCAAATAGGGTACTTATAAAGAAATCTGAAAAATACATTTTTATATATTTGTCTGTCTGTGTGTTTGTTCCCGCTAATCACTGAAACCGATGAATAAATTTCGCTATAAGTTTTATTGGAAAATATCTGATAAAAGGATTAACTTATGCTCATCTTTTAAAGCAAAAAAAAATGGTGATATTCCCAAAAACTAAAACATACCGTAGCTAGTTGTTAATAAAACATAATATATAAATAATATCCTTGTAGTAAATTTGAAATTTAATTATAGCAAGCCATTTAAAAAAAAGATTGCTTGGATAATTTAGGTAGGTAACTGTTCATACTTTGGTATTTTTTCTCTAACGAAAATTAACCAATAATATGATATCAATAGTTAACGCATAAAAAACGTATATTCGATATTACAGTAGCAAATCTGATACAAGGGTAAGATAGAAAAATAAAATGAGAGGATTCTTTTATATACTCAAACAGAATATTTTTAACGCTCGAGTAGTATCTAGTAACACACGATTGTGTAAAGTTAACGAATTTTCGGACCATCTTTCAATAGTCCTACTCATTCAATCACAGTTGTTTGGAATTATCGTACTAATTTTAAGCCACCAGTCATACTAATTCACTGAATCGTCCGACTATGACGGCTGTCTGCAGTCATCTGATAACAGCGAATGTTCTGACAACCATCCATCGATCATACGCTCTGCCCAACTATCGGACACAAGAGCAATCACGATACCACCTCAACCCCGAGCCAAGATTAAATTATAAACATGGCTTGACCCGGGACTCGAACTCAGGACCTCTTGTACGTGACCGTACATTGTCGAGCAATGTGTTCGACACAAGTAACCGTAACTAAGCTTTAAGCAATAGGCACATCAACAATCATATAGGTGTAAAAATGAACTGAGACTGTAAATCTATAATGTAAAAAAATAAGTTTAACCTTACCTCGCAGTACCAGCTTCCATCCACGCTTTTAAAACTGTATCATTAAATCCATTTATTTGTCCAGCACTCAGAAACCTCAGGTTAGGGATCCTCGTCAACATATCGATGAGACACTCGGTGGATAGATCTGTGGCTGTCACGTCTAACTCTTGGATTGAGGATTTCTCCCATTCTACTTGCATCACGTATTCTGAATGAAGGCCTGTAATATATTTTAAAGTTATACAAAGTATTTACATTAATTTATGTAAAAAAATTATAATAATGTATTTTTTTTTATTTATATTTTCTCTGTCCCTATATCCCTATGTATGCTTAAAACTTTAAAACTACGCAACGGATTTTGATGCGGTTTTTTTTAATACATAGAGTGATTCAAGAGGAAGGTTTATATGCATAACTAGCAGATCCCGCGGCTTTGCTTGTGCTAAATCTAGGAAAGAGCCCGAGCGAAGTGGGAGCGAGCGAGAGCGAGTCGCTAGTTTATTCATAATTTTAAACAATTCCAAACACGAACAGTGCAACAAAAACCATGAGTTAAAAGAAGTGAAATTTATAATATGGATGTATATTTACGATATTTCCTTAACTTTAAAACAAGTGGTTATCAATAGAAATGACGCGCCTTGAAAATATTAGAGGTGCGAGACCCGGGATTCGAATCCGCTTCACTCGTTGCGAGGGTAATTCACATAAAAGTTTTCGTATAACATTAGAATATTTCTAATTTCTTTTATTAATTTTACTTACTATATTGCCATTTTTGGATGCACAGAAAAGAAAACAAGGTAATTGCTAAATGCTCAATTTTAAACGTTAATAATATTATTTTTAAATACTAATTAATACTCACTGCATCCATTCATTAGCAAACAAGTAAGCCTTCTTGAACGTTGGAAAAGCGTCTTCATTGTGGAACCTGTTACTTTGTTACAAAAATTTACTGCGAGGCATTCCAACTGAAATTTAATAATGTAGCTAAATTTTATTTAAAAGTAAAAAACAATAAAAAAAATAAAAATTACACATAGATACACATTAAAAATTGTACATATTGGTGATAGCTTTTTTTTTAAAAATCTAAAAAACCAAAATGTAACGATTTAATCAAATGTTAGAAAATAGAATAAACAAATTGTTGTTATGAAGAATTAGTTTTCTAAAAGTAAATTGTTAGTACCAATGTATTTAAAATTTATATAAAATTTATATATCAACTAGGTATCTGGTAACCGAAACATAAGCTTCGCTGCTTACCACGGAACTAGATGGCACTGTTCTATAAATAATGTCCCAACATATTTATTTATTTAATTATAAGTACCTGAATACAGTTAGAGCTGAACGCATCGATATGGGAATCATCGACAAAGTTAATGCCGTACAAGTTGATCACGCGCAGGTTTGGAGTCGCCGACTTGAGCTTGTGGACGTTTATTACTTCGTAAATTTCCTCTTCCTCCTCTTCTACTTTCTCATACGTTCCTAAAAAGAGATGAAAAAGGTTTTAAATGTAAAGGTAATATAGGAAACTATTTTTATTATGCGGATCGGCGGACTTCACATGTCTTTCGAAAACTTAGTAGGTTCTCTCAGGCATGCAGGTTTCCGCACAATGTTTTCATCAAGTGAAAATTATGTTAGAAATGATTCGCAAATGAACATTTCAGAGGTGTAAGACCTGGATTTGAACCCGTTTCACTCGGTTATCCAAGCGATCGCGTCAACACATGGCTACCACTGCCTTACAATTAGACAGCTTTAACTACTACGACAGAGTATTGATAAACAAGTAAATAAATCTCAACAAAATTACCGATAAGGTGCAATATTTCTAATCCATTGATGAAATTATAAATTTTTCTCATGAACCCTTCCATGAAGATGACCTCAGATAAACAAATGCACAAATAACGTAGCTTCGTCGGGAACGCTTGCATCTCTGAGAAATCGTGAAGCTGCATAGCTGAAAAAAGAAACAATCAATCATATGAACTTATTTCATTACCTCGAAATAAACAATCATAATTTAATTTTTATTTTAAAGAATCAGAAATAACTTGTAATAAACATTTTTCCCCTCGTATTGAGGGAGCCCATGCCCAGCATGTATAGAATGTTAAAAGGGCTTAATTCAGCCCTTATGTGAATACAAATATATTTTGGGTAAACCTTTATAAATGAAACTATCTTTTCTTTGAGACTGACAGTGTCTCCCGTGACCATGATTGCTGTAAAGCATTCGAAAGGTCGGGAACCAAAAATCAAAATAAATCCTCGATAAAATCCGAAAAGATAGTTTCAATTATAATTTCAAATATTCGTGTAAACCTGAGTATTTGGTAAAACTTATCAAATAATAAAATATTACCTGTACTGAAGTCGAGTAGCATGTGGGTTAAATTAGGGCATTTTGCTGCTAATTCGTGTAAAACCGTGTGCGTTATGAGTTCTATGGGTAGTTCAATGTACCGAAGGGAAGGGCCAAACCTTATCGATATCAAGGCCAACAGAGATTCGAGAGAGCCTAGAAATAATAAAACAAGTTTATAAATAGATTCCTACGAATTACGATACGTACTGAATAATACGATTACCAATAATTCATGAACAACACTCCACGATCCACGAGTATTTATAGTATACATTCATAGATGGCGCTCTTATTATATTTAACTAATGAGAACTTCTTTTAAATTTACTTAATTGCATTCTTAGTTTTCGAGCACTCCTAGATATAGTCTATTATGGGCTAGATTCAATCAAAATTTGTCTAGCCGTTCCAGCGAAGAGCAATTATTTGTTACAAACATAAATTTTTCCATTATATAGTAGCTCGATTATTTAGTGAAAAAACAATGTATTTTCTAAATTACATACCTACATGTAAACCAGATATTTCAGGTCTTAAACTGACATGGGTCCATAGTTTCGTGTCGTACGCGACCATCCGCCATCTCTTGCACACTGTGGCCATACGACATATCTCTCGATGGGATAAATACGAGAATATATTCAGTAAAACCTTATCGGGGAGTTTTTCTATTGTCTAGAACAAAACAAAACTAAATGATTTGTTAACTATTTCATTTTTAATAACAGTAGTTAAGCACTGTAGCTGTATTGACAAGATTTACTTCTGTATTTGTTTCTGTATACTATAATATTATATAGGTACCTATATTGTTTATTTAATCTACCTTTTTAGGGACGAAACAGAAGAAAATACGCATTTCTAGATGAAAAGGAAAAATTTGGAAACAACATTACCGTATTAGCAAATGGACTTCTGATTTGACCTCCTTCGGTCAAATAAACTTGACTAGCTTCTAAAGCCAGCTGTCCCCAAACATCCGTTGGTATATCCATACTGATAAAGTATAAATTAACTAGAAAACACTACAAAAACATGGAAAATTCGAAATTTCGATACTTCCACTAATATAACTGTTTCACTTCAAGCGCGAAAAGTTCACGCGAGCTAAGAATATAAGACGCTGTAGTTAATTTTGGAAACGTCTGGGAGACGATGGTATATTACAAAACATGAAGATTTTAATCAATTTCGAACTTTTTATTGATAAATGGATACTTTACGATGAAAAAAACAAGGTAATGCATAAATAGTTTGTTTGTTTTGGTTTAAATCCTGGGAATATAATTTGGTTCTCATATGCTTGCTAATGCTATTTGATAACATCCGATGTTACACTTTCAGCGGGAAGTTTAAAATTTATGGTCTGTTTCCTTGCTTTAATGCAAAACACTACTTTATTGTGAAATACAGATACTTACATGTACCTAAGTACTGTATAAAAAACAACATTATGGATTATTTATTAACATTGTATAATATCTTCTTGAATTCAGCAAGCGCTGGGCATCTATTTGGACTAATAAAATGTCTATGAAACAGGACCTTCAAGCCATCTCCGTAAATACGTGTGGACTATCTTAGTCGTTTTTTGTAATGTGACTTCAGAATTTTGTGTTAACAGTTCATTGACCAGCTTTTATTTTTTAAATTTTAGTCATTTATCTACTACTAACTTCGAAAAATATGGCTATGGCTTCAGTCTAATCTTTTTCTTCTGTACAATATAAAAGCACACATAAAAGTATTCATATTTATAATAGTACTCTAACAAATGCACATTAGGTATTTTGTAGAGTAATCATTTGTTTTATATGACTTCAAAGTAACGATTAGGAACATCAGTGAGTAGAGTGCATTCAATTGATAAAATAAATTGACGAAGATACATCAAAGTGATTCCATTCAATAAAACCATGCATATGTGTATTATTGATATAGGACATAACTCTCAAGAATTATCTAAAACATATGCTCTGGCAAACTCATCCGAAAAAGACGGCGGAAATATCACCTTCACAATAATCTGTCAAAGCATTTGCAAATCGATTTCGTACTATCTACTTGTCGTTACGGACGAAATTAGCGTAGATGTTATTTGTATATATACAATTTAGCTAATTTGTACCGTCTGCGATCTTGGTTCGGTATGCATTGGCAAGTAAAAAGGTATTTCCTTGAATTATGACTCACTCATCTGCAGACTGTTTAGAATTTTTAATCTAATTAATACATGACTGAAATTAATAAATTCCTCGATTGCCTTTATATTTTTATATTGAAGCAAAGAAGTCATTTTACAATATGAAGAGGTCTATCAGCGTATTCAGCCTTTTCTTATAACATCCATTTGTTGGGCACGAGCCTTCAAATACGAGGGGGATCAGGCCATAGTCCACGCGCTGGCCCAGTGCGGATTAGCGGACTGCACATATCGAAATCTTGCTAGGTTCTCTAAGACATGCAGGTTTCATCGTTTTTTTTCTTCGCAATGCAACGAGTGATCTTGTTAGAAATGTAGGGGAATAAATGTAGGGAAATTACTACACACAGCGCCATCTAACCTCATGGTAATTGGTAATCTACGAAGAGAGCTTGGTTTACGGATACCAGATAGTTGATATACTACATATATAAGTTTAAATACATACATATTATAAATATAGACACCCATAACTGGAGTACAAACATTCGAGTTTAACAAATGTCCCGCAAGCAGGACTCGAACCCACGACCGCTGGCGCAAGAAAGTAGGGTCACTACAAAATGCGCCAAAAGTGTCGTCAATCTTGATTCGCACATGAAAATATCAGAGGTGTAAGACCCTCATTCAAATTTCAAACCTGCTTCACGCGTTTTCCCAAGCGCTGTTTCCTAACTACTGGGCTACCACTGCCGATTATACATTAATTAAAACTGAATACAATAATTGAAAATTCAAAATTTTCAACTATTGTATCCAGGCATCTTTAGACCTAAGCTAATATTAGCAAGATTCCGATAAATAAGTTAAAAAAATTACCCTATTTATTATATTGAAACGCACACAAAAATACTAATAAACTGACTTACTAGTACCTTTACCTTTACGTAACATTTACCTTTAGTTGTTTACCGATATGTTTAAAAAGGAAAATTCCGCTTGTGCTAAAGCATACGTCGATATTGGTACTTACTAGAGTATAAATAGATTGCTACTAAGTATAAAGCGTCGCATCAAAGGCATGTTGATTGATGGACATGCTTAGCGGAATAACCAACATTGAACTTTTCTCAACTAAATAGTTTCATTAGACCCATATCAAAATGCCTGACGCATGTCATTCGTCAAAATTAAGAGTCTCGGCACATGTTACTGTCTGCGTAATGGGTTGAGGTATGGAAGATCATGATCTATTTTAATCCTTATTTTTATGTTGATCATATGCATTGGATATATTGAATTTAAAGCATAAAAATTTGTTATTTATATATTATACTAGCATTTCCTGCGGCTTCGCACGCATTCTAAAGACCGAAAACCATTTTTTTTCTGAGTCGCGTGTTATGGTACCTCGCAGAGCTAACTCCCATCCTTCCCGTTTTTGCAACATTTTGGTCGTAGCGTGAAATATAGCCTATAGCCCTCGTCGATAAACGGTCTATCCAACACAGGAAGAATTTTTCAATTCGGACCAGTAGTTTCTGAGATTAGCGCATTCAACCATACAAACAAACAAACAAACTCTTCAGCTTTATAATATTAATTATAGGTTTAAAAGAAAATGTTTGTATGTATTTAAAATTATTTAGCTACCTATAGATGTAGAGTATGAACTACCTGGTATTCATAACACAAGCCTCGTAACTACCATGGAACTAAGTGGTGATGTGTTAATGTCCTAACATATCTGATTAGTTTTTTATTTAAGTATGTAGTCTAATACATTTAGATTCTATGATAAGAAAACGTGTCGATGTCGCCTTTTACTGTAAATAAAATATTAATGAAAATCATCGCATCATGCATTATTTAAGTCTCAATATCATTTACAACTAAACTACGAGTATATTTTGTCTTTACTTTTATTGTTGCCGTCAGACATCAAGTCGAAGTACGAAACTTCGCAAAGTTTTTATCGCAATTAGTAAAATAGAATATAAAATAATATTATATAGTGTTGTTCAAGTGTCTTTAAAAAATAATTCACTCACAAATAAGTCTCAACTATAATATAATTAGTTACTGATTAAAGTCAAAGCAAAAGTGAACATTCTCTAGAATCAAGAATGTATATAAATCTAACATAGATAAGCACTAACAGGAAATCGTCGACTGAACCTGAAATTACTTTTTTCAATTTACTACTCACTTTATAAACAGACTGAAGCATAAATATCCTAATTAAAGTAAATTTATTACCAAAAGATTTTTTTTAACGCAAACATTGTAAACTAAAAAAATCTATACATTCTATACATATAAATAAAACTGAATTGTCCGTTTTTAATTTCAAATTAAAAGCTTTTCACTAAATGAACATGAAAATATATACGGTACTAGCATCAAAAAATCAATTTTAAAAATATTGGTCTCTATGTCTGTCTGTCTGTCGGGACTTTCCCTATCGTAGATATACATAATACAATGAATTCAGTTCTTTTACACTGACCATAGGCCTTTTGGCTCCTTTCAATAGTGTGTTTTAATAATTAAAAAAAATCTTAAACCTATCCTGGAATATTAATTGCTAAGTTTTTTAAAAAAAATTATTGTCTCCATGATGCTTCAACGTAATATAAATTTTAGTAACATGCATATTTTGAAATTACGCTTGGATATCATCGAGATTACGAATGAGAAAATCATGAAAAAATTAGTTAATTCACGCATTACATAAGAAAAATTTCTTATGAAAATAAACCATCACAAACGTGGGTAGGATTTAATTTAGATTTCTGTCACGCACATCTGTTTTAAATCCTGATGTCATATTTTGTCTTAATTTTATAATATGTTTACATTACGACGCATGACATTCTCTTATTAGCCTGCTCTAACGGTTAAATTTTGTAATCAATTTTTTATACTTATTTAACACTAGCCTGTCCCGCGGCTTCGCTCACGTTCTAAAGGCTGGAAACCGAATTCTTTCCGAGTTGTTGTTTAGGTAAACAAAAAAGAAAATTTTTCTATATGAATCAGTAGTTACTGAGATTAGCGCTTTCAACCAAAGAAACAAACAAAGAAACTATTCAGCTTTATAGTATTAGTAAAGATAAAGTAGATTTAAAGCATTTTTTATCTAGATTTTAGACAATAACTACGTAGGTACGTTATCTTTACGTTTTTATAGTCGTAAAAAATTCGTCTGCTGAAATTTTTATTGTAACTTTGTAGTTTGTTACTTACTTTTTTAAGCTAAATGAGACAATTTTTAACAAAAGATTGATGAAAAGAAGACAAAGTCAGCAAAAACTGAAAATCTAAATAAACTCACTTCACAACACAACTAGCGTTAGTAGTTTCCGTCGGCAAAGTTTGTTGCTTCATAAAATTTTCACTTTAACAGAAAGGAAAATACTATATGCAATAATTTAAAAAATATTTATCAAAAAACTAAGCTACTGATGATATTAATAAATTAAGTAGGAAAATGTCGTTCCTAAAACTTCTGTAAAAACTCGATAGAACGTCTAGGGAGTAGGGACGCATTCAGACGAGTCCCGAGCAACGTATTGGGGATTAAGTGAAATCCGAAGGGCGATGCCTAGTGGTAGTGAAATACAAATTTATTTTTACCCTTTATAAAATATTTATAAGAACCCAAGAGGTAAAATCCATGTAATTAAAAACTTTAACAAAATTAAATAATATAAAAAGTGGTACCCTTGGACCGAGAATCAGACTCGCACTTGCTCAAATTAATTTTTTAATCAAAACAAAATAATTTATATTATTAGATTTTTTAAAGAGACTTATCTATAGTATAAAAAACCTTACCATTGTTTGTTTCCTGCGGAAACTGGTCTGCATATCATCTCGACATATTGCCGCAGCCGCAGTATCCACATTTAAAATGCCCCACGAATCCATATTTAATTAGCCAAAGGAGGTTAGCAATTAACACAATAGATTTTTGGCTTGAATCACAAATTTTTAACGTTCTTCACAGCGTTATACAAACGTCACTTTGGCGCGAAACTTTACAACGAAGTTCAGGAACTCCAACGACGCGTCTGCCCAAGCGGGGTTAACATTAGCTTACACCGTCCATTCGGTATATGTACGTTAAATGTATATGTAGCCAGATATTTAAATTGGCAAGCCAAAATAAGTACGACATTTTGCTTCAACTGGGCTGTCCGACGTGGTTGCCAAGAAGATTGTATTGCATTTTGTGTCACGGTAACGCTCGGTCACATTACTACGCATCGTAAGGAAGCGACGAAGATACCTCGTATCAAAATTAATTAATGTTATGAAACTGTTTTTATTTATAATTATGGTTCGTACTAGCTCATCAAATAATGTGTATAGAATAAGGTATAGATACAAATATCACTTAATATTAATTATAATGTAAAACTTAATAATCATAATTCAAATATAATTTTTAAAACCGATATGACTGGTTATTATACAATCATTAAAATAAATATATAATATAAATTATCGCAAATTGCAATAGAATCGAACCCGTAATTCTCCAAGACTGTTCCGACAAGGAACATTTTTACTCTAGGGACTAGGGAGCTGGTCATCAATAATTCACAGTGGCCAGTGGGCGTGTTAATGTTGCCAGGTTAAAAATTTATATTGAATCATAAAAACAAAAAATTCACCAATGAAATGTAAAAAAATACAATTCACCTGGCAAAATATTATTTATTTACAATTTGTTTTCAGAATTAATTAACTTATCTAAATTACGTTTTTCTGTATTTTCTTATAATCTATGGCCATTGGCTATTAGTACTTCGCTGCTAACTTCGTTTCGGTTTCAATTTCATTCATATTTCATTGCAAAGTGCAAACAAAACAAAACATTGAGGAAAAGAATTTACTATTCGATTAATTGCGCCGTTGTAGGAATATTGTGTTTCACGTAGGCGTTGCGTAGTAAATAAAGTGGCAAAAATGAAATACTACAATTGATCGTCATTTACAAATTTATCTAAATTTCAACAGCAAATAGATATTGCAATCGAATCTGTGGAGATAAGAACGGACGTACTCAATCTCAGTGTAGATTAGTTCGTCTGGGCAACAGAATCTTCAAAAAATGTGGAATAAGCTTATTAAAAATTAATGTGATACGACGTGATCATTTTTTGCGGAGTGCGGTGTTTATTAACACATTTATTTTTGTGGAACGAAGCTTAAAAACAATAATTTCGATTAAAATGGAGAGTACCGTGGCGGGATTTTTTCCGGAGTATTTTTACAGTTTTGTGGAGGAATTAGATGAGCATCCATGGCTTTTCTCTGCTCTCGCGTCTATTTTGGTCGGTTTAAGCGGAATTTTGCCTTTGCTCATCATCCCAATAGATGAAACAGCATCCTTTAAAGACGGAGGTAAGATCTGTCAATTTTTAATTATTTGAACTATTTTTAATTTTCTTGTGTCATCATCTCGTCATTTAAATGGGACAAAGAACGATCACGCGTTCTATTGTTTGATAATATTATCTAACCAATTTATGCATCTCGCTAGCTATTTAAATGGATTATTTCTAATAAATAAATTACAATAAATAAATCTGAAGTAAATTAATGATAAAAAGTTTATAGTCATGTTGTTATTACATATTTAATTAAATCACTGTTTGTTTCTTTGCTATTTTTTTAGGGTTTCATTTCAAACACTGGTAATGCACAAAGATAGTTAACTATTTGTGAATTAACTAACTGAAGTTAAGAATTTTCTAGTTATTTTAGTTGCACTAAATAAAACTTTAGTTAAAATGTGAAAACGAATGAAGTAAATAAAAATATAGTAAGATGTAAAGTAATAATGAAGGATAAAATAATATGGAATTCCCTCTACTCATATTAATTACTCCTATTGAATTATATTTTAATAGAAAATAATCAAATAGTTCCATTAAAAAAGTTCTTGTTGATTCTATTTAAATAATATCATAAAAACCATACTCTTCAGATGTCGAAACATTGTTTTGATGATAAACAGAATACTTTTTTAATATTTTTATTGTTTATTAACTAGCCACTAAACCTTGCTTTGCTTAGGTGGGTCCTTAGCTATGTTTTAGATTTTTCAACAGAAAATAAAAGTGGTATAATTTACTCCTTATACCAGCACCAATCAGCTAGCAAAAGTACTGTTGAAACTGGTCCAGTAGTTCCAAAGATTATTCAGAACAAGTAGACAAACAAACAAGAATTAAAAAAAAGATTTTGCCTTATAAACAGACACTTCAATTTCATTTATCTTTATAGATATAGATATTATCATTGGACTACTTTAAAAAAGTTTTTTGTAAACCTTAACAGGGTTTTTAATATCATTATGAATTTTTTCTTCATAAATATTAAAAACATATTAAATATGCAATTGAATTTATCTTAATATGAATTTAGTCATCTAAGTCTAGCAGTGCATGTTGTCTACATTATCGGACTAACCGCTCATAAACCTTTATAAGTATCAGCATGAAAAGAATATAAAAAAATAGTTATTTAACAAAATTTTGCATTATGAATTGATTCATATTACGTTTTATTTTAAAGTGACTAACAAAATTCAGTTTAAATATTACTTGGTAGAATAAGTATATTTTTAGACATTATTACTTTTGAGATTGCAACAGTGACAGCTTGGGAAATCGTTTGGAAACAACAACTGTCGTTATTGATAAAAAAATAGATATCAGAATCTAACCTTAACAGATGAATTGTGAATAACATATTGTTTACTCTTGATATAGGACTTGTATTAACAAAGAAGTTTATCTTAAATAATATGGGCATATTATAATAAGGGTATATGTATTTGATATAATATTATCACCTCCCTTTTTGCACAAATCAGCAACATAATACTGAAGGTATCTTTTAACTTTTAAGCGTTCCCTATTGATTTTTTTTATCATTAGGAAATGCATTAACGCATACCACCAGGTTGTTTGGGCTTAAAATAAGCCAGTGCTACCAACTAAATTCCAACAAAAACCTTTATCCGTCTTATTTGGGACGTCGCAGGATCGCCTAAGCATTTAACTATGACGCCCCGAAGTCAGCCGAAGATACATGCAGCTAAGGGTGTTGCTCCACAGTCCACTCCGCTATCAGGGTGTCTGTTGATTGTACGATAATCTAACACAACCTTAATCTCAATCATATGGATTTTAACATGAAATTTACAATTAGTTGAGATAATTCTTAGCTTTATGCGATCATTTACAACAATTGCTTTAAAAAGTTATTAAGAAGATGATATCCAAAATAGTATTTCTTAAAAGAATACATAACTATTATGAAATATGATATACGTATTGTTTAGTTCCAGAATATAAGGCGACGCGGACGTTCAGGTTGATTACGATTTTTGTTTGCTACGGATTTAATTCGAAGTTTTTTTTAATTCTGTAATCTGTACTAATATTATAAAGCTGAAGAGTTTGTTTGTTTGTTTTTTTTTGTTTGAACGTGCTAATATCAGGAATTACTGGTTCGATTTAAATAATTCTTTTTGTATTGGATAGTCCGTTTATCGAGGAAGGCGAGGAAGGAAATATTATATCGGACCGGAGCATCAATGAAAAATGTTGCAAAAACGGGAAGGGCTGGCGTTAGTTATACGAGGTATCATACCGCGCGACTCAGAAAGAATTTGGTATCCAATCTTTAGAACTCGTGCGAAGCCGCAAGAAATGCTAGTTTTATATCTAATATTTGTATACTACAAACACAAAGTAGTATAACTTGTTCCGAGCGATCAATATGGCAAACTAGTCCAATGTGAGCATGCGGCATTCCCATTAATTTAAGTAGGTATCTCAGTTAATGAATGAATGATCTAAATTGTAAACGTTGTGGACTAAATAGAAAGTTAAATAGAATTTTGATATACATATAATATAAATGTACATAATTACTAATTAAATATATGTAACACATGAAATGGAAATGGTAGTTTTTTTAACCGACTTTAAAGAAGAACTATGTGTGAACTTCGTGGACACAATGAATTCCATGACCGTTTCAGTGTTAACGGTCTAACAAAGTAAAATAAATTAAGATTTTTTTATAATTTGATTGATTGATCTCTATAAAGTTACCTTTTGCTGAACTTTAGTATGACAAAAACCGATATCGCACAAAAAATAACAGATTGCAATAGGTATATTTTTTACATGAATGCCGGAATTTTTGTCATAAGTATCTAAATTATCGCTCAGGTTCATGGATGCCTAGGTAAACTTTAACGGTTACATTTACATGCGCCATTTGAAAACTGCACATAATAACAGTAATAGAAACAGTAAAGATTATTATATTTAATAAATAATAACTAGCTACTTACTCGCTTCCCTCAAATTCGTCCCCATGTGCTTCCTTCCAAATTTTAAGATAGCACAAAAAAGAAGGACTTTCTTACAAACTTGCGAGAGTCATTAGACCTCCTTAATCCGGTCCTGTCCCAAAATCCGTTCTAGCGGACGTCTACTAACTATAAGCTAAATCCCTGCCAATTTCATTTTTTTATACGTCAAATTAGGTTCGATATTTCGTGATGAATGAGTGACCTTTCGCTTTTATATATTTATTTTTAGATATATTAAACACCTAAGTTTAAACAGAAAGCTATTGTTTTATAGTTATATACGTACGTATTATGAATTATTCAAGCATTGAAAGGTCAATGCCGTCTTGGTAACAATAAATTTAATCAATACAAATATTGATGTACCTTCATGTTCGCGGCAAACTGATATGATCTTGAGTGAAGTTAGCCTCTTCAAAGTTTCAGAGGAAAATTTTATTATTTTACACTATCTGTATCTTTCTTATAAACATATCTTATTACTAACCTTTCATTACTCATTGTTTGTCTTTGTGTCGACTCTTGAGCGATTGAATTTTGGATAACTTCACACGCACATTTAAGTTTCGTACGAAATATTTTTGTCTAGTGACTTACCCTCGCTTTACTCGTCTACCTCCTTGGATGAATAACATTAGTACATTAGGCCACTGATAGAACTAAGTCTATATCAGTTTCAGTACTCAGTTTATGTATAAATTAACAAAAATGAAAACCGACTTCAAAACGCTACAAATCGAAACTAAAAAGAAAAAAAAATAATTTTAATTACTTAGTTATTGTTGGAGTCGGTGCCAGCCAAGAAGGACAGTTTTATCCTGTTTTGCAATGAACTTTCGAACGGATATTTTGATTATATTTACAAATTGATACATTAATTAAATTGTATTAAGATTATTTTGCTTTGGCTGGCACCGACTCCAACAATAACTAAGTACCTAATTAAAATTATTTTTTTTTCTTTTTAGTTTCGATTTGTAGCGTTTTGAAGTCGGTTTTCATTTTTGTTAAAAAATAATTTATTTTAAATTTTTTTGTGGAAATTATTATGTTTAAATAAAATATTGGAAGGCTAACTAAACTACTGCTCCAATAAGTCAGCGAAGTTTTGAAATGAACGACAATAGTCAATCGAGATTTGTCCACGTCTATTTTTCCACGTAACTCGTAGACGTTAATAAGATTTACCTTCTATTATCAATCCACCTAATATCCTGAAGGAATACGACTATTAGTTCATAAGTACGTATAATATTAAAAGAATTTTCTTTCAACTCCTAACCGTTGAGGATATATACCTTACATCATCACAAATTCTTGAACAGCTTTAGAAAATATATGAAAAAGGTAATCAGTGCCGATAAAATTTAAGGGTTGCCCTCGATTTCTCTAGGATCCCATCATCAGATGCTGACTTGGTGACAATGAGAACATCTTGAATGTATACCCTACCGAACAAAAAAGAAATTTTTAAAATCGGCCCACAATTCACGGAGAAATCGGTGAAAACACATAAAAAACAACTGTTGAGGAATTTTACCTTCCATCATCAGCTCATCCACATGAGATGATGATTTTCATACGTAAAAGCTTTATCGGGTTTAGAAAATATATCAAAAACATAATAGGTGCCTGTAAATTTTGAGAGTTGCCTTCGATTTCCCTGGGATCCCATCATCAGATCCTGACTTGGTGACAATGGGACCACCTCGGAACTATACCCTACCAATCAAAAGAAAAATTTTTGAAATCGGCCCACAGACGGCGGAGTAATCGGTGAACATACATAAAAAAAAAAAAAATACATACAACGGAACATATAACCTCCTCCTTTTTTGAAGTCGGTTAATAAAATTGAAGTGTCTGTTTGTTATTTCAAATTAACAGCATTTCACTTAATCCATATGAAAGTAGGTATATACGGTAGGTAGTAACAACAAAAATAGTTTTTAAATTTTTGTCTGTCGGTTTGTTCCGGCTAATCTCTGAAATGGCTGGATCTATTTTGACGGGACTTTCACTGGCAGATAGCTAATGTTATGAGCAGTAACTTAGGCTACAAATTGATGATGGTGACATATTCTCTTTGTGAAAAAACCCTCTAAAAAATATAAAAAGAAAAAAAACTGGCTACTTTTATTATATTAGAAAATTATAAAAACTTTTTAATTTATTTTGACTTACGTTATTAATTAACTTACGTTGGTTTTGCTAGTTATAATGAAACAATAAAACGTCAATCATACCATAGAATTTTAAATAATGAAATAAAACTTAACATTAGGTTTACTTTTACTACCGAATTTCCGATTCCTAACTTAAAAGCATTATAGCACTATTAGGTACCTACTACCTATGTAATCAGAGTTTTTCCTGTCATTTCCTAAAAATATCAAGGGTAGATAAAATATATACAAGATAAAAATTATTTTATTTGATAGAAAGTACGATTAGGTTATGAATGACTTTAGTTGAACTTGACTACTTTGTAACAAGACTGCATATCTCCGTTTATCATATTCATTGTCTGTCTTTTCACTATAAAGCCTTAAAAAGGGCTTAAACTAACATAATTTTTAAATAGTGCGGTCGATTTTGGAATTACTAAACTTTACATAATATTAAATTTAATTATTTCATGGCATAACATGAAATAGATTAGATAGTTACATCCCCTTTAATGGATGATTTACGTGATAAAAATTCTCTTATATCCTTCCCGGGAATCAAACTTCTATCAATTTTTATACTGAATTTCATTTTTTGCAAATTTTTCTGAAGCGATTTTTTAGTTTAATTCATTAGGAACAAAAAAATTGAAATTAAATCAAATCAAAATATTCTTTATTCAAATAGACTTTTACAAGCTCTTTTGAATCGTCATTTTTACATTATCAAAATTAAAAGTCAGTCTGTAAGTCTGTGAGTAAACTACCACCGGCTCGGAAAGCTGTTCTGCTGAGAAGAACCGGCGAGAAACTCAACAGTTGCTCTTTTCAAAAAAATATTTGGTAACAATATTGTATTACAATTTATCTATTTATCCTACGTGAGACACAACAAGTCACTAATCCCACACATTTACATCTACCAGGTATTCCACTATAGTGTAATAAGCTTTATTCAATAACGTATTTTTAATTTTTGATTTAAATTGCCTCAAAGGCAAGTTCAAATCAAAATTGGTCCAGTACATTTAAATTATATTTTTAGTATTTAATATTAAAACAATTAAGTATAAATTAAAAAACACTAAATTATTATAATATAATTTATTAATTCAATGGATGGAGCATAGGTTATACTCAGAAGGGTCCATAATTATAATCTTAGTAAGTAACCCGCTGGCCTTATTCTTGTTTTGGTTATATTTATAGTACTCGGAAATTCGTATGAAGTTATCGTTTCTTTTTCGTTGCATACCAACAAGGATGAACTGGTCCCTTGTTCCAACAGCGAGTTTATTTCTAATGCTTTGAATGCTATATTTTATTTACTTTGTTTTAGTATGGACTAGCGACTTGAACTTGCGTCGCTCATGTGTTTATGTCCTTTAACTCTTTCAGGTTTGGTGGTCAGTTTTCTAACCACATTTTCTCGGTTGTTTAAAATATATTTCCATGTCATCTATCGACAATGTTCTTTTATATTATATTTTTTAAAGTCATCGGTGATCGTGTGTTCCGAAACTTTGACGGTAAGGCGCGACGGTTATGTAAATTCAACAATTTGAAAAAGTAGTGGAGTGTTATTTTTTCAACTGAGCATTTTAAAATTCGATAATAAAAGTAAGAGTGTTTATTATGTTATGAATTTTGTATTTTTCTGTTATTTAGTATTACTTCAATTGATTTATGATAAAAAATAAAATTTATCATTCATATTTTTTTGTAAATTACCTAAATAAAATGGTGGTTAGCTTACTAACCACTGTGGCTGTAGTAGGTGTCATTTCAATAATTTATAGGTGAAATAGATAGACCTACTTATATGTTATTTTTTAGAATAAACGTGACATTTAGTACTTTTAGACGAATTTCTTCAGATGGTAAGAGCATGTGTAGTCTGGAACCAGGTGAAGAATACAATGATGGTCCACAAACTGTGATGATGCTCGGCGACATACCTTCAAAACTACAGACAGGACTTGATGATGAAATTTCCGCGGATAATGACGTACTTTTATCAAATTTTGCTAGTACTTCAGATAGTCTTGATGTCCCTATCGAACAGTCGTATTTAAACAACATCTAATGAAACTGTTGTAGCGGAACCAAAGTAGATGAAGAATTTTAGGATGGAAGAACCGAGCGAGTATACAGGAGGTGGAGGTATTCCAAATCATATAAAAGATTTAGATAGTGTCATGCCTACACACCTATTTCGCTTTTTTTGATCACAGGATCTACAATTTGCTACGCAAAAAGGAACCCCTTATACTCCTACTACGAATGAAGAAATGGAAATATTTTCGCTCTTGACTTTACGGTTCTAAAGAGAAAGATAAAAGATCAGTTTTTATTTTTACTAATTATTTAGATTCGACGAAAACGGCTGTTGTTACTTGTAGAGAACGCAATGGAGACCAGATTGAAGTAGCTTGTCCTGAGGTTGAGATGCAGTACAGATGTATGAACTACGTCGTCAAATACGACCTATTATACGACGAATTGAAAGGTACTTATGCAATAGACAGAAAGTCTTATAAATGATGGCATTGACTTTTTTTTATTTTCTGGAGTGCGCACTCTTGGTCATCTTTTTGACAAAATACTATCGAAAAATTGCGTACTGAAGAACTCTAGCACCAGTTCAGACGATGTACCGCTAGCCAAACTCTCCACGTTCCCTAAATAGCTATGAATGGTCTTCCCTACTCCCAATTTTATTAAAATGCCACTACCCATTCGTTCCGACAGAATTACGCATGAAAAGCAATGTGCATCAGCCAAAGCGATCTCCTTCACGAAGATGCGCGAAATGCAGCACTAAAAGAAGTCCAGCACGTACTCTATGGCAACGTAAAGTCCCTCTTTGTATCCATAAAAATTAAACATTTCTTTAGACTTTCACAGAAAAAAAATAACTCATATATTTAGCCAGTAATAAAGTTTTCTTGCTCATCCCTGTTTTGATTATTTTACATGCCAACCGCCACGGTGGTTAGCAAACTAACCACCTAATTCCCAAAAAGCCTTATGTCGGATTTTCGTAAAATATTTTTTTTCTTAATAATTAAGCCTTCATTAAACAAATTTTACAATTGTTTTATTTATAACGTCAACTATTTAAAAGTGTGCCTGAAAGAGTTAATGCCTAACAATCCTAGGTATGCTAGTGAAGATATATACGTACTAAAAATTCAAAATCTAATAAAAGTACACAAGCTTTTGAATTTATAATAGAAACTAGACTCACCCTCGCTCCGCTTGAGTTCATCCATAGTATATATTTATCAGAGATGAGATATTGCCCAGCAATAAAAAGTATCCTATATAATAAACGGAGATATTAAGCCAATTCCCCAGCTATCATGAAATTAAATTTTATCAAAATTTGTCCAGTGGATTCGGTCATAGTGATAGTCAGACAGACAGACCAAAAATCTTAAGACTATTGATTCGGATTTCGGCCCTCATATCGATAATAATCACTATGCCAATAAGACTTTAAAAAAAAGTGCGTGTGTACAAAGTACACATGTCAGAAGTAAAACTTGAATTTAAAATAAGACTAACTCTTCCCCGTCTCTGAGCGCCTGGTACTATGGACTTATTTTTTCGTTTCATCGAGTTTGAAATCACATCGATTCTAAAGAAGTTTCACTTCAAAAAATAATACATAGATTCAACTCCTGTAGAATTTTATTATATAATATGTATAGACGAAATTAATAATAAGAAAATATCTTTTTTTATAATGAAGTACCAGTCGTGCAGGGCAAGTGTACATCATTTAAAGTGTTTATTAAATCGAAGGTTTCGATTTGATAATCGTGTGTTTGTATTTGCTAAGATGTGTAATCTTAGTAAATACTTGTAGTGTAAAAGCAAATCACCAAATTACTTCTTTAAAGGATTGGTATAATATTTTTTGTCTGTTTGTTTGTATTTGTGTTTATTTTTGAGTGTGTGCATTTTAAGCAAAAATTACTAAGGGATTTAACTTAATTTTGTGTAGTATTATTACTTATTACACCGGTCAACATTGAAGATATCGTATACTTAAGGAAAACCTTTAATTGCAAGATTTTTTAATATTATAATGCTAAGTATATTATTAAAAGATGTCTTTGAATCTTCACTGGCGGATATAGTAAGAAAAAAATTTTTTTTTGCATTACTACCACCTAAAATTAAACCCTTGAGAGCAATTTTACATGCGATACCGCGTGAAAAAGCTCGTAGTTAACACATACAATACGTCAGTATTGTGATGAAATTCGGAGGTAGTTTATAGTTAATAGACGCCCGCTAAGAATTTTTCACAGGGCCGGATTAAGGGGCTTTAGGGCTTTCGCAAGTATGTATGCAAGTACCTAAGGACGTAAGGAGCGCATAAGGACGGACCCGAACGAAGCGAGGGTGAATAGTCATATCAATAGAATGTTATATAATAGGTCATATTAAAATAACTTCTTTATTAAATTTATAATAATTCCCATGAAAACATGTTTTATCAGTACGTGTGTCACCTTATCAGTACGTGAGGAGCACTCGATACTTGATAAAAAAGACTACTTTACACAGGAATAGTGTGAGGATGATAGTGTGACAGCTGACCGATTGTTCTATGTGACCTTTCGGTTTATTGCACCAACACCAGATAAAAACTGTCTTATAAAATGTGATTAGTTATATGGATGTTTTCCTAGCTAAGGATGAACAGAACAGCTATTTTGCATATAAGGGCGATGACGACGATTTATTGGACCAAATTATCGTAAGTTTTCAAATAAAAATAGAACCAACGATATTGGTTCTTCCTTTTTGGAAGAAGTACCCTTCCACTCAAGTCTTAGAAAGACAAAAAAATTTAAAACTAGATTCAGTCTGTATCAATAAAAATATCTATTTCTATAAGAATTTTCAAAAATATGCATCTAGATATCCAGATATCCAGATTCAACTCTGAAATTTTAATTTGTACTTATAGGACTAGCATTTAGCGGTTAATGTAAAAGATAATAGGTACCTACCTATTATATAGTATAGGAAGATTTTAGTGATAGGTTATAGGTTCAAATCTAGGTTTGAGCTAACATTAACGTGTTAGTTACGTAATATTATAACTTAGACGAAAAATGCATTTACTCATATCTAACGATATAATCGACGACTGAGTGGACAATACTGTATTATTGCTATTTATGTATTTAGCAGATAAGCATAGTGTTAATTTATTAGTCAATAATGATAAAAGCAATAGATGTTATCAAAATCAGTGTCACTATATTGAGTTATCTGAAGGATATATCACTAATACGTCTTAGTTAGGTGATAGCGTGCAACTTTTTTATGGCATGTCTATTTTTATTATTACATATTATTTATTAAATAATCATGTATTATTATACTATGTATATATTATGACACTATGTTTAAAGTTAAGAACTAAGTACCTACTAGTGTTGGCCTGTAACTTTGCTTGTTGTGTAGTAGGCCAATAAAAAATTATCTCATTCAAATCTGTTGAGCAGTTGCAATGTGAAATATGCACACTTTCGCATTTATGAAGTTAGTTATACTTTGTTATAATACATAATATGTTATGTATGTTATACATAGTATGTTATACATATTATGAAAACTACAATTCTTTATTAGTGAAAGAATGATTAAGATCAGTTCGATAGAGTCACAGATTATCATCTACAAACAAATGAACTACTTTTTTCTTTATAATATAATCTTAGTATACTAATTAAAAGAATTCTTGATTACATTTCTATACCCCATAATATAAATGCTCTGATTAACTTTGATGAAACTTTCACGGAGATGTTAATAACAGTATATTCATCATTTCTTATTTTATTGTCCTATATCGTGTAAGATTCGGGTTTGGTAAATTTCGTTTGAGTTGTGTTATATTATACTGGCGCTTATACTTATTACATATACTAGCGACTCACCTTCATCCGCTCGGCTTCGCTTTTTAATGGTTAGTATAGATTTCTAAGAGTGTGTATGAGAAATCTTACTCCAGTAAAAAGTATCCTTTATGTTGACTCGGGAAACAAGCTATCATTACATTAAATTTCATCAAAAATCTAGTCGTTCTCAAGCAACGCAGGCACAGGTGGACAGATAAAAGTTCTAAAAGCTATGTATTTGGCTATGTATATCGATAATAATGTTTACAGATTCGTTACAGAATTTTATCAGATATGTTATGTATCTGAAAAACTGGTGATGTATGGTTATTTTTTTAACCGACTTCTAAAAGGAGGAGGTTCTTAATTCGATCGGTTTTTTTATGTATGTACTCCGATTATTCTGTGATTTATGATCCGATTTACGTGATTCTTCTTTTGTTTGATGCGGAATAGCTGCCATTTGGTCTCATAAAAAATATTTATTATTCCATTTTTGTTTGTTGAGATAATGTTATTTTAATTTGTATAGGATAAGTCTAGTATTTTTGTGGCAAGTGCTCAAAGTACAAGGTCAATAAATTCTTTGCCAGGACAAGCGTTAAGCAATACAAGTTCTGAACGACTTGCATAATATAGTATACTAGCAATACGCGCGGCTTCGCCCGCGTTCATTTTTTTAATCGCTTCTAAACTTCTCGATCACTCGCTGGATTGAAAATTCTCCAAAATTACTCCCGCTTTAATATACTCCTGAGCCGCGCGGCTACCTATATTATCATATTTTATATGCGGCGTGCACTCCTCTTTCTCACCTGTTATTGTAGTTTTAGTAGGAATCCTTATTTTTTTCTTGCAATTAAAATAGCCTATATTAATCAGTGATAATGTAGCATTCAAATGGTGATAGAATTTTTAAAATCGGTCCAGTACTTTTTGAATCAATTCGTTACAAACATACTTACATACAAATCTATCCTCTTTATAATATTATTAGTATAGACTAGCTCGCACTATGCTCGGGTTCATCCCCAGCTATGTTTTAAACAGATGAAAATAATTTTTTCGAGTGTTACTTAGGAGATATACACATTACACGTGATATTATATATAACGGTTTGTAGGCCTTTTATGACTTGCAATTTACTAATGTCTTTTTTGAAAAATAACAGCCGATCTTAGATAAATTTACTCAAATATATATGCGCTGTAGACAAATTTATTCAAAAATCGTTAATGTGGGCATGATTTGGCCTCGTTATATTTTTTTATAATTATTTGCCTTACCAAGTACAATACATACCTAATTCGGAATAAACAATTATATAATTGATATTTTAATTAGTTTTTACGAATAATTTTTAATTTTACGAAAGGTCAATATTTCACAGTCAACTTTTTTGAGTGCGTACCTAGGTGCTTTATATATTTATAATGTTGCATAAAGATAGGTCATCTAATGATCTAATCTATCTGTATGCAAATTTTCATCCAAATCAGTCCAGCCTTTTAACGTGAACGAGTTATAAAGCAGTTATAATAGTTCAGATATTTTTTTCAGCGGGTGCGGCAACTCTAAGGATACTCTTGAGTTTTGCAGTCGGAGGACTTCTGGGAGACGTTTTCCTTCACCTATTGCCGGAAGCTTGGCAACACGACCTCGCTGCCACAAAAGGTATGAAAACGAACTTACTACGTTAAAGGATATATGTAAACTAGCGACTCGCCCTCGCTTCGCTCGGGCTCTTCCCTAGATTTATGATGCGCTAGTTATGCATATAAACCTTCCTCTTGAATCAATCTATCTATTAAAAAAAACCGTATCAAAATCCGTTGCGTAGTTTTAAAGATTTAAGCATACATAGGGATATAGGGACAGAGAAAGCGACTTCCTCTAGGAAATTTTTTTTTTTTTTTTTTTTTTTTTTATGGTAAAAAGGGGGCAAACGGGCAGGAGGCTCACCTGATGGAAAATGATCACCTCCGCCCATGGACATCTGCAAGCCAGGCTTGCAGATGCGTTGCCGGCCTTTCAGGAAAGGGAGGGATGGAGGAGGGAGGGAAGTGGTAGGGAGGGGGGAACGAAGGCGGAGAATGAAGGGAAGAGGGAGGGGGGCAGGAGAGTAGGCCTCCCGGACTCTCACTCACCGGACGAAACGCGACAGCATAACTGCCACTTCACGCCGGTCTTCTGTGAGAGAGTGGTACTAATGAACTATACGGGGCGTGCCGGCCCATTCGGTTGCTACCCGAAGGTAACAAGCATGGCACTACCACTTTGATGAAATTATTTTTCCCCTTTGATGTTAATTATATGCTTTCATCGTTAATACTACACTTTTGCTTAAATTAATGAATTATGTGCCAAATGAAGAATCTGATGAATATTAATGGTTTTAGGACCAGTCAGAATGTTGGAACAACAGATTTCTAAAAATTCTTTAACGTAAACGTTTGCCAATAGATACCATTTTAAATCGAAATAGAAGTGTCATTAATTATTGAATTTATAACAGACTGACGAACGATTATGTATATGATAATCGAATGATGCGGGTTCAAATCCGGGTATCGTACCTCTGACACTTTCAAGTGCTAATCATTTTTAACATAATTACCACTTGTCTTACGGTGAAGGTTTCGCACCTCTGATACTTTCATTCGCAAATCACCTCTAACATTATTACCACTTGTCTTACGGTGAAGCAAAACATCGTGCATCTGCATTTCCGAGAAAACGTTTTCGAAAGAGATGTGAAGCCCGCCAACCCGCACTGGTCCAGCGTGATGGATTATAGCCTGAGCCAGCATTGAAGGGAGGCCCGTAACCAGCAGTGGGTTGTTAAAAAGGGCGAATACAATACTTAAATACTTAATCCAAGTTACTTTAGAGTTTAGACTTTAGACGTACTACTATGAGAGATTGATGCTATTTTTGCATAGAACGTAGTTTTAGGTCGAAGTGACATATAAACAATGACGTATAGTTTTATACATCATTGCATATAAAGCACTTTTTATTCCGGTAAACGAACTAGGAAGCTTCCGAAGGACGTGTATTAGTAAGGAGGATGGTTCGTAATATAACCGAGTAGTGAACAATTGAAATTACATTAGAAGCAAAGAAATTACTCTATTTAAATGTTAATATGAGTTAAACGTGACATTGACAGCGATAAGGAATAAAATAGGTGTTTGTTTTTAGTATTAAGTTTGTCGGGTATTAAAATTAAAATATTAGTTTTGTTACCGGCTCGTTGTGTAGTACATATAAGAAATGGACTTAACGGTAATCCCGGATATATGCTAAAATTATCTTATATTGACAGACATACACTCTGACTGAAGAAAACTAAAATCAAATATTTCAATTTTACAGCAGATTATTTATTTATTTTATTAGACCACCAAAAAGTACTTGCAAAACACATGAAAACAGTTGTACATGGAAAACAAAACATAAAGAAGTACATAGTACCTTAATTATCATCACTACATAGTATAAAACAAAGTCGCTTTCTCTGTCCCTATATCCCTATGTATGCTTAAATCTTTAAAACTACGCAACGGATTTTGATGCGGTTTTTTTTAATAGATAGAGTGATTCAAGAGGAAGGTTTATATGCATAACTAGCGGATCCCGCGGCTTTGCCTGTGCTAAATCTAGGGAAGAGCCCGAGCGAAGCGAGGGCGTGTCGCTAGTAGGTGATAACCGTGACAGTAGGTAATCCATACAGATAAATTAAATTGTAGTGTCTGTCTGTAACATCAGCATAACAGCTTTTTTAATAAATAAATAAATATCTTAAAAAGTTCTTCCGAGGTAAGATGAAATCAACTTTGATAAACTTTCGTCTCACCGCTCACGCCACTTTCTTTTCGTCAAAATTTTAACGTTCATTAATATTTGTATTGTTAATTGCTCATAATATGCGTCTTGAAGTACCACTTTGTAATTAAAAGTGTCTTTTTTTATACACTAACTGAAACAACTATACAACGGAGAGACATGACACTTATTTCGAAGGTTTTAGTAATTATGTAATGCATATTACAATAAGAACTTGGTTTCTTGTCTTTAGAACGCGGGAAGACGGACACGTGCCATATGCTAGTAGGTCGGTGTTTCAATTAATAATTAATAATTCTTCTGCTATTATTATTGGCGCCTAGTTCTCATAAGTCAAAGTTTATCTGTTTACAAAATTTTATACATTTCGATGTGAGGAAGTAATTGTACACGCACTCGCACGTGCAAACTTGGCATTTACGTTGACAGTGGCCTAAATACATATTTACCTACCTATTATCTTTATCTTTATGCTTTAACTGCCTCGATGGTATAGTGACTAGCACACAGTACATACAGTTCCTGGATTCGAGGTCCGGGTTGGTGTCTTCCCAGAGTTGAAAAGTTAGTGGTGAACCTGTGCCACGAAGAGCACGTAAAGCTGTATGGTGGATCTGCACCTTAACTCTTACCGGTCGTGTATAGTACTCGTCCCACAGGAGTATGAGAGTGATTGGAATAGAGAATGCACTTGTACACCTGAGCAACTAAAATATCTCCAGCGCATCTGGCTCGTCTAATGAAACCGGTCGCCGCGTGCCGCCGTGGTCAAAATCTAGTAGTTTAACATTATGTACATCACATTTACCATAACTAAAAAGTTAACTGATTTTATTTTAAAGTATGTATTTCTCAAAAGTAGGTATGGATAACAAATCTATAAATAAATTACATTGCTATTCCGATAATATTGTAAACAGTTAAGTTTTCCCTACATATATTACGTAGTCGAGGTTTCGTGTTGCGAGCATGTGACACTTAGCCATAAAGTAAAATGAACTTTATTACTATAAATTAAAGCTGGAAATTGTATGTACATAATCGACTGTAAATCGCTGAGGTATAATGTTCCAAGTTCAACATGCTAGAAAAATTGTAAACAAACGTGAGTGAATGAATCACCTGCTTGTATAATTAAATCGTCGAGGAAATGAAATGCTTATCTATATTCTAATGTCGGTTAGTGCACCGTAGGTCTTAGGTTTGAATCCTGTGCATGAATTTTCTTATTTCTTTATATATAGTGGCTGATTGTCTGTTTTATACATACATTGTGTATTTAACTGAAAAATATAGCATGAAGTTTCTGTCACGGAATACTTAGTAGAAGCACGGGTAAGCAGAAAGTTTGCGATGAGGCAAGGAATAAACCGTATAATGTACACTCGTTTGCCTTAGAGAGAGTGGTTATATCGAGTTCTCGACCTATAGGAATATGATCATCACACAAATTAACCCAGCGGAATACGAATAGAATCCACGACCGCTGGCATACCAAGCAGGCACTATAAGCCAGTGGCGGCGTAAGGCGTGGGCGACGTGGGCCACCGCCTATGGCCTCGCGGTACAAGGGGCCTTGCGCCTCAAAATTTTTTATGCGAGAATAAAATAAAAAAAGATATAAATTCATTTTGTTGTGAAATATGTTTTTTTTATTAATATTAATCTAATTTGTATTTTTTTAAAAACTTGGCAGTGTTCGTTGTTTTGTTTTTTTTTTAATTTTTTTTTGTAAAATCCGTCTTCAGGTCGCCACAGAACAGGGCCTCGCGAAATCTGTCTTGCCCACATGAAATTTAGGTCTTGCCCCGCCACTGCTATAAGCTGATCGAAATGTGTCGTTTATTAACTGTACCTATTGTATTCAAATCAATTAATTGCATAAAGCGTAATGTACTGACAATATATGTATATAAATAAAGTAGGTACTTGACTTACAACTAGATAAAAAAATGTTGGGACATTATTACACACAGCACCATCTAGTTCCGTGGTAAGCTACGAGGTTTGTGTTATGGATACCAGATAGTTGATATACTACATATATAAGTTTAAATACATACATATTATAAATATAAACACCGGAGTGCAATCATCCGAGTTTAACAATAATGAATGCCCCCAGCGGGACTCGAATCCGCGACCGCTGTCGCAAGAAAGTAGGGTCACTACAAACTGCGCCAAACGTGTCGTCAAATGCAAGTTGCAATAATTGAGGATAACCTATCAATAAGTTAATTAAACGCTTCCGCTTCTCTTATCAAATGCACATTCACAATAATACCTATTTATTGTTCGTATAAATAAGTAAGTAAGGAGTTTCTTAGATTTCCAAGCTCTAACAGCTCAATAACGGATTGAAATCGGAATAACTCGGCTGAATTCTTTAATTTGAGCTTCTTTTTGTATGTTGCTACGATATTTGACTTTGGCAATGTGAGCTAATCTTATTGAGATTAGCCAAATGTGCAGATTCTATAGTGCACAAGTAGACATTATTATTAGTAGATCGCTTTCAAAGTCTGATTTGGAGATACTTTGTTACGACCAATGATAGGGCTGAGGCACGTGAGTGTATCGTCTCTAACTTCCCAAATCAGAGCTGTTACTAAGACGACCTGACCTATATTCAACACCTTGCATGCTGGGCACTAGACTAACGAGGCAGTTAAATCTACATACCACGCGAACTAAATAACAGTTAAAAGCACTGATATGTACCTGGAGACCTAATAAGGGCTCTACGAATACGAATTTCCCTAAAATGTTTTCGGAGGTAAAGACAGCGCTTTACACTACTTACAGTACTTCTAAGTATCATAAAAGTTCTTCATCTGCGTATACTGCACTCTAAAATAAAGCATGTCCACTTAATTACATACAAACGCAAGTTAAACAGGCGTCGATAGCGTGTGGCATGCGCATCTACAGCGCGTTATAAATGCCTCGTGTGAAAAGGCCCTTAGGTTCATCGACTAGACTAGATAGCTGAATATCTGCTCGCCGTTTATAGTGTAATGTAAAAATTATCTTCTATAAACATTTGTTGTACAATAGAGTGACAAAGCTTACACTGACATCAATATTTTTATTTGTTTTGTTACTTCAATAGTACATAATATAAAGTCGTATTTGTGTTATGATTAAACTAGTAGCTTTATGATTTTATTGGCATTATAATACACAGGTTTTAGTTCGTAATAGATCAGGCCAAATTTAGAAACTCGAAGTTGTTAACTTGCGGTTTTCTACCCTCGTGCCTTGAGAGAGTACATAAAGGTCCTGCGTCGGATCTCTAAACGGTCGTGTCGGATTCTCATCTCACTAGAGTATGAGAGTGACAGAACAGAGTGCACTTTTGTCAATTCACTCCCTAGTCCCTGTATCAATCAATATCTCCTGCGTAGATTGCTATAATTCTCAGAGATCACTCACCATGTTAGAACCTCAAACGTAATATTGTGACGTTCTTATTATAATAAGTTTACTCCCTCTTTCGAAGCTTAAAACTCTACACCTATTTGTAATACATATATACACTATACATGAAAATACAATAAACAAATATTTTTATTACAGAGGGCGAGCATGTTTCCATGAAATGCGGTCTTTGGTGCTTATTCGGAATGCTTGTATTCATAGTTGTAGAGAAACTATTCGCCGGAACAGAAGAAGGTGAAGAAGAAGAACCAAAGCAGAACGGTTCCACCAAACACATAGAGATAGAAGAAATAGAAAAGCTTCTCAATTTTGAAAGAAAGAACAGAGGGAAGGATGACAGACAAGGAATTTGTGGAGGGAATGGTTCTGTGACAGCGAAGCAACTGTACGATACTTGCGTCTTTAACAATAATACTAAAGGTATGTAACTGTGTGATTTATTTATAATTTAGTGGTTAGTATAGATTTTTAGAAATATTTGACCCGCTGTAAAAAGTATCCTTAATATGTTTAACTGGATAACCATTAACCAGCTACCATCATACCAAATTTCATAAAATCAGTCCACTGCTATAATTGTCATGATGCGGGCAAACTCGACTAAAACACAAACTATATAATTTTATTTAATATTTTTTAATAAAATTATTTTAAATACATATTAAAAACAGGTATGCAATATGTGATTTTCGATTCCGTTACAACCTGTTTATTTATTTTACCATAATCTTTCCATCACATCTGCCCAACTAGCATTTACATTTTACTCGTATTGTAATTTATAGAGAATTGAATTATCATCAACTAGCGACTCGCCCTCGCTTCGCTCGGGCTCTTCCCTAGATTTAGCACAGGCAAAGCCGCGGGATCCGCTAGTTATGCATATAAACCTTCCTCTTGAATCACTCTATCTATTTAAAAAAACCGCATAAAATCCGTTGCGTAGTTTTAAAGATTTAAGCCTGCATAGGGACAGAGAAACCTGAGAAAGCGACTTTGTTTTATATAAAAGAACAAAGTCATATATTATAAAACATATTTTATTCACAACAATAACATATAACACAATCAGATAAATTCATAATTTTCATAAAACTAAAGTATAATTTTTGTTACGTAAAAGAAAATAAATAGTTAAAACTTCTATCGCTGAATTTATTTCATGTATAAAAATTATAATTGATTCGTAAATTCATATAAGATAATTCACTGATTAAAATAAGGAAACACTTCTATTGATTCGAAATTCACATAAATAAATTAAGTAATAACTAAATCACCGAATTTATAATAACGACCAACACTATAACACAATAATACAATCACTTATAACACTGTCACTGACGATAATTTGATAGCAACGACACTTTCCGAAGTCGACTCGCTACTGAACCGCCGCGCCGATGTTTTCCCTTTTTATAGCAATAGTTGGCGCCAATATAACACAGATACAGTTGTCAATTGACATTTTGTATTAATTGATTTTATGATTTCCGGTTGAACATGGCTGTCAGTTGATATTCCATATTAATTAAGTGATTTTTCGTTTTTGCGCCGATACGGCCATTCTGATGAGTGGCGCGTCCCTGCGTCTACTCAATTTACAGATCTGAAATTATAATAATTATTAATGCACATTATTAACACACACATAAAATTTAAAAGAGATACCTCATAGCCTCTGCGCTAATATTGGTAATTCATTAGGGCCCAAAACCCAAAAATTATTACACTATAGCCTCATAGCCTCTGCGCTAATATTGGCAATGCTCAAGGACCTTCGCGCCCTTTAACATTTTCACAACACAAAAACAAATTATAGCCTCATAGCCTCAGCGCTAATATCGGCAATGATTCTGGGCTTCATTAACCCGTCAATGCAAAAATATTCAACTCACACACAAAAAAAAACACACAAAAAAAATGAACACTAAAATTAACGTAGTTTACACCATTACCACAAAAATATATTTTTGCCCACTTCAATGATTAATGTTAAGCTTCTGTAGATTCCATAGCCGATACGGCTATATTACTCTGAATTCCGAATTGAGGCGCACTTCTTAGGTTTTCGTGGCAAACTTTTCGAGACCGTCCTTTCCCTGTTATTTTTCGTATTTCGTATCTGTCGTGAGGTAAAATTCTTTTAATTTCATAAGGCCCTTCATATTTCTGGCTTAGTTTTGTTCCTAATCTTGGTGGTTCTTTCAATAACACAAAATCCCCTTTGCTGAAGCGTTTTACTTTAGCTTTGCCTTTATCATAACGTTCCTTATCTTTTGCAGCTGCATCGGTCATCCTTTCTTTAACTGATAGTCTCATTAGTTCTGGATCTACTCTTTCATTTATGTCATCAATCAAAGAAATTAATTCTGGTGGAACACAACCCTTTTTTCCCGTTAAGAGTTCGATGGGAGATTTTCCTGTGGCTTTTGAAATTGTACAATTAATCGCTAATTGAAGGGTGTTGAGTGATTTTGCCCAGTGTGTTTTTTGCATACTTTTAATAATTGTGAGACCGCTTTTTAGTATCCTCATCAATCTTTCAACTTGACCGTTGCTCCGACTTACATAACCAGCACATTGATGAAGCTCAATTCCATATTTCTCACAGTAAGATTTGTAATGAGAAACAAATGCTCCATCTCCATCGACAATTATTCGTTTTGGAGCTCCGAATAAGAAAATTATTTCTTGTAAATGTTTTAAAGCATTTTCCTGAGATTTGCTTTTGGCATGTTTTAGTATCACAAATTTTGAATATGCATCAACAGCTACAAACACATATTCCTTTTGTGTCGCAGACCCACTCAATTTCCCGGAAATATCAATATGTAATGTATGGAATTATAAATATTAAATCAATATTTATAATTCAAAAAAGGGCCATTCGGGCTATTTATAACATGAGCGCTCGGGATACTCTCCGCGAACTTTTTAAAGAAATAGGTATACTTACGGTTGCTGCGCAATATATATATTGTAACATCATGTTTGTTCGTCAAAACGTTAATAGCTACTCAAGGCACTGCGACAAACACGGTATAAATACAAGAAATAAGAATAAACTTGTAACACCCAGTTTTCGCCTACAAAAAGTAAATAGGTCATTTATGGGGCAAGGTGTACGCATGTATAATAAAATTCCACAGTCAATACTGAGCTTGCCTTTGAAGCAATTTAAATCTAAAATTAAAAATACGCTACTGAATAAGGCTTATTACACCATCACGGAATACCTAGTAGATGTAAATGTGTGGGAGTGACTGGTTGTGTCTCACGTAGGATAAATAGATAAATTGTAATACCATATTGTTACCAAATATTTGAAAAGAGCAACTGTTGAGTTTCTCGCCGGTTCTTCTCAGCAGAACAGCTTTCCGAGCCGGTGGTAGCTTACTCACAGACTTACAGACTGACATTTAATTTAATTAATGTAAAAATGACGATTCAAAAGAGCTTGTAAAAGTCTATTTGAATAAAGAATATTTTGATTTGATTTGATTTGATGGAAAGGTTCTGCTATCTTCTCGATTGGGTGTAACTGGCTTTGCGTTGCTCCTGATGGCCCTTTCATAGTTTTGCATATGACACAGTGATCTACAAAGTACCTGACAATCGTATTCATCTTTGGGAACCAAAAATGCTCCCTTAATTTCGCTAAAGTTTTTTCCCAGCCCATATGTCTCAATGACTCGTGATAGCTGTTAATGAGGCTCCATTGATAAGATTTTGGCACTATCTTGCGAAGTTTATCACGTTCGTCCTTATGATACAGAATATTATCCATACACACATATTCTTGACTTAATTTCACATCATTTTTTAGGTTTTTAATTATATTGCATATCTCTTCATCGCGCCTTTGTTCCATTATGAGCCAGTCATCTTTGAGTCCAACGTGCATTACGATAGGGTTTCGACTAAAAAAATCTGCGTGCCGTAACCTCTCACCTTTCCGGTATTCTACCTCAAAATCAAAATTTTGCAGAAAGGCCCACCATCTGTGAATTCGCGGCAACAGTTCTTGTTTATAACGGGAAGCTTTTACTGCGTTGCAATCTGTTATAATGGAAAATTTTCTTCCATATAAATAATGGCGAAAATGCTTTACAGCCCGCACTATTGCAAGTGTTTCGAGTTCATAAGAATGGTATTTCGATTCGGCTTTCGTGGTCCTCATACTAAAATACCCTATAACATGCTGCCGACCTTCTTTAATTTGTACTAATACTGCGCCAAGTCCAGCAGCACTTGCATCAGTATGTAATTCAATCGGCAGTTCTTCCTGAAATATAGTTAGAAGTGGCGATGATACAAGATAGCTAATTATTTTGTTTCTTACTGCCTCGTGACGCTCTGTCCACTCCCATTTTGCGCCATTCTTAGTAAGATCGTATAACGGTATCATTTCGGTAGAAAAATTTGGAATAAATCTTCTAAAATATCCTGCTAGGCCATTAAATTGTCGTAATTGTTTCACATTCTTTGGAGGTACAGTTTTGGATAGAGCTTCAACTTTGAGAGGGCTTGGTCTTATTGTGCCTTCGCTTACAACATATCCTAGATATTCAATAGAGGTCTTCATGAAGGAGCATTTTTTAATATTAAAGGTAAAACCAGCTATGGTCAATGCTGATATAACTTTTTCTAGTTTTTCCAGTCCTTCTTCGAAAGTTCTGCTAGGGATTAAAACATCATCGATATAGACAAGGGCTGTTTTTCCTAAAAGTTCTCCAAGTGCTTTATTAATAGCTCTTTGGTAGACAGAAGGGGCATTAGTCAGTCCAAACGGCATAGTTAAATACTCATATTGCCCATCTGGGGTAATAAAAGCAGTCTTCTCTACAGATTCCAGTGCGATCGGTATCTGATGGAAGCCAGCAGCCATATCTAAGCATGTGAAATATTTAGAATCTTTCAATTCGTCGAGCTGGTCAGTTATTATAGGCAATGGGTAGTGATCACGAACAGTATTAGAATTAAGTTCTCTGTAATCGACACATAATCTGTCTTCACCATTCTTCTTTTTTACGAGAATCACCGGACTAGCAAATGGCGAGTTGCTTTCCCTTATAATATTTTTTTGCAATAGGTCATTTAAAATCTCTTTTAGTTTCTGACGTTCGATCGGGGCCATTCTGTAAGGTCTTCTTTGTACAATTTTATCTTTATCTTTTAATCGAATAACCAGTTCACCGGTCTTTATTCGAGAGCCTGAAATACCTTCTGTAAAGGATGTACTGTATTTACCGAGGAGGCTAGACAGTTTTGCAAGGTTCTGTTCATCCGATATATCAGTCTTTATCTCACCAAAATTAGTATGTTCTACTTGCAGAATCATTTGTGGTAAGCTATTTCTTAAAATTTTGATTGACTGTTTCGTCAGATGAACCTCGATTCCTGGAATGCTCAAAATATCTCTGCCAATTAAAATATCAACAGGTATTTCATGGTCTAACACTTCGTAGAAGATAATTTCCATGTTGATGTTGTCAATTGCACATATCGTAGACACTTGTACTAATGATAGAACTGGTATTGATCCGATTCCCCTTAAGTGTGTAATAATATTTTGTCGTTTACCAGGTATTACAGATGCCACAGATTGCTTTATCAAAGAGCAGTCAGCTCCGCTATCAAACAGGCCTTGATATATTCTGTAACCGATGGTAATATTTAATAAATTATGATATTGTTTACCTTTTTCACAAGTGTTAATTCTTTTCTCCGCATTTATCTTTTTGAAACAATTATCAATTGTATGTCCAGGTATTGAACAAAACGAACATTCTTGCTTTTGTTCTCTTTTATCGTTTTGTATTTTTATTACGGCATTATCTTTGCAAAATCTGGCTCTATGTCCAATTTTGCCACATACATAACAATTTATATCAGCCTTTTGGTTTAAGCGCGGCTTCTTTTGAGGGATAGCATCATGAGAATATTGTGATTGTTTTCGTTTTCGCATAGTTTTAGCAATGGCTATCAATTCAGGAACAGATTGAGACTTGCTATTAAGTAATTCTGTCCGAAGTTTATCATCCGTAATACTGCCTATGACAAATTCAACAGCATCAAGTTCAGTTGGATTTGCTTTCACTATTCTTTTAAACATTCTCCAAACGTTAGAAATGTAGTCTGTTATATTTTCCACATTGTCAATAGTGTAGTTTCGAAATTTTAATACTTCTGAAAAATATCTGCTCTCTGGTTCAAAAGTTTGTAGCATATCACTTCGCATTTCATCCCATGTCGTCGTTCTTAATAAGCATTCATCAGCCCAAACTTTTGCACGCCCTTGTAAAACTCCTGCGGCTTTCAATCTTACTTCATGATCTCTCAGGTTATATTCAGCTTGTGTTTTGGATATAAGCTCGACCCATTCTTTAACATCTGTCCCCTTATCCGGATCAAAAGCTGGAAAATAAACGTCCGCAATTCGAATTGTAGAGCTCACATTAGGTTGAATCATTTTTACTATATCACATATAGTAGCTCGATTCTCATTTGATATTTGCGATAGCATCTCTGTCATAGTGTCCTTCAATGTATTTATGAAAAGGCTCATTGTTGGATATCGCGAGGACCCAGCATTACTGTCCTCGCTTTTGTCGTTTTGTGACCTTAAATTATTATCAGTCATGGCGTGGTTATTTTATATTCAGTCCCGGCTTCTGATAAAAGAACAAAGTCATATATTATAAAACATATTTTATTCACAACAATAACATATAACACAATCAGATAAATTCATAATTTTCATAAAATAAAGTATAATTTTTGTTACGTAAAAGAAAATAAATAGTTAAAACTTCTATCGCTGAATTTATTTCATGTATAAAAATTATAATTGATTCGTAAATTCATATAAGATAATTCACTGATTAAAATAAGGAAACACTTCTATTGATTCGAAATTCACATAAATAAATTAAGTAATAACTAAATCACCGAATTTATAATAACGACCAACACTATAACACAATAATACAATCACTTATAACACTGTCACTGACGATAATTTGATAGCAACGACACTTTCCGAAGTCGACTCGCTACTGAACCGCCGCGCCGATGTTTTCCCTTTTTATAGCAATAGTTGGCGCCAATATAACACAGATACAGTTGTCAATTGACATTTTGTATTAATTGATTTTATGATTTCCGGTTGAACATGGCTGTCAGTTGATATTCCATATTAATTAAAAGTGATTTTTCGTTTTTGCGCCGATATATATGTAGTGATAATTGATGTATCAAAATTTGTTCCATAACTTAGGTATACAATTTTCTATGCTTTATAAGCTTTATTAATATTAAATATACTTAATTTGTTTGTCCGTAGCTTTAATCATTATTCATTACAATTACGTTACATTTTATATTTATGACTATATATTTAAATAACTTTTCAATATATGTGTTATAATATAATGTTATGTTGGGTCTCGCTAATAACCATATTAATATTATTATGTGGAAAATACTTTAATTAACAAAAACATTTCTCCGAGGCTTTATTTTTCTCTGCCGTTTAGATTCAATGTAAACAAGGCGCAGTTTGTAGTGACCCTACTTGCTGCGCCAGCGGTCGCGGGTTCGAGTCCCGCTGGGGGCATACACTTGTTGAGCACGAATGTTTGTACTCCAGTCATGGGTGTTTCTATTTATAATATGTATGTATTTAAACTTATATATGTGTAGTATATCAACCATCTAGTATCCATAACACAAGGCTCGTACCTTACCGTGGAACTAGATAGTGCTGTGTGTAAAATGTCCCAACAAAAAAAAAAAAAAATATTTTACCTTTTTATAAGTACATGGGATTTTTTCATAACATAGGCGAAGGCGGCTGTTGTAGCACGATAGTGACTACCACCGGCGCGGTGCGATGCAAAGGCAACAGATGGATGGGGCGCTGTCTGCTGCGCGAGGCGAGGGAGAAGGCGCAGAAAGCCAGTAAGGAGAAGAGCGAGAAGAAAGATGTATGTATTTTATGTTTTTTTGGAATGAAATTCTTTATGGCGCGTTGCGAAAGGCGGCTAGACGGGAAAAATTAAGACCAAAAGTTGTAACGACACTTTTTGCTATAGTTTTTTTATAAATCATTGTAAATAATTATTATAACTTTTTATGTTTAGATTTTTATTATTATCGGTAAAAAAATTATAAAAAATGCATACCAGAATAATTATTTTCTTTATACCGCTAATAGAACTTAAAATTAATATTATTAAAATAACGAACTTCGGTCCTATCCGGTGTCCCACGACACTAGTTTTAATTAATTACTAGCATTTCCAGCGGCTTTTTAATTCTGCAAATCATCTTGTCTAAAAGCGGTTTGGAGGATATTTTATAAAGCTATATGAATATTAGTTTGTGATTTATGAGTTTTTATCAAAATCCTAAAGAAGGTTGTTTTAGTTTTTTCTCTCTTTATTATAAATTCAAAAAGCATGAGTTGAGATGTCGGTGTCACCCATGATCTTGCCCCAACTGATAGGTATAAAGAGTGTAGGTACTTATATTACTTATAATGAGTGACACGTTCATTATAATATCTCCTCAGATGAAGACATACACAGATCTAATGATAAAAATCGTAATACTTTCTTAGGTTTACGCGAATACTTGACATTATAAATGAAACAATCTTTTCGGATTTTGTCGCGGATTTATTATGATTTTTGGTTTCCCACGTTTCGAATGCTTTACAGCAATCGTGGTCACGGGAAAGAACGTCGCGAAACGTCGGGAACTAAAAATCATAATAAATCCGCGACAAAATCCGATAAAATAGACAAAAATCGTATATACTTACGTAGATATATATTATTCTGAAATATTTTTCATTATTTTTATATATATTCTATTTTATTTACTAATAATACTGTCTGTACCAGGTGGCCGGCTACCTGAACCTGATGGCGAACTCCATCGACAACTTCACGCACGGGCTGGCCGTGGGCGGCTCCTTCCTCGTGGGCTTCCGCGTGGGACTGCTCACCACCTTCGCCATACTTGGTGTGTACTAATGTAACACTCAAGACAGTGGTAGCCCAGCCGTAACGCGCTCGCTTGGATAACCGAGTGATGCGGGTTCAAATCCGAGTCTCGCACCTCTGATATTTTCATGTGCGAATCGTTTCCAATATGATCACCACTTGTCTTACGTTGAAGGAAAACATCGTGAGGAAATCTGCATGTCTGAGAAAACCTAACAAGTTTTCGAAAGACATGTGAAGTCCGCCAACTCGCACTAGGCCAGCGCGGTGGACTATGGCCTGATCCCCCTCGTATTAAGGGAAGCCCGTGCCCAGCAGTGGGACGTTAAAAAGGGCTGATGATGATGATGATGAATGTAGCGCTCACGCTTGATACTTTGTAGAGCAGTATAAAGCAAAATATATTTATAAAATACGATTATTAATAATAATGTAAAATAATTTAAAGTTAGTTATGATAATGAAAAATATATTTTTGATTATGACTGTAAATCAGTCTGTCTGTCTGTAACCAATCACGAGACAATCACTGGACAGATTTCGATGAGATTTTATATGATAATAATAAGTGGTTAACCAAATCAACATATAGGATACCTATACATCATTTTTTTTAAATTTATATCCAAAAAAAATTATTACATAATTTGAAAGATTTAGTAAGCAAAATTTAAATAATGGTTAGTAATAGTTACGTTTTCTTAATTATTACAATAAGTGACAAATAATTGATTAAAAATACTTTTTTTGTGTTTAGTTCACGAAATCCCACACGAGGTAGGGGACTTTGCTATCCTACTGAAGAGTGGGTTTTCAAGATGGGAGGCGGCGAAAGCTCAGTTGGTGAGTTTTTCTTTCATATTTATTTATCTATACTAATATTATAAAGCTGCAGAGTTTGTTTGTTTGGTTGAACACGCTAATCTCAGGAACTACTGGTTCGATTTGAAAAATCCTTTTTGTGTTGGATAGTCCGTTTATCGAGAAAGGCAATAGGCTATATTCCATCACGCTACGACCAATAGGAGCGGAGCATCAATGAAAAATAAAGCAAAAACGGGAAGGACGGGCGTTAGTTCTGGTACCATACCGCGCGAAAGAATTTGGTTCCCGGTCTTTAGAACGCGTGTGAAGTCGCGAGAAATGCTAATCTAGTCTTCTTTAACCACTAATTACTGAATATGTAAGTTTGAAATAAAATAATCATCATATATATAATAATTGTACTATAACTTTTAAAGATATGCATGAAACAGTTACTTTCTTGTTCTTTAATGTACATTATTTTTAACTAGCTGATACCCGCGACTTCGTCCGCGTTGCTTGAAATATTAACAAAGTTTTCCGCATGCGCGCTACGCCGCTTGCCCCACTACTCCGCGAGAAGGAAACATACATCACTGAACACGCAGTGCATATACAAATCGTTGTTTCTTGAAACTTTAATAACTTTTTATTAAATGAAGATATCGTAATCATTTTTTTTTGATAAGGGCCAAGTGTCTAAGAAATAAAACTTAGAAAGTTTCATTGAAATCTATCCAGTAGTTTTCAGTGATGCGCGCACAACTGCAGACCTCTATCATTTTATTTATATAGACAATACATCTTATCCAGTAGAAAAAGAAGTAAATTAATCTAAACATCGTATTACAGGCGACGGCTTCAGCGGGTCTGATCGGCGCCATGACAGCGGTCGTGTTCAGTGGAGCGAGGAATGCGATAGGTAACAGATTCTATACTAGTCACTCACCCTCACTCCGCTCGGCTTTTCCCTATACACGTTTAAAGTGTTAGTATTTTAAGAAATAAGATTATTTTCTATGGTTAAATTGGCCTATATGTTACCTGGATAACCTATCAGCATATCTAATTTCATCAAAATCTTGTGGTAGTCACAGTAATTATTTTTTTTTATAATATTTTTGCAAAGCTCAATATTTATTTTAAATTTTAATGCAAAATATAATATTCTATATGTAAGGTTGTGGCTTCTGCAATAAACGGAGAATAAGGCTAAAAAAGTTTCAATTAAAAATTACGTCTAATTGTAAAATATTTACTTTATAATTAGTATTTTTAAATTGGTGTCAAAATACGTTAAAAAGTACTTTTTTAAAGTACGATTTTTTTTACAGAGGCAAAAACCTCTTGGATAGTTCCGTTCACGGCGGGCGGGTTTCTTCACATCGCGCTGGTCACGGTGTTGCCAGATTTATTGCGGGAAGAAGACAAGATGGAGTCGCTCAAACATCTCGCCGCGCTTATATCCGGCATCGTTGTGATGGCTTTCATGTCGCAATACTTTTGATAAGTCATTCTTTTTATTTTGGTGTTGCCAGGTTATTGTAAAAGTTGAAATATTTAATAAGGTGTTGCCAGGTGTCGTGTAGCTATATTGTGATATTTGAAATTAAAAAAAACTATACTACATATGTAAATCCTTTGTAAAATATTCTGGCAACAATATAGGTTAAATTCTAAATTTAAATACTTTTTAGGTGATGGCAACACGCACAAACCATAATATACTTAAATAGATAATTAAAATAATTTTTTTTATCTATTTTTGATATTAAGTAAAATAGTCCGAAACGGACAGTCAAAGTATTATATTATGTACATTTCAAATTATGTAAAAAGAATATAAGTTTAGATTTAAGTCTGTACGTGAGCTTCGGGGAAGCCACGAACTTAATACTCCACTAATAAACTTAATTGTAACTTTATCCAAAATCAAACTTATTAAAAAACTTGCGGTTTTTTTAGTTATATTTATTATTATCATTCATTTAAAAATGTTTATTCAACTTTAATGAATTATACTTTTAACATCTACAACGAAAATATTTTTTTTATTTACATTAAAACTGTTTATTTATATCCAAATATACTTTAATATGAGCCTTATCATTTTTACTCAGTGATTATATAATTGAAGACATAAATGAATGAATGAAGGTGATATGTCTCAAAATTGTATTGAAGCATGTGAAGTAAACTATAGTCATAAATTATATGGCTCTTTTAAGATTTAAGATTGTTTATACACCCATAACTATAATAATTCCAAAATACGATATGTCACCTTCAAACATTCACGTCTTCAATATTATAAATAAAGAACTTGTATACGTTTAATTTAATAACGAAGTTATGTAAAAGAATATAAAGAAAGTAATTTAAATATGTTAAGTGGAACCATTATAAATAGATGATTATGATACTTACTAACATTCATAATTTCTTTCTCAAAAGTCCTAATACTTTTTGAGATTTACGTGAATATTTGACATTTTAAAAACTATCTATATGAATTTTTAGTCTTCCCCGTGACCATGATTGTTTAAACTTTAAAATATTCGAAATATCGGGAAATAAAATCAAAATGAATCCGCAAAAAAAATTAAAACTTTCTTTTCACCCTACAATGTTTCAAAGAGGATTGGGTATAAGCTAGTGTATAAAACGTTCTTAGTGAAATAAAAATGGCGGTCATTTTGCTTATACCAACTTTCATAAGATATAGTCGAACCCCATTTTATTTTTAAAAAAAAGTTTCAATAGTTCAAAAAAATCATATTATCATCTATTTATTATTGCTGTATATTTTAAGTTTTTTGTTACAACTTTATTTAACAGTTTTAATAGCATTAGTGCTTGAAAGCCATATATTGTACATAAAATGTAAATAAATTAGGTTTCAAGTATTTTTAGTATGAACTACTTTGATGTGATAGATATTAGTTTTAGTAAGATTTTATTTTGAGTCATTATTTTATGCTGCCTTACTATGTGACATCATTTAATACCTAAAAAAATAAATAAAGGTGTTAACGCAATTATAAGACATTACAATAAATCAAGGTTTTGTTTCTAAACAAATAATCAAAATAGAGTTGTAGGGATTCAGCAAATTCTTCCCAAAGGTATCGTTAAATTTTATGTCCGACGATATTTTATTCCTAAGTATAACATATATTTTTAATAGTTATACATACATGAGGCTGTTTTAGTGTCTTTGAATAATATTCAATATATATTTTGTTAGAAACTCGTCTATTCAGTTATAGAAATAGCGAAAATTACTTGTAATTTTTAAGCAATAATTTGCATTTTAGTTATTCATAAGTGTGATAAACAACGCCATTTATAAGTATTGTATCGTGTAATATTCTTATGAAATGTTAAATCAATAAAACATTTACACTATTTTTTGTGTCTTTTATTCAATTTTACGAGTTTTTCGTGCCGTTCAAGTACTAAAAAATAAAACAGCATAATACATTTGTCATTTTTGTTGTCTTTTTAAAATTAGAACATACTATTTTTGGATTATTTTTTTTCCATTATTTTGAAGCCAACTAACAAGAGAATGAATTTTCCTTTATTAAAACTACAACATCAATAACTAATAGATACATATGAAGTAGTAATTGAATAGTAAGTAAATAAAGTAGTAGTAATTGAATAGTAAGTAACTGGGCAGTACTTAGCCCAGAAAAGTATTAACTTAAATTTCATCAATCACACTAATATCAAGTAAAATCATTAGTACTTTTTCTGGTTTACAAACGCAAATATTATAGACAAATAGTTTTTTTGCTTGAGGTAATTCATATTTCTAAAATAAAACTAGCAAATGCTACAATAGCATATATTTTCAAAGTTACACAGAATCCTCAGTCCTCCATCTTTAAATTAAAAAAAAATCATTTAGTTTAAGAAACAAGTTTTATAGGATTTAGTAATTTATTAAATCCATTGCTTGTTTATTCATAGGCCTCTTACAAATAAGTAAATGTATTAAATGATAATAATATTATCATATGGGCATGGCTGCTTTAATATCAAAATAGAAATTTTAAAGTACGACAAACATCACTCAAAAAGCAAGTTGTTGACAACTTTATTAACTTATACTTTTCCATATTTATATTAAATAAAACAATTGGATTTATGTATAGACTTTATGATATAATAATGACTTATATGACACAAATTAGTTCTGTAAAAGTTCACAATTTTGACGTAAAAATATGAACGCTCTTTATTAGACTTACAAAAAATATTATCAAGCCAAGAAAATATTTAAATACGGCGTTTCCATTCTTATTCAGTGAAATGACTTGGAAAAGACAGCAGCAATTTTTAGCCACAAAATTACTAAAGTGGCAACACTGACTCGTTTATGTTACACTATGACGTCACATTCGATTTGACCAATGGCGTTGCGTTTCAACAGCTTTGAATTATGCACCTATATTTTTATTTTTTAATAACACACATACATAAACATAAACAAATATGAATATAGGCTTAATTAAAGACCAATAAAGACTATAAAACAATATTTTTTAAAATTAAATCTCCCACATATAGATTGTACAGAGGATAAATTTGATGTCAGCTCTAATGTGAGGATTCTTATAAACTCCACCTCTTTTATTTTATTATTAATATTACAATGGACAGAGCGATTTAAAACAGTTTCAAAAGGAACCAATACATAATTGTATGTACATAAGAAAAATTAACTGACATGTTAAAAGGATGATTCTATTCAATAATACATAATATTTTAAGAAAATATCTGTTAAGAGTACCGCGGATTGGACCGTCAAAGTTGTTATAATATATTATAGTACAATTAATCAAACTTACAAAATATACTGCTAGAGATGTCTTTCTAATAAATATATTATTTTAAAGACCTTTTACATCAATCTAAATAAAAAAAATGGCCCAAAGTGACAAGTCGACTTACAATAAGTATATATCTAAAAAACATACATTTTTTTTATTTTTAACAGAGATTCTAACTAAGTAGTTTAAAATCTTCTATTTAACAGTAAGAAAAGCAAGTTACACAATACCAATATAGATAATATAATAAAAATAAGTCTAATGATAAGTAATTTTAGTAGAACATGTATCTTTGTATGTTTACATGACATAGACTTTCTCTACGCGGTCCATACTGAACACTTCCTTTGTTTTCGGGCAAATGATTGATCCATGTTCCTTCACCATTTCTTTTAGTGCCTGAAATTGATAATTAAATCATTATTACATTATATACATATACTAAACATATTGAATCTTATTATTTTATTTTAGCATATTGATATTTGATTGTATTTATTTATTTATTTTTTGTAATAAATATATTGAGAGATTATTACACACAGCGCCATCTAGTTCCGTGGTAAGCTACAAAGCTTGTGTTACGGATGACAAATAGTTGATGTACTACATATATTTAAATACATACATGTATATATTATAAATATAAACACCCATGACTGGAGTACAAACATACATGTTTAACATGAATGAATGCCCCCATCGGGACTAGAAACCGCGACCGTTGGCGCTAGGAAGTAGGGTAAAAACTGCGCCAAAATGCATAGATGTGACAGATTTGTCCTAATTATGACACATTTACATAGCGAATACTTTTTAATATAGTTTTAATATAATTAACTTTAAATGTTATATAGGTTATCTAATGATATAAAATAGACACTCTACTTTAAACGGATCAAATGTATATTTCCCTATAAGATTAACTCAAGTAGTAAGCTGTACCTTCTCCCCATACACCTGTCCATTAGGCAGCACCATGGGATGATTATGCTCATTTAAGGGCATACGCGATATACGGCACAGTAGACGGCTGTGCGAGCAGTGGGCATGCGGCAACGTGGCTGCCAGTGCGTCCAGTGGCGGAGCACAGGCGGGGCAGGCGGGTGCACGCGACTGGCTTGCGCACTGCGGCGTGTTGAGGGCTGCCAGTCCCAGCTGTAGTGCGGCTGGCAGTGCGGCCAGTCGCGCAGGGTGGAGTAGACGTGTGTGTGCTATGCGGAACTGACGCACTAGGGCTGGCCAGCGGTCCGGAGATAGCAGGGATTTGTATGGCTCTACGTCTGTACATAGATACATATAGTATATTTAGTGGGTTATTATTAGAAATAGAAAAATTTAAGTTGAAATAATATATGATGTGGCAACATTTTCTCTATGGTTGTAACTGAGTGTTCTTGCGATGTGCTTTATACCTGTTGAGAATAAATAAGTTTTTTTTGTACTGTTTCAAAATTGTTTTTCAATCAAAAACCCATAATTCAATAGGTTATGGGCCCAGGAAACTCTGTACATAGAAGTACAAAAGAAATCGGCAAAGAAAAAGTTACAATCTTGTTTGAGATATCATTGACAAAATAACCTCAAAATGGATTCCATGCGGTCAATGAATCTAGAAAAATTTGATGGAAATAACTTTCGTCAGTGGAAATTCCAGGTGAAATGTGCTCTTAAAGCAAAAGGAATAGATATTTCGAAACCGAAACCAAAAGGAGAATGTACCGAATGGTTGAAAAGTGACGGCATGGCAATGTTCATCATAACGTCTTCAATGGATTTCAAACAAATTACACTAATAGAAAATTGCGAAACTGCCTTGGAGATTATGTCAAAATTAGAATCAATATATGAACAAAAGAGTGAACTGTGCAAAATGTTGATTCATGAAAAGTTTTATCAGTACAAGATGTCGCCGGCTGACAGTGTAGCTCAACACATTTCAAAAGTGGAAACATTAGCCTAAACAGCTGAAAGAAAGTGGTGAAGCTATTAGTAACATGGCAATCATAACAAAAATATTGGGAACTTTGCCTTCCAAGTACAGAGCACTGCGACAAGCATGGATGTCATTGGATGCAAAACAACAAACTATTGTAAATCTAACTGCACGTTTGTTGGATGAAGAGGCGAGCTTAGCAGGTGAAGAGGAACAGGAAACAGCTCTCCTTGTTGCTAATAAAGGGTGGAAAACAAAGCAAAAACAAAACAAACAAGTAGCGAGTCAGACCAATAACAATCAGAAAAATAAATTAAACAAACATAGGTTTGAGTGCTATAATTGTGGCAAGAGGGGGCATTTTGCCAGAGAATGTTATGCTTCTAAACAATCCAAGACAAAAACACCTCGGCAAGAAGGTGCAGATATGTTAGCATTTTATGTAGAAAATAATTGTATTAATGCTCAAGAGAATACTTGGATCCTAGATAGTGGTGCTTCAGCCCATATGACTTTTCGAAAAGATTTTTTCGTGGAACTATTTAAATGTAAAAAATCATTGACATTGGGAAATAAAGAAACTGTGGAAGTATCTGGTATTGGAAAAGTAAGGATACAGAGATATGTTGATGATCAGTGGGAGACGAGTGAAATTAATGATGTTCTGTATGTTCCAAGTTTAGGAAGAAACTTATTTTCTGAAGGGGTGATTATACGAAAGTTTTATTCTATTGTTAAGAAAGACACATGTGCTCTGATTTATAAAAACAATAAAGTGGTAATGAGTGCAAATATTAAAGAAAACAATTTATATGAGTTAAACATAAAAACAATAGTTCCAGATACATGTAACTTGGTTCAAAATAGCCAAAGTGATTTGAAAATGTGGCATGAAAGGTTAGGACATATTAATATAAAACAAATTAAAGACATGAGTGAAAATAGTGTTGTGAATGGACTGAAAGTGATTGACAATGGACAAAACAATTTTGTAAGTGAAGCATGTGCATATGGAAAGCAGTGCAAGTTTCCATTTCATAAATCTAAGCGAGGAGAACTACAGCCAGGTGACCTAGTTTATAGCGATGTTTGTGGACCTATGAGCATTTCATCTATTCAAGGTATGAGATATTTCTTACTCTTAAAAGATGCTGCAACTAGTTACAGGCATGTATATTTTATGAAACATAAAAGTGATGTCATGGAAGCCTTTAAAAAATACAATGCTATGATTAAGAATAAATTCATGCACAATGTCAGAATATTACATACTGACAATGGAACCGAGTATGTAAATAAAGTTTTTAAGGAGTATTTAGAGAGAGAGGGGATAATTCATGAGCGTACTGCACCCTATACGCCAGAACAAAATGGTCGAGCAGAAAGAGAAAATCGTACCATAGTTGAGAGTGCTCGTTCAATGTTGTATGCGCGAGATGTTCCATTGGAGTTGTGGGCTGAAGCTGTACAATGTGCTACATACATATTGAATAGAACATCCTCCACACAGACTCCAAATTCAACAGCTTTTGAATTGTGGAACGGGATTAAGCCCCAATTAGGACATGTGAAGGTGTTTGGTAGTATAGGCTATGTACATATTCCAAAACAATTAAGATCAAAGTTGGAGAAGAAAAGTAAGAAAATGATACTAGTTGGCTATGACAACATAAACTACAGAATGTTTGATATGGATACAAGGAAAATAACTATCTCAAGAAATGTACTGTTTGATGAACATCTTGTTTCAAGCACAAGGAAAAATATAGCAAAAATAAGTATTATTGATGATGAAGTTACAAATATAAATGAGAGTGAAGTAGAAAAATCCAGTGTGGATGATACTCTAGTTGAAAGCCCGTCAACAGAGAGTGAAGATAGCATGCTGAGTTGTACTGGTGATGACCTAGACTATGAACCATCTCAAAAATTGGAAGATTCCAAAATACATACAATAAATTTGAGACCACGGATTAATAGAAATTATGAAGCAAATATTGTAGAGCTGACACTGCCTCAAACATATGCAGAGGCACTGAATAGTCCTCAAAAGGCTGAATGGTCTGAAGCTATTAAAGAAGAATTGTCAGCACATAAAGAAAACAATACCTGGACTGCAGTCGAAAGATCTGGTCAACGAACCCTTACTACAAAGTGGGTTTTTACCATAAAGAAGAATGAGAATAATCAAATTGTACGCTATAAGGCTCGTTTATGTGCACGAGGGTTTAATCAGTTAAGGATATTGATTATCAAGAAATATTTTCTCCTACAACCCGTTATGATTCTATAAGAATTTTACTTTCTGTTGCTGCCAAGTATAACTTAGAAATTCAACAGTTTGATGTAAAGACTGCTTTTTTAAATGTGTATCTTAAGGAGGATATTTTTATAGATATACCAGAGGGTTTGTCTATTAAAGGTAATTTTGTGTTAAAATTAAATAAATCACTGTATGGTTTAAAATAGGCATCTAGATGCTGGAACAAAACATTTACAGAATTTTTACTTAAATATGGTTTTGTTCAATCTCAGGCTGATAATTGTATTTATGTAGGATATTTTGATGGTACTAAAGTTTTCTTAATAATTTATGTTGATGATGCTCTTTTAATATCTTCAAATAAACAACTTATAAAAGAGATAATAGAATATTTAAAAAAAGCTTTTAAAATTAAAGAATTAAAGTTTAAGTATTTTGTAGGCATGCCAAATAGAGCTTATGAATAACAGTATATATATTCATCAGAAAAATTATATAAATCAGATTATTGAGAAGTTTTGTATGAGTAATGCAAATCCTGCCACCACTCCAGCAGATGTCAATGTTATTATTTCAAAGAATGTTGATGAAATTGTTGTTGATTTTCCTTACAGAGAAGCTATAGGTTGTTTACTGTTTTTGAGTTCTGTCTCAAGGCCAGACATTTCATTTGCTGTTAATGTATTAAGCAGATATGTAAACAATCCAAGTCCACAACATGTAAATTCTGTTAAACGTGTAATTAGATATTTATTTATTTATTTATTTATTTATTTTTGTACCATAAACAAAGTAACACAAAATGAAATAACATAATGTTAACAAAGGATATCTTATCTCTTTAAGAGATCTCTTCCAGAAACCCTACAGAAGTTACATAAAATATGTGGATTCAGAGCACGCGGTGTAGGTACAGTAACACATAATTTCTAAAAAAATAAACTTAGAATTAAGATATAACAACTAATTATTGTATTAATTACACTAAAACAAATAACTACTAACAAACAAACTTATATACATATATACTTATAAACATACATACTTATATACATACATACTTATATACATACATATTTATATACATACTTACTTAAATACATAGATACTAAAATACATACGTACTAAAATAATATACTTTATGTCTGATTTGATAAATAGCGCTGCTTGATACGAAACTTAAATGTTGTGAGTGAGGGATCATCTTTAGTAATGGACTCGGGCAGTGAGTTCCACAATTTTGCATTTAATTAAAAGTAAAAATTTGTGTATAAAGTACAGTGGAGAAAGCAATGATCTTATTGGATATTCGGATTCAGATTTTGCAAGTGATGTTGATACACGTAAATCAACTACAGGATATTTGTTTATGATGAATGGAGGACCAATCACATGGTCCAGTCGGAAACAGAACACCATTGCTCTCTCCACCACAGAGGCTGAATTTGTAGCTGCCAGTGAATGTGCTAAGGAGATATTGTGGTTGCAGCAGCTGTTGTTTGATTTAGGTGAAAGTTATAATTGTATCACATTAAATGTCAATAATCAGAGTGCAATCAGATTAATTAACAATCCTGTTTATCATAAGCGAACAAAACATATAGATGTTAAGTATAATTTTATAAGGGAAAAGGTTGAATTGGGTTTAGTTAAAATTAATTATGTTCCAAGCAATTGTCAATTAGCAGATATTTTAACTAAAGTATTACCCACTCAAACCTACACATATCTAAGAGATCAGATTTTATATGATGTTGTTTAATTAAAAAAAATAAGTTCTTTTTTGTTTATTGATAGAGTTAAATTTTTAGTGGGAGTATTAGAAATAGAAAAATTTAAGTTGAAATAATATATGATGTGGCAACATTTTCTCTATGGTTGTAACTGAGTGTTCTTGCGATGTGCTATAAAGGTATAAACCTGTTGAGAATAAATAAGTTTTTTTTGTACTGTTTCTAAATTGTTTTTCAATCAAAAACCCATAATTCAATAGTTATATTGTCGGGAAACAGCAGGGAATTGTATGGCTCTACATCTGTACATACATATCAACTGTGAACTGGCAACCGGTCCTACCTCAATTTTGACAACTTTATAGGATGAAGAAAAACTTGTAGGTTTTTTAATATATTTATAACACATGTAATTAAAAACAAAAGTAGCAATATAATATGCTTCCTTCTAATATAAAAACGAGATAGGACAATATAAATCAACTTGGAACAAAAAATTGAGATAGGACCATTTCAGTTCACAGAATATATAATATAGAATTCTTTATTGCACTTAAAGAAAATATTACACAGACATTTTAATATAACTTATGCATACATGTTTGTATGTATACATACATTGTTATAATTAGTGGGTTATATCGATAACATTTATATGGACAAATTTAAAGGCAATTAAATAATAATCATTATTATTTTTTTTTAAAATCATCATATTTTAATGTTATCACTATTACATATAAAGCTAGTTTTATAGGTTAACATATTACTATTATACTTTTTTCCTACAGGAACATATCTAATTTCGATACAAATTGTTAAAGAGGTACCTAGAGACAAACCCTAATCTCTAGTTGTTAGTATCTTATTCTAAAATACAAAAAGTGAAGGAATAAATATTCTAAGAGCCCTTAAACCTCCTTAATCCTGCCCTGCCGTAAAATCCATTCTTAGAGAACGTCTACCAAATATAAACTACCTCCCTGTCAAATATACGTCATGCTTTCGATATTTCGTGATGAGTGAGTGAATTACCTTTCGCTATTATTATATAAATAACGCCAACTATTAACATTTCTTAAACTATATTTCATTTCTAATAAGTATTCCATGCCAAGAGGCACACTGAACTCCGGTTCTATAACTCAGAGAGTAGAAAGAAAAAAAACGTGAATGGAGTTCCCTGATAAAATAGGCTTCATTTAATATCATTTAAAGTATCCCATATACATACTATTAAAATTAAAAGGTCAGTCAGCCATACCTGTGTCTTTAGGATAGGCCAGCATTCCCATACAATGCTGTATATCCTCTAACTGCCCTTCCTCATAAGTGGAGAAGTGTTTCTTGGCGTACTTCACCGCCTCTAGACGCTTGTCTTCACGCACTAACTCTATGAACTCCTGGGAAATAAAATTACACATTAAATACATAATTTGATTTACAAATATGGTCTTGTACCACTGATATTTTTGTGTGCGGATCAATTCTAACATGATTACCACTTAAGGTGTTCGAAAACATTGTGAGGAAATCTGTGAAAAGAAGTGTATTCCACTAACCCACACCAGCATGGCGTTATCCAGCATGGTGGATTATGGTCTGATTGATACCTCTAGTTTTGAAGAGAAGCCCGTGCTCAGCGGTGGGACGTTAAAGAAAAGAACTGAATACAATCTTTATAGATTTCATAAGAACAGTCCCAAAATCATGATCCGCCCCTGGAATAAATGAGTGATGGAGCGAGTGAACGAGTGAGTGAATAAGTGAATGGACAAGTCAGTAAGAGAGTGAGTAAGTGAGTGTGTTAGTGAACGAGTGAGTGTATGAGTGTGTGAGTGAGTGAATGAGTGAGTGATTGAGCGAGTCAGTAAGGGAGTGAGCAAGTGAGTGCGTGTGAATGAGTGTGAGTGGTGAGTGTAAGTGCGTGAGTGAATGAATGAACGCATGAGTGAACGAACAAGTGAGTAAGTGAGTGAGCTGGCGACCTGTATGCGTATGTTGAACTCCATGGCGGAGTTGAGCTTGCGCAGCTTGGAGCGGTTGTCGGCGCACCACTGCAGGCAGCGCGCCGTGCGCCGCGCCGCCAGCTCGCGCTCCACCTCCGCCGCCGCAGAGTAGATGTCTGACACAGACAAACATATCTACTTATTTGTAATCTATACTAATATTATAAAGCTGAAGAGTTTGTTTGTTTGCTTGGTTAAACGCGCTAATCTTTTTTCTTTCATGGTACAAAGGGAGCACACGGGCAGGAGGCTCACCTGATGGGAAGTGATCACCTCCGCCCATGGACATCTGCACCACTGCAGGGCTTGCAGATGCGTTGCCGGCTTTTTAGGAAAGGGAGGGAGGTAGTAGGGAGGGAAGAGGGAGGTAGTAGGGAGGGAAAAGGGAGGTAGTAGGGAGGGAAGAGGGAGGTAGTAGGGAGGGAAGAGGGAGGTAGAGGAAGGGAGAAGGTATGGAGTGGGCCTCCCGGATTCTCACTTACCGGACGAAACGCGACAGCATAGCTGCCACTTCACGCCGGTCTTCTGTGAGAGAGTGGTACTATACAGGTTTAGTGTGTAATTCGTTGGTTGTGTCGAGATAACACAAATAAAAAAGTCCTTTATAACGTCACTCAATAAAAATGTTATATTTCAAAAGTCATCACACAATTCACATGTAAGAATATATTAGAAGAGACAGTTAAGGAAGCTACACAGTACTATAATACGCATTACACAAGAAGACATACAAAAACTAGGAAATGAACAATCGAATATAAAATAAAAGTAGTTAGCGTCAGCTGGTAAGGCGTCGACTATCTATGTTTACAAAAATCACAAGTTGCCGGTAGATGATAAATAAATTCCGTTCCGCCGTATACTACGGGTTTCGCGCGGCTATGCTTGTGAATAAAATTTATAATAATAAATATTAAGTAATAAATATAAATAATTATATATTTGTATTGTGTGTATGTAGGTTAATGTGTATATGATATTATTACGTAGAATAAATATTAAATAAATTAGAAATATATGAATATGAATATGATGAATATATGAATTGAAAAGTTAGATAAATAAATATGATAAACTACATATATTACATATAAGTTACCTACATCACTCCCCCCCAGAGGCCGTGTCTACGGACGATAATAATCAGGGAATCGAACATTGCGCCCTGATCTAGTTCTTCTGACAGTAAAATCTTCACTGTGAGGATTCTCATCTGGTATGTTCGATGGAGTGTGTGTTTGTATGTGTGAAGGTTCATGCGTAACTTTTAGTTTGTGAGTTATATTTGGTGTGTGTGATTGTTTAAGCGTATTTGAAGTATGTGCATAATTAGTGTTAGGGTCGTGCAGTATATAGGCTGGTTTCAGTCGGTCTATGGATACTGTGACCTCGTTTCCTTTATACAGAATTTTGAATATTTTTCCCTTACGCTCCAATACTTCATAAGGGCCGGAATACGCTGGCCTAAGGGAGCCTGTAGTACTATCGTCACGAAGAAATACATGAGAGGATGTGGCGAGATCTTTATGAATAAATGTTGAACGTCTCCCGCCATGTTGATTAGTTGGCAATGGCTGGAGGTTCTTGACGAACTTGCGTAGCCTTGACACATAATCAGAAATATCGCAGTTGTTGACTTCTGTGGGCTCAAAAATTTCACCTGGAAGTCGGAGAGGTTCTCCGTAAAGAAGCTCAGCTGAGGACGTTTTGAGATCCTCTTTAATGGCACTGCGGATGCCTAACAAAACAAGTGGTAATGCATCCACCCATGATGTACCGTCATGGCACACAATTGCTGCTTTCAGCTGTCTGTGGAACCTCTCAACCAATCCATTGCATTGTGGATGATATGCAGTGGTTCTACGATGCTGAAATCCAATTAGTTGAGACAAGCTTTTAAATAAGGCTGACTCAAATTGTCTCCCACGGTCAGTTACAATGTCCATAGGACAACCGAAGCGTGAGATCCAACCATGAATTAGTGCCTTAGCTACAGTCTCAGCATTAATATCTACCAGTGGTATCACCTCTGGCCACCGCGTAAAGCGGTCCACAGCTGTGAGGCAATATCGGTAATCTTGTGAAACTGGTAGTGGTCCAACCAGATCGATATGAACAAAGGCAAACCTTGCCTTTGGAAGTTTGAAGGAGCTTAAAGGAGAGAAGACGTGCCTTGTAACTTTCGATCTTTGACAAGCCTGGCAATTTCGAACGAATTCACGACAGTCACGCTTTACGCCTGGCCACACATAGCGATCTGAGACGATTTTCGCAGTCGCGTTTGCACCGGGATGACTCAACGAGTGCAAGCTGTTAATGACTTGCTGCCTTAACTTCGTCGGAACAAACGGTCGTAAGTTACCGTCTCTTACATCACAATATAGTCCCTCTTGACACCCAGGCAACTTTACCTTCTTAAGCTTTAGCGATGTGCTATCGCTTAAATAGATCTTCATTTCACAGTCATCATTCTGAGCTTCGGATAACAACTTCAAGTCTACCGGCTGCTCCACTGCCTCTATACGAGATAAAGTATCGGCTACGATATTGTCCTTACCTGAAATATGTTTGATGTCAGTGGTGAATTGTGAAATGAAGTCTAGGTGACGAAACTGCCTAGGGGAACAGTTGCCTTTGTGAGAGTTGAAAGCAAAAGTGAGAGGTTTGTGATCGGTGTAAATTGTGAACACTCTAGCCTCAAGCATGTGACGGAAGTGTTTGACACTTTCGTAAATAGCCAGGAGTTCTCTGTCGTAAGGGGAATACTTTTGTTGGGAAGGACTTAACTTACGAGAGAAGAACGCAAGTGGTTCCCAAGAAGCCTCTTTTAACTGCTGCAATACAGAGCCTATTGCAATATCCGAGGCGTCCGTCACTAAGGCTAACTTTGCGTCGCAAACGGGGTGCGCTAACAATGTTGCCTTACATAGACTATCCTTACAAGCTTGGAAGGCCTCTAGTTCTTCAGCTGTTAGGTTGACTGGGTGGGAGCCCTTCACAGAGCCTGTGAGGAGAGCATTAAGTGTAGCCTGATGAACCGCTGCACCTGGAATAAAACGTCGGTAGAAATTTATTACCCCCAGGAAACGTCTAAGCTCTCGCACCGTTTTCGGGGTTGGAAAACTTTGTACAGCTTCCACTTTAGCTGGCAGTGGTTTGGTGCCCTGGGATGAGATGCTGTATCCGAGAAATGCTACTTCGGGAACTCCAAAAATACATTTGCTAACGTTGACGACCATGCCATAATCCTGCAACCTCGTAAACAGTTGATTAAGGTGTTGCTTATGAATCTGTTCATCCGGGGAGAAAACCAGGAAATCATCTATATATGCATAGACAAAATCTAGGCCACGAAGCATTTCATCTACAAACCGTTGAAACGTTTGTCCGGCATTTCGAAGACCAAACGTCATGTACGGAAATTCGAAAAGACCGAAGGGTGTGGTTATTGCAGTTTTCGGGATGTCATCGGTATGGACCGGAATTTGGTTAAAACCCTTGACCAGGTCAATTGTAGAAAATATTTTGCAACCTGCTAAGCTGTAGGAAAAATCGTGAATGTGCCTTATCGGGTACTTATCAGGCACGGTGCGAGCGTTGAGCATACGGTAATCTCCGCACGGACGCCAGGTGTTGTCCTTCTTCGGTGCAAGGTGGAGGGGTGACGACCATGGGGATTCTGATGGTCGACAAGTACCAATCTGCAACATAGCCTCAAACTCAGCCTTAGCAATTTTTAATTTATCTGGCGCCAACCTGCGCGGTGTGGATGAGATTGGCGGTCCAGGTGTAGTGCGAATATGGTGTACTGTATTATGTTTAGGTGTACGATGCATACCAGACGGATTTAATAATTCAGGGTATTTAGACAGTATTTTGTGATATACCGAACTACCCATAATGGCTTTAATAGAAGATATGCCCTCAGAAGATAAAGCAGGTAAACCTACGGAACAGAGTGTAGTGCTGGCGTCAATAAGGCGTTTACGACGGACATCTACAATTAAATTATAATGCGATAAAAAATCAACACCAATAATCGCCTTAGTGACGTCCGCCACAATAAATTGCCAGGTAAAGTCGCGGCGCAAGCCTAGGTTTAAAGTTAAATGCATAAAACCGTATGTGTTAATTGTCGACCCGTTTGCTGCACATAGTTCATAACTAGATTTTGGCCGTTGCTCATTTAAAGCAGAACGGGGAAAAACACTGAGATCACTGCCAGTATCTATTAAAAATTCTATTTTAAAGTGCTTGTCCGTTATAAATAAGCGACCCGTACCTGGACAGTCGCCGGCCGCCATTACCGACTGTCCCGGTCGTTTCCCGAAAAATCACACGGTTTTATGCACTTACTTGCCTTGCTCCCAAAATTATGATGATACCAGCATATTGGATATTTTCGATGATCCGAGGTTGATCTTGACCTTGGGCGCGAACGGGATCGGTGTCGAGCTGTCTCGTGTCGCCTGGATTTACCCTTCGCCTGCGCACGATTTAAGGAACGAGCTTGCTCGTCCACTTTTACTGCCAGCTGCTGCACCAACCTCCTAAGTTCAGCGATTTCGTCGCTGATATTACTCCCGTGGCCCGATGACGTTGCTGCCACGTTGCACGGCGAGACAATATCGTGTATGTTGTCGGCGAGGGCTGCGAGTTGCTCAGGCGACAGTGATGGCTGGGAAGCCAACACCGTCTGTATATTGCTGGGTAAACGTTGACACCAGATAGTTTTTATAAATTCAGCTGGAACGGAAGGTCCAGCCAGGTCCTGTAGATGACGCAGGAATTGTGAAGGCTTCCGATCGCCAAGAACCTCGTGAGTTAGTAACTGCCTGACCTTCTTTTCATGGGAAGCCGTCAGTCGGCGAATAAGCTCCGTCTTAATTTTTTGGTATCGGTTATGAGCTGGTGGGTTAATAATGATGTCTTTAACTTCCCTTGCATGAACCAGGTCCAAATTAATAGTCACTTGCGTAAACTTTGTCAAGTCATCGTCGATGCCGAAGTTTCTAAATTGACCTTCTAGGAGCGCAAACCAAATTTCTGGATCTTCCGGAGAGAATGGAGGTACCTTTAGGTTGATTTTGGGTCTTGGCACTGCTGTAGATTCGTCCTCACGGCGCGCAGAAGCTGGGGATGGGCGCATCTTTTTTATTTTCCGCATGGTAATGTTGTCGCCATTTTGTGAACCGGCGGTACGTGGCGATTCATCACTGCTGTCGCTCATTTTTGTGTTCTTCGGGGTCACCAGTTTAGTGTGTAATTCGTTGGTTGTGTCGAGATAACACAAATAAAAAAGTCCTTTATAACGTCACTCAATAAAAATGTTATATTTCAAAAGTCATCACACAATTCACATGTAAGAATATATTAGAAGAGACAGTTAAGGAAGCTACACAGTACTATAATACGCATTACACAAGAAGACATACAAAAACTAGGAAATGAACAATCGAATATAAAATAAAAGTAGTTAGCGTCAGCTGGTAAGGCGTCGACTATCTATGTTTACAAAAATCACAAGTTGCCGGTAGATGATAAATAAATTCCGTTCCGCCGTATACTACGGGTTTCGCGCGGCTATGCTTGTGAATAAAATTTATAATAATAAATATTAAGTAATAAATATAAATAATTATATATTTGTATTGTGTGTATGTAGGTTAATGTGTATATGATATTATTACGTAGAATAAATATTAAATAAATTAGAAATATATGAATATGAATATGATGAATATATGAATTGAAAAGTTAGATAAATAAATATGATAAACTACATATATTACATATAAGTTACCTACACAGGGCGTGCCGGCCCATTCGGCTGCTACCCGAAGGTAACAAGCATGGCACTACCACTAACTCTCAGGAACTACTGATTTGATTTGAAAAATTCTTTTTGTGTTGTATAGTCCGTTTATCGAGGAGTGCTATAGGCTATATTACATCACGCTACGATCAATAGGAGCAGAGCATAAGTGGAAAATGTTGCAAAAACAGGAGAAAAATATTTCTTTTCATTTACAGCCTTTAGAATGCGAGCAGTGCCGCGGGAAAAGTTAGTAGTAAATATGTGTGATATTACTCATAGAACCATCAATAGAATTATCAAATCTCACTCACATCGCACTAGAAGTCAAAATAAATTAGAGTTACCCAAAACTAAAACTAAAAACGGGATTAAAACGATACTCTTTGAAGGAGCACAGCTAAACATTCATTACCTAAAAATGTAGAAGATGCGGCATCTTTTAATATATTTAAGAAAAAAAATAAAGCACATACTGTCTAAAGATCTGTTTTAATAGCACTATTGTATGATTAGTTACATAAGTTTTTCATTATATAATTTTCCATATATTAAGTGAACTATTGTTCTTTTTGGGAAATAAATTTCTTTGAACCTAACCATCTAGTTCTATCGTGTTTAAAAAAACGCACACATTACGGCAGTAGTACAGTGGTAATGCACTTGCTTGAGTGACCGAGTGAAGCGGATTTAAATCGATCGCATCTTCACGATATTTTCATGTGCGAATCTAATTAGCTAGAAGTTTTTTATGATCCCTACGGTGTTGGAGGAAGGCAAATGATTAGCAGTGGGACGTTAAAAAGGACTAAATACAATTCAAAGTAATATAAATAATTAATTAAGTTAAAATTTTATTATATGTATAAATGACGACTTACCGACATTCGTCAGATCTCTAAGATCCCGTGAATCTGCCAATTTGTTGGCAGAGTCGTAGTACCCGTTGCGTAGAAAGTAATCTACTAGCATCCTGTCCAAACGCACTTTACGCCATTGATTCATTTGCGTCTGATGTTATAAAAAGAAATAATTATTAATATGCCCCATATGACCCATTTTTATCATTCATTCATTTTTAATAAGACTCATGCTACACTCGGTTTCATCACTAGTTACGTTTTATTTTTAAAGTGAAACCCTTTAGCTTTAATATCAGTGAAAGGCCAGTCAAATATGTTTCGTTAAATTAGTCCGACCAGACAGACAGATGAAAATATATATAGTATATATATTTTCTATATATATTGATATAGTAATATCCAAAAACTAATTTTAAGTGGTGGATTCTCGATTAAGGCATTTAAATTCATCTAAGACCATTTTCCAAGTACAAACCGGTTAAAGAGCCTAACCAGAACCTTAAACTGAAAAAGTTTTGGTTTGGAGACAATGATAAAATCAATTTAAAAATTTAAAGGGTTCCGAACCCTATTGATACTAATTTACCTTGGCGTGAGGTGCATTGGGGTCACCAAGAGCTACAGCCTGTTCTTTAAGATGTTCCAGGCGTTTCTTACAAACAAATGCAGCTTGAACTTCTTCTGTTATTGCTTCAGATGCTTTTCGCTTCATTGTTTTAAGCTTCTCAACCTGAATTAATTTGGAACATTTTGTAAAATCAAATTTTAAGATTTATAGATCCTTCATAGTTATGTGTGGCAATAGAAATCATTCTTAATGTACAAATAACAGCAAAAAGTCTATATTAAAAGAAATTAAAAACATAGCTATGAACTAAATACTTATACAAAAATTATTTACTTTTGATATAAATTCTTTTTTTTTCTACTACTTGATTGAATACAACTGGTTAAGTTATAAAATAGGACCTTAAAATATCATAAATAACATTATTCAAAACATAAACCTATTCCTAAAATTTTATTTGTAATTCAAATCACTTTTATTTTGCCAAAATGCAGTCATTCAATGTGCCATTGTAATTGATTTTTTAATGCATAAAGTGAACAGTCAGAGATTGAGTTCTATAATAATATTATAAAATTGAATAAGCTTTTAAGAAAGCAAAAAATGATTTTTTTAATTATCGAATACTGTTTTCTAGAAATCTTTCTAAGCTATTTTAACTCCAGTTTTTACTCTCTAATCTTATTAAAACATGAAGACAGTTATTAATTTATATAAATAAATTTATTTGGCATTACTAACATTGTACTTAAGGGTGATAATTTTATAATTTATAAACATATAATTGCCTCACCATTCCACCAAGTAGTGAGTCTATTTCAGCAGCGGAAGCACCTTTCTTGGTTACCATGTCAATATCACTTACAGATGAAGCAACATGTCTAGCTTCAACATCTAGCACCCTCTGAGCATTTCTGTATCTTTTGTTGAAAATTTCATATGGGACCTATTTTTATTTAAGTAAATATTTAAATATTGCATTGAAGAACAAGAACAACAGGTTGACAAAGTTATTAGTTTGTAAAATGCTTAAAAATAGATATAACAAAGAAGTGTTTATAATAAATCAGAATGAATATTTTAATATATTTTCATAAACACTAAACCCATAATTATTGACTATTTAATGTCGATTTACACCAATATTCATTTATATTCTTGGAAACCGAAATTTGCCACTGAAATATTATTATTTTTTAATAAAACTAAAACAAATGAAAAATATTCAGAAACAATGTTTTAATTACAATAATGCGTCTCAAATCATAAATATTAAGAACAGAAAATGTAAAATCCGCATTAACTTACCAATATTCGAACTTGAAATACGTGTTAATAAAAATTTTTGCTTACCTTCAGAGTAGGGTGTTCCAAAGATCTTATTTCATTCATGGCCGATATTTTGGTCTCTCTTCAGAATAAAAATGGATACACGCCTAAGACACGGCCTTTAAAATGAAAACAAAACTCAGCTGATTGACTGTTGCTGTTGTCTACAATGCAATAAGCATAACAAATAAAAACAATAAAAAAACTAACAATGTTTACAATTCATGCAATATTTTATATATTGCGAGCCAGCTGTTTGTAAGTTGAAGTATTGTAAATTAGTTTTTTATGACGAAAAAAAATCTAACTCAATCTAGGCAAGGAACAAATCCGTTTTCCGTCAACGTAGGTGAGAAGACGTAGGTAATTCTGACCTAATAATTATCTGTTATAATTTTAATTTTACCTTTATAAAGTATTAACTTTACAAAATGACTTTGTATTTTGTAAATAAAATAAAGATGAGAATTTTTCACAAAACACAATCGAAATTATTACATTTAAGAAAATGAAATTTTAAAATAATCTTTGATTCATATTATGTTTGATGAAAAAAGTATTAGGTAGGTATATAATGTTTTTTTAAAATAAATTATTACTATTATATTTTCATGTAAAAAGTATACAAATTTTTAACTTGATCATGACCTTTGTCCATAGATTAACAATTTTTTTTATTGTCTATGAATTGTCGGCGCGTCACCGCGTCACTTTCATTACGCGAATCCGCCATTTTGTACGTAGCTGGCGGTGATTCAGGGTTTGCTTTCCCGGCTAAGTGTTTATTGCGTGAAAAAACTGAAAAACTTTGTTCTAATAATTTCCTAAACTGACTACAGAAAAAACAGATCACCATAGTGTTAAAATTTTGCTGCTGTACCTAGTGCTTTCGTGAATTGTGAGTGCCCTGTAATTGGAGCGCGTGGCTGGTTACTCTTTGTTGTTGGATTCAGCGAATATCAGGTAAGTTTTATGTATACATAAGAAAACTTTATGCTTTTAGTCATTCATAATATGTCGATAGAAAAATTGCAGTAGTTTGGATATGGCATTAGAACTTGTATTCTGATAGCGTCATCGAGGTGGTAACAGTGTGGCGCAGTGTGCTTCTCTCCAGTTTAGATATTCTTGACGATTTGGGTAACGCGGTTAAACTTGGGTTTTTAAATTATAAGTTGTAATTTTTCATAATATTTTTGTTGCACTTATGATAGTCCACGCGGCTTTTCACTGATTGACATCGGGACGCTGACCTACTTGTAGTAGAAAGTTGATTCATTATTATAATTATTAATCTCTAACTAAAAACTTTATCTCTATCCTATTTGTCTTTTCATAGGTTAAAAGGCTATCACTAACAAGTTTCTTGTTTGTTTTTACCTACTAGGTATATCAAATTTAAAAAAATATACTTCTAAATAAAAAAAATACTTTATAACTAATTTTTATACAATATTAAGCTTTATTGAGAGACAGTCTAAAATAATTAAACTTCTTATATCAATATTCTATATATTTTAATTCATACATTAATTTATTATAGTATGATTTTTATTTTAATCCATACCATTTTTGTACCACTAACTAACCACTAAGGACCTAAAAGAAAAGCATTATCTTTTACTATGTATTATTTATTAACAAATTTAGTTATAATAGTTGTTATTAAAAACTAAATAGAAATAAAAAATATTATTCAACTAGCATTGGAACAGTCTATAAATGATGTAAGAGTGATTAAACTAGTAAGTACTTTCTTAGTATTAACATTGTTTCCCATGTCCCCTACAAAAGTTAAATTAGTAGAGACTCACCAAAACTAAGTTTGAATTGGGTAAAAAGTTTGAATGAGATTTCATTTGAAAGTTTTGCTTTTCATTATTTACCTATTTAGCTTTTGTATTTGTTTTGAGTTGTAAGGCTTTTCTTAGGAATTCTTTTCAACTTTCATTAATTTCTTGATTGAAGTTTCTTTGGGGTTGGGAACAATTCTCTTGTGTTCTAAGAACGAACAACTTTGGTTTTGAGGATAAAATTTTAAACAAAACTAAATGTTTCAAAGTTTGTTTCACTTCTTCAAATTGTTATGAAACTTTGATGTATTTTTCCAACTTAAAAAGAATGTAACATTATAAAGTATACATAAGAATATATAATAATATAAGTAATACACCTAATATTCAATATATAGCCGTGGTATTTAATATAGACTATATAGTATATTAAATACCGCAATAATATAAAAATATGTCAAGTGTATAGCTGTATAAAATGTATGTTTTTGAAAATACATACATTATATTAGAACAAAGATTATTAAAAATGTCATTATATTCTCAATACATCATAGTTGCTCTTTAGACAATAGGATTTGTAAATAAGTACAAACCTATACTATAGGAACAAACATTTCAATGAATGAATTTATATGGAAAAGTTACACTTTCATAGTAGGGAAATGAAAATCTGCAATACACTATTTTCTTTATTTTTAACATGCAATAATACATTATATCTGATGTCAAATATACAATATGATGTCATTTCCATTTGTAACTATTCTGAGTGCACTATGCAGTATGTTCGTGGCAAGCTACGTCGTAAACAAAGACGCGGCTCGCCTCGACCTATCTAGTATCTAGCTATACTATAGTGTCTGAAGAACTGACTCGCTGTCTATACCTTGAGTTGTGTAGACTTGTTCTCTTACTTATAGGGTTGGCGCTTAGTTTGTTTCAGTAGATGATTTGATTAAATACTATGCCAAGTTAATAAATGCATGGAAGGCTTGATAAAACTGAATGAATGAATAATTTAACAGTCTTTGCTATGTCATTAATTATAGCTGTTATTATATGGTGACAATTGCAAATAAGGTAAAAATTGTTAAGTAAATATTGTGTTAAATTATAATAATCATTGCTTAATACTCAGTTATATAAATTTTAATATTTAAATTTCTATCACTATGTGTGATTATATAAATATTACATTCAATTTAGATAAAATAACGATAGATATTTTTCAGAAATTGTAATTAAATGGCAACATTTTCGATATGTTTAAACGACCGTGACCGCGATAGACATGCGTCAAAGCTATAAATAAGTATACTGTGTATAATATTATTCATAAGAATATTAACACCGTCTGCGTTTTTTACCATTTTATAAAACAATTTTGATGACTTTGGCGCATAACTAGGTATGATGTCGGAATAGTGCTGTATAATGAATAATATAATATTTACATAGAAAAAATAATACAAGAAAATGTAGGTAAATATACAATTATTAAAGTACAATTTACATTTGCATGATTATACGCTTTTATTTGTTTAATTGTTTTTGTTAAATAGGAATACGGCGTTTGTTTTTAATTTAAAGTAACGACTTACGCTCTCTTCGCTCTGGTTATTCCCTAGGCATGTTTTAGTTTGTTTAAACGGAACTCAAGTAGCATTAGTAGCATTTCCCAGTGAAACTCCCGTCAAAATATATCCAGCCGTTTTAGAGATATGCGAGAGCAAATACTCAGACAAAAATGGGAATAATTTTAGTTTCCTTATAAGTACTGCATAAATAAATAGCTGTTTCTATGTTACAAATACACTTTAATTGATTATCTGTATAGTTTAAAATGCTTTTTCATTAAAACTTTAAAATTATTTTAAAGTATTTTGAATCCAAAAAGTTATAAATATGTATGTAGTTATGTCATCGGAAAATGTATGACTTAAACCATCACGATTTCACACGCATGGCCGCTTCGGTAAATAAGCTGTGTGTGTGTGCTGTGTTCACAGCACGACATCCGCGCACGCACACACTCGCAGGAACCGGTTCAACCGCTTGATTGACTATCAGTTACCTTTACTTTGATTTATATATTTTCTAATGTTTTATTACAGTGTATCTTTTACTGACAGTATTAAATCCTCTAATAATGTCTTCAGTGTACTTAAAAGTGAAATAACGCTTTAAATTTGAGATGTCTTTGAATTAAGTTAAAACTAATGAAATAATGTGTATTTTTAATGAATTTAAATGATTGTTTATATTATGTACATTTAAATATGTATATAACTTACTAGAAATAGATATATATTTATTATATACTTTTAAAATCATTCATAATCATTTTACTTTAAAACCCGATAAAATTACTGTTTCCTTTACTTGCTCTCGGCAAATAGTACGAACATGGACACCGCATCCGCACGCACGCCTACTAACCGGCTCAGCTTGATCGGCTATCGATTGCCGCCGGTAAATACGGGCATGGATTTGCTTTATGTCGTTCGTAGCTTTGTTGTTCTTATTGAAAAATAACAAATACGTATACTGTAGATTATATACAAAAACTACATTTTAATTTCTATTGTGGCATTATGACGTTAACAATATTAATACTACGTTTAGAGCTAATAATGGCAACTTTGTCGTCACATTAGATAGGTTTTTTTAAAATGATTCCGACAAGTTCATTAGTATTTCAACGACGTCGCGGAGGCCAATCAAGTATTCGATTAATTACCAATCTTTTAAAATATCTTTTTTATGAGGAAACCTTTAAAAGCACGTAATTGGATTTTAAACGCCCGCCTTTTTGTATAAGTCTTGACCCGTTTTTCGACAGGGCTTCGGTATCAAAGTAGAAGGGAAGGGGTTCGCAAAGTTTTAATCACCCAACGAATTCAGTAGAAACAAGTTAGGACAAAGTTGAGCGCAAAAATTAATACTTTGGGAAGCAGTAGAAAAGTTTTATGGTATAGCTCTTTTATGTTTCGCGTCATGACTAAAGTTATTTAATAGTCTACAAGCCCCTAACTTAAATAACTATCTTTGCATTGAAATAGAAGTAATTTTGTTATTGTTCAACGTTTGCTCGAACAGTAAACAGATTAAGTAATTACGCTTTGTGAACTCTCAAGGTAGTCATTATGTGCGGTGACCGTGGCATTCAAAATGTCTCCGTATTTTGGGTATCTTCCATCACCTATAATATACAAGTAGCACCAATCATTGGAACCGTTGAGGTGGTTTAAATTGCGCATCGCAGTATAAAATGCAATGTCATGCTGCCTTCCGTTCACACGTTTCACTCGACACCTTATTATAAAAACATTTAAATGAAGTTTTCCTCGTTTATACATATAAGATTGTTGAGGTCTTTATAATTTTATGACATTGATTGTGCTTATTTTGTTATTCATCATTTTATTGTATAAACTTATACAATTAAAGAAGCATTATATTAAAAAACAGGTATGATTAAGCCCGTTTAGACCCCTCATCGGGTAATAAATTAAAGATATATACATACATTTAGATTTATTTCAGCTGTCGCGTGGCCTACATATGTATGTATTTATGAAACTTTCTTTGTCACGTTAATACAAAACTGCCGAGTCGTAATGTATGCGCATACATTGCTCGCCAAGAGACATCGCCGTTCATTTTTTTCGACAGCGGACTTGTTCAAAGCAAATTGGCCTCGTCTGTCACGCAGAGGGTTTTCCCCCGATGCCTCTATACACTGTGATTTTTATGTTTTAGTTAAAAAACTTCTATATAAGTACAAAAAATCTGGTATTTGAATATAATATAAGTTTTAATATCCTATTTTATTTTTGTTTTACACAGTTTCTTAATGTATCTTAATTAGTAACTTAAATTGAATGTGACCTTCAGGTCACACACAATCACGCTCAAGTACGATCGTTCAATAACATTATCGACAGCTATATAATTCAAGTTACGTAAAGATCTATTGTATTGCAGACCCGCCCCCACCCCCTCTTACCAGGCGTGGGTGGACCTCTCACTGACCGACCTATTAAAATTGTAATTACAAAACGGCACCGTGTATTATTACCGAAATGATGTCACATTGATTTTCCAGATTGCCGTCTCTTAAATATTAATAGCTTATTAAAAGAAATTGACCGCTTCTTTTCACTCAATATTCATAAAATTATTATATTTCTCTCGTTTAAATTTTGTTATGTAACGCAAGCACAGATAAAACAAGCTAAAGTTTATTACTTTATAAAAGTCAAACTATAAGTTGGTATCGCAATATAAAAAATATGTGCTCATCAAAACTTAAAGGCGTTACGAGGGAGTTTTATGATCTTTAAGATAAAAGTTAGCTTAATTGCAAATCTTAACGATCGCATTACATTTTTAAGATTACTTTCTAACAGTTTTGGAATTATATAATTTAATTATATCTAGAGATTGAGATTCTAAGAACTGGAACTAAACTAAACAATTTTGTTTGATTAATATGGTAACGCGCTCGCTTGGATAACCGAGTGGTGCGGGTTCAAATCCGGGTCTCTCAACTGATATTTTCATATGCGAATCTTTAATATCAAGAATACCATTTGTCTTATGCTGAAAGAACAAATCTTGTGGAAACCTGCATGTATGTGAAGTCCGCCAACACCCACTAGGTCAGCGCGGTGGATTAAGGGCTAATCCTCCTAGTATTGAAGCAGTCCCGTGCCCAGCAGTGGGACGTTAAAAAAGGCTGAATACACATATGGTCAATGCGGTATACGATCAAAACAAGTTTCGTTTCGAACAATGTTCAATATAAAGATGTCTAGAGAAAGTTATTAATGACGTTATTCACTGCGGCACGTAAGTATGTCAACTTAATTGACATCATTTGTAAAATCGAGACGAATGGTTGAGTTTCGGCTTTTATATATTGTCCTCGGTATGTGCGATTCAATTTTCATTGTTCGACTTGTACAAGTCGTGTTCATTGTTAATTTTGCGAAATATCGCAGTTCTTTTTATTCTTTCGTTGCTTACAGAAAACTTTACTAGGTATAAGTAATAAAATAATTTATTTTTGTAAAGAGAATTTTATTTCCTTGTGTTTCATTCGTATGAAAGTGTAGAAGTTAAGCGCCTTATTTCAAAGATCGTCTAGTTTAAAGTACAGCTTAGCTAGCAGATTTGTCCGATTGGATTCGAGCAAAGCTATCGAAAAGCCGATAACGAATGGCGTACATAGAGGAGAATCGTGTAATAAAATACTAGTGTTATTGCTCAACTATTCAGACGTCTGAAATACATAAAAATACATTCGGATCGTCGTTTCAAAGAACCTCAATTCCGCCATGGTAATGGCTTGTTACCTATAAATATTAGAGTAGTAAAATCTGTCTGTCCGGCATAATCTATACTAATATGTATGAGAAGTTTAACTGGAATGGATGGACTTTTCATATTTAATTTAAAGATATAATATGGTAATATATTTTACTACTTAAAATAGTTGTAAATTTATTACCTCAGCTTGTTTAATTTTCATCTAGTTGGGTGTAGTACAGAACCCGTGAGGTTCGATTTCCCATGAACTTATGTGAGTTTTTCAATAACTAAGTTAGTAACTAGTAAAAAGTAATCTAATTAGCTCTTTCTATATGTCTAGTGACTTATCTACGTACGATCAGCACTAGAAGTACATAGTTTTAGAGTTTTAACAAATTTTTATATAGAAAATTTTATAAGAGAATAATAATAAATATTCTAACCCACATATGTCTATGTATATTGTATAGTGTATATTCATATTACTAAGTACAAGGAGACGAACAATGGCAAATGTGATTTGAGCACAAAGGATGTTTGAAAGGGAGAAGAGCGCGTCCCTCGAGGAACGCTGACAGTAGGACACCTTCCTCAAGATCCAAGATACGACCTTGTTTTGTCCCCTTCGCTAACTCGCTTATTAAGGGGTGGGGTCTGCGCTTAGTTTGATTTATTTTCGTGTTGAAGTTTGGACAAATGTATCAAAATGTTTTTTTGTTCTCCAATAAACTTGTTTGTGGTTTCTATTTGCAGTGATTGTTACGTAATATTTTATTACAACTAAATACTAATGAATTTTGATGGTTAGTATGGATTTCTTAGAGATGAGATATAAATAAATATGTTGGGACATTTTTACAACAGCGCCATCTAGTTCCGTGGTAAGCTACAAGGCGTGCATTACGGATAAGAGATAGTTGATATACTACACTTATAAATTTTAACACTCATGACTGGAGAACAAACATTCGTGCTCAACAAATGGATGCCTCCAGCTGGACTCGAACACGCGACCGCAGGCGCAGAAAGTAGGGTCACTGCCAACTGAGCCAAACAAGTCGTCAAAATATATTCGCTCAATAACAAGTATCCTATATCTTGATTAAGATAAACAGATATCAATGTACCAAATTTCATCAAAATATATCCAGTGGTTTTCTCGTAATGCCCGTGACAGCCAGACAAACATAAATTCTTAAACTGAACATTCGGATTGATGATTATTAAATAAGATGTTACAAAATATATTTAATAAACAGACTCGACTCATTCAACATTTTATTATAATATGATATGTATAGGTTACCGTGACATAAATTATTTTTCTTTCTATTTGAAAAAAATAATTTATTTAACTTTATCTCTTTGTGATAGTTTAAATCGTATAATATAACAATCATAAGTTTCAAATAAAGTATGAAAACTAAAAAGTCTTGCGCTTCCTTACTGGATCCCAAGTGACTAATGTTAAAGAAAATTGCAAGCTGCAGTAGTTCCTCTACAAATAAATGCATATATAGTATGTACTACTCCAGTTTAAGTTTATTATGTTTTCTAAGCTGTGGTGTGTTTAGGTATTCTGTTTCAGATTTTCCTTCATTTTGCGTTGTTCAAATCTGTAATTTTATACAATACTAGTGACTCACCCTTGCTCCACTGGCTTTCCCTAGATAATTTTAACGGTCTATACTCTATACTAATATTATAAAGCTGAAGAGTTTGTTTGTTTGGTTGAAACTTTGGTTTTGGTTGAAATTGAAACTACTGGTCCGAATTGTAAAATTCTTTTTGTGTTGGATAGTCCGTTTATCGAGAAAGGCTATTAGCTATATTACATCACGCTACGTCTAATAGGAGCGGAGCATCAAAGAAAAGTGTCAAATACCGCGCGACTCTGAAAGAATTTGGTTTACGGTTTTTAGAACGCGTGCCGCAGGAAATGCTAGTATATTATGTTTTCCCACAGTACATATTGATCTGGATAATAAGCTATCATCAGAATATGTCCAGCGGTTTTCACGTGATATACAGACACAAACTGGTTTCTACTGCATCAATAATACTGACTATTTCCTTAACATTTTCCCAAAATATATTGGTGTAGATTCGTCACAAAAGTTTATTATAGTTCTAAATAAATGTTGGTGTTTAAAATATAAACTTTTTCTTCATCTAATACCTAAACGTTTTAATAATATCATTATCGAAATACCACCGGGTTATATTCATCTGTCTCAATGTACGGATCGTGGGGGCGTCGAATGCTGCAATATTTAAGGTTATCTAAAAATACGCTTCGCGTTGGTTTTGTACGCGTAATGATTTTTTTTGCGCGAGGCCCGCATTATTCTTTTCTGAAAACACTCATAAAATTATCGGATACGGAAACGAACGTATGTATTCAAATTCTTTCATATTATATTATTATATAATACATAATATGATAAATGATATAGTTTATCGAACTTTTGTTTTGTTGTTATATGACTAATGTCTTGTTTACACTGATTTTAGCTTCAAAAGCAATATTCACATATTAAAAGCATTTCCAAAGAGCAACGCGACAGTTAGGTCTTGGATTCATATTACTGAAAATTTAAAATTTCTCGCGTAGGCGACACATGTGCACTTCGTACAAACAATATGATGACCGTTCGATGCAATATAAACACGCGAATTATCCATTTGAGTACGATCGTTCTGTTGTTTATTGCAAACGGTCGCGTAACGATAAACAATTTATAGCTCAATTTCACAAAGCCCGATGTGTACGCTTTTGTATTATCTTCTCTTCTCTAACATCATCAATAAATATCGCACTTATCTAATTTTATTGTAATACCACTTGCTTATAACGCGCGCGATACCCACCGCATTCATTGTAATTTAAGGTAAGATTTGAAACGATTATTAAGTTCGATTCTTGGTTCGTTCAATTAAACGTTTTGTTTGATCGAAGTTAACCTACAATTATATTAATTGAATTTCTCTTCTGTTTCAATTACTAAAATGGAACATTTTATCTACTTTTGAAGAAATATATTAAATTTTTATTGTTTCGTGTAACAAGTTTAATGTACGTTTTTTTTATTATATTTGTTCTTCGCAATATTTTAAGTGCACTCATCACAAACAAGTTGTCTAGCGCAATAAATTGAGAGTCCACAAGAATATCCAGTTGGCAACAACTTTGACCATAGACGTACGTGTTTTATTGCGTACTTGATGCAATTAATCACATTTTATACCTATGTGGAGGCCGTTTGGCATTTAATGGACGCCGTCTTCGTCTCCGCACTGTTCTCTCGGTAAGGTATTTTACGGTTTCCGCTTATTCAGGCGGTTAATGAAAGCAGCGGGATGGGATGGCTAATTGGATTTCGTTTTGTATCGGAAACAGCCGGCGATGCCTCGTTACCTAGCAGGTTATTAACCTTTTGTCCATTTTTTAAATGTTACCAGTGAAGACTTACAATATTTTGTGCGAAAACAATTTGTTTGACTAAGTCATATTAGTATATTATTTTATTTATGCTTCTCGTGCATTTTAGAGCATTAGTCTCTTCACAAACTTTAGGGATTTTTAAATACAAGTCGGGTATAACGTTGCCGCAGAACTCTTAAATATATCTCGAAACTTACGCGAACTTCGTTCGCCGCTTAGTCTTGGCTTGAACTTTTAATAAAAGAATAAAAGGAAAACTAGCTTGCCCCTATAATTTATTCTCAGTTGCTCACCTTTATCATTGCCAATAGCACTATTACAAAATGTTTTATTGTCGAAAAAAACTACATTACATCGAAAAACAAGTCACTAAAGTCGCACGACGTCGAATTTGATATAAAGCTTGGTGCTGAGTCACGTAAGTGGCGACCGTGGGGAGCTGAGTAGGTTTGCAGAGTGGGGGCGAGGGTCGGGGGAGGGAGGGGGAGAAGAAACCGCTCAGCTCAGCCACCTATTGTAGTATTGTGGAGGCACGTTGTTTTTGCTGAGAGTGGTGTGTCAGCGACACACCAGGACGTGAGTCGACGTGTCACAACTGAACTAGGTTTTTAATGTCGCTACGGAAACTAGATTTATGCATCAACTTATTATTACACTTTAAAGACACTTTCTTTTTTTCCTCTTTACATTATTAAGACACTAATGGATCTTTAATCGGACGATAACGTCAACTGTAAGTCGTTTATTGCTCTGACATGACATGAACGTTACTTTTTTGTGATATAAGTGCGTGATAGTTACATTTTTTATTAATACTCGACCCCAATATATAACCTCCCTTCGTCTTTAATGTAAATTAGTTATTAATTAATGTCTAAAGTAACTAAGTACTTTACATTTATTAATTGCGTCGAAATTAGGTCGCATCTGTCGGTTTTGCGTCGTTTGTGTGAAAAGGCACATGGCATCGTATAAATTACAATCGCCACTCAATTTTCTAACTTTCTAAAAACATGAGTTGTTTTTTATTGGACGGTAGGATGAGTCAGCTCGGAACTTGCTGCGACAAAACTGTAAAAGGCAATTACTTAGTCGACAAAGTTGGGCACGATTCGTCTGGGAGCAGTTGAAACTGTTTGAATTTTTATTTTCATCGTGTACGGGCCTCGGGGCTCGTAGTTTGTTCCTTTTGCCTTGTTTCCGACACGAATGGCTGCTGTTTTCGTTTTAACTTCGCCGCACTAGCGAATCGGTTTCAGCTCAGTTTACTTTTTGTTTATAATTGTGTCATTCCGGTTTTTGATGATACACATACAAATTTATTTTTACTATTCGTTATATTATATATATCAAAATATAAACAAGTGATACAGCATGCATACATACATACATATTTACATAAGTCATGTAGGTTATAAAAACATCCCGATTAAACTTCCAATTTTGCTTTGTTATTTTCATTGATATTATTAAAAACCGTGTTACAAGATTTACACAATGGAGCTAGGGTTATCATATTTCAAATATGTAAGTGACGTGGTGATAAATATTCACAAGAATGTTATATCAGTGCGTTATAGAGCCGCCGCGTTTCATCAAAAAAGAAATATGTTTATCTTATCTTTTGCACCGAAAGAACCAAGATTATAGTAAATAATATCTTTCACTAGAACCGGTTTCAGCTAGCTGCTAGCTAGGTAATAAGCTTTTACAAACGTAAAACTCGTTACTCTTGGTTACATCTTTTCATTGGGTTTGTCCGTGGTATTTATTGATAAGACGCTATGTCAAAGTTGCAATTTTCAATATTTAAAACGAATTGAAATTGGAACGTGGATGTCCAATTCAATTGTTATGTATGTAACATAATAATTGAATTGGAAGCTGAGGTCATTTTAGCTTACATTTTTATAAAATTGATAGTATTTTTTATTTTAGCTTAACTTATACAATAAAGAAATATATGTTGAAAGGAGTTTTATTTTATGTGGTGATGTATGTTTCGCACATTTTAAAACAGAATAGAAAATAATAATTCGGTAGTTTTTATAATGTCATATACATTTTTGTAGTATACTATAATATATATCACTCCACATTATTATACATATAATAAATAATTATTATTTATGGGAGTTATTGTTCTCCCAAACTCCAAAGATAGGTATTAGGTACCACTAAAATATGATTTACAGGTTTTTCAATATTTAAATAAAAAGTATTATTCTAAGCATTAATTCACACGTGGCATGTTTGAGGATACTAATTATTATTATTAATTACTTTTTCCTTACATGTCATTTGCCTTAACGATGATTAGAAACCGGTTACTACAGGTATACCTACATAATTTTACGCACATATCACAATTTACTGATCGTACTAAATATTAATTTTAAATATATATATAATAAGACAACGCATATTGCTTATTCTACGAAAAATATTAATACTATTATATAGGTATGTAGAGAATAAATTACACGTGTCCCTCATTTTTTACACTTAATATTTGCTTTGTGAATGGAGGCTAACAATTGAACATATCACATTATGTATTTTCCATAAAACTTACACATAAGTCGCATAATATAATTAAAAAGTGAAAACAGCGTTTGAACGCATCGCTTACTAATAGCAACTCGGCTCTGACAATGCACCACGTAAATCCCTTTGAAGAGCCGCTAGGTGTTAAGCCGGTCGCATCAGCAACTTTTTGCCAACCCTGCATAAAGGGAACGCCGACAATGTTATTTTTCTGTCGATTGCTCAAGTTTCAAATTTCTTAGGTTTTTTTCTCAGTAACTTTATTTATCATGTGAACTACACGAGCTTTATTAAACACGTTTTATTATTCATATATATACGATAATACGATGTGACCTAATTTTTTTAAATGTTTGTTTATATAAGGTAGTAGACGGTAATAATCAATACATATAAACAATTCTGAGTCGCTTCCGTTCATTAAATATTTTTAGTAAATCTTAGTGAAATAGACGTTATTACTTATTATCGATATATAAGCAGATTCTAAGCAGATTCTTTAGTTAGAATATTTCTATGTCTATATGCCTGTCTGTGACAGCATCATAAGAACAGAGAGATTTTAATGAAATTTGTTATGATGATAGGTGTGGTTCGAGTCAATCATAGTATACTTTTTACAGAGGAAAAATATATCTCTTAGAAATGTATGTAATTTACCGTTAAAATATAGGTAGTGAAGAACCCGAGCGGAGTGAGGGTGATAGTTATAATATGAATATAAAGCCTCCACCTGCTGTATTGCGTGTCAAATATATTTATTATTCGCATCGATGCCCATTTTTATTATAGATAGTGTAGTGTAGTTATAAATTATAGAGATCTTATTATAGTGAACAGTTGCATTGTTTTTATGTCAATGCAATATTAATGGTATTAGTTTGCATATAAATAGCATTTGCTTACGTTCAACTGAAACATAAAAATAAAATGCTTTAACCAGTGTTTATTTTATACACACACACAATCTAGGTAGGTATTAAAGATCACTCGCTAATACCTAAGAATTTTAATTTATCAATAGCACTCAGTACTGCAATCGTTTTGAGAACAGGTTTCCACACCAGGTGGCACCCGACCGGCTTGTCAATGTCAATTAAAAAAAAAGTATAAAAACGCATCCACCGTCCGGTCGGCCAGCCAGTAATTAGCATGTTCTGTGAATTGCGAAAATATGCAATACGACTGTTGTTTCATTGCTTTTTAAAATTTTAACGAAGTAAATGCTTTGTTAACGTGCCATTATTAATCGATAGGATAAATAATGTGAAGATGATAATAGCTTGCCTTGTAAGGAGTATTGTAGTATGTACTGTTATTTTATTTTTGCTTAGTGTTTTTGTAAGAATTTACTAGTCGTTTTATATTTGGTTTCGTATATTGCCAACTTTTTTTTGTATTTTAGGAACATTTCTATATGCAATTAATAAATTGTTTCTTAAAAAGAGGTTCTTTTTCTATATTTTCATTCTCTATGGTGACGAAATTATTGCAATTTCAGTATTACTTTAAGTTTACGACGAAATGTAGTAAACGAATAGGGTATTTATTTCTTAGTTTTTTATGGTTAGGTATTTGTATATATTTGCTAGTTTTTGTGTTAATGTATTAAATTAAGTTTACACTTGTAAGTAGTACTTATACAGCATGCCGTATGATGCAATCGCATTGTAATGTAGGTAAATGAATCATAGCGTTAGCATACGGACGCAATTGATCTAGATAGTTATATATGCGTGATTATATTCACTTATATCTAGATATAAAAGCGGATTTACCGCGTAGAGGCGTGTTAGTCACGTATTTCCATAATTTTGTCTTGTTGCCGTTTTTTTCTCTTGACATTTTAAGAAATGCTAACGTGCCTGTATTTAATCTGTAAGCTTCACTTCAATGATACATAAAACATTTATTTCTTATGAACGTATACGCTAGACGTGTTATTGTATGTCTTACTAAAGATCAAAAGTCGTTCAATAAATTTATTTATCTGAAGATTTGCAATTTGCACATAATGCTGTCTTAATAATTAATAAATAATCAGTTGGCAGTATCTAATGGAATATTTATGCGTTCGTACAATTATATAAAGGAGTATTATTTTGGCACAGAAATAAACTGATTTACCAATACATTTACTAGTAGAACATGTACAAAAGTAAACACGTTTATTTCGTAAATAGATTACTGAATTTGAAGAATTTCATATAAAGAATTCGAGGCACACTTCGATAGATCTTCGTTCAGTCGGCTCACATCACAGGGGAGGCTGGGGTGGGTGAGCCAAGGTCACCGGCCCGTCTCAGCCCTGCGCGACCTAGCTGTCGCCGGGCTCACGCTTTAAGATAAATATCGACTTTGAAAATAGCGAAAATGTAGCAGTTTCTAGTAGAGTTTTCGTTGTTATTTTACTTACAATAGTTTCTGTCGTGGGCTATATTGATTGAGATAAGCTAATGTATGATAAGCAACGTGTATTTCGTCTTTAAATGTCTTTTTCATTACAAGTATGGGCACATAATGTATGTATTGAAATTTATGTACTTTATGTATCAAATATATATATTTTCTAAATTAAGATGGTTATCTTTCATAATTTAAATTTAATAAACAAACTACAGATTTCGTTGAAAAAACTTAAAACTAATAAGGTCCTAAGGTTACTGCGTTCATATTCAAATATTTTTTATTTACACTGTATTTCATGACTATAATGTATATTTTATTTTTCAGGTAAAGCAATTAGTAACGTAGCAACTGCTTGACGGTGGACGGGTGAGTCATTTCGGCTTTCACATTAATGAATTGTGTCCGCCATATTTTTTTTTAGGAGGATTACGTTTTATTTTGAAGCGTGTCGCTTTTAATTATATTACTTAATAGAATCTTATCGAATAAAATGTATTTATAGTTTTTTTTACTTTTGAGTATCATTAAACTACTGTATACATTTAATTATATCTTGTTAAAAATATTACTAAGCAGCGCGGGCTTCTTTCAATAAGACGGGGATCAGGTCATAGTTTACCACCACGCTGACCTAGTGTGGGTTGGCAGACTTCACATGTCTTTCGAAAACCTTCACCGTAAGACAAGTGGTAATCATAATAGAAAACAATCACACATGAAAATATCAGAGGTGCGAGACTCGAATTTGAACCCGCATCACTCGGCCACCAAACGTGCGCGCTACCACTGTATATGTATATTATATTTCTAAGTACATAAATAAAATTAAATTTGGCACTCTGGCCAATTATGCAGTGATGGCCTATTAATATAACTTACTATTCTTATATCTAGTACATTCACTGCTACCGTAAATTTTATTGATTCATAAATGTAAGGATACAACTGTTATATTTTAAGCAATGAATGTTGAAAGAAAGCTACATAATAATGTAGCTATAGGATTGGAAGCATGTGACATTTCAACTACTTTTTTCTGACATATTATGTTTATTTTTAATTTGTTATACTATGAAATTTATTCTTAAAACTAATACTGCTGTAAAAGTAGGTCTTTCAAATATGTTTGAAGAGTTAGAACGTAACCGAAAAGAAGGGAACATAAAGATTGCATCACAATTGTTTGCAGAGTTCGATCGGTCGAACGGCACAATGTCGGCGCATTGCAACTGCCCCAACTTTGAACTATATTTCACTGCTCATTGCTCCCTACTCGCACTCCCGTCGCACCGCTCCCTTTCGCCGACTTCTGCAAACTTCCCCACCTAAAGTAACATCCACGAACTTGTGAAGTTCTTGCGAACAATCGATCCACTAAACTTTAGCTTTTGGATAAAAGAGAAAAACTACCTTTACTTACAGCAATTAATATTAACTTTGAAGCGTTTTTTGATTTGTTGCACATTTTCGCTATTTGAATAAAATTTATATTCTTTATTGTCTCGATACAACGAAGGTTGATCAAAAAATTCGTACTCATGTCAAATAATAAGAAATCCGACACCATTCTTACGTCTGTCTACATTCGATACATTTTAATGTTTTAAAATAATTCAAATTCACAATCCAACCATTTTGTTTTTTTATTTGAATTTATGAGTTATCTGTCGCCAGCTTTATTAATATTCGAAGCACGATTCCTTAGAATCCAATATTTCATTGTAACGATTTGCATACCATTTTCTTTGGCATTATTATTCGCGAAGCCGTTCACCTTGTACGCTCCGAGGCGCGCCACGTGTTACATTTCCATCACACTCATAGTAACAGCGCGATATCATCGATGATCGTTGCGTATGCCGGTCGCGCTCGACAATCGGTAACTTTGTTCGACCGCAGGACGACTGGTATCTGTTATTATTAGTAGGTATTATTGCTAGCAGGAAAATGTGTCTCGAAATAGCACAATTGTGCGACGCCGAGGCGGCCGACGTTCGTCATTATTCACTTTTTGCCGAAGCGCACTAACATTGGACGGTCTGCTCGTTTGGTCGACCCGTACGTTTTCGCGCCACGCTTCGCTTGACACGACGTTGTCATTTTTGGACCACTTCGATTTCCGGACTTTAAACTACTCTAGATAGAACTTCAAATATTAAAACTGTTCATTTTGGTTTGTTTTTTATCACTACTTCATGAAATATTCATTGCATGTGCTCTCCTTACTTAATCTAGCGGTATGACATTTTACACTTATCGACCGACATAGCTCATTTGTATAAAAATGCGGTTAATTACACTTTGGGTCGTCGTTAATAGTTGACACATGTCCATATAAGATGGTTGCCTTCGTTAACAGCTGAACTAATTTAGACTAGTCATACCATATTCGGTTCAATAGAGTTAGCGAGACGTATCCGCTCGTTTTTATTGTTTTGTAGGCGACTTTAGTGAGTCATTGTGTTCCTATTATTGATCGTCTTTGTCCTTCAAAGCAAAGAAATCTCTAATAATTTTTTCATCATTAATAACTAATAAGATACAATAAATTGATAGCATAGCTTTTTTTATTATAAAATGCGTTATGAATTATAGATAACACGTACAAAAATCTGATATTGTAAATAGTCTATATTTAATATAATCGACGCTCACTGGATGCCCGACCTTTCATCACCTTCGCCTTAATACACGTTTGTAGCAAAGTTAACGCTCTTATCAGTACGTTATTGTTGCGCAATTCCCGCCGTTAATAAATAAACACGTGTTATCTCGACGGCATTCGAGAATGTTCGGCGTCTCCGCGTGGCGCTGCGCCCGCGCGCTTTCGTGCGCAAACGTCGCTTCGAACTTGCTTTGCGCCGTATAGTGATCACAAATGGACATAGTTATGCAAACCAGAACAAACCCACAGAAAAATGAAAAAGTCATTCTATGATCTGATATAATCGATTTTCATAAAAACTGTATACAAAGTTTGTATAAACCTCTTTCCCAAAAATACCGTTATAATATTATAGAATATGTAGGTACCTTTGATCTTTTTAGCATATATAAATCACGCAATTTTGGACCTATCTGTGTACTTAACTCAATTTAACCAAGTCTGTAGGTTGGTTTTGGTTTGCATAACTATGTCCAAATGGCGTTTTCGCCGGCGTGAAAGGCGACCGCCGTCGACAGTGCATTCACCGCTGGCCGTGTCGAATATATCGCGAGATCGATACGCGCCTATCCGCCACACTTACCTGTGCCTAGCCAACGACGTCATCACACGTGGCCCGGCGGGGACTCGCGCGTGTGTGAGTGCGCCGCGATTATATAGAATTCAGCGATTACGCCACCTATCTACGGTCGAGCCGGTAAGCCGGTGCGAATGGTAATAATAATAATTAGCTGACTCGTTATTGTTATGCGAGGCGATCGGCGCGATTCCGCGACTGTCATCGCCAGATAAACTTCCGACGTTATTGCGCCACGATTGTATATATTGTTTATATCGACGTTATATTGTATACCAATACTAGCCGGCGAGCGATACAAGTGAGCCATTGTGAACGGATCGCTCGAACGGGCCGAAGGACTTATCAGGTACGTTTGTTGAGTAAACTTCGCTAGTATCGTAAACAATAGCTCACAGTCTGTTTACCGAGTGCCAGCACGATAAACAGGTGAAGTATGCGAGGGTTCGCTGCCTGCTAGGTATACGCGTTCAGTGACCTTGTGACGCGACGCTGCGCGCTATCGACTTGATCACGTGGCCGCAATATATGTTTATTTATACTACAGATTAACCTGGTCTTTTGCGTTTTTCTATTACAACATTCGTACAAGTAATTGCTATTCGTCTACGACTTTAATAATAACGTTTGACTTGGCCGATTTGAATGCGAGTTATGTAATGTTTGAGCTTGTTGGCGTTGTCGAATGAATGTTGAGAGTTATTACCGCCCGTGTATAACTAAGCGCGGTCAGCAGAAGTTGTGAAGTTCTTTGATTAAACTTTTCAAATCGTGCGCGGAAGTTGCCGTTTGAAGTACTCTCACCAGTACAAGGTGTTTCTGTGTTGGCAACTGTAAACATTTCTCATGTTTATTTATGCGGTTTTACTCAAGAGTTATATGTATTTCTTCGCTGAACTATCCCTGCTATTTCAGAAGTTTATCTCAAGTTAAGAACATTAATTATTGGGTTTACAATCTTAGCACACGTTTTAGAATTTATACGCGAGTGTATAAATTATTATGAGAGTTTAAATTTATGTAACGTTTTCATTAATATATATTTTGTCTTCACATATAACTATTTAACCGGTAGTTATTATTTCAAAAATTCTTAAGTTCGCTGGTATTATATTATTGTGTAACAGCAACATACGTGTCTAGGAAGCGTGCACATGAGGAAATTGCATAATTTAAAATAGCAGACGATTCGTGTATAAGTTTTATCATGTTCATATGCAATAAAGTGCTTACGTTGCACGGAATATGCTGGCGATGAATATCATATCATATGTAGTTAGGTTTAGGCTTGCAACTAACTATTATATTTTATTTAGTTACAGTAATAATATATGAGAACTTTATATTAGGACAAAATATATCTTAAGTAACAATATTTTTATCTATTTCGGCGTATGCCCGACAGTTTTTAATTCTTTCCATTAATATTTTAGAAACTTTATAAAACTTTATATTTTATAATGTATAAGTTTTTATACTCACCTCGCTTCGCTAGGGTTTTTCCCTAGGTGAAACAGTAGTTCAAACAAACTCTGTTTCTTTATAATATAAAGATTAGATAGATTATTACCATTTATAATAAGTAGCTTTAACCTCAAATATACAATTTAAGTTAAATTATTTAATCTACTATTTTTACTTATTGGTCACAAAATAAACTAAATTATTTAAGTTAGGTGAAGGGTCTTCTCTATAATTTTGATGAACTTGCTATTCACCGATACAAGTGTGAAGGGGGACTTAAATATATAGTACGTGGTTTTAATGTAAGCATGTGGAAATGTTTCACTAATGATGTCACATGTCACACTCATAACATGTTGATAGCGATTGTAATTTGCGTGCGAGCGGAAAACTGATCGTGTTTTAGAACATTGTGACATTTAATACAATACAAGTTATGTGATGTTTCATATGAAATTAATAAAATATATAAATATACAAGTATGTTTTTTTAGTGTCGAATCGACATTTACAACTAATGCAAACGTTTCGTTTAAAAGTTCTTAGCTCTCTTATGTAGATTTTTGCTCTTGGCAATAAAACTTACGATAGTCAAGTTTCTATTATGCATAATAGAGTTCACATTATTAAACAAAAGTAACGATATTCTCTTCAGCATTTCTCTTGCAAATTCTTACTTCCACAACATTACTTCGCCGAGGCAAGTTTAAACTATTGTATTACAGTTTCCAACTTTCTATTCCGCCCGTGTCCGTACAGCCGGGCGTTGTAACGCAGTTCGACCTACGCCACTACAACTTTCTTTGATCCCTGGGCCGCATGTATTTTCTAGGCGGTTGCCTATGTGTGCCGTCGACCGTAGACCGGTTTTAATGCTATCCTACCTAGTCCGTATAAATAACGTCTGGTTACTCGGTAATAGACGTTATAATTGTAGGATTGGCGACCTGTTGTTATTAGACTGTAGATAACTAAGATTAAACACTCGTTTTTAGATTATGTTCTATGAAAAGTATTATATTTTCTGTAATAATGCCTGATATCCAAAATGATCTAAATCCGTCTCTCCTGAGAAACATCGAAACCAAAAATCAAATTATATATCACTACATAGTATAAAACACAGTCGCTTTCTCTGTCCCTATATCCCTATGTAAGCTTAAATCTTTAAAACTACGGAACGGATTTTGAAGCGGTTTTTTTTAATAGATAGATGATTCAAGAGGAAGGTTTATATGCATAACTAGCAGATCCCGCGGCTTTGCCTGTGCTAAATCTAGGGAAGAGCCCGAGCGAAGCGAGGGCGAGTCGCTAGTTTCTTCAGAAAGCAAAAATTGCCTATAGTATATGTTATAGGCGTATGTAACGCTTATATAGTTATTACGCACATCAAAATTCTGCTCTGTCACAATCCGTCTAAAAATATTGCACTTGGCACTGAATAAATGGCGTTAACACGAACCGACGCCAAGGTATTCCTTTATACTATTCTACGTAAAATATTTCGCTTATCACTCATATTTACATTGACACGTTGGATTTGTGATAGTGAGTGTATCTATCTCCTTTTAAGTTGTTTGCATAGGTGGTACCATAAAGAATAAAATTATTGAGTGCGTTGAACTTTATTTTTTTGGTGTTTACGTACTGTTGTGAGAATGCTATTTCTTATATTTAAGCTATTTGCCAAAATACACATTACTGTCAGCAATGATCTTGTTTGCATTTGTTTTTGTTAATGTATTTTGACACATTGGATGAATCGATATTTTTATGTATTTCTACTGGCGGAAATATCAAATACATCATAAACTAAATAGTAATAAATAATATTATATATATTGTTTTAATATATTGTGTAAAATTAGTATTAACTACGTTGTAACCTATATCCAAACGAAATTATTCATTCATATGTATTAACTGAAAAAGCACCTGAAACATTTAACATTATTGTTCTCTACTTGTATCCATCCTATTGTGACGATGAATTCGTTAAAATAAAATTAAGAGCGGCCATCTTAGTCTTGTGACGTGACGAGCTGATCCGAGAGTCACTCGACCTCAGCGAAGGCCGAGCCCGGCGTTTATTGATTTTTTATGCGCATTGTCCATTTCATTCGTACCCACTCCGAACCACCAACGCCCTCGATATTCGACTCTGTTATTGATGTGGACAAAGGAACAATTCGGAATTTTGGCAGTTTTGCAGCTTTTGTTCGTAACCATCTAGCCTAGTTATTGGTTGCGCATGAAAGTTATAATGTATTCTGTTTTGTTGTTGAATAGTTGTTTTCAGGCTTTCTTTTATATTTAAATTTATAATTAAGATGTATTGTGTTAAAGTTGGTAATTTGTTCGTTATTTATAGGTATATCTCATTGTTAATGTTTCGCTAAATTTTAATGCAAATGAAACGTTTTAAGATGTCTAAGACTTAAATTTAATGCATAATTTTTAGTATCTAGAAAAAGTAGAAAACTAATAAATTGGCTAGATGCTTATTAATTTGTTTTCTTATTTATGTCCCACATTACTTAACTCTCATGACTTAAACTATGTGCAAAATGCGAAGACAGACATAGTTTTTGGCTCTCGTTAGTTGGAAAGTTGTGTTTGCTCAATAAATTATTAACTAAATTTGCTGTACCCCAATCGAAGCCCAGTACGCAATCTGCAATTCCCTTTGAAGTTGCTCTAGTAATCCTCTCTCAAATATAACTTTGCAACTACGTGCAGTATTGTCGGATGAACTTGCCGTACTTGTTAAAATTGTTTTGGCTAATATATGCAGATGAGATAGATTGGCTATTAAGCTGTGTTCTGAGTGGATAATACATAAACTTAATTCAACTCTATACTTATATATAACTTGCTAACTTTTTTGTTAGTTTGATGAGTTTCACTTTCCTTGGTCTTGTAAAATGTTTTTAGATAGGAGAATGCGTTTGACAATTCAAAAACTATAGTTTTTGAAATAATTTGATATGTATAATATTCAATAATTTATTACTGTTTGCTTGTCCATCGTTTTAATAAAAATTTTAACGTATCGTTACTTGTAAGCTCCGTAGACAGTAAGTACCCGATTCCTAACAAAATTTTGAAACTTATTAGTCTTTTTATCATAGGTACCTAAAATGATTGTATTACCTAAAATATTGTAATGTATTTAGGGTCTGTATGTGTGTACGGTATTAGTTATTCATAAATGTGAATGTGAAGGACGCGCGATGCGTATTTAAGGTGTGAGGGCATGCTGTTAGTTAGCAAATTAATTCTAAGTACTATTAAATTGAAAGCACATATTAATATTAAACTCAAACCTACATAACTGAAGGGCACGCGTACACGAGCTCGTATGTACGACAAATATAATTATGTCACAGACTGTATGTCTGATAAAATTGAATATGCTCTTGTTGCTTTTACTTATCATTTTTATAATATTGTTTTTCTATTGACTCAGTTACTATACTAGCTGATTGTAATACTCATTAAAATAAATATTCTACATACTTTAATGGACATTGAGAAAAATATAACTTTACATCATTGATACATAAAAACTCAAGATCGTCTCAAAAATACGCTTTTTCAATTGTCTTTTGTTTATTATTATTCGAAAGATAAAATTAAAATCGCATGAAGTTTCGTTAAAAATGCTTTATAAGGTGTGCGTAAGTTCGAATTTGTATTTAGACAATTTTTTAAATTTTATTATCGTTTCCTTTAAACTTCACATGTCGACGCCACTTTTTGAAAAACATATTTGTACGGCGATCTCTATCTAGGTTTTTATATAATTATGTAATCTATGCATTACATTAAATAATTCACCGTTTATAGTAAGCTTTAATGAATTATGTTATTTTTAAGTAGCCAATAAATTTTATATGTACCCAAGTCGTAATCGTCTTAGTTTTATACGACGCAAAACAAGCCTAAAAGAAGTTTATTACTTCCGAAAACTTTTGAACGATTTCTGTGACATATTTATAACACGTAATTAAATATACTTTCTTATTTGTTTTAGGTTCAAACTGGGACGCAGAGCGCAGCTTCGAGAACAAAGTAAGTTGTTTCTGTTACGAACCCGCAGATGATATATTTATCATTCTGTCTCCGATTTTTTTTTGTTTTGGACATGCTTTATATTTGATCAGAAGTGTTTCGTTAAATAGTTCGTTTTTAAGTTTTACTACTGAAAATATTGAGTTAATTTCAATTTATATTTCAACTTCGTATTATATCGGACTTGAAATATTATGTGGACAGGTTTTACAGTCTGTAATTCATCTTTGTTAGAATGAGTTTGTGTCTCGACAGTTCGCTAGATGAACGTTAACCGCACTACAAATCATCACTCTGCCCACTCCGCAAGACCTCCCCACGCCACCCCACCCCATCTTGCAACTGATTCCCACCCTCAAAGGTCACATTATGCCTCCCATACACGATTCTCGCACTAACACTAATGGAGTTAATGCTAGAATCGCACGACTATAACGGCTACGATCGCATCGTGCCTTCTGAACACGATCATTAAACGTATATCTGTTAATAATAATTTGGATTGTCTGACCGTACGTGCGCGGCGAATAGCGCAGTTGCCGGGCGGCCCTCCCCCCGCCAACCGCATCTTGAGACGAGCTGGCATTGTGCTGCAACTTGAATGAGTCCCGACGTACGTGTATGTAAAGAACAGGGCGAATGCATTTACCGCGTCAAGTAAAACGTGATACGCTCTTAATGTTAGTTATAATTAGTCGTTACTATTTTAAAATTACATTATCTTTTTTTCTTGCAGTTTTTATTCATTTTACGTGTTTAGTTACAAAGTATTTTAGTCTTGTTTGTAGTTTATTCTCTTTAACGATCGATGTTTTTCATGTTTGTAGCAGCCATTTCGTGTGTGCTATGGCACACATCGGGCGTTACATGAGAATATTTAATTTATCAAACCGCCCAATTTTACTATATTTATGATTCGTACACCAAACATAAAATTGAAATGTGTCCAAAAACGGCAGCTGTAAAATGTAGATAAGCGTTTCCCAGCTTACAGTGCTATAGTACTTTTTCCGTTAGGTTGCACATTTTTACGAGCACGCTCCACGGACCCGAATGGCGGTAATTTAACACAGGCGGGAGGGCAGACTCACGACCGGTCCCCTACGTGATCTCCGGCGACGCTGGCCGACTCGCTAATAGCGTCAATGTAAGCTTCCAAATACACTTACTGCTGTATTTCACGCTCTATTCTCAATCCGCTGCGCCGGTTATTACCATCTGATGTAGTTTCCATGTTCCATCCAGATGGTCGTTTAAAAGGCAATACTTTAGATTTTCTTTCACTTTTGTACCAAATATTCCAATATTAGTATTGCTTGCCAGTTATATAATAATAGTCACGCTTTTTACTATGTTCAACGTTTATTTCAAAAGCCCCTCTAGTAATTGCATCTGCGTCGATTGTCACTGGTTCTCCTAAATTGACCCGTTTCTATTATTGTGACCAGCGTCCATTAGCACCCTCGCTATCAATCTCGCACAAATACGCTCCAATTTATGCAAGGACTCCACGGACCTCTATTACGTCCTTTTATAGTCGCTGACGGTCAATGTTATTGACTAGTTACCTAGTTGCTTACAATACGTAGGTTAGCTGCTTCTAGTTAAATTTAGTTTAGAACTTTTTTCTAAACATCTTGTTCAAGAAGAGTACACTGTTTATTTCGTGCAAGAACGGTACAATGCTTATTTCGTCTATTTACTTACTAAGCGAAATAGCAGTCGATATTTATTTAAACGTGATATCACTCTTAATATAAATTCTACAAACTTGGACTGGGAGATTTCTTCACATAGGTTTAAGAAGTAAGTATTATCTGTTGAAAAGGGTTTTTATATCATTCAACCTTAAAGGGTAAATACGGGATAGACGATTTGTATTAGTTAGTATATATTTGTTATCTTTAAAGTTAAGTGTTCAAAATGATTGACTGTTCTAAGTCCGGTTTAATTACTTTCATTTATCTTTCTACAAATGTTTGCCCATTGGTCAATATTCGACCACGATCATTTTAGTTAATTACACACTTAAGCTTGTCAAGTGGCATCACTAAACATGAATAAAGAAAAGAAAACCGCTAACAAACACAAGAGAAAAAGGTCTTCAACTGTTTTGGTCTTTGCTTATTCGTATACATAGATATTATAGATTGGTATAAGAATTAGTATAGTACTTGGAAATCAAAGCGGTTTATTGATAGTTGGTGAATTCCGGAACAATTGCAAATTGCTGATCATTGGGAATAGTAACAGACCATACAATCCATTTAGTGAATACTTGGCTAGCCAATATTCGCTCTAGCACTTACCCACGCTACCACGTCTGAATCACGAGCCTTATTGCGTACTATGTTTTGAATTAAATTACTGTATAATTTTTTATAACGTTATTGTCGATGGATTAGAATTTTGTTCTTTAGATTTATTTATTTATTTTATTTATTTATAACTTAATATCCATAATTATTTTAAAAACGCTATTTTTTCTTCGGGTAGGTTTGTTTTATATAGATATTTTTTCTAGCCTATGTTTCTTCAGAATGTGACCTACATAATATGCAAATAGTATCTTTGGGTGTGAATGGGTGCTTTTTAAATTAAGTACGTACTTAATTTGAATAATAATTATTATTATTAATAATAATTATCGATAATAATTATGCAAATTGATGAATACAAAAACAAGTATTTTAAAGACAGCTTTTATTTATTAATGCGAGGTCAAACAATACAAAAATGACATACGATAATACTTAATATATATATGTTTATTTAAACTCTCAATAGTTATTTTTATTAGATGTATTTAAATGATGGATTTTAGATGTTTTGATAATAAATATTATCTGAAATAATTACGATTACGTTTTGTTTATTAAATACGTTTTGTTTTCACTATTATACAATACATATATACTAATTAAGGCGGCATTTTTTAAGTCAATTATCTCGTAATTATATAGTTTGATGAAACTCGTTTGATTGTTATAACTCCAATTTAAATGACCGATCGTTACACTAAATATTTTATCAACACACTGTAAATATTTTTTGTTATACCTACTCACTAGATAATTGAAAGCTATCGTCATATTTATCAATGATATAATTAAGTGGTTCAGGTTATTAGAGCTTATCTGTTTAAGGATTTTATCTATAAAAATAAAAAAATCGTCTATAGAAAGGCAAGACCCCCTCCTATTGAAGGCAGGCCTGTGCCGGGACGTTAAAATATACATATGAAGTTTTTAATATTCAAACAAATAATTAAAAAACGTTCTGCATTGCTAGATTTGAATTTACCTAATATTTTTAATTTTTTTTTAAATGCAGTTATTAATAATAATCATAAATATCTTAGAATATAGATTCTAACAACAACAATCTAAAGTAGTAAAAATAGATTTAATTATGCCCACAACTAAAAAATTATTTCCCACAAACAAAGTTATGCGTATTATGCATGCGTATATTAAAGAATTGTTTTTTTTTTCTTAAAAACTGTACTACCGTAACATATAATTTTACATATATTATTGACTTATACATATGTTTACTTAGGCACCAGTTCTTTTGAATCATAAACGAATTATTAAAAAGTTTTTAATAAGTTAATGAACAAACAGCCTACGATAAGACGATCTTTAACTATGTACATAGTGTGATTACGGATCGAGATGTTTACCCGAACATGACGCAAGTTGTACCATATTTGTCGTTCAAAGCATACAGGAAAATAAGTTTGTGCTACGCCGTCGCGAACAAACACATTGAAACTATAATGTGAATTGAAATTAAAATCAATTTTTTTTTTCGAAGAATATTAATCGAACGTGTGAATCGAATATTGTATTTAACGTTTATGCTTACACTCAAGTATTGAAACAAAATCGGACTCACTTTAATCATGACATTCTTTGAGTGTTACTCTGCTTATTTTGCTGCTAATGTTAACTAAGCAAAATTTAATTAAATGTTTTGTACACAGTATTTAAATTACATGGAATACTTTATATAGCTATAACGGGATACGCGAGCAGTATATAAGATTTGTCGCTAGTTCACGCCTCGTTTCTCGTGGTTTTGTGTTTCCAACGCCACAACAGCTATCGTTTATATTGAGATTATAGAAGTATATTTATCTTTAATGTCCTTGTTTTATTAAAATACTAGTTCTAACGGACGTTTAATACATTAAATAAATGTTTATGACACTTTTTGTAGATTTATTTTGATTTTTGGTTCTCGACATCTTGAATGATTTATAGCAATCATGGTCACGGTTAGAATAAGATTTTTAGACGTTACGTTAGAAGGAGCCTAACCACAAATATGCAAAATAAAATATGACACCAAAGTTTAGTAGGAGTATAGTATCTATATGACCTATGAGACGTCTTAAGCCTTAGTGACTTTGATTGCTCTAAAGTCTCAAGCATTCGAAATATTAGGAGTCATCAATCATAATAAAATCGCAAAAATTCCGAATTACTTTTATTTAGATATCAAATATGTATATTCGTAAATGTGGGAAAGTAGTAAGTTTAATATTGTGTATGGGATCTTACGTTTGACAACCCTAGGGATGGCCCAAATCGAGCGACGTGTGATAAACAAGGAAAATGCTAGAGGCAACGCCACAGGCCCTCTACCCGTCTACATATGAAAGACTTATTTGGACACGCCTTATTTAACCCTTTTTCAAAGGGAAACGCAATGAAATGTATGCGTTCTTTTGTAAATCGTATTTGAAGTGTAATATTAAAACTTACTTCCTTACGAAGGATAACCATTATCCTTCGTAAGAAAGTAATGCTTTTATAGAAGTTTTAAGTAGAAAGTTGTTAATAAGGACATTTTTAAGGCTTACAATGTTGCTTTTCAATGATTCCATCGGTATTGTGAAGCCAAATAATTTGCGAACATTAACTTGACGAGAACTTATTTGTTATTATTACTTATACTTTTTCTTTTCCTTGTAACCTCACTGGAACTGGAACTTTATTTACAAAAATCGCTTTACACTTATAGTTAACTAGCGACTCGCCCTCGCTTCGCTCGGGCTCTTCCCTAGATTTAGCACAGGTAAAGCCGCGGGATCTGCTAGTTATGCATATAAACCTTCCTATTGAATCACTCTATCTATTAAAAAAACCGCATCAAAATCCGTTGCGTAGTTTTAAAGATTTAAGCGCACATAGGGATATAGGGATATAGGGACAGAAAAGGCGACTTTGTTTTATACTATGTAGTGACGAGGTGTTAAATTTATCAAATGTTGTGATAAATATCTAAATCAGTTGACAAGATGATACTGTTGAAGTGAAACTCTGTCTAATGCACAAGTATTTGATGGATGTTTTGTACGAAGTGCGTCAAGTATTTCATTCTATTTCTGTGTGTAACTCCATTTTATAAAAATAGATTGTAAAATGTCTTTTTGAATATAGGAAAAGCATAATTTCGTTCCTATAAAATAAAAAAAAACATAACATTACACGAATATATACATGTAGTAAAATATTTATTTGATATCTCAATTCTTCTCTTCTTAAAAGAATAAATTATTTATGTAAGTATAGTATGCATTTCATACTTAATGGTTACCAGAAAAACCCAATAAAGTCACATATTTTTCTAAGTAAACAGATCTGTTAAAATAACATTAGTCAAAATATGAACGTTGAACACGAAACTTTATACTGCGTTATGAATATTTTAGTATAATCGGCTCGTAAATATCGAAAATAAAACCGAGTCTAACACTTATATAATATCCTCTCGAATCTCCGCAGTATTTACAATTCAAATAGACATTTCCCATCGCAGCGGGTGAAACGGACCTGAATGAAAAAAATCTAGTCTCGATACCTACCTGGATAAATAAAAAAGTTGGTTGAAACAAAACCTGGATTGAACCGAATGGAATATTCGATAGGCTAGATTGTTATTAATGTTAAATAGGATTGCGACCGCGGAGTGCTAATTTTTGGTCATGTAATTATTTAAGTTATTTTAATCATAAATGGAAAGATTTTTCATATACTATATTAACATAAACATTAATCACAATTATATAAAATTTGGTGTTCGTATGTCAAATATATTAATGCGAAAGATAAATAAATACGTGAATTACCTACATAATTAGAGGTGATACGCTTGTGAAAAAAACTTAACTCGTAATTAAGTTACAACTGCTTTTTATTTATAAACTTGAACATTAGATAATTTAAAGATTTACGTTTTTTCTGCCTAGTGTTAGTTTGTGCGGAATCATCTTGTATATTAGCCCAGATGTGTTATAAGGTTCATCACCTGTAGGTGATATCTATCCCCGAAATAAAACATTTTTATAAGTACCGTATTTTATAATTTATACTATTAAGTAAAAAGCGTTTGTTATGTTTATGTTACAAACGGACACTTCAATTTATTTGTGTTTACATAATGTTATCTTTCATGCTTTTAAACATAGTTCTTAAATTAGTCCTTGGTCCAGTAAATAAGTTTTGTTTATTTTTTAAAAGTAAATTACATATTATTCCATTGGGGTTTTTCCTTAAACGATTTGTCAACAAAGTATTATAAACGGACGGTCCCTATTTTCCTTCCCCCTAATATTTTAAAGGAAGGAAATTACCCCAGCTAATTAATAAAAAAACAACTTCAAAACTTCCCTCTTTAGCCTTAATGGTAATTATGCACGTAACAATTGTAAATTGTCTGTGCTACGTGGCTTTTAATTCAGCAAGTAGAAGGTAATTGTTCAAGCTCCGTACGTTTTTGTGTATAGTTTCTTTAGCAAAATGAATAATATTTTTTAATATTCTATGCAATTACCTCATACACAAGCTGGCTTTACATAATTCATTGTTTTAAACTTCAACGAGCATTTATGCTAATACCGGTAAACCTTATGAATCGGATAAAGTGTGCGGCTTCTTACTTAAACGGCCAGAGCACCCAACGGCATTAGAAGCAATACGAATTTTAATTAATGTTAGCAATTTATATATTAGTGACTCACACAACATGAGTTCATTCCCTATGTACGTTTTAACGTACTAACGTACAGATTTCTCAGTGATGTAACACTTTCCCGCAGTAAAAATAAAGTGTTATCATTAAACCACATTTGTTCAAAATCAGGCCAATGGTTGTTCGTGATGAAGTCGCAGACAGACAATGTAAAATGGTAGATTCGATCTGTGTATCGATAAATAATAATTACGGATTCAATAAGATTTTCCAAAAAATATTCAACGTACAATTTCGACAACGTGATATTTTGTTATACACATACTTATTATTTTATCAAAAATAAATATTTATCTAGTGGTTTGTTTTAGTAACAATGAAATGAAATTTTGCTCTTATTATAAAATATTACTTTGTAATATAATATAAGTAAGTCACTTTTCATCCTTTACATCGATGTAGTACGAATAATGTACGAGTGGTTTCCTTTGGTCGCGAAACATGACCCTAATAAATATTCAAGGCACGTCATCAACAGAATGGTAGTCGGCCACTTTCAGGTGCCGGCTAAATTTCGGCCTCGCAATAAAATGTTTAGATATGTAGCTTTTATATAAGGTAAAAATGGTAGTTGGAATAACTTTAACGGGGTTGGGTTCACCTTTACGGTGTAGATTTTTATATGTATGTTTGAAAATCAATAAATAGATATTAGTGTATATTAATTTTAGTGCTTTATATATTGTAACGTTTTGTTAAACTTATTGAAAGCGTTCAGTAAACTTAACTATCTTAAATATTCACTGGTCGCAAGCATTCAATTAGATGCTTCGCATCGGCATATTCTGAGCTAAACTTCTATGTAGAAATACATTTGTGTTACATATTATATTGAATAGTTAAATATAAAGATAATACAGACAAAGAGATAATCTTAAGTCACCAAAATGGATCACTAAGCAATAGTTAAAAAAAAACATTCATAGTAAGAATATTTTTCAATTGAATTGATTTTAAAAAAATCATTTAGGTACATTACCATACCTATTTCATATAAACAAGCCAGGTTATCTATCTTAAGTTCCTAACCTGTGTTGACCCGTGACCCGTTTCCCACAATTATTATTCGTTTCCAACAATGCGCCAATATATTCGCTCTCAGAGCACCGCCATTGAAAAACATTGCATTATTCATATAACAATATCTTTCTTTCTATATATTTATCACTTGCGTTTTCCCGCGGCTCTAAATGCGTAGTTTATTGGTCTTCTACACTTTTAAGAAATTATAGCATAAATGTAACGGTAATGTATACGCTATACTATTCAAATGTTTCATCATAATCAGTTAATTTTAACTTCATAACTTCCCTGTCTATGATATTAGTGATGGTGTTATGTCAGGCGTAATTTTATAGAACCTACATCAACTTTTTATTAATGGAAACGTACTTGATGTCGTTAAGGAGAGTTATTAAAATCGACTTATATTGAGAAGGTACGTATATATTTTTTGCAGTAGGTCGTTTAAACTTTTGTTTTGTTATTACAATGACTTTGGCGTGTTAACATATTAAGCCTAAATGTAATTTGAATATACAAAGCTTATTCTTTATAATTAAAGTAATTATGTGCTTTAATTTGTTTTTGAAATCGCATTGTTACCAGTAATTACCAATTATCGGGCTGGTTTACCGCTCACCTTTATTAATTCGTATTACATTAATTTCGCATTATGGTCGTTCAGTTGTATTTAACAGTTGTTTTTAGTGGTTCCACATACATATAATGTTTTTATATATTGGATCATTAACAGCAACTATTTCCATAAGTAATATAATACGATGTTTTATGGATACCAGATAGTTGGTAACCTTCGCTACAGTTTGTATAGGTACATGGATATTGTAAATATGAATATTCGTGACTGAAGTACAAACTCAAACACTCGTGCTATCGCTTCGCTATATGCTTCGTGTATCACACAAATTATTGCCCCCGAGACCCGAATTTGCGACGGAACAAACAAGTACAAACTGAATCAAACGTGTCGTCATGATAGCACTCAAGATAAGTCGATAAAAATAAATAATAAGGTTTTATTATTAAATACAGTCAATTTAGTCTTATAATATGTTCACTATTACAAAATTATTATATTAAGTTTAATGAAGTGAAATATATCTGCGATTTTCGTTAATTTATTTACGTCTTCAAACGATAAAAAATCATGTATTATCATTATACATACTTTGTGCGAATCATAATTGACTCAATATTTTCGCTTTAACGGTTTTTTTCAAGACTTGAAACTCAACATTAACTGAAGTAGAATGTGCCGCAAATTTGATTGGTTAATTTATTACTTTGCGTGAGTTGCTCGTTCATCCGACTGTGTGAAATTATTATCATTTAGATGTGTGCGTGTTAATAGCTACACACTGTCTAGTAGATATGTGGACTTACATACATATATACATTATACATGAATAACGTAAGTAGATGTTGATTTTTGCAAGTGTGCGTGACCCGTGCGTTCGAGAATACGACGCGGACTTTGAACCTTTCCTTCGCAACTTCAATGCGAGATGTGTGAACACGATGAATGGCAAATACTGCTTCATGTATACATAGCTCAATTAGCGCTTTAGCAGTTCTATACAGATTATGTGGATAGATAGTTTAACGGAACCATAGAATAAAAGAAATGATTTAAACATTATTATAACTACAAGTTTTGATTATATAATCTACTTATGAATATTTCTCGACAGTTGATTAAATTATATACATGACATACGTAATTTTTACATTAGCTTTAACGTTTAAATACATTTTTATATACTCGTTATTATGTACTTTGTTTGTTTTAAAGACTACTTCTAGGTATTAAAAAATAACCCATAGCCATTATGTAATAGATTAATAGCATATAATAATACTAGACTATATTATATAGTACATGCGTACATTACATATACTGTTTATTGTACATATAGTATTATATTATATGCACACACACATGTATGTTACATATATTACGTTATTAAAATATATGAACATTTATAGGAAATAAAATTTTGTTCCAAATCGTGACCTCATAAAGTGCACATTAAAAAGACACACGCAGCGTCAGCTATTGTTACTCTGAACATTAGCAACAGTAATTCACTCACTCGGCTATTTTAGATTCGCTGACAAGCGAAACACTGTTATTCTAGTTTACTTCATAGTATGTTAATATTTATTTATATTTATTTTGATCATGACAGCAAGTAGAAATCAAATCTCGCATTACTAAAATTCTCAAGTGCGAAATATTTCTCACGTGGTTACCACTTGTCTTAGGGTGAAGGAAAATATCGTGAACCTGCATTGCTGAGAGAATCGTGCAAGTTTTAGAAAGGATTAATTTATTTTGATGATATTTGAAACACATACATGAATTATAAGCATAACTTCTATTCTAATCATATTTATGAGAAAACAACCATTTACAACCATAAATCAATGTTAGCGATCACGATTGGATCATACTCGCTTGGCATAATTATTGTAAACTTCTCTATGCTAAACGTCAAGTTTCCATCCAACTTATCCACCTATTATATGAACTAGGAATTATGTTAAGCAGCTTATTGTCGAGAACGCGTATAACAGCAATAATGAAAGAAGCAAGCGACTATTTCTTCCGCGTTGTACGCTTCGAGTTTAGACGAACAATTGATATGTCAAGTAAGCAATACACGGTATATTTGTGTAACTGGCTGTTGAGAGGATGAGTCAGTGTTTTCTCGTACCGAATAATAAAAATATTCATATTTGTTTAGTGTTGTAAAACTAGTTAATACGTGACGATGTCTACATTAAACAAGGAACCATTGTAAATTTTCGTCGGGAAACGGTAAGAAGTATAATTAATTTGCATTTACATGACCGCATTTTAACTCATCGCGAAATTCAAATGACGTTTAAATATTCGACTCCGCTATTACCTTGCACTGGCAAGTTTCACTTCGACGAACCGGTTGGACGCCTATCGCTGCGCCATGGGACCATAACTTGTTCCACCCTTCGCTGAGTAAGCGATTAGGGTGTGGAATGCTAAAGATAAGTATTGACGTATTCAATGATTATAGAGTAATTTTCTTTTAAAGTGTAACTTGTATGGTGATAATTCTACGTCATCGCAACCGGTAGTAATATTGAGTGTTAATTCGTTTTTAAAAACCTTCTTGTTGTATTTTTATGGGACAAACGGGCAGGAGGCTCACCTGGTGAAAAGTGATCATCACCGTTCATGGACATCCGCAACACTGCCTTGCAAAAATGCGTCGCCGGCCTAAAAAAATTTTCTAAGAATGTAAATAGAAAAAGAATTGACTTTTATATATTTCATTTTTGCGTCATGTTATCAAACATTTGTCGTGTAAGTGGTAAAATTTTAATCATGTTACAAGTGTTATGATCTGTGTAATCTTATGTCCTTGTTATTAAATCGATAGTATCGCTAGACACGTATGTTTAGAAAATAAGAAAGAGGAAACGAAATAAAAACTTGTCTTCACGTAGCTGTCTATTTCACACATGGCTGTACAAAATGTTTATTATTCTACACACGCGTACACTGCAGTGTATATTCTTTAGGCAACTTACAAGAATATAAAACTTGGTCTTAGGTTTTTATTTCGATCGTAATAAAAACTATTCTTGCTATTACCATAATTTCCAGCAAAAGCGTTATTCGTGTATTAAAAACGTTATTTCCGCTGTGAATGATTGTGAGAAGTGATCGGACTCACATGAAACACCATGATTCTGTCGCGTGACAACATACCATTCGTTTGTTAAAATTCATTTTTTAGCACGATTCGAACTAACTCAATAAATGCTTATATGCTACGTTGAGCATTTCAATGCGAACTCTGATTTGATGAAATGTTATTACTTTTTTGTGTGTGTTCGCAATTTATAGTTATTTTTAAAAGTATTTGGAATGGAATAAAATATTTTATTATAGTTTTAACATTAATGTCTATTATAAAAGAGACCGGAAACGGAAAGAGGATTGTTATATAAGATTTTATTACATAAAACTAAGAGTTAACAAGAGAATATTATACAAGTACGCTGTTATAAAGGAAATTTAGTGACAATACATGAATAATGTACAAAAGTTAGTTTTGATATTTCATGATACAATCCAGAATTTTGTAGATGGGTTTGTCTTTCCGATTCGTTCATTGTTCGGGAGCGTCTATGTGGAAATGCTGACGGAGCGCCGTTTTGTTGGCGTCGTTCCGCGGCCACCGTGAATAAAAGTTTCGCTTCGACGTACTCGTATTTCAAATACAAGAGCGACGTTTTTATTTATTATTATTTGTTTAATTCTTCTATTGAATGGATATTGAAATAAATACTCGATGCATATTTTTGAGTGCCGTTTTATCTCATTTTAAAGGTATTTGTTCTTTGTCATTTTGTGTCATTATTGAATATCAGTATTATTTTATTTATTATATACACCACACAAATACTACACTAATTGACAACGTCAGTAGTGCGTTAGTGACTAAAACGTATCGATTTAAGAGACATCACCAGCGACTACCTTCGGAGACCTCCACTCCACAAAATAACATTAATTGAGTTAAAGCTCGCCAAAGCTTTCTCATTGTTACCAAGCAACGGACACGATTGGATACTTATTTTACCGTTATTTATATTTGTACTCAAACCAGCCCCTCTAGCGAGATATTATATCAACTAATCAATATTAATGTATTTTTATCATCGTATAGTAACCATTATAAATAGAACTGATAAACAGATATGATAAGTACAGTTCTTTGAATCGCTAAATAATTTTATAAATATTTATTCGATATGAATATAGTATAAATTACTTTAATTGATCAACGTGATTAAGTTTTAATTGAGCTAATGTTAGATTATATCAAGACATAACAAGGATGGTTTTTGTGTAACTTCCCTCTGCTTATGACTAATTATGTTTGCTATTTGCATCATATTAAAATAAATAATTATCACCACAGTCCAAATCCTTGGAATGAGATAAGATTAGAGTTTTGAAATAGAAAGATAAGTAACATGGTCGCAATTAAAGCCAATCGTCGTCGTCCCGCCGGCACTAACCGCGCTCGCCGGTCCGGCGCGGGTGAACGACCCGAGCGCGTCCCCGCGATCGAACGCCTCTCCGCCCTGCCCCACTTGCGCGACAGACGTTTTACCGTACACCGTACATCGTACTTTCTGTGTTACTCTTGACTCTATGTCGGAATATTATGATGGGACACTTTTGTTTCGACTTTGTTGTTTAATGTTTTTATAACAAAGTTTTTGTATTAGAATGGGCTTATGTATTTAGAAGATGGAAAGTTTATAACTTATGCTCCTATTAAGACAATTTTGCGTATTTAATGATTATAAAGTAGCAATTACAGCCTTTTAGGTCACTCAATACTCGTTGGAAAACGGAACGTTACAGTAAATATACATTATGCTAAGCAACTCAACCTTGCTCCGCTCAGGTTCTTCCCCAAAAAACGTTTTAAGCGTTATTATAAATTTTTCAAAGATGGGATTATACACGCAATTAAAAAAAAGTGTTTTAAAATCGCTCACAATATTCCCTATTCCTACTGTCTATTTCACCATGGCTACCCGACTGAGCTAGTATCAACGAGTCACATACATTTGAATTATAACCTCTATTGCAATGTCGAGAGGATGCAATATATGTAACACTGCGTCGCCATTCCTCTGAGTACTGTCGACGTTTTTATTTTTTAATTTTTTACGCAGCACTCGGATGTTGTTCGCTCCTATCTTGTTTTTAGGTTAAGATGAGTTTCATGTTTGCTAAAACATCAAAAATTAAATATATCCCTGTAGCAAGTAGTAAATTGTTGTTTGTTTTATACTTTGTAACTATCAAGAAGTTGGTTTTTATGAGTTGTTTTTACTGTTTTGAAGTCATATGTAGTCTTTTTCTAGATTTTAAATAAATTATTCTATCAGACATGCTCTAGTCGTATGGATGCTTAAATTAATATTGACAATGTTTATACGCTGAATTTAGATTATAAGCATAAATGTCTTGCAAATATAAGACGCATATGGCAACAATGTTTCGAACAGATAAAAGCTATCTTTGTTATAATATCTGAATTAAATTTTATTGCTATATTATCTCAAAGTTTACTTAAATTTGACGTAATTCTCCCATTTTAATTCATTTTACGCAACTTTTCAGAGTCTCGAAGTAATAATCGGTTAACTATCATAATTAACAATTTCTATCGAGTACAGTTTGATACAACTTACGTATAGGGACAGACTACAGAGTTAGTAAAAGTTTGAGCGCATACGAGTTGCAGCAAACTTGTAGTTTCACGAGTTGAAGCCAAACTTCAGCGTTCAACTAATCCGTCAAAAACATGCTACAAATACACCTATCTTCAGTTTTAACTAACTTACTTGGAAATTTCCCTCGTTACAACACTCCGCCGCTTCCTGCTATGTGAAAGTAATCGCCTTTCATATAGGGTAAACATACCGGTTATCGACCGTTTAAGCGACTTGTTGACTTCGGAGTTGATTTTTATCATAATGTTGTACTCCAAGATTTTTCAAAAAAATATCATTTCATCCTACAATAGTCTAGTTTCATTAAACCTAGCCCCTATAGATGTATCAGTGATACATAATTTAATAAAAATATATATTCGTAAAAATAGCAAATATACCGGTTATCGGCCTTTTCACTCAGTTATCGTCCACTAGTGCACTGGTTATCGGCCACCTATTTTACGGTAGAAAAACGACTCTTGTGTAATAGCCTGTAAGGTTTATAATAGTATGATAATAATACAATTAATAAATTCACAAAAGCTGTATATTTTTACTCTCTTTTACGACTTAAAAATAAAATTAAGTAACGGTATTAAGGTCAAGATCACAAGAACCACATTTAACACGGGCTGGAGTTTTTTCTACTTTTTTTTAATTCTCTTCTTTGATGGTTGGTGGTGGTGAAATAGTTGTTCTTTCCTCTTTAGCTCTTTCGAGCTTTCTTTTCTTAATTTAGTTTTCTTTGTCCTCTTTCGCTATATCTCTTTTTTCATAGTATTGTTGCCAACCTAAGACTTGTGATAATTGAATGTCACTAAATGGTGATATTGAGATGTCGATAAGAGATATATAAGAAAAACTATGGAATCTTAATAGAGCTGTGCGAAATGTGAAATTTTCGCCCTAGCGTTTTCGTACGCTTGTTAGAAGGACTTTTAAATTCAAAGGAAAGTTTAGGGGTTGAAGCGGCAAGGCTCTTAATTTTTTTTTCTTTACTGATAGGTGCCATCTGATAAAAAACAAGCACAATTCTAACACCAAGCACAGCAACCAAAATGTATCCATTATCATTAAAACATATAAGCTTATTTACAAGCTTGAATAAGTTCGCCTTTACAAAATAAAAACAGATATATCCCAAGGGAACTATATATTTTTCCGGGATAAAAATTAGCATGTGCTATTCCAGAGTATACTTTATCTCTGTAACAAATTTTGTGCTTGAGTAACAAACATTCAAACATACATCTTAACTTTCACTTTTATAATATTAGTAAGATTAGGTTAGGATAAGGGAGTTTTCAAACGGTCGGGGACAGGTTTTGTTTTTACTGGTCATCGGCCGTTAAATATTCGCTATTTTGGAAGGCCATATCTTTGAAAATATAAGGTGTACAGGCGGTCGTAATCTAGTTGTAAATTCACAAAACTCTAGCTGTTCACAAATATAGTGCAATGTATGTTGGTGAATTTAAGGTTTCCGCAATAAAGGCAAAGAAAAACGACGCGAATAAACCGGTTTTGCGACCACCCGGTCGGAAAGTAGATTTTGTAATTAATCGTTAACGTATTGTCCGACCACCAAAAATATCATAAATTATAAAAAGTTTGATGAGTTTAGGTACTTGAATATTGAAATTAAACATGCCTAATACACACAAACCAAATCAATGACCAATAAAGTAAGAGTAACACTTAAAAACTTGCCTTTGAAAATCAATCCACCTACTATTTTTTTCGCTAAATTTTACACGCGTTCATACACCAAATTTTGAAAGAGCGACTGAGTGCTCAATTTGAAAACTTCGAGGTCATGCCGTTAAAATATAAACGGTGAAGTTCGCCCGGATCGAATGGCGCGAAATTAGAAAAGATCGGTCTATAACACTGTCTATTATTTAAAATAACATGCGAACTGGTCGAAAAGGGGTAGTGGTCGGTAAACCGGTATGTTTACCCTACTTTGCTTTGACTTACTCACTACGCTTTTCTTGTTTCAAACAACTTTGGGTATACACAGAAGTTTTGGTGTTTTATAACTTATACTAGCAAACCCGCTTCGCTAGGCGTAAGTTACAATAAATTAAAGGGTTTTTATAATTTTCTAATAATAAAAGTAGCCTAAGTTACTACTTATAACATTAGCAATCTGCGACTAAAAGTCTCGTCAAAATCGGTCCAGGTGTTTCAGAGATTAGCCGGAACAGAAAGACATTTTTTTATTTAATTTAATTTTTGATGTACTCCTAGTTTAAACTTATACATATTATACTTTTATTTACATTTAGGCAAAGCTGTTAATTTGAAATTAAAAACAAACACTTTTATTTTAGTTATGTACTGATTAAAAACAAAGTAAGGAAATTTAAACGATTTCATTTTTATACTGACTCGAATGAAGCCTTAAATTGTTACTACAAAGGCATTTGGCAGTTTCTGGTATTCGCATAACTCTGCCGTCCTTGAGGAATAACGTATCGTTTTATTACGCTCTTCTGGTTATTTATGAAGGGCATAGCTTTCTTCTTATTATATAATTTAATATTCTTTGATATGAATGAAATAATTGAAATTTTCAATTTATTATTATAATTTTTTATTCTATAAAAGTTGAAGCGCATGATTATTTGTGGTTTTAAAATTAGTAATAAATACATACATATTGTACACACTATATGTTAGACTTAATGGATATATCGATACTGTATTTTGTAATAAGCATATTTTTAAACAATCTACATATTCTTGCTTTCATATTTTGATTTTTGTAATAGTAACGTGTACATTGCCCCTTCAAAATTGTACTGAGACTAATTTAAATGTATTTCAATTAAGGTATCCTGTATTTACTAATGTTACGTATTCAAATATATTGAGTTAATAAAGAATAACCATTCTCTGTTCGAGTGTGTTTGTATTGATTGGTTTTTAAACAGAAATTATCATATAATGTGGCCAACATTGGCAAGTACTATCTCTCTCTACGATAATATTATAAGTAATTCATTCAACCGAGTTATTTCATTACGCATATCGTTATTAAAATTGATAATATTGTACGGCGTCTGTTTCAAAATATGTCTGGTAATGATAATAATTTATTGAGTAATTCGCTTTATCCGTTACGTTTAATTAAATATTTTATATTTATCTGCAACCATAATGATAATTAATATTGTTTCAAGTTCCTTTGTAATATGTTGTATTCTATCTTTTATTTACGACTTTACACGTTTTTATTTATAATAATCACAATACATTGCGAGATTTTAATAATTACATTCTAATTAGCATTTATCTAACATAATATACAATTATTATTATTAATATATATTATACAATTTTCTAAAAAATATCAAATATGTCATAATAAGAAATCAATCTCTTTCTTATATTATTACGAAACGATAACGTAGAAACACTGACTTCTGAGTGTACAGCAAAGTACTGAATACGCACTACAGCTTTATAAATCTAATGCGATTTATTCACCAACTTTTCCAGTTTCATTTTAATTAAAGTCAGTATTTATTCAAATTAAATTGCCTCTGTTATATACGAAGAATTTAGTAAGTACGTATTAAAAGTTGCGAGCAAGTTTGCCCAATATTCTTAGGTAAGTATAAGTAACAAACAGACAGGAGTCAGCGGGGATGGGGAACTTAGTTGCAAAAGATTTAATGGAAGTTAGTCCCGGTCTTTGTCTAAGTTCGCTCGTCGCTCGTCTGGTCGCGCACTCGCGCCGCTACGTTCATAACTTTGCGGAATTTAGGGCGTCAAATCATTCATTGGAAATGTTTTATGTACGTATTATGTGTACATTTATCTCGTACCTCCTAAATTAGCTCGGTGGATAAAAGGTCTTTAGAACTTTCATTGCTTTTTCAAATGATATTACAATACAATATGAGTTTATTTTCACTAAAAATAGCATTTTATTTAAATACTAGCGACTCGCCCTCGCTTCGCTCGGGCTCTTCCCTAGATTTAGCACAGGTAAAGCCGCGGGATCTGCTAGTTATGCATATAAACCTTCCTCTTGAATCACTCTATCTATTAAAAAAACGCATCAAAATCCGTTGCGTAGTTTTAAAGATTTAAGCGCACATAGGGATATAGGGATATAGGGACAGAAAAGGCGACTTTGTTTTATACTATGTAGTGATTTACCTACACAGAAATTATACTTACGTAATTACGATTAAGTAAAAATTGCTGTTTTATTTTATTCAAATTAAGTTAATTGGCGATTTTCTTGGAGGTGTTCAGTGTTTGATATCTAATAATAAGTTAGTCAGAAGCTCTTTTTTATATAATGGCCAAGGTCAACGAACAAAAAATACACCTGACTTATAAAGAAACGAAAAAAAGAACGGAAACACGCCAGCGCCAGGCTTGAATCTATTTAGCTATCATTAAATTTACATTTTCGCGAAGCTTGCAAACCTGTCAAGTGGCAGCCCTACGCGTAAATGTATATCTAGGGGTTAGTCTGAAAGGAAGTTTTATTGCTCGTGAATTTCATTATAACTTCTTGAGCCTCTCCTCTTTAACGTCTTCAATTGAGGATTGTTGTCTAATTTGTACGAATTATACGAAAATCACTGTAAGCTTTGTATTATATATTTTAGCCATATATTTACTACTTTATTTCTATCTATCTCTACACTAATAAATAGCGATACGTGGCTTTAATTTGCTCTCTAACTGCAAAACTAAAAAACGGATAGACATTGAACTTATTTCATATGATGCAGCGTGTTTCAGTGAAGGTTTTAGTATATTTAAAATATAAGAACTTGGTTTCCTGTCTTTAGAACGCATGTGAAGCAGCGGGGAATGCTAGTATTCTATATTTATATAACCTCGCTGTTATTATTTATTGACCCCGTAACACAAATTGGTTTGCGATCGTGAATATTTTATTGGACACGTAATGATCTCATTGATTGCTCTAACTTGATTACGCATAAAGCCCTTGTGTTTACGATAATATCAGAGAAGTGCCTTATAAGCGAGGACGAAACGATGTACCTACATGCGTTTAATTACGTTACGTGCGATCGTAAGATTATAACTAATTTGACATTCCAAGTATACTTATTAAGAAACTTGTTCTTGACTACGGCTTTGCTTGCATAATTTTAGATGGAGAGAGGAATGTAAGGTAGCCGAAGTCCAATCCCATAATGAAATATTCTATGTGTGTATCTTGTGTCACGAAATGTCATCGAAATCTATACAGCCTGTAATGAAAAGACATAATAAAAATAGTTTCATATATTAGTATGGATAAACTATTTATAATAAATCTTTCTGTAATTTAATGCAGCATTTATTTTATTAGACTAAAGCAAGTGTAGAGAAATAATAAATTCCTGTTGTTACAAATCACTTTATTTACACTTCGGACTTCACTAATACAATTCCTTTTCCTTATATCAACTTTACTAATACAATTCCTTTTCAAGACCTCTTGTCTGTACCGCTGATATCAGAAGAATGCCCCTTTTTAAAAAGTCAACAAACTATTTATAAGCTAAGACCGGAAACAAAATGTTTTTGATGAATTAATTTACTAAACGTGTTTCCGGTCTATAACAGACCGGAAACCCGTCCTCCCAGTCAATCCGTAGTTATTAAATAAATAGGCAATCTCCTTAATCAATTAACTGCTTATAATTTGCATGAAAATAAATAAAATGTAACTGCAAAATATATTCGATTTTACAAACAATTCATTAAAAATAAAGACTGATCCATCACACAAGAAATAGTCAAAATCACTACTTATTCTAAATACATTTTTATAAAAAGTGTATAAGATATTTTAATTTATAACAAAATCATTACATTCGGCCGTCCTACTACGTGCGGTCTCCCGACGCGCGTAAAAAAAAAATGTATAAAGAACTAAAGTATTAATATCGAATTATTATTATTAATTAATCTGTATTAGAATTATCATAATTAACAGTACATAATAATAAATCATTACAGTAATCTTATAATCGACAGTACATAATATTTAATCATTACAATAATCTTAGTACATAATAATTAATCATTACATTCGGTCATTATTTGGTCTCAGATTGATTTTGCGTTTACGCCTATACGCCTTCACTTTTATCATTTTCACCATCGGACTCACTGCTACTACTAGTTATATCATTGTTTTGATTAGAAGTATTTATATTAATCCATGGCCGTATTCGGTCGCTTGCTACTACGCTATTAAATTTATTCTTACGCTGACTAAAGCCTGGTATTTCTACTATTTTATACCGGTCATTGCCTAAAGCCTTTTCTATTTTAAAGGGGCCTATAAATTTAGACATAAGCTTAGTGCTGTTACCTTTATTATTAAAATTTGTTCTAGTTATTTTAATTAAGTCGCCTTCCTTATAAACTGGGGCTGGAATTCTATTTTTATCATAGTTTTCCTTTTGTTTTATTTGATTAGATTCTATATTTGTAGTTGCTTCATCTCTTATTTCCGCGATGTTAGGACTCGATTTAGTATTAATATCCAATATATTAGTTAAATTATCGCGCAATCTGGTACCAAATAATACCTCTGTGGCAGTTTTTCGAGTAGTGGAATTAATAGCATTATTAATTCCCCACTGAATTTTTCCTAAATACATGTCCCAGTTGCGTTCGTCCTCGCCATCAGCGTATTTCGCAAGTGATTCTAGGATCGTCTGATTATACCTTTCGGCTTGGCCGTTCGCTCTGGGACATGCAACTGCATTTAATATATGCTTTATGCCGTGGGATTCGCAAAAACTTTTGAAAGCCGTTGAAGTGAATGAGGTACCTCGATCAGACACTATTCGGGATGGTAACCCGAAGTCATAAAAAATATTTAATAAATTTCTTACAGTAGTTTTAGTCTTTGTATCTTTAACGGCTCTTACAAATAAATATTTAGTAAATCCGTCAACTATAGTGAGAATATAAGCATTTCCCTTTTTACTTCTGACAAACGGACCTAAGTGATCAATATGGATAGTGTGGAATGGAATGCTTATCTTTTCAATTGGAAACAATTGGCCATTTTTACGTCGTGATGTATCGTCTTTATTATACGCACATTTAATACATGATTTAACATATTTTTTTTAACAAACTTTCGCAATTTCGGAAACCAGTAGACAGATTGAATTCTCTCAGTTGTTTTGGAAACACCTAAGTGACCGGCGTCATCGTGATTAGACCTACATATTTGCCAGCGAGCACCACGAGGTACAACTAAGCAAAGTGCTTCGCCTACTTTCCTATACACCCTATTATCCTTAACAACGTAATTTTTCTTTATATCTTTAGTTTCTTCGTCGGACTCAGGCTTGAGAATTTTAAATATTCGCGAAATATCTGGGTCAGTCATTTGTAAGGTTAAGAGCCAATTACTAGTTTCGATATTATACACAGTTAAGGTAGAGTCGTCAATCACTTCAGGTGATAGTTTAGTGTTACGGCTCAATGCATCTACGTGACCCATACGGGTCCCTGGACGGTATTCTATACTGAAATTAAACTCGCTAATCAAAAGCCACCATCTCGCAATCCGAGGAATGAGGTCGCGCTTGGTTAGTGTAGTCCGGAGAGCGTTACAATCTGTCACTACCTTGAATTCTAACCCTAATAAATAAACCCTAAATTTTTTTAATGCGCACACGATTGCTAGCGTTTCTAGTTCGTATGAATGTAAATGGCGTTCTTCAGGTGTAGTCTGCCTGCTAAAATAAGCCACTGGCTTAAGAACCTCAGATCCCGGTTGCCATTGCATTAATATCCCACCTACGCCTAGAGAGCTTGCGTCTGTGTGTAACTCAGTCTTGAATTTTGGATTATACAAAGCAAGAATAGGTCTATCAATCAGTTTTTGTTTTAAGGTTACGTAAGCATTAAGTTCATTGTCTGTCCACTTAAAAGAGATCCCCTTTCTTAATAAGTTTGTTAAAGGCCTGGCTATTTCTCCAAAACCTTTAATAAATTTTCGAAAGTACCCCGCTAAGCCTAGGAATTGGCGAACTTCATGTATATTCCGAGGGATGGGAAATTCTTCTACCGCTAATATTTTGTTTTTGTTTGGCCGTATGCCTTCGGCGGAAATTTCGTACCCCAAATAGTCTAGGGAACTGTCAAAGAAATAACACTTGGATAACTTAAGAGTGAGTCCATTTAACCGTAACAACTTTAAGACATCTTCTAATTTTTTAAACCCTTCTTCTAAAGTAACCGATGGCACAAGAATGTCGTCCAAATAAGCTAGAGCTGTATCATGTCGCTTGTTACCAAGCATGGAATTCATGAATCGTTGAAAGACAGCTGGAGCATTTGCAAGTCCAAAAGGCATCCTTTTGAACTCGTAATGCCCATCGGGCGTTACAAATGCTGTTAGTGGACGGCTTTCCTCTGCCATGGGTACTTGATAATACCCAGAAGCTAAGTCTAAGGAGGTAAAAAACTTATTACCACTTAGATTCGTTAGTTGATCATCAATGATCGGCAACGGGAAACAATCTTTTCTAGTTTTACTATTAAGGGCCCTATAATCAACGCATAGGCGCTGTTCGCCAGTTTTCTTTTTTACCATAAGAATAGGACTCGCGTAATTGGAACTGGACTCTTGTATAATATCGTTTTGTAACAATTCGTCTACTATCTCACGGACCTGACTTCTTTCAGAATATGATAGCCTGTATGGTCTATAGACTACAGGTCTGTCATCTAATAAATCTATTTTCATTTCAGCAGAGTTAACACAGCCTATTTCGCTAAGATTAAATGCAAAACAGTCACGGTAATTAAGCAAAAGAGAGTGAAGCCTAAATAAAGTTCCCTTATCAACCCCGGGACCAACTTTAATGTCCGAAATTAACAGGGGCTCTAATTTTGCATTGTCTTTAGTTATATTATTTGTATGGATAACTTTCGTTTCGATAAAGGGGATTGCCCTAGCTATTAGACATTTTTCTGGAAACTCTAAGGTATGATTAGACAAGTTAGTTACTGCTAGGAAGCATTTACCGTTATTGACTCTATAAGCACCCTGTTGTATTTGATACTCTTTTCTAGGCTTACAACTACAGTAGCCTTCAACATAAATATCACCACTAAACTTCGGGTCAGATGTGACAACTTCTACTAATCCTGACATAGAACTAGTACTCTCAGTAATCAAATTTAACTTTAGGCAATCCATAGACTGAGATTTATCATTAAAATCAGGACTTTGGTAAAATAATAACTGATTATTATCTTTAAAAACAGTCACACAAGAAAGTTCAGTGACATTTTGACCTATCAGCATGGGTGATTGCAGAAATTCGTCATTGACTACCAATATCTCTATGTTAGCCTCAACTTCGTCTAGTTTTAATTCAACTCTACTCCTAAATATAGGGAAAACTCTAGAATTGCCGAATCCTTTGATAACAGGTAAACTAGTAAATTCTTTTATCAAATGAAGACCTTTAGCATCAGATTCACGAATTAAACTACACTCGCTACCAAAATCGATGAAAGCTACTAAATTTGTATCATTAACTTTTACATTTTTATAAAATTTGTTTCCACCAGTATTCGTGGTCGAAATAGTTAATATTTTTCGGTCTCGGTTATCATTTTCTTTCATTTCGTTTCGTAAATTCAAGGGTTCAATCTTGCAATTGTCGTTGTTATGACCTACTCTGTGGCACTTTGAGCATTTAATGAGGGGCTTGGGGCACCTAAAGTAAGCGTGTCCCTTCGAGCGGCAATTAAAGCAAGTAATAAAGTTATTATTCGAAGTTGACGCAACATTACTCGTTCGGATTGATACGCTATTGTCGCTACGTTTCCTAACCGCATATGTACCAATATCTAATATAGGACGTTGCGAACTGAGAAAATTCAATAAGTCTTCCGGTTCCTCGCATCTTAGTGCCTGGGCACTGTTTCTAACCGACTTGTCTAATATTCCATGAATCACACAATCTACGGCCTTTTTGCCTCCAATTTCACATCTATTTAATAAAGTTAATTTATCGTAAAAGTATTCACGTAAATTTTCATTATTCCTAGTGACTCTAGACAACATTTCTTCAAGAAGCCGACCGTAATTTTGTTCATTCGGAAACGCCTTTCTTAGTTTTGTTTGCCAATCTTGCCAACTAAATACAACGCTTGGAAGAGCATCAAACCACCTCTTAGCTAAGCCGGATAGTTTTTGTAAAGCAAAATGTATGGTCTGCTTCTCGTCCCATTCGTAAATGGCAGCACATTCATTTACTTTCCTAATCCAACTGTCAATGGTTTGAGATTTACAAGCCGGATCGAATTCCGGTATGACATTATTATAGTGGTTATTACTTAGATTATGAGACTTATTTTTATTTTCTTGTAATGAATTAAATAGTTCCAGTACCTCTTTTGTGGACCAGTTGCCAGTTCTTTTTCGTCGGATCTGTCGTCGTCGCGAACCGTCACTCGAGTATTCGCTGCTGGACGTGGATGGGCTGGGTGATGGTCCACGTCTCCTCTTTGATTTAGTCTTAGACCGCTTAGACTTATCGTTCTTAGTCGGGGAATTTCGTTTTCTTTGACATCTCCTTGACCTTGGAGGCTCCTCCTCAGGAGTCATCCCTTCGTCAGAGTTCATTTCCTCAAAACGTAAAATCAATATTAGATTCATATAATTAAAATAAAAGATATAGGTACCTAAATTATTTCTCAACACTACCTTTTAAAATTTCATTTAATGTTTAAAATAAAAATTGAATTAAAGATATAGATAGGTACTTAAATTATTTCTCAACACACATTCCATAACCTCTTAAAATTTAATTTAATTAAATAGATTTAGCTCCTTATTGATGAAAGTAAAAGCACATTATACGTAATCATACAACCCATCTTGCTACAGCACACTTGGCTCGCTAGGAACACTTGCCCTCAATTGATAAGCACACTTGGCTTTCAAATAACTAGAGCTCACTTGGCTCGCTAGGTACACATGACCTCTATTGATAAGCACACATGGCTTCTAACTAGAGCTCACTTGGCTCGCTAGGTACACATGACCTTTATTGATAAGCACACATGGCTTCTAACTAGAGCCCACTTGGCTCGCTAGGTACACATGACCTTTATCGATAAGCACACATGGCTTAGAGCTCACTTGGCTCGGTAGGTACACATGACCTTACCTCTATCAATAAGCACACCCGACTTGTAAATAACTACACCTAAAATTCTTGACGAAGCATATATAGGTAATACTTAACTTTAATACTTGTAAAATTCATAACCCAGTAAAATGTTAAATATATGTGGGTAATCTGTACTAAGTTACCAATCAAATTCTTTATCCAATGTAACTTTAAATGGAAAATATCTAATTCAACTTCACGTACGAAATTTGTTATTTAAAATCAAAAATCATAAAATTACTTAGTTAAATTCGTAACCCAATAAAATGTTAAATATATGTGGGTAATCTGTGATAAACACCAATAAAATTCTTTATTCTTTATCCAATATAACTTTAAATGGGAAATATCTAATTCAACTTTACATACAGAATTCATTATGTAGAATCAAAAACCATAAAAGTTTTTGTACATACCTTAACTTGGTCCTTATCCCACTTCTGAATTGTAGAGAAATAATAAATTCCTGTTGTTACAAATCACTTTATTTACACTTCGGACTTCACTAATACAATTCCTTTTCCTTATATCAACTTTACTAATACAATTCCTTTTCAAGACCTCTTGTCTGTACCGCTGATATCAGAAGAATGCCCCTTTTTAAAAAGTCAACAAACTATTTATAAGCTAAGACCGGAAACAAAATGTTTTTGATGAATTAATTTACTAAACGTGTTTCCGGTCTATAACAGACCGGAAACCCGTCCTCCCAGTCAATCCGTAGTTATTAAATAAATAGGCAATCTCCTTAATCAATTAACTGCTTATAATTTGCATGAAAATAAATAAAATGTAACTGCAAAATATATTCGATTTTACAAACAATTCATTAAAAATAAAGACTGATCCATCACACAAGAAATAGTCAAAATCACTACTTATTCTAAATACATTTTTATAAAAAGTGTATAAGATATTTTAATTTATAACAAAATCATTACACAAGGTAATTCGTCCAACCGAACATAATTCTGATGGTAAATGTATCAATAATGATATATATCTAATTGGACCGGGATTGCCCCTGCAATCAATAACAGGGGATTGTCTATCACTCAAGATTATCGGCTGTAAATTATTGCCTCTGGCTTTGTATCCGACTGTACGGTGAAACGATATACGCATGTACAGGTAGAAGCCTTGTTTGAATGACACGCTTGTCCTTATTTAGTTTATGTAAACTTTCAATATAATGACTGTATGAATATATTTAGCAGTAATAGATTTTGAATAGGCTCAAATAATTTTAGAAAAAGGTCGAATATATCAATAATTATAAAAAATTATACATAATTTTTTACCTCTCCTTAAAGCTCACCTGCTTTATATACTCGTAAAACCATTTAATAGTTCACGCACTTCAGGAAGCTACTTGTAAGTAGTGGTTAACATGATTTTGGCCTTAGGTCAAATCTGTATAATGTCTAACTGAGCTGGAATCACAATCGATACATACACGACAGTTGTCTGTCGTACTATCTGACAGTCGTGAATAATTACATTTGGCATCGTTTCATGGTATACATTATTTCTTGGGAGCCTAAATATCCATGTGCTATCATTACCTTACATAATATAATATAACCGTTATAATATAAACAGTTGTCTTTTAATGGTTAGCTTATTTTTACATTTAAGTTTGCAAATTATTATAAATAATGTATATAAAAAAGATATTTGTTCTACTTTGTTCTTTAGAACAAGTTTTGATAGTTCTTAAAGGGTTGAGGGTGCATTTATTATTGTTTTAGTCTTTTTAAAACTTATACTTTAATAAAAAGTTGATAATTCGCATACATTAAGTTATATATTTTAGTGCATACATATATTTTGTATGTAGATTGTAGGAACTGAAATAATACCTTTTTTTACCCCTTTACCATTCATATAGCCGGTTAATCGCATAAAACCACCTGGTGGTAAGCGTAAATGTGCATTTCTAAACGTGAAAATACCTTTTGATAATATGTATGGCTTTGTAACAGACATATTTGCATATTTCGACTAAAACTAGTAATGTTATTAATTTACGTAGGTACGCTAAGTTCACCATTAAACTCTTATATGACCTACTTACTATACGTACATATAATATTCACATTAATAATTAATTTCAAGTATTTAACCCACTTTATGTGTTAGGAAAATTAATCAAACGCTCAATAATCCGAGCACTACTTTGTCTTAGGTATTTATATAAAGTTCTCAACTTAGAAGGTATAAGATTACAATAAAAATGATTTCTTCTAAAAACACGGGTCATTAACCAAGCAGTACTTTCGAGAACGATCGGGTTTAGAATTACTTGCGGTTGTACCGTGACAACTGTGGCAGTGAAAGGCCTTAAGAGAGACTGAAATTAATGGACTTTATTGTCCAACGGTTAATTTATTAAAGTTTAAATGTGCGATAATTTTAACTACACGAAAGTTACAGTATTTACGTTTAACTATTTTACTATGTGCATATATTTACCTCTTAAGTTAAGTATACAATGACAAACATAATAAAGCAAGCAATACATAAAAAATTATAGCGGATGTCACGTTTCCAACTCTAAAGACAATGATCGGCAACTAGTAACGATAGCGCCCTTGCGACTCTGCAATCGATAGTTCAAAGACCCCCGGTAACGAGTTATTAGGTTTCGAAACCGCGTAGGTACTGTGTGACCCGATAAGAAACACTACTGATAGCATTCTGTGCTCATAGTATGTAAGTTTTGCACTGCTATAACGTTACAAAATGTTTAGCAATAAAAGCAAGAGGATCGTCGGAACTTTGTACCTATATAAATAATTATATTTGTGTCGTGCATTTGTATTGTTTTTAAAGTACTAATCAGACATCTTTTGATAAAATCTTAAGTCTTTCCTGCAGAGACTGAGAGATGGCTCCGATGAATCCGATAACAGCACAAGTCGTTATCTACTCCATTTATCTTTTAATTGAAGAGTAATCTAAGAATTTATTATGAAACCGCAGCAGTTGTACATTGATTAAATATAAACACGCTTTGTTATTGCCAGTTTAATAAATCAGTTAAAATGGAATTTATAATTTATTTTAAATGACCATTTCATTAGTATTAAGAAAATCTCATCAATTTATCCTTTTGTTATCAAAAATGATTATTAATTAACATGCATGATGCAATACTATATCAGTCCAACTGATGTATGATATAATACGTTTAGAGTTTTACCTCTTCACATTGGAGTTTTCAACTTTCTACTGTTAAATAAATTCTTTTCTTACATCCAAGATCGCTGTCGGGTGGTATCAATGGTCTTTTCAATTAAAAGTTCCTCGAGTCTACCTCGCTACGTTGTGTCGAGTCTTCTGTCGGTCGCTTTTTGCTTAAAACTTGCACTATCATCTATTTTATATACGAATAGTTTTTAAAGTATCTTTACCTTCACCGATGTGTTTATTCTATAGCATATGTATTTCTTTATTTTACGAGTGTTAAAATTTGAATGTCAAAACTGTTTGTTTATAGAACATATTAGTAATTATGCTTTCCCTTGTTAAATTCTGTATTCGTAAATCAACTATGCAAATAGCCTGCACTAATGGTAACGACATTGAGCTCCATCGCACTGGCTGGTTCCACTTGATTTATATTTAGTTATTTGAATTACGAACAATTATTGGACAAGGTTGTGTTACCAAGTGCTGAATTAGATACAGTGAGCTAAATATATTGAACACTCTCTAATTTAAATAATGACTGCTCTAAATATATGAAAGGTTTTATTTTTAACTAGAGACTTAACTAGCTAACGTGAGCGAAGCTGCGATCTCTGTTACTTTTAGTATGAAACCTTTCTCGAGAACCACTATATCTATTGAAACAGCATGAAAATCGATGCAGTAGTATGAGTTTATCGCGAACAGACAGACAGACGCGGCAGAGGATTTTATTTTACAATATTTTGTGACATATATGTACGTGTTAGCTGTTAAGTTATAAAGATATGCATGTGTTTACGTAATGTAATACTTTGCGAGATAATATCGCATGAGTAAAAAACTACACGTGTAATAATACTACGCATTATCTCAAGAGTTGCAAACTACATTCACATAATATATCTATCTTATTTTTTGGTTTCGTATTTTAGCCTATTTTAAATAACAATAACGTTTATAGTACATGTTTCAATAGAGCGAATTCATATTTGTGTTTAGAAGTAGGTTCTGTAGTTGCGGAACAATTGTAACTCATGAATATATGCATCAACTATTTGACTATTCACCAAAATTCACCAATAACATTATGTGAACGTAATAATTACGTTGTTATCGTTGCTTACGAAATTAAACACCATGTATCAGTATGAATATTCATGTACAAACTAAGTGCATAAGACCACCTATTAAAACAACTCGATGTACAACAATAGAAATAATCAGTTTATTATCATTTTCCATGTACCAAGAATGTTTGCAATACGATGTTGCTAGAGTTCAGATATTAAAAATAACAAAAATAAGTAACTTTGTAAATACCATGTTGTGTGTATTATTACGTACGTAAATGTATACTTTATTCACCTGTGTAATTCGATTATGACGGTTTTTGTTGTCGTCGCCGCCATTTCTAACATGTTATGATGCTCTGAGGCGGAAACAATGCAGGTGCCGTCTGAATCATAAAGTTTACAATGTCTCCCGTCCCTGCTTTATGGACCGTAAAATATTACCCCGGTCTCCGCATAACACTATAAAAATAATCTTTTGGAGTGCCGTTATATTGCAATGTAGGTCGGTTTTGGTAACTGACGTATGGTCTGGCACAGTGCAGGGTACGTTTGTTCTAATATATTTGTTTATGTATGAAATCTATTTTTAGTTTGTTAAAATGCTATCTTTACGAAGCTTTCTTTGTTGATGTAACTTAAACGATTTTATGATTCTTTTGGTTTTATAACTCGCATATATCTTTATTCTTTAATTTAAAATATTATTGCTGTATAAACAAATAAGAATATTATTTACATTCCTATTAGTTATTTCCGAATAATTCGGTGAAGCTCAGCGTGCAAGCAATCACAGCGCACTTGTCGCGGTGTCAATTTGATGTTTACATTTTACGCCGCGTTCGCTGGTGAACGAGGCCGTAAAATGTGTTGCCATGTACACGAATTTATAATTTGAATATCCTCCTGTCGACCACACATGCTCTTCCTTTTCAAAATGTATTAGATATTAACTATTTTTAAACTTTAGCTTCCTAAATACTTATTAAGTATATTAGTCTTCAAAATTCAGGAACTTACCGTGGATATTGGTTTTTGTTTTACGAATTATACGTACGATATAAAATATAAATATTTTCATGAACTATTGACTGAGATTGAATGTAATTCATATATTATTGTAGTGTAATGTATAATAGTTCTTTTACACCTTTAACCTTTACATCCAGTTACAAAGTTGCCATTATGGTAAATGGACACTAGTTAACACGTACGTGATTTATTTTGTATGTAAACAAATATGTTCAAATTTCTAAGTAACTGACTTCTATGACTTGCGAGATATCTCAGAAATTAGGTATTTTCCCACAGTAAAAATTATCTTATATGTTGACCCTGTCATTATACCAAATTTTACCAAAATTTTGTATTGATTTTTTTTTTCCAAAAAGTATGTAATGTTCGGATTCGACGCGGAATTTTATTATATCATATATGTATAGAACAGCTTGTATATAGTACATAAATTTAATTACGTAGTAATTTAATAACATAAATTCTTCTTGTTCCAGGTGACAAGTGAGCTCATTCGGCTCGCAGGTGTGTGACGGCGAGGCCGTAGTGTGTGACAGTGCTGTGTTTGTGTTCGCGTACGTCGCGTGTGCGGTTACAGTGACTGTGTGTGTGCGCGTGCGCGTCCGAAGTGGCGCCGACGCGAGCGTCAACTCAATGCCGGTGCGCCGATGGATCGGTGATCGCAGCCTGACTACGTCACAAGAGCAGCGCTGGTAAGTTGAAAACAACCCTATACACACACAACGAGGTTCATTATCGAACACTCCAAACCCGACCGCCTTTTCCCATATTACACATGAATATTTTATTAACGAGACCACTCGAAAGTATAACCTTGAACTTATTTATCGAAAAGTTACTACGGTACGAACTTGCTTTATATTTTTATTACGCTCTAACTTCAGGTGTTTTATAAGTTCGATCGATTCCACCGAAACTGGCCCCGGATGTTATTCCATATAAATGAATTTGTAAAGCAATCTAACGTACTTGTAGTTTACATAACTTGTTTCTTAAAAGGTGGTATTCTTAATCTTCATTTACATATGAAATTAATCAAATAATTATAACAAATTTTAATATAATTATGAAATATTTATTGCTTAAATGACTAATAAATTATTATCATTTATTGCGTCATTTTAATTAAGTGTAACTAATATACATGTATAACAAATATTAACTAAAGATGCAACTATTTTCTATGTTATAGATATAAAATATATATTTACTAAACATAAACGCTCTGTTAGCTTTGAAAATAAATGCCTTTTATTTGTATTTCAAAGAGAGAACCTGACCTACTTTTAGAAATGGATATTCTTGTGGAATCTTCGAATTTCATTCAGTTCGCTCGCCCGACTTGTGATTCTTAACATTACTAGGTGTTCTATAAAATAGTTTCGCACTAGTTTCGAATACCAGACGAATTAGTTTGTTATTACGGATACTTAAGTTTGGAAATAGTTATGAAATGAATTCCTATATGTATATAATTATTAAAAAATAAGTATTTGCGGTATGTAACATATTTTCGTAGAACTATATTATATCAATTTTGATAAAATATGATCTCTTTCTTGTTTAAATCTCATTAAACACGTTCTGGTAAAATAAACTACCGTTTTTCAAACTGAAACTGCGTGTTCAATCTCATCAAAATATTATCTTAAATCTAATATAATGAATTGCACATTGCATCAGTCATACGTCTGGTAGTTTCGAATTATCAGGATTTAGGTGTGAAAACAATAGATGCACTGCACTGGTATGCACTTTGGTTAGTTTCAGTAATTGATCGATCTTCGTTGCCGAAATTGGTCAAGATGATGTCATAACAGTATATTTTGAAATTATTAAAAACGAAAGATTTAAATAGGCGGTGGTAGACCAGTGGTAAACAGCTTGTAAAGCCGAGGTATGATTTGAAAAAACAAGAACTCGCATTTGGGCAACGTGGTGGACATACTCGTATTATATCGAACGCAGGTCTCTTTGCCCAGCAGTAGGATGTTAAAATATAGAGCTATAATTTATTGTAATAGAAAAATACTGTTTTTGTAAAATCTTGTCTGATAATAATTTGCAATATCAAATATTATTATCAGGTATTTTTAAATTAAATTCATTTTAATTTAATTTCGTTTATTATGGAATAATATACGGAATTAATAAGTTGACACTGAACCTATTGTTATTGTACGAATGAAACTATGTTGGAGAATTGAATTTTAACCTTTTGAATAAGTGATAATATTTAAATCTTGGTGAATAAGTTATGAAAACTAATGTGTTTTTTTCTATATTGTCACGTGGAGCATTAGAATAAGCAGTGTATACTAGAACAATGAATTTTAGTATGAATACATTTTTTTAATGATTAATTATTAAGCTTATTTAGATGTAACTGCGGGGTAAAAAAATATATTATATTTAAATTTTATAATATTTTATTAATTAAGAAAAATAAAAAGGGTTAAAATGATTTATAGAATAAAATAATATGCCATGGAAACTTGTTCATTAATCATACAAGGTTACTATGAGTTAGACATTTGCTTTAGATAAGACAACTTAACGGTTAAGTGGCAAATATTTAATTGTGCGTAAACACAGATATTACCGGAAGTCAGGAAACTGTTGTGTTGGAAGGAAAAGTGGATTCCATTACTTAATATAAAATCATTTGTGGTTTCATTATAGCCAGAAATAGAAAAATGCCTAATGTTCTGTAACGTATAAAGAACAGACCGTACCACGAAAGATGAGACTTGAAATTAATTATACATAACTCTTACTGCGAAAATCCCCCGCTACTGACGCTCGTCAAGTCTCATCTTTCGTGACACGTACTGTACCAGTGTTTTGAAGCTTTTCTTGTATTTTGTTATTGCGTATGTATAAAACTTGATGTTTAGGTCAGTAAAAATAAATAAACGTTTTTTTTTTGGTCAGCCTCTCACTAAATTTCTAATCCAATAATATTAATAAAAATAGTTGATGCATATATTTTATAAGGTTTTGTCACTTACTGAGCCTAAAATCACAAAATGCTGACAAATCCAGGTGGAGCTTAGATCGCAATCTTGAAACAAAGTTTTTGGACGATATCCCTGAAACTATGCACTTAAGAGCAAAAGCTATTGAGACCATTATTATAGAGAATAAAATTTCGCATCTTTTATTTCCTGTAAATATTTTTGTAAAACTTACTGTTTACGATTTATTTATAAATCAATAAAAAATTGATTAATCCAATATTTTTAAAGTTATCGGACGAAACAGAAAAACTGGTTCATGAAATGAGTGGTTACTCTTAAACGCTAATTAATTTAATTCAATAATTCATTTTTAACGATCAATAGCTTCCATAATTTAATTTAAATTTTATAAGCATACACTTCAATTTTATGTTTATGTATAGATAGGATTTGTTGGCATAAATTAAATAGAAAAATAATTATTTTGCTTTTGAGTTAGTTTTGCTCGTAACTAAATTCAATACGAACAAATACACGTATTTATGTGCTGGTTTAAACATTCAAGGCTAAAGTGAAGAGCAATATTACACTACGCATTAAATTAGCAATATCGCCAACAAACGAAATAAAAGAAATAAAATTATGTTTACGCTTTATTATATTTTTAAATTTCAATGTATAGGAAACTCATGATCATGTGCTGCTTACTTTTTTAACTCAATGTTTAATAACGATTTACACAAGTGCAAGCAGGAAGGGATAAAGAACTTTTCATGTAAACCACGAGGGCAGGTACATTTGAACTACAAAATGTACTCACCCCTCTTAGTCCTTTATTCATTAAGTTCACGTGGTTTTCCTACAGGCACCAAAATTTGTTTATATATACAAATTCAGCCCGTTAAAAATGCTAGGTTCTCTCGACGTGCAGGTTTCCTCACAATGTTTTCCTTCACCTTAAGAGAAGTGGTAATCATGTTAGAAAATATCAGAGGTGCAAGACCCGGATTTGAACCCGCTTTACTCGGTTATCCAAGCGAGCGCGTTACCACTATTATTGTATTATATTCAGTACTTTTGTAAATAGAACTAAGGTAATGGACCGTTTTAAAATTAATTACATTCTTATTGTTGTAGTATTGGAAATAACATGCATAACTTTACAAGAAGCGAGCTTTAAGCTTTTGAATTTAACCGGTTTCTGACGACTTTATAATATAATGTAGAAATTATAAACTTTTTATCCATCATAATTCCTGATTAGATAAAAATAATATTGTTACTCATTGTTTTATATTTTTCTCATATTTTAATTACTTAGTGCTGTTTACATAATATGTGTAGTGATATACGTCACTACGTATCTATTACCTATTGCTTTCATTACATAATGACCTACTTTAATCATATTGTTATAACAAGATAAATAATCTTTAGTTTATAAAATATTGATCATACTATGTAAACTTATTGTTCGAGTTGATAGAATGAATTGTATTCTATATTTTAAATTATCGATTTATTCATTTATTTGTATAACTAGTCCTTAGCGCGAGTGAAGCCGCGTGTTCCGCTAGTTATACATATAAACTTTCCTCTTGAATCACTATCTATTTAAAGAAAACCACATCAAAATCCATTGCATAGTTTTAAAGATCGAAGCATACATAGGGACAGACAGTATGTAGTGAAATACAATATTCAATTAAAAGGTTGTCAAATAACACGTAGGGTTTTACATAATTTTTCACAAATCTTATGAACCAGCAGACGACAAACACTCGGTTGTGAAAATGTATCTGCTGAGTGAGAAATCTTCTTAAATATGTAATATAATTACTTACCTACTTAGTTTGTCGTACATAATATTACCTTTTTTAACTTACGCAATTCTGCGTTGACCTCATAAACAAAGTATTTGTATAGACGACTCGTTTGGCTCAGTTGTTAGTGACCCTGCTTTCTGCGCCTGCGGTCGCGGGTTCGAGTCCCAGGGGTATTCATTTGTTAAGCACGAATGTTTGTTCTCCAGTCATGGGTGTTTATATTTATAATATGTAAGTATTTAAAAGTTATATGCAGTTTATCAACTATCTGGTATCCGTAACACAAGCATGGTAGCTTACCACGGAACTGGATGGCACTGTTGTAAGAATGTCCCAACATATTTATTTATTTATAGTGAAGATTTTAAAATAATAAGTATCCAAAAGTTAACAAACTTGTGCACTGCACTTTATATCATGTACAAATATTATTAAAAACTATATTAATTTTATCAAGACATCTAATATACATATTATTTAGTATTCAGTTATTTCCTTTTGTTACTCTAAATATATACATTCAATAAGACGTTAATATGATTTTTTTTAGATTATCCTTCTTTCACGCAACACTTAATCAACGAATGAATGTAATTTTTTACGTCGAGAAGATAGTTTTTTCCGGTACATTAACTGCCAGTTTCTATAACCTATCTACCGATAGACCGGTAGTTACTTTCATACTATTTTGACTACATTAAAAGTTACAACCTGTCAAAATCGTATGAAAGTATCTACCGGTCTATCGGTAGATAGGTTATAGAAACTGGCAGTAAGTGGTTTAGTTTCCCTTGGTCAGTCTCTTGCAAAATGTAGTAAGAGATTAGATATCTCAACTGAAATCGTCAGTATTATATGTATATGTATTATGTATATGTATTATGTATATGTATTATGTATATATATAAAATGGTATTGTGTACTTTATTCTTCCTATTTAATTCATTTTTTTTTATTTGACATACAATTCAATCCTTTTGTAGTTGGATTTATGGTACGTAGCCAATATCACATCGATCGGTAATATAATAAATAAAAGATATGTTCTTAAATACATTTAAGAAAAACATAGTTTTTTTAATAAATTGTCACTGTCATAGAAACTATATCACTAGCGACAACTGCTAATTAACATAAATGACCCAATAATAATTTAACAGTAGGTAATAAGTAGGTTCTAAAGTAGATCAGTAATTCAACAAGTTGTGTTTCTGCCCTAGGTAAAATGAGCGCGGCGAGACCGAGAGCGATTTGCCAACGGCAACCCTAATGACATTGAAATTGTGAGTAGACACAGATATTGATCGTTCACTCATTTCCATATAATATAACGCTAATCGGCTTTCATAACAATCGATTACTGCGTTTCACACACATACGTGTAATTCATGACTGTAATTTAAAAAATACAAGATTGAAATGGGTCATTTATATGCTTACTAGCTCTTAAACTTAAGCTCGCTTCGACGCTTTGGGCGGTAGCGGCCTTAGATACGATTCAACTTTTTCACTAAATTAGTGCCGCCATTTCAGAGATTAGTCGAAACAGACACATGGTCAGTTTTTTGTGGTCATCATGGTCAGTGTGTTGTTTCTTTTATTGTGGCATTACAAACTGACAAATCAATTTTATATATCTTTTTACATAATATACATATTTTCTTACATAATATGTATGTAATATGTATGTAAACCATTAAACTTATACTTACGTAGCTTAAATATTTTATTCTATACAACCGAATATACGTGTGAGTATGCGTTTGCATTGTTTATTTGTAATCTTTGGATTGTACAGAAGAGTTATCATAAGAGTGTCTTACTCATTGTTTGCGATATAATACGCAATAATAACGTGTTTCCATTGATTTACTTATTATCTTCATAAATATCTTAAGATTTATTAATTACAAAACTGGTAATTTATGACGTAATGATAGAAAATGTGTAACGTGGCATCATATTTACCTCTAACACATAAATTCTTATACTTTATGGAATCTTAATAATTCAATGAAGTAATATATAAGGAAAGATAATTCAAATTCTTTCATAGGATTTTACCATAACTGTATATTCATGCGCCCAAATCGCATTGGCAAAGCTCCAAGATTCAAACAATCACATTGTAAGCGCTGCCGTTTGCTCTATTCTGCAAAATTGATACATTGAGATATGCTTGATGTCTAGAAAGATTGAAAACAATTCGCAAGGCGTAGTTTTTTTGTATCGCTCTCTTTGAACATAATTTTATATATTTATAGGAGCATTATCTTGACTCTCTGTTGTATAAGTGTTTAATACCTACGTAATATTTTTTGATTAATAAAAATAAATCACAAATTAAAGTTTAAATTAATGATTAACTACTGATTCAACTCGCTCCGCTCGAATTCGTCCCTAGATACGTTTTATCAGTTAGTATACATTTCTCATATTTTAAATATTTTCCAACAGTAAAAAGTATCTCATATGTTGACCGGATAACTCGTAATGCGGAAACAGACAGACAGACAAAAATTCGAAAAACTATACATTCGAGTTCTGTATCAATAATAATTACTAATTCAATTAGATTTTCCGGATATTTAATGTACAGACAGATTCGATTAATTTAAAATTTTATTATAACTAATATATTTTATTTTTAAATTTTTAACTTCATTCTACCCATTAACGTCCGTCCAATCAATCGCTGTGATAATAAAGTTCGCAGCAACAAATTGCCTAGTTGCTTTATCATTAAACAGTTTTACACGCGCGTCAATTATGTTCTCCACACTTTAATTGACTGTGTTGCCCTTATAATTTATTCACACACATAATATATAAAGATAACATGTCAATTGTCTGTATGTGAATGAAAATTGGCTTTTATGTAATTGTATGACTCTTTACGTCAAGTATATATTATGCAAAAGATATATTATGCATAAAGAAAAGAATAATATTAACAAAATTTTACTCTATAATTTATTAACTTTGAACTTTACTTAATAAAAACATAGAGAATGATGTAGTTTTTTTATTGTCAAACAATTTTTAAAATTATAAAACTTTTAAGGCTACTCGTTTGTACAGAAACTTCTAACAGAGCGATTAAATGTTTGCAAAGTATATTTTAAAGGCTTCAATCAAAGCCCTACATTTAATATCTTAACGCTGAAGTGTCGACTTTTTTTTTCATTCAAAATAAGCAGAGTAATTTACTTTTCATTCAAATTTTTGTTATTAAATATAGTTAGGAGTAGACAAGAATATTGTTAGTATGTAAATCTTATCTTTTCAATCGAATAATTATTTGTTTTAGTATTACTATTAGAATGTTCAAGTTTTTACATTTACGGAAAGAAACTAGTTACCTATATAATATAATTGAAATAAGTTTATATAGTCTTCATTTTAGACAAATATTTTTTTAGTGGTTGAATTATTAGTCTAGAAATATACTGTTATCAAAAAAAATATTGAGAATTTCCTCAATCCGGCATTCGAACCATCGACCTCCGGTAGTGCGGCTTTACATGCTGGACACTACACAACCGAGGCAGTTTATATAATTCATCAAATATAATCCTACATTCATATAAATTAATATTCATCAGATATTGTTGGAACCTGCATTAATTTAGCAATTTGGTCGACAAAGCGAAAAATAGCGTGTTAATAAAATTAAAACTTTATACTGTATAAATTTTAAAAACAGTACAAAATGTTTTATATCATAATTTCATTTTGTGAAATTGCAATTGGCAATTTAAATTTAAAGCTTTTTATGTGTGATTATAAAATATAACTCTGTACAAATTTTCAGTTTCGGTGCACATTTTTAAAGGAAAGAATAATTCGAAATTGAAAAATACCAGTACAGTCACGTAATAAATGAAATGTTGTTCGCAGGTGACGCGCTGCGGAGCGGTAATTAAAGCGGCTCTGCCGCTTTAAATGGACAAGCGCAAGATGCTGCCAAAGAGAGCGCGTATGGATAGCATGCGGGGTCCTATCGCCAATGGACCCCTGCAGTCGAGGTGAGAATCTGTTACATACACGTAGTTGTGAATTAAACAATGGTAATGACTACACATCGGATTATATGCACTATCAAAATGCCAAAATATGCATGCAAATATGCACTAAAAAAGGGTGAAATATGCACAAAATATGCACAATCAAAAAACCATTTATTATATTATTTATTATAATTTTTGTGACAATAAACAATAACATATATTTCTAGGTTTTCTGCAGTAAACTTGTGACTTTTGTCACTTAATATTAATTTATATGCTGAAAATGACCTTTCGACGTCAACTGACGTTCCTGGGCAGAACTTGAAATTTGGCGCCATTTCCGAAGAGACCTCTTCAGGCAGAGTTTGTCCGGTGCTGTTGATGAATGCGTCAATTTTCTTTATTCCTTCAAGACCGGGGTTTTTATACAAAACTGCATTTAATTTGCCACGAACCTTTTGCGATAGTAAACTCGGAAGGGCGTTACTCTGTTTTATAATTTTTTCTAATATTTCCATGGATATGCACAGGGGAAGGTTTTTATTTTCTAGTTTCTCAATTGCATCGGGTATATTGCTGAAATGTGTTGCAAAAAGAGCAATATTTTTTTTAATTGAAGGATCTTGGGGTACCTGCTGGCTTGAATAGATTGCAATGGCGTCTGATCTGTCAAATTTTTCAACTACTTCTTTTATGGCTTCGAAATTCTCAGCATAAAACAATATAGCTTACAACTTTTTTTGTAGAAGAAATTAATTTATTGACTATCCCGAACTCGTTTCTGATCTCTTCCGCAACTCGATGTAATCCGTGGGCTAGACAGGTGATGTGAAGCAATTTTGGGTAGAATACTTTCAAAGCTTGACCAGCTTTCACCATATAAGGCGCAGCGTCAGAAACAATAAAAATAAATAAGAGAAGAAGAAGAAGCAAGGGAAATAGTGATCTAATGGAATCATTTATGAACCGGGCGATAGTTGAATGGTTTGTTTGTTCTAGGACCTTGCTAATACAACACGCCTAATACGTATATCTACTGAAATAAGCACTATCAATGAAAAAGTACCCAAATATGCAATAACGCTATAAAAATAGAATTATATACATTTGCATATGCAAACATGCAAATGCATATAATCCGATGTCTAGTAATGACAATAAGAAGTTAAAGCATTTTTTCTATACGTCAGACGCATTGCACGCATCACGAGAAAGTGTTTTTGAATTTATTTTTATTGCAGTATCTATTTTTATTGCAGTAAATGTAAACTTTTAGATTCACATTAAAAATTTGTAATATATAAAACAAGAAATAATTTAAAAATGACCTAGTGCAAAAAAGACAATTGAAATTAATACACTATTTATTGAACTCTTTATTTTGATACCCCACTCGATAGAGTAAATTTTATTGTTTATAATTTTGATATACTGGGTATATTATTTTGATATACCCAGTGTCACTCTCTCAGTTGAGACGAATCTAACGACACCTCTTAAGCTAATATCCATCAAGCCTTTTTTAGGCTACAGAGCTTGCCACAGAAATATACATACCTACATAATATTACAACATACGCATACTCGAAAAACAAATACCACCTTCTGGCGCATTCGGGTAATAAAACAGCCCTCTCATCGCTTTATCAAGTTTTTTAAGAAACTCACGCCTGCAATCATCTACATCTATACTGTAGTTAAACGCATTTGCTTTTAAACATCTCAAAATTTTATATGCTTCAATATGTTTTCGCGGTTCTTTGCAAAGCTTGAACACGCTATTACTATTCAACTCTGTACATTGAACTTGTATTCTAAATAATAAACATAAGAATACAAACATGAAACAGGATGTGCTTTAGAGTTCACGAATTGAATGAGCACAAAGATTAGAGATAAACTTTTGACATGCAGATTCGTAAGTTAATGGTTCTTTCTTGTAACAAAGTTGATTTACATATAGTTTTATTATCATACTACTCTCTCGGCTTCGTCCCTAGATTTAGAGTGAGCGAAGCCGCGGGTTCCGCCAGTTTATACCATTCTCGAGAACCACTCTATCCTTTATAATGGTGATATTATCTACTCTCTTACTATTGGTGAAAACAGCATGAAAATCAGTGCATTAATTTGTGATTTCATCGCGAACAGACAGAGACAGACGCAGCGGAGAACTTTGATTAATAGTAATATGTAATTAAAATTTTGCAATATTTAGTTTGTAGTTATCATACTTTACACGTATTGTTAAGTTTAAACTTTAAATATTTATTGTTGTGTTCCATCAAAGATGCAAAAAGTGTTGATACAAAATTTATTACGCGTAAATATGTTTTTCTAAGAAAACTAGATTTCTATGATAATTATTACTCATCGTCAGTAAGATGAATAATTACATCTAAAAAAAATTGCAATAAGATTCGATTTTATTGCCGACTAAATTCATGGTAAGCTTCGAAACCTGTATTACAAGATAGCAGATACTTGATACACTACACATAACTACATAGTATAAAACAAAAGTCGCTTTTTCTGTCCCTATATCTCTATGTATGCTTAAATCTTTAAGACTACGCAACGGATTTTGATGCGGTTTTTTTTAATAGATAGAGTGATTCAAGAGGAAAGTTTATATGCATAACTAGCAGATCCCGCGGCTTTGCCTGTGCTAAATCTAGGGAAGAGCCCGAGCGAAGCGAGGGCGAGTCGCTAGTATTATATAACTTATAACACATACATATTATAAATATGAACACCCATGACTGGAGTACAAACATTCGTGATCAACAAATGAATACTACCATCAGGACTCGAACTAGCAACCACCTGCACAGCAAGTAGGGTCGCAAACGAGTGCACGCGTTTTCCTATTCAAGTATTAAGATGTCTACCCTAGTCGTAATTTATTTATCCAAAACGTAGAGGGTCATAATAAACGACGAGAGCACTTGCGTTGTGGCGTCGGCCTCGAATGTCCTTGATATTCGCCGCGCCGTAAACTCATAACCGTTGATTATATTATTATCGCACCGAACGAATACAAACATAAATTACATAACTCGTTTAATGTCGGCATGTTTGATTGTCGGCACCGTTTGTTCAAGTTATTTGTTAGGTACTGGGTAAAGTTGAACTGATTCTGCTATATTTAGTATCTACCTAATATATTCCAATTTTATATATTGAAAAAACATCTTAAAAAACTATTATAAAAACTAAGAGTACTGAGTAGTGAAGATATCGCGTAATAAGTTTACTCCAACTGGACATAGGTACGTTGATTTACTAAGCTTTTCATACTGAGCTTTAATACGAGTTCAAAAAGATAAATTATATTTTTGATAAACATACTTTTATGTCTGTCAGATAAAGGTGAAAAATGGAAGTTGTAGCTTTGTGTATTATCATAATTTGTAACCATTTGTTTGCTATTGGACTTTATAACTTTGAAAGCAGTCAATAATTGAACGTATTGAATATAGATTATACTGTGATTTAGTATGTAGTCTGCGTGCCGCGTCGACTTTAATACCCTACTAATGAGGTTTAAATTAACTTCAGTCATGCAATCCTACTATTCACGCTTTTACGTGTTAAGATGATACCTTTCAACTAACAAGCTTTAGAACTTGGAATATATTAGTATCCCATATTAATGTCTGCTAAGTCTCAATAAAAGCATTTTTATTTTATTTTACACGAGCGACTCACATTTATGTTACGTTATGTTTAGTATAATTTTATGAGACATGAGATATTTTGTCGCAATAAAAATATGCTATATGCTGCAAGCTATAATGATCAAATTTCGTCAAAATCTGTCAAATTGTTTTTTCACGATGATGCCACGACAGACGTTAATTCTAAAACTAAAGGTTTAAGGATATACTGACGACACGTTTGGCTCAGTTGGTAGTGCTATTGATTCTACTTTCTGTGCTAGCGGTCGCGGGTTCGAGTCCTGCTGGGGGCAGTGTTAGTTAAGCACGAATGTTTGCTCTCTAGTCATGGTTGTTAATATTTATAATATGGATGTATTTAAAATGAATATGTGTAGTATATTAACCATGGACGTATTACCTAAGGACCAGTCATAAAATACAAATGCATGAAAACACTTTCAACCATTTGAATTTTGAAGTATAACGCACACAAAGAATTGACACAATACATCAAAATTCACTCTAATGCTAGTGCTTGAACGTAGTCGATAAAATACATACATCAATGACATTTTAAATATTAATAATAAATATTGTTTGATTTTTCGCCGACAATCAAACCCAGAACGTTCGAATGGGAAAGAAAAGGCGTATCATAAATAAGCTGTAAGGCAAAGAAAATAAAGGGAGAATAAAGGTGGGGTAAGCTTCCGGTATTTATATTTTAATTATACTAAAATAAGCAGGACATTGTTATGAACTTTTTACTCAATTATAGTTATTATAGACTTCAAATTTTTTGTTAAGAATTTCTTTTCTCTTTCGAGAAGGATCCCTAGGAAATCTAAAATTTTGTGTAATTTATGTGTTAAAATAAAATAAAAATTAAGTACACATACTAATTATAATTTTTGCATTTATAATGTTTTTATTTAATTATAAAAATATTATTATAAATTTATTGTCATCAGATTGTAGGATACTGCGATAAAAGTATTTTATGTTATTGTACTGTACAAATAACATCCATTATTCGCTTAGTTATTTCGTCAAATATCGATATATTTTTCGACATTGTCAAGCACTAGTCGATGTCAAATGGACTTACTCGACGGTTCTGTCATTTGTTTTGAACAGTATAATCCAGCCATTTTATGATGGTTGTCAGATGTCAACAATACATAGATATATCGACTATATTTAACATAGTTGAATAATACGAAATTTTATTTTACATTTACTTAAATTTTGTGATAAATAACATTAAATGTAATAAAATATATTACTTACAAGTGAAAAGAAATAGTGCTGCTTCCGCTGCTATAGTTTTTACACCATCTAATAGAACATTTAGTCATTTTTGGGAGATGTTTTGTTGACAAGTAAGTGCTTGAGACTGACGTAAAATCAAACGGCCAGGCCTAAAATATCCTGATTACTGTCAAGGCCGGTAAAGGTACGTCAGCTTATGTGTCTCGTCCTTAGTTAATACGTCTATGATATTAACTATCTGGTATCCGTAATACAAGCCTCGTAGCTTACCACGGAACTAGATGGCGCTGTTGTAATAATGTCCCCACATGGTAGGTTTTCCAAAATTTGTCATTGTCAGTAAGAATTTCATTACGTAAGTATATGTATGTAGTTTATTACTAATCATATATCGTCGGCGTAGGTGGAAAACTAAATAACTGCGAATTTGGCCAAATTGACATTTAATTATTTTCATAACACCCAAAAAATACCGCATATTTTACTCTAACAAACATTTTCATATCATGTCCCGTTTCAGAAATATAGCTATTTTTTATTCCAAATGCTAAAGTAAATATGCTGAAACTAGCACTAAACAGTAGAAGGAAAATGAATCAACTGAATAAATAAATTGATAACTATGATTTATGATCAGTTGAATGTTTAATGACTTAAATAAAATAAGTTGTTTAATTTATCTTGGAAAAAAAATTGGAAAAAGAATCAGTAAATCGCGATTTTCTCCAAACTAGAAAATTTGAGTTATTTAGTTCTCCACCTACGCCAACGATATAATAATTACAATTTTAAATTTTTATCTAAAAACTTAAAATTTACCTAACTGAACGTTTTTCTGTGTTCTATTACAAAATCGGATTTCCTCCTCGAGTACTCCCAGCGTACTGCACACGTAACCAAAACACATTAATAAAACAAATCCAACAACGCCATTTTCATCCCGCCTTGACCTATCTCTAACCTTCCCCGACGCATTGCAGATTTACTTCTAACTTTACAGAGTTTACATTTTATATACTAATAACCAGTTTAGAAATTATTATTTAACGAAATCTATCATTTTATTAAAATTATAATGGACGGTGTAATTTGTGTACTTCAATATCGTATGATGAAAATGTTATAAGAGAAACTTTCAACAAGGTTAAAATGATGTCATGTATAGCAACTTTGGAGCTTTTGGAGCACAACAAGTAAATTAGTTTAGAAGTCCTTGGTATCAAGTACTGCGTAATATCGCAGAGAAACAATATGCTCGTCAGACATTTCCTAGAATCAATCTTAATTCACTTTCGAAGTCCGTAGAGCCTCCCCAAGCCTAAAAAGCCTCGTCCATCGGGTTTAGTCAACTTATTCTTTTCCCGCGCTAATCCTATTTACTTTCCATCAAACTTGCCCAAAGGGGTTGCCTCCGCGATACGCCACTACCCCATCTCTTTGTTTGCCCCCAAATCTGTTTTCGTCTGCCCGGCAAAGTTCGACGAAATTCCGTAAAACTTCCCCCCCTTCGGAATTACTTTCTCGTTTCACCCGCCGAAACTTTCAGCGGCAATAATAATAATTCTGCCTCGCTATGACGAAAGTTTAATTTATTAGTTTAATCGCACTGGCGCGGCTTTAATTATTCCGGAGCAGTGGAAGGGTCCCCAAATCGTTTTAATCTACTTCGAATGTTAGATTACGTATCCCAAGTAGCCGATATTTGATTTGGAATCCAATTTGTCCGTCGATTCGATTTGATCGTAGCTATCCCGAAGATTTGGGCAAAGGTTGCCATTATATAATATATACCCCCATGTAATTTATGGCGTCTTAAAGTAACGTTGGGTCTCCTAATAAATTTCACCGGCACATTTACTTTATTCGTGTAGGAAATGAATTTTAGAATTACATCACTATTAAACCATAATAACTACTTACAAATTATATTATACTTGGGCCATAAAATAAGCTTATTTACATTTCAAAAATGCATATAATAATACTCCGATTAAGGAATAAAGAGTGCGTTAGTGGCTAATAAAATTTACATATTAAAATCTTGCACACAATAGCTGTAGATTTTGGTACTAAATGCTAGCAAATAACAAAAAAAGGTGTGTGCAATGCAAATGCTACACGTTCACATCGATTGAATGCGCTAAACCCTTCGTATAAGCCAACACCTCATTTTATTACTTTTTCTTCGATCAAAGAATGCAGTATGCTTCTTACTAGAACTAGTAAATATATTTGTTTTGTATACGTTTAAGTTAAGTTAAATTAAACGTTTAAAAAACCTCATGGGCGAATCCGGGCGAAACGAGAATGAGTCGCTAGTATACAAATATAAAAAATAATAATAAGATCAATCTCTCAAGAACTCGGTGAATATAATACGTTTTTATATTATGTCGATGTAAAAATTGAACATTGCATTTTATTACATACTAGCGACTCGCCCTCGCTTCGCTCGGCCTCTTCCCTAGATATAGCTCAGGCAAAGCCGCGGAATCTGCTAGTTATGCGTAGTTTTAAAGATTTAAGCATACATTGGGATATAGGGACAGAGAAAGCGACTTTGTTTTATACTATGTAGTAGTAATGAAGTTATTTTTAATCAAACCAAACGGATAGCTTTCATACAAAACATCGAACAGTCTCGATCGTATAACAATCAGTTAGTTGGACGGACGGATGTAGTTTGAATAGTTCGTGAATGGTTTGCTTCTACTGCCGAAGCTAAATAATGCAACAGTCTTTGTTTTATTGTGGTAATCAATAGCTAGTCTATTTATTATTGCGTGTTTCAACTTATATTGGTTTCTGAAACTTCTAACTATGCTTTAATATGGCAAGTAAGTTCATGTTATGTTGTAGATACTGACGTGTTGTTATATAATGATACAGGAAAGTGTGTATATGATAGGGATATTTCTTATATTTATCAATTATTATCAATTGAGATATTATAAGTAGTTTTTAATATTTTTAAGATTAATATGTGTAAAAATTCAATTTGAATAACTATTCGTAATCGATCTCGGGGTAATGGCATTATAAATAAGACAATACAGCTCTTGCAAAACTGTTTACATGGTAACAACACGTATTCAATACCAATGTATGTATTCCCATGGAGAATGTGCTCGACAATTAGTCGCAAGCGAAACAATTCCGCTTGATTAATATGCACTGGGAATCGCCTACAATGATGCAACAACTGTACGAACGTAACGCTATCTACGTATAGTTGTGTGGGCTTGTTTGGGTTCGTAATTATTAGTCCGAACTGTTGTTGATTTATAATGCACTAGCATATCCTCCGGTTCGGCCCGCGTTCTTATGACCGGGAAGTAAAATCTTACATTTTACATAATACTATCGTAAATATACTATCAATTTTTCAATATTACATAAACCAGTAGTTTCTGAGATTAGCGCGTTCAATCAATCAAACTCTTCAGTCTTATTTTTCTATTGTATCCGTTTGTATTGGTTTGTATTTAAAATTCAAAATAGCAATGATTAGCTTGATCATGAATAATATATTTTTATGCAGCTTAAAGTAAGCTGATATTTCTCGTAGGTCAAGGCCTCCATATATGCAACATTTAAAAAAAAAACTCTTTACTCTCATTTTGTTTTTGGTTTTATGTTATTCTAGACTAGAAAAACATTTCATATTACAGATTATTTTTTATCAATGGTTTACTGTTCATATTACACTTGTACTTGTATTAGATCCCAAATGCTTAGTGCGGCTAATCACAGAAAATAATTTTGTAAGTTTTTATACGTAGATAAAATGATTATTAGTCACCCTCGCTTCAATTGGGTTCGACTCGATTAAAAATAAATCTGTCCGACGTTAACTTTTCCGGGATTCCAGATTTCATCCATATATGTTCAGCCGTTCTTGCGTGATTGATTAATAACACATATCCAGCTAATCATCTAAACTTTCATATTTAAAATAATAAATATAAATTGTTACTTACAAAAAGAAGGTACCGGTATGATGATATTTGTTAATTATTTTGGAAAAAAAATCGTCGTTTTTACACTTTTCGCATTATAAATCCGAAGCACATATAGGAGTAAGGTCTCTAGAAGTACTATAGTTTGTTTAAGCTTTAAGCTCTCATTTTGTTTATTTATCAATGTTTATGTGCGATAAGGTTTTAAATAATTGAATAATAAAGAACATATATTTGGTATTTTACGTGTGTGTTGTTTGTTACAGGCCCTTAGTGGCGTTACTCGACGGTAGAGACTGCACCGTCGAGATGCCAATACTGAAGGACGTGGCCACAGTAGCGTTTTGCGACGCGCAGTCCACGTCGGAGATACACGAGAAGGTGCTAAACGAGGCCGTAGGCGCTCTCATGTGGCACACCATAATCCTTACCAAGGAAGACCTAGAGAAGTTCAAAGCGTTGCGGATCATAGTCCGCATCGGGTCCGGTGTGGACAATATCGACGTTAAAGCGGCGGGAGAACTAGGTAATTTAATTTTATTAGTGCTTTCTTTGTTATTAGTAGCATCAGACTTATCGTTTCTACCTCGTATTAGATTTACTTTAATAATATACAATGAATACTACTAATACTCCACACTACTACTACACACTACTACACTACTACTAGTACTCCATTATTTAACTTGTATATTTTTAAATTTGAAATAATAGAATGTGAAATTAAATTAATTATATCTAATGCTTTTATGTACAAAAATTATGTCAAAATTCTTTTGAAAAAGTCGTGAATTTTGTACAAGCAGATTATGTTCTTGTGGTGTATTTATACAAATAATAATATGAAGTACCTATGATTCGTCAAAACTTTATACGTCGAACGCATTATCAAAATATGAAAAGAAAATGTTAAAATAGGTATGGGGCGTTCTACTTTTCTACCGACAATGACGTGTCTCTTCTTGAAAAAAAATCGGTATTTGTCCAAAATTGCAGTTTTTCGAATTTTATTTCCCCAAGATTTTTTTGGACCATACAGAGATTATAATAATACTAAAATTTCGTTTTTATTTTTTTTTGCTTTCTACAAAATCATTGTGACATAGTATTCGAAATGTGTGACAGAGGTGTTTTACATACAAATGAAATGTGTCTCTTTGCGCCACCTAATGTTACAAAATGATCTCGCTTAAAAAAATCATATAGAATCCTTTAATATAAAATTATTTATTGAACTTCTGAAATATTATCATTAAATTTATTAGAATATAATAAACGTAAAGGTTCACATTATTAAACAAAAAAATATTTTATTGTTGGGTCCCGCTATGTATGTTTTTTTTTGCTATCTTCCGTCACGCATTTCGCAAAACAAAAAACGCTTCTTAGCTGTTTGACCTTTAATACTAAGCATCAGTACGGTTCCCTCTTCCCCCTTGGCCTCAAGCCTTGAGGACCCACCCGGGAGCGAGCCGAGTTATTCGCCTGCAGGAAGTGAACAGAGGTGCGTGTGTTTATTCGGCGACCGCTCTGTCACGTAAGTTACTATTTTGAAATTTTATTGTAATTAATATTTATATATGTAATATTATTATTTCCCAGCAAATCTGTCATATTCACCCACTTTTACGAACAATTTGTGATTTTGTGAACGATAAAATCCTCGAACACTATTATTTTACACTTCTGTCACGAGGCACCTCTGTCTCAAATAAACTGTGACGGAGTAGCATAACTCGTGACGAAGTGGTAATTTTTGTCTTGAACTTTGCATTGATTGATTTTTACAATAGTTAATTAATATTTTTTGTGTTCTATATATTACATTATCGATTAATTATTTTATTCATTTAAGGTATTATTATCGGGTTAATTAAAAATGGCGTTACAATTTGAAGACTTATTGCCCATTGCCTGAACATGAGATGGAAGTTAACGACAGCCCAACCTCAGATTTAAAAGAACCACTGGCTGATATAACCAACATAATTAGAGCTCCTACAAAGGGATTTTATGAGACTGTTTATACTTCTACTTCAAAAGATGAAGATGATCAGCCTCTTGTTAATCAGAAAAAAAATGTGCACATAAAACCGGGTACTTCATATGACCTGTCTGTTGACAACATCCACCCATTATTAATAAAAAATGGTACACATATGTTAGTAAAAGTACCCAGTAAAAACAAAGTCGAGTACACCTACTTAGGAGTAGCAAAAAGTTGTGTGGATGAAGATGGAGATGTTCAGGTAATGTTTTATAAAACTGTTGATGACACTGGAAAAATATTTAAATTAGTAAAATCAGATCTGTCAGATGTGATGTTTGAAAACTTGATAAAAATAATTCCAAGTCCTAAAGAAGTCAAAAGAGGAAAGCGTGTTTATTACGAATTTGATAAACCAATAGAAGTATTTGAAAAGTAGAATAAGAGAAAAGAGAAAATTAGTCTGATTTTACGTGATCCAAAGAATGGTTCTACCAAGACATAATATATTATTTAGCATTATAAGAGAAGCATTATGTTTTGTTATCGTTTTAGAAACATTAAAAATGTTAAAAAATTAAGTTCAAATGTTGGCTTATTAATATCTACCACTCTATCACACTCTGTCACAATTTTGTCCCTCTTGTAACTATACGTCAATGTAGCATATGATTCTATATATTGAAAACATATATACTAAAATAACGTATTATATTATTACATATTGACCATATAAGGTATTAACAGAATTTCGACTATGTTTATTTCAATTATTTGCAAAATATTTCAAAGTTCATTATCTTAACGAGCAAAAATGTGACAGAGTGGTATTAAATGTCATTTTTTATATATTTGTAATAAAAATTCTTATAAATCGAGTTACATGATAATAAATGCTTGTATTCTAGTTAAGCAAAGTTAAAGAAAAACTGAAAATTTGATTTTACATAATAACTAATAAATATATATTTTTTTGTGACTGAGGTGTTTATTTTTTCTTACTATTCCGATAGAACTTAAAATAAATAAAAGATATAAAATAAAACTTCGATGCATTATACATTTCTGAAATCTTCGATAACTGGACAATGATTTAAAAATACATTTTATAAAGAAATACACTTTTATTTTTTTTAAAAATCAAAAAATTTATCACTCAGATTGTCGGTAGAAAAGTAGAACGCCCCGTATATACCTATTGGTACAAAAAAGTTTTAAGAGCTAAATTACAAACAAACAAAGTACATAGTTATAAAATTGATAAAATGGTTATCAAGTTCTCGATATAAAGAATCTTTTTATAGACAATAATAAAATTGAATGTCATCGCTTCTGCACGTACTGTATACTGTACGTGTGTACGTACTGTTTATTATAGTAGTATTTGCTTTATTATATCTCATTAAAAATTTTAATACTTTTACGTGTATATTTACGTAACTGTAAACTTTGTAACGTTTATCGTGTCGTCTTCATTGTGCGTGATATTGTGCAACTATGAATGCAAACTGAACAAAAATCAGTAAATTTAAATACTAGCTATCTTTTGCGTTAATTATATAATATTGGATAATCAGCTTTCATCATACAAAATTTTATCAATGTCTGTCTAGTAGACAGACATACAGACAGACAAAAATTTAAAAACTACAGGTTCGGCCCCTATATCGATAATAATGACTGTTTCAATAAGATTTTTTAAATAATATTTGATGTTCGGTTCGGTTACATACAGTATTCTATTGTCTATCTGTTCGTCATCGTAACTACATGAAAATCAGAAAGATTGTAAGTTACTATCGATTGTATCAAGATTGATCATCTCTATGGTAATCAGCAGTTTTTTTTAGTGTCAGTAGATAACAAGGATTCCTGATAGTTTCGTAATTTCCGTCGGTCTGACGCCGAGACTGGAAAGATGTAGTGTGGCATGGATATAATACTTACTGCATATTTTTGGAGTACAGTACCCACACTTTGTTTAAATAGACTGGCCCTCCATACTCTGCTTAATTTGTTATTAGGTATATCCAACACGACAAGATATATTTTCTAACAAATAATGTATCCTTTTTTTCAGGGATAGCTGTATGTAATGTGCCGGGTTACGGCGTCGAGGAGGTGGCGGACACGACGTTGTGTCTCATATTGAATTTATACCGACGGACGTATTGGCTCGCCAATATGGTACGGGAAGGGAAAAAATTTACAGGTAAATCAATATCAATGAATTTAATACTTTCTTAGGTTTACGCGAATATTTGACGCGGATTTATTATGATTTTTGGTCCGCGACAAAGTCCAAAAAGATTGTTTCGTTTATAATATCAATGAATTTATTAAAATTTTAATTTACTTTCAGTTTGTAGTTTACATATCATAAAAGTCATGTTGTATTAATTTTTTTATTATAATAGATACCCTAATTCCGCAAGGGTCCGTCACTGGGGATACGTTTTAACAATTAACAAAGATGTTTCAGAAATGTTATATTTTCCCGCTGTAAAAAGTATCAGGTGTATGTTAACCTGGATAGCCAAAAAACAAATATTATGTATTATAATAATTATTATTCGTATTACATTTTACGAATTTTTTACACCGCATAATTTTATTGTATCGTAAAGTATCGTTTTGTTGTATGTTAATTTAATATATTAAAGAGCATTTTAAACACTTATTAATGTATAAAGAAGTGTTATTCAATTTAATTATTATTAGGTGTGTGTTGTTTGTAATGACTTGGAAATATATGGATTTTTCAATGAAATAATAAGTACTTGGTACAACTCGTATTTGATTTTATATGAATATAATCTTTTATTAATGTCTCATTAGTTATTTACATAAGTTTATTTTTAATAGAGTTAAATGTTACATGCATGTATGTAAGATCTATATTTAGATATATGTACTTTTATCGTAGTAAACATATTATTTGGTAATTACACGGCGGTTTAAGTAAACACACTTAGCCAATTTAGGTAAACATTCAATTTAAAACCTATTCATGTCAGTTTCCGCTACTTGTAAAATATAGGGATTTTGTAGATTTGGAATTTCGTAGTATAGCTTATTTAATGATTTATCTGTTTGTTTGTCTATTTACGAACAAAATACATGGTAGTATTTTATCATTTTAAAGTTATCTATATGTTTTTTTAGGCTAATATTAAACGTTACAGCACGCATTTTCATACGGTTTTCACCAATATATTTATAACGATATTGGAGCTTTATTTTTCGTAAATGAAATAAAACGTTTATCTTTATTAAGGTCCATCAAATTTTCTTCACAACACATTTGGTCTTTGGATTAAGTCAAGATGTTTTTATAAGCTTTCATAGTAAATGTATTTAGGATTTTGATAATCTATACTAATATTATAAAGCAGAAGAGTTTGTTTGTTTGTTTGATTGGTTGAACGCGCTAATCTCAGGATCTACTGGTCCGAATTGAAAAATTCTTTTTGTGTTGGATAGTCCGTTTATCGAGGAAGGCTATTAATAGGCTATATTATATCACGCTACGACCAATAGGAACGGAGCATCAATGAAAAATATTGCAAAAATGGAAAGGGCGGTCACTAGTGCGAGGTACCATAGTGCGCGACCCAGAAAGAAATTGGTTTCCGGTCTTTGGAACGCGTGCGTAGCCGCGGGTAAAGCTAGTATTTTACAAATTTAAATGTAAATATTGCAGGTCCAGAGCAAGTGCGCGAGGCGGCGGCGGGCTGCGCGCGCATCCGCGGCGACACGCTCGGCATCGTGGGGCTCGGTCGCATCGGCTCGGCGGTCGCGCTACGCGCCAAGGCGTTCGGCTTCAACGTCATATTCTACGACCCGTACCTGCCCGACGGCATCGAGAAGTCGCTGGGCCTCACCAGGGTGTACACGCTACAGGTGACTTACATACCCTTTGTAACGTCCCACTGCTAGGGATGTCTTCCCTTCAATACGCCAGGGATCAGGTCATAGTCCACCACGCAGGACAAGTGTGGGTTGGCGGACTATACTTGTCTAGGTACTCTCAGACATGCAGGTTTCCTCACGATGTTTTCTTATACTAAAGCGTACTGTTAAACAATCAGTAACTATGTCAGAAATGATTGCACATGAAAATGTCTTGAGGGGCAAGACCTCGATTTGAACTCTAATCACTCTGTTGTATCCAAGCGAGTGTGCTTCCACTGGGCTACCGTTGCAGTTTACGAATGACGATTTAAATTATATATTTTTAAGAATGCTGTTGTGGTACTCATTTACATGTAGCATATACTTTTGAAGAGGTAATTTTATTACTCAGTTTGAGCTATTTCAAGATTTTTGACTAACTATGACTACAATTTTTAATTTTTTTTTTCTGTATGGTTTGTAACTAAATATTTTAAATATTTTGAGAACAATGAAAACTTTTAAGACATAATATGTATTTTAAATGATATAAATTCCCATTCTCCATATAAGTTCAAAAGTGAAAATCATGTTATTGCAATAATAGAGTTTCCATTTTCTTGTTTCCAGGACCTCCTTTTCCAGAGTGACTGTGTGTCATTGCACTGCAGCTTAAATGAACACAATCACCACCTAATTAACGAATTCACTATCAAACAGATGCGCCCAGGTAAACTATACAATTATTGCTTATTGTTAATTTTATATATGGATGTTAAAATGCATTGTCTGTCTGTATCCAATACGACTTCATGAATAATTTTGATGATGAATATAAAATGAGGTCCATTATAATAAATATTCTTAGAAAAAGCCAAGTTGATTTTACCATGATGTTCATGAGTTTTGTGAACAAAGATTAAATTAGTATGATTTTTTAGGCTTAGAATAATCAGTTATTGTATTATATATAGTTGCTTATTTATGTTTTTATTCATGTTGTTATAATGTATAAGTTGTTTGTGTTACATAAATATCTGAACAGAAAATTATGTTGTCCTGACATGATCCAAGACTCAAAGTCAGGATTACCACACAGGCAATTCATATATTATAAAGCAGAAGTTTGTTTGTTTGTTTCTTTGGTTGAACGCGCTAATCTCTGCAACGGCTGGTCGGATTTGAAAAATTCTTTTTGTATTGGATATTCAGTTTAGGAGCGAAGCACCAATGAAAATTGTTGCAAAAACGGGAAGTTCTGCGAGGCACCATAACGCGTGACTCAGAAAGAGATTGTTTTACGGTATTTAGAACGCGTGCAAAGCCGCGGGAATTGCTAGTAAAACAATATAACTATATATATTCTTTATTGCACTTAAATTTTTTTACAAAGAAATTAAATATTAAAAGATATAGGCAAAGGTGGCAACTTATCCCTATAAAAGATTTCTTCCAGTCAACCCATGGATGTGAAAGATATTATTCAGTAGCGGGTTTATATGTGCAGGTTATATAAACATACATATATATACTTACATACAGGCCCGCCGCTAGCTGTTTAAGCGCCCTTGTGCAATACCGATTATTATACCGCCCAAGACATCATCGCAGTACCTAATTAAATAAGTTATGGTTTAAAAATCCGAATATGTCAGTAAACGTTTTTAACTCATCGAATCTATCCTTTAATTTTTAGTTATATAAAAATATATTTAACATGCAAATTGTGAAAATGTTTCGTTTTCGTTTCGATATTTGTTTTTGCCGCCCCTTTGAAAATGCCGCCCTTGTGCGGTGCACACTTTGCACCTTAGCACGCGGCGGGCCTGCTTACATACATACAATTATTGTATTAAATATGTTTGTTTGTTTGTTTGCGTGTGTCAGGCGCGTTCCTAGTGAACACGGCGCGCGGCGGGCTCGTGGACGACGAGGGGCTCGCGTCCGCGCTCAAGCAGGGCCGCATCCGCGCCGCCGCGCTCGACGTGCACGAGAACGAGCCCTTCAATGTCTTCCAGGTACTGATATACATGCTTTTATTTTATGGTAAGAAGGGGGCGAACGGGCAGGAGGCTCACCTGATGGGAATTGCTGGCTTGCAGATGCGTTGCCGGCCTTTTAGGAAAGGGAGGGAGGAGGGAAGGAGAATGGGCTTCCCGGACGAAACGCGACAGCATAGCTGCCACTTCACGCCGGTCTTCTGTGAGAGAGTGGTACTATACGGGGCGTGCCGGCCCATTCGGCTTTATATCATCATCATCAGCCATTTTTAACGTCCCACTACTGGGCACAGGCCTTCCTCAGTATGAGAGGGATTTATATATGTGTATAGTGAGATGGGGCTTTTATATATAGTGAGACAAATATATGAGGTGTGGCATTTGTGATTTAAACTTACTTCACTTGGTTAGACCAGCGAGCGCGTTATTACTGGGACTGGGACTGTTTTATAGTAATAGGAATCTATGATCTATTATGATATATAATATTCCGGTTACGATTAGCTATTTGAACAGGGAATACTTTATTCTTCTAGACACGACTTTTATGTGCTTTACGAGGCACAGGGGTGAAATGTCAATAACCTAATTCCGGGGTATTGCTGATAATATTCTCACTCTCCTAACAGAAAGACTCAGTAATTAAATTTGGCTTTGAAACGGGGCTCTAACTCAGCACCATTAGTAATTAACATGTGTGTCTTGACCACAGCAAGGGCCGCTGAAGGACGCGCCGAACGTGCTATGCACGCCGCACGCCGCGTTCTACTCTGACGCGTCAGCACAGGAACTACGCGAGATGGCCGCATCAGAGATCCGGCGCGCTATAGTCGGTCGCATCCCCGAGTGCCTCCGCAACTGCGTCAACAAGGACTACTTCCTGCCGGGGTCGGCGCCCGCGCTGCCGCCCCCCGCGCCGCCGCTGCAGCCCCCGCAGCCGCCCGCCGCGTACCCGGAGGGCATGAACGGCGGGTACTACGGCGGGGGCGCGCAGGCGGCGCACTCGACGACGGCGGTGCACGAGCCGCCCGCGCTGCCGCAGCCGCCCGCGCCGCAGCCGCCGCCGCCGCAGCCGCCCATCACTCTGGTTAGTTCTACACTACTATACTGTTTCGTGCCTCGGAGAGCACGTAAAGCCGGTCGTGTCGAGTTGTCGTCCCACCGGAGTATGAGAGTGATAGGAATAGAGAGTGCACTTGTGTCTGCACTATAATATCTCCTGCGCAGTTGGCCAGTCTCAATGAGATTGGCCGCCATTGCCGGAATCGGTCGGAGAACATTATTATTATTATTATTACTATACTGTAGTATTGGAGGATAGATTTCTTAAAATTGAGATATCTTGTGGCTGTAAATAGTATTATTTCGACTGCGAACTGGCAAACGATACTGTCTCAATTTGACAACTTTACAGTATGAAGAAAAAACTTGTTTGAGTCATTAATATAGCATCTAGTAAATTAAATTAAATAAAAATACGTGGTTTATAAATATTTTTATTGCACATGTTATTAAAAAGAAAAGTAGCATTTTATATGCTTCCTTCTAATATAAAAACGAGATAGGACAATATAAATCAACTAGGAACAAAAATTGAGATAGGACCGGTTGCCAGTTCACAGTCGATATATTATGTATTGACCCGAATCAGCTATCATCATACCAAATTTTATCAAAACCTGTCCAGTGGTTTACCTATGATGCAATTACAGATAAACAAACAAACATACAAAAGTTCTAAAAACTTATTTTGTTACGCTTATGTTTCAAATATATAGACTTATTTATTTTTGTTATTTGGATTATTTAAACTCCTAATTCTTAAATGGCATTTAATATCGCAAATAACATTTTATCACAATAACATCATAAGTTCACAATTAATGTATCTCATTTGCGTTGCAGCCGATCAACACTACGGACTCGGCTAACCACCAGATGAAGCAAGAGAGCTCCGACGTCCACTAGGCGACACGCTACGTTACAGTACCGTATATCGCTACAAACAAACATACAAACAATAGTTTTATTGATTCCATCGCATATGTCATAAGTACCTACGTCGTAAGCCAGCGAGTGTATAGTGGCGACGTTTGCCTCCGCGGACTATGTGGCATTGTGGCATTGTGTGGCATTGTGGCATCGTGGCATTGTGGCATTGTGGCATCGTGCCATCGTGGCAGTGCAGGCCAGAGCCAGAGGCAAACGTCGGATAGTTGACTCTGTGTTTGTATTTCGGTAAGTTGGGACAGCTATTATATACTGTATAGTATAGCAACGTGGGAGTCGCGGGCCGCGGCGAGGGAGGGGCAGGCGAAGGACGGACGTTATTTTTACATTTGTATAAGTACAATCGCACGCAATGTCTCCTTCCGCAACAGACAGACAAGAGGATCACTATATGTGGGTAGTTTGAGTTTTGTATGTGAATATGGATATGTGCGCCCTCTCTGTCAGCATTTGTTCGCATTTGTACCGCCCCTTCGCAGTCCACAGCCTGCACATGCATAAAACTGTTATTTTTAAGTATCGACAATGGACTAGAATTCTATCATCACACTTTAATTATCATTTAAACAGAGGACTTGTGTTTTTTTTTATTTGAATGTACAAAATCATGCTTTCATTTGATTATTTTTTTTTTCTTTTCTAAATAGAGTTAAGTAAAGGATTTGTACATGAATGTAACACCAATAAATTAGACCGAATCGCAATAGCGGGCCGATATAATAAAGAATCCGAATGAGAAATTGGTATTTAAAATTAGTATTTACTTACAGTTTAGTTTAATGACAAAAACAATGTGTATATTTTATGAGAAAGTGAAAAGTTCTTAAATAAAACTATTGTTTTCGGATTAATGATTCTGGTGTTTTATTTTTTTACCCCAAACTTGGTATTGAGATGGAAGTGGATGGATTTTTGTACTTATAGATTATTTTATACTTTAAAAACTACTGGATTGATTGTTTTGCGCTAACGATGAAAGTGTATTGGAATATATTTCATATTAGTTCTCCATTTTAGTTTGAATCATGTTTTCTTTATATCGTTCAACTTGACTATAGTTGAGAACTATTGATAGATATGGTTTATTTAGTGTTTAAAACATTAAAGTAATACTTCAATCTAGATTCTAGATTATGAGAGCAAAGTAGGAAACCTACTCTTAAAATTAAAAATTCAGAAAATATATGCGTTGTAAAGGATTTTTTTATCAGCTACAGAGAAAATTAAGTTCGCCAACATAATGAATGACGACTAGATGACTGTCGGGGAACGACTATGATGCCTATTCTAAAATGAGGTTCATTGAAACATAAAAACAAATATTAAATGGAAGAAAAAATTTATTGCACTATTATCAGTCTTACAGAAAATACAATATTTATTTTAGTTTATTAAATAACATCATTACAAAAATCGAATTAATTCCATTTGAATTCATATAAAAATGAGTTACGATATAATAAATTGTAAAAATTTTGGCTTTTATTATTTTACACACTGCTACATTTAAAATTAAATATTTATGTATAAACAAGTTCAGTCACTTTGATTTCAATCTCAACATAAATTAGCAAATAAAATTAAAATGTTGGGACCTAAACACACAGCACCATCTACTTCCATGGTAAGTTACGAGGCTTTATGGCTACCAGAATAGTTGATACACTATACATATAATCATCATCAGCCTTTTCAACGTCCCACTGCTGGGCACGGGCCTCCCTAAGTACGAGGGCTATCAGGCCACATAGTCCACCGCGCTGGCCTCACTTCTTTCGAAAACTTCTAGGTTTTCTCAGACATGCAGGTTTCCTCAATATGTTTTCCTTCGCCGTAAGACAAGTGGTAATCATGATAGAAATGATTCGCACATGAAAATATCAGAGGTGCGAGACCCGGATTTGAACCCGCATCACTCAGCGCGTTACCGCTGGGCTACCACTGTCTCCACATACATGTATAACTTGAAATACATACATTTTATAAATATAATACTGGAGTATAAATATTTGTGGTCATCACATAAATTAATACCCCTACCTGACACAGCGATTTTTGTTTACTACAAACTGAGTCTAACCCGTCCATCAACATATTCCTTTGTAAGTAGTAAAAAAGTTAAATTAAAGGATGTTTTCTTTAAAAACCATTAATATAAATTTTTAAAGATCTAAGCGAGTCAAAATATTTTTATTCATTTTTCCAATGGCTTTTCCATGGTTAAATTATTTAGTCTCCCAAGTAAATTTTAATATTATGTAAGTGACACAATTTAGTGTAAGAAATAAAATTTTAAATTCTGATAATAAAATTAAAGCCACTTGGGACGTGATTACTCGTACGACTGGAAGATCAAAGCCCGCTAGTGAACCTGTCCAACTGTTAATTAATAATGCTACAGTGAGTTCCAATGAAGATGTTGCAAGTTCATTTGAAAGTTATTTTACGAAAATCCCTGAAAAGGTCACATCTTCTTTAAAATCTTCTCCTACAGATGCATTAATTTCTTTGAAAAGTCATACTCCTCACTGTGATCACCAATTTAAATTTTCTTATGTAGATGCGGATGAAATAATTAAAATATTTAAAACTATCAATCTTAAAAAAACTGGTGATTTATGGGGCATGTCTGTTAAATTACTTAATACAATAATAACAAACATTGCACCACAATTGTCTCTTATTTTCAATAAATGCATAGATACTGGAATGTTCCCTGATTTTATGAAAATTAGTAAAATATTACCTCTTTTCAAAAATGGGGAAAAAAATGACCCTGGCAACTATAGACCTATTTCTATATTGCCATGTATGAGTAAAATCTTTGAAAAACTTATTTTAAGTCAACTTATAATTCATTTTAACACAAATAATATTTTACATAGTAAACAGTATGGTTTCACTAAAGGCAAGTCTACAGCTGATGCGGGGATTGCGCTTCTTAGACATATTTATGACGCTTGGGAAAAATCACAGAACGCAATTGGAGTTTTCTGTGATTTATCTAAAGCTTTTGATTGTGTGGAACATGAAACTCTTTTACTTAAATTTGCACATTACGGTGTTCGTGGTATTGCTCTCGATCTACTTGCTTCTTATCTTACTGATAGGGTTTAGAAGGTCGCGGTAAATAACGTCAATTCTTCTGGTTCTCGTCTTAGAATGGGTGTTCCGCAGGGATCTATCCTGGGTCCGTTTTTGTTTTTAGTTTATATTAATGATCTTCCGTTTTATGCCGATAAATTGTGTGATACTGTACTCTTTGCGGATGATACCTCCTTAATTTTTAAAGTTGATAGAAAGTTAAATAATTACGACGAAGTAAATAGTGCATTATCGCATATACTTCACTGGTTTAACATCAATAATCTGGCTTTAAATGCCAAGAAGACAAAATATATGCAGTTTTTATTACCTAATGTAAAAAGGCAGAATTTCAATTTGTATCTTAATAACGACATGTTAAATACGGTAGATTCCACGGTCTTCTTGGGATTGACTTTAGATTCGGGTCTGCAATGGGGTCCCCATCTCTCGTCTCTTGCGAGTAAACTGAGCTCAGCTGTTTTCGCTGTTAGAAAAGTCAGGCAGCTAACGGACGTTGATACTGCCAGACTTGTTTACTTTAGCTATTTCCATAGCATTTTATCGTACGGTATTTTGTTGTGGGGTAATGCAGCGGATATTAAATCAATATTTATAATTCAAAAAAGGGCCATTCGGGCTATTTATAACATGAGCGCTCGGGATACTCTCCGCGAACTTTTTAAAGAAATAGGTATACTTACGGTTGCTGCGCAATATATATATTGTAACATCATGTTTGTTCGTCAAAACGTTAATAGCTACTCAAGGCACTGCGACAAACACGGTATAAATACAAGAAATAAGAATAAACTTGTAACACCCAGTTTTCACCTACAAAAAGTAAATAGGTCATTTATGGGGCAAGGTGTACGCATGTATAATAAAATTCCACAGTCAATACTGAGCTTGCCTTTGAAGCAATTTAAATCTAAAATTAAAAATACGCTACTGAATAAGGCTTATTACACCATCACGGAATACCTAGTAGATGTAAATGTGTGGGATTAGTGACTGGTTGTGTCTCACGTAGGATAAATAGATAAATTGTAATACAATATTGTTACCAAATAATTTTTCTGAAAAGAGCAACTGTTGAGTTTCTCGCCGGTTCTTCTCAGCAGAACAGCTTTCCGAGCCGGTGGTAGCTTACTCACAGACTTACAGACTGACATTTAATTTTATTAATGTAAAAATGACGATTCAAAAGAGCTTGTAAAAGTCTATTTGAATAAAGAATATTTTGATTTGATTTGATTTGATTTGTATTATCCATAATATAATAATTGTAAGTGTAACGAAAAATTACCCGTAAAGCGAAGACTCATATATATATACTTTTTATTCATTGTAATTAATAAACGAATAAAAAGATAAAGTATTAAATAACCGATTAAAATTTTAAAAATAGGTCTGATATTAAATATGAGCCATTAACAATGATCTAAACGACGAATCTACAGAAAACAAGATATCACAATAAATATTAGTGTAAAACCTTTCTACTCGTCTAAAATAAGAGTTGTGTCAAACATTTTTAACAGTAATTGTGAGAATTTCCAGATATAGTGTATTTAATTAAAAAAAATAAATAAAAAAAAATATAATTAAAGTTAAGAATGTACTTTATAAAATATAAAAAAGACGATTATTGTCAGTTTGTGTGTAAAAAATGCAATAGAAATAAGACGTATTTAAAGAAATACAATATACAGAAAAAAAATATAATAAGAATATTATATTGTATCATTTAATTTCCCATTTTGGCACAGTATCAGTAAAGTCAGTTTTCAAGGACTGGTATCCTTCCTAGAGTGCTTAGTCAAGTATACTTGACAAGGTCCCTCCGTCTTTTTACATTCAATTTTTTACCGTATGACAAATAAAGTCTAAAATGTAATTAAATGGCAACACTTATACCTCATGTCAATGCCATAAACAATCACCGTTCAATCAATAGACGCTGTCTGTTCACCGTTGTTAGCGCCTAGCGGCATTTGAAAATTCAACCGGCTTGTGTTTCGACTGCTAGGGATTTATTTGTTTTTAGTGAAAACTAATAGAAAAGGCGAGTAAATTTTAATATTGTCTTGTTTGATGCCCAAACTAGAATAGAACTTATAAATATTATAATTACACGTAGAAAATTTTTCGGTGAAAACTTTAGGTTATTTTTATCTTTTTTAATTTACTGACGCATAGAAGTAGTTAATATTGTGTTGAAGAAAACTACTCAGTTTTCATCTAATACTAGTTCTCGTCAAAAAAATAATGTGTATTTTGCTATAAACGATAGAACGTAAAGAAATAAACATGGCCGCTGCTTTGTCTGCGACTCTGCACACGGAAAACAATGGCTGCCGTGTTTGCCCATCTGTTCAAAATTTACGAAGTAGGTAGCTTCATTTCAAGCTTGATTTTTGCGCGCGACTTAAACCGACAATTGCCGACGATTACCGAACTCTCGACATTCACAGTCCGAACTACGTTACGCGTGGACGTCTACACATTTTGATTACTGAATTATTTGGTATATTAATTGTTTTCGTAAGTAATTTTAATTTTTGTTGATTCAATAATAAAGTTCGTCTATAACATTGAGCTTTATAATAAAACATATTATAAATTAATTTACGAGATGACGTAAATGATCGAATGAATGAATGAATTTAAGAGATGAAAAAAATGTCGTTTTATTATTTTCATTATTTTAAATTATAATTTTATAGTTATTAAATAAAAAAATAAAAATGCTTGGTGGTGTGCGGTTCACTGTAAGATATTGCTCGGGGAACACTTTAGACTTTGGCTCTACATTTGCTTAGCATTGGCATTTGCATTCGACTTCGAACGACATAAAAGCGAAGAAATTTTAAGAATAGTAATGATGAAAATAGTTACAGCTGAGTTGCAGGCCACCTTCCACATCTTACAGAATTACTGTTTTATTTCGACGTCACAGGCACAATATGAATATCAGAAACTTGTGTACACGGGTTGTTGGGCATTTTTGATTCGAACAAACTGCTGTATTTTATAATTATTATATTGTATTATAATTTATAATAAATACACATATATAGGTTCTTAATAAGAACGCAATTTCAAACATGTTTAATTAAAAAAATAACTATATATATAATAAAGTATATGATTGCAGCCGTGGCGTTCCAATAGTATAAGAGGTGGAAAAGTTGTCGATTATGGAGTCACATAATATCCGGTCACATTTCCTTCTTGGAGAGGACCTGCCTCAAAATTACGTATGTACCTATATTCTACGTTCTTTCTACTATACCTTCACTCTTCTATATATAGTATATCTTTACTAAAGCGTGTTCTGTTCTCGTCTTAAATAAAGTTTTGCATTGCATTTTAGGATGAACAACTTTTTAAAGCTCAACTCGTCGAAAGTCTTTCTTTCGACACCGACAGCGATGAGAAAGAAGATGATATAGATTTCGAAGAAACTCAACATATAAAAGTGGAACTTTTAGAGGGTGATAACATAACTGTCAAGAATTTTGAGTGGTCAGCGGATTTCACTACCTTTCGAGGCCAGCGAGAGGAATATCTTGAAACACCTGGGCCCAAACTTGAAGGAACAGGGCCAATGGAGTTGTTCCTCCAAATTTGGGACCAATCATTAATGGAGATTATAAAAACTGAAACTAATCGGTATGCCCAGCAGGAGATTGAGAGGGTCTCAGAGTTTGGTATACCTCCCACGTCTAGATGGAACCATTGGATAGAGACGAGCACAGCTGAGTTGTACCGACTCCTTTCAATTTTTATTTTAATGGGAATATGTGTCAGAACAAGGTTTGAAGAATACTGGCGGACGGATTTATTGGGCATGCCTAAGTTTAGACAACTTATGACGCTGGATCGATTCTGGTTACTTTCACGATTCTTACATTTTTCAAACAATGAAGAATCTTTACCGAACGGGCACCCCGACCGCGAGTTAGAAAAAATTTCACCTCTCTTAGATAAACTTAATTCTAAATTCAAAGAAATTTACACTCCTCGGCAGGAAATTTCAATAGACGAATCGATGCTTCTTTGGAAAGGGCACTACGAACTTTGTGAAGCAGCTACCGGATATTGCGTCAAATTTATTTTTTATACAGGCAAAGACTTAGTAACTAGTGAACCAGTTCTTGGCTTCACCAGTGCTAGGGATAAAATAGTCATAAAGTTGATGCAAGGTTTTTTAGGGAAAGGATTTACATTGTTCATTGATACTTTTTATAATTCCATAAACTTGTGTAGATTTTTGAAACAACATAAAACTGATGTTGTCGGTACTTTAGATAGACGCAGAGCGGATACTCCTAACGACATAAAAATGTTAAATGACCATCGAATGGCAAGGGGGGAAGTGGTCAGTCGACACTGTGGTGACCTATCCGTTGTAGCTTGGAAAGATGTTAACTTAGTCACCACTGTGTCAACATACCATAACGCTGACATGGCGCCAGGGCAACGTGCCGATACAAAGCGTTCTAAGCCAGAAGTGGTCCGTACCTACAACACATACAAGCGTGGTGTGGAACACAAAGACCAAATGTTATCCATGTACCTACTTGAACGAAAAAGAGGTATCAAATGGTATATAAAAGTATTTAGACGACTTCTTAGTGTAAGTGTAATAAATGCGTATATAATACATTGCGCTAATACTGATCAACACACGAAACTGACACATCAAGAGTTCCGTTATCGGCTTGCCGAAGAACTCATACAATCTTTTGGTGAAAATGCTACGACTCGAAACCGCAATAACATTACCGAATGTCGGTTAAATTGTGGATTGAGCCATAATCCCGAACATTTGCCAGTCGAGAACATAAACCGCACTGCAAAGCAAGAGCGTTACAAAAGGGGACGCTGCGTTCGATGTGCCAAGAAAAAAGCTAGAAACACGAGTACTATCACATGTAGTGCGTGCGGTGTTTTTCTGTGTGTCGGTCAGTGTTGGCGGGATTATCACTCTCTGGAAAACTTAGAGTAGTAATATCTCGTTGGGGACAAGAAACGCAATGGGAAGTTGCCAACTTGAGTGGACGGCGTAACGTGTGGGATGCTGAAGAAACTTCTCTGATAATGGAGACTGTAGCAACACTATAGTTATCTTGATCAGCTTTGGCAAATCTGCCGTCGTGGTGGTTGAGAGCTTAAATGCTCTATTAACCGGACCTCTATAATCAATGAAAAACTATTTGAAGTTTGATAGAGTTGAAAACATACTTAATTTTTCGTTCAAGTAGGTAAAACTTCGTAGCGAATATAATAATCTAGATTTTATTAGCGTAGTGTCTTGTATTTTTTTTTCTATTTTTATTTTAACAATTATCAAAAGTCTAGTTATGTTTTTTATCGTACTTATGTATAATTAAATGTATCTACATATTTGCAAGGTTTTATTTCATGTTTATTTTGTATCTTTAGTAAGCATCTTGACAATGTTGATTAATTACCTTAAAAAACATTTACAAAGAACGAAGGTTATTCAAGAATAATAGTTCTACATAGAGTACAAGTTGGCAGTCGATTTTGGTTATAGTTCAGCACCGAAATATAGATTTTTCTACAAAATGACACATACATACTGTGTTTAGTCAAGGATCCCTGACTCCTGAGGCTACAAATGTTATTGTAATATCTTGGATATGTGACAAAACAGACTAACGACGAGAATATTTAGGCAAACATGCAACAAAAATTATAACCGAGACTCGTTAATCTCATGGTAAATATAATGTTATATTGCGATAGTGGAACAATTATTTCATTGGCTTTACGATAGACTCCTTCAAATCATAAAAATAACGATTGACATGGAAATTTTGGCACTTAACTTCGTATTGTTATAATGATATAAAAATTAAAAATATTGTCTACAGGTGTTCATGTCTGCAATCCCCTACAAGGGTAGAACAAGGCTTAAAAGTGTTTTATTCGCTATTATTCCAAATCGATAAGAAAGTTTTTATAAAAACGTGTAGAACTCAAAATTTGTCATAAAAGTGGTCTCATTTTTTTTACTCCGTCATAAAGATTTTTTTGACGAAGATAATTTTTTATAGACTTAGAACAAGATGGTGCTGTGTGTTAATATCCCAATATATTTATATCAATATATATTCAAAAAAATGTCTTATGTTATTTCAATTACAACTTCACACAATGTCTCTTGAATAATAGATCATAAAAAACTTCTAGTAAAAAGGTTTTCATCTACTATCAATTATTAGTGTTTTAAATAAAAGTTACAATATATTTACGCACACACGCTGCATCTGTATGTAAAAAATAAATAGTAGCAAAATTAATAATTTAAGTTATCTTATTGTCAGGAGTGGCGGGTGTGGGCACTTTCAGTCGCCGCGCTTCGTCTGCATCGAGAGCGCGTTTCATATCAAAGTACTTCTGTTTCGCAGAATTCAACTCTGTGTTCACTCTGTCTAACTCCAAACGCAGATCTGTTACTTGACGTTCTCGCATACTTAGCTCTGAAATATTATTAAATTTTAAAGGAGAATAGGTAATTCAGAGCGAGAGGGAATATAGACGAGTTAGGTCAAAAAAATTATTCGAGTTTACTAGTTGAGTTTACACATACTACAGGTCAGTCAACTACAGCTGGGCTCGGGCCTGCCTTCAATACCTCGAGTGCAGTGGCATCAGAACATAATGCACCACATGTGTGGGCGAACTTCACACGTCTTTTGAAAACTTGCTAGGTTCTCTCAGACATGCAGGTTTCCTCACGATATTTTCCTTCACCGTAAGATAAGTGGTAATCATGTTGGAAATCATTCGCACATGAAAATATCAGAGGTGCGAGACCGAGATTCGAACCCGCATCATCGGTTATCCAAGCGAGCTCGTTACCACTGGACCACCTACCACTGTCTAAACAACATAATACATATTACCATTATTTTGAATAGACAGGTACTTACCCGCCACCAAACACTTCATTTTAGTTGTTCTTTGTGCTAGAGCTCGTTGCGTTCTGTTTAGTGTTTGCTAAAAAACATTATACATTATTTTGTATTGCACTTAATAAAAACAGTAATATACATGTTTTGTTTGCAAATTTTATTATAATTATTATATAATTATTCTAAGACTTTACACAAGACGAACTATTTAATACTTATACAACATACAAGGTTGTCTTAAGTAATTAATATTTAGAAAAAAAGCGGTTACTGAATTTTTCGTATTATAATTTTGGCTCTTTTATAATTTTAATGTGAAACAATAAACATATTATGCTAATTAATTTAAACAAAAAAAACGGAGAATTGCTATTAAAAATGATCAATTTATAATAGCCTAGTTAGTAAACTTGCAAGCTGGCACGGCATATTGAGAGGTCCTGGGTACGAGTCCTGGCTCAGGTTGAGTATAGATAATATAGTTTGACAGGAATAGAGGGATACTCATACTTGTGTAAATGCTGATACTAGTATACTATAACTAGCAATTCGCCCTTTCTTCGGGTTCGTAAATAGTGAAAAACTAAACAAGTCTATTCCACGGGAACCGTACATTCTTCCGGGGTAAAATTATTCCATGTGCAATGTGCCAAATTTCATCCAGATTCTGATGTGTTTAGAGGAACAACCATCCATCCAACTTTTAATGAGTTAGGGATAGTGAGATTAGGGCTGTGCCGAAATTATTCTGGGAGAAATCACTACGATACGATAAGATATAAGAAAAGATCTGAGACTGAACTACTGAATGGATGTTGATGCGGTTTTCACCAATAGAGTAATTTAAATGGTTATTTAATTAAGGTTTGGATTAACTGAAATATGAAAGATGATTGTTGAAGATATCGGAAAAGCGACATGTAGCATTATTGACGTGCATCGCGATAGCCTTCAGTTATACTACCGACACGCCCTCGCTTCGCTCAGCCTGTCCCTAGATTTAACGCGAGCAATGCCGCCGGTTCCGCTAGTTACACATATAAACCTTCCTCTTGAATCCCTCTATCTATTAAAAAAACGCATCAAAATCCATTGCGTAGTTTTAAACATCTAAGCATACATAGAGACAGACAGACAGCGGTAAGCGACTTTGTTTACTATATAGCGATGAAAGCAATATATATATACAAAAAATATGCCTCTTAAAAAGATCTTAATAAACTGTAGCAACGCTATGTGCATGTATGTGTCGCACCTAAGTAAAGTTAGGGTAAGTAGTATAACTAGTTCAAGTAGTTAACACTAGTTATAAGCAAAATATGAATATTTCGTATACCTATATATAATTAACGATTTTTTAGAAGACACGTCTTGGGAATGATGTGATCGCCGCCAGGCTATTTCAACATATAGAATTATTGTTAATTTACAATTTAATTTAAAAAAAACAGTGAGATCAAGATAAAAAAAATATTAGTCCCGCTTAGTTTCTTTCTCCAGTTCTTCTCAGGTCAGAGGTTTCTTCTTTTCGAACTGGTGGTAGACTCATGACGTTCAGTAACAAATTGTAACAATTTTTATGCTGAATAAAATATTTTGATTTTGAATATGAACCTGTATGTCCGGGCTGGGCTGAAGCGCGAGCATGTCTTTGACGGTGCTGTACAAGTTCCTCGTCTCTTTCAGCTCGCGGTCCTTCAACACTAACATTTCGCTTTGCGCGAGAACCTTCCTAAAATAAACGATACAATATTATATGTTGGAACATTTACACACAGCACTATCTAGTTCCACGATAAGGTACTAGCCTTGTGTTATGGATACTAGATGGTTGATATACTACACATATATAAGTTTAAATACATACATATTATAAATATAAACATCCATGACTGGAGTACAAACATTCGTGCTCAACAAATGTATGCCCCCAGCGGGACTCGAACCCGCGACCGCTGGCGCAGCAAGTAGGGTCACTACAAACTGCGCCACGCGTGTCGTCGATATACTAGTAGTTTAGATAAAAAATATGTAAATAAAGTAGTAGAAGTAGTAATAATAGTAGTATTTTTATATTTTAAATAAAACTTATCTTTTCGGATTTTGTCGCGGAATTGTTTTGATTTTTGGTTTTGAAAGTATCGAATGAGATATTTAAGAGGTCTCAAAGTCATTATAACAAACAGAGACTACCGACAAAGTTTTAAAATATTAATTTAAAAAATACTAAAATAGCACCAAAGTACCTTACAATTTTTGTATGTTTTAATTTTAAACATATTTTATAAATTCAATATTTTTTATAATTTAATATGGAATTCTCATTTATATACGTAATCAAAATATAATATCGGGAAACAAAAATTAAAACAAATCGCGACAAAATCCAAAAAGATTTTTAAATCAACTAATTACTTAATTTTAAATCAATAATTAAGACTAAGAATAATTATTAGAAATATTTTCTTTTTATTATTCATTCTGTATAATTGCTTCATCAGAACCCATACCTCTATTTTAAAATTACCAAAGAAGAAAATGCGTTGCCATAGTAACCTACATTGTAACACACACCTGCGTTTTAACATCGTTTATCTCTTTCTCATAAACCCATTATGCTTAGTAGATATTTAAATATCAATTGCTTTGCACTTAATTATTAGTATGGTTATGTAAATGGCCATTATTACTTATTGTTTAAGTAAAAACTCTATAAAATTAAGATAAAACTGTCGATAGGATGGTGAGTTCAAGGGGAGTGTTACCAATCTCAGTTAAAGACAAATTGCTACTTTAGTTAATTAAAATCCACTTGCACAAACAATAAATTCTTTTAATTAAATTGCAACAAGCAATTCATTTCATTAATTAATAATATTTATCTAAGAAATATGTTAATTTTCTAATAACTATAGTTAACTGAATTTGTTAAAAGCAAAAATAAATATTTACAATAATTGAAACCCTAATAAATAGTACGAATACATTATCGTACAAGAATAAAATGCTGTAAAAATCTATAGAAATACATGAATTACCTAATTAATTATTAATCAGTTGGCCTCAATGAGGATTCGTTGTATCTATGAGTTGTAAAAATCCCCCTGGCTTACCATAATATGGTAAGTATATAATATAAATAATTATAGGTAATTTAAATAAACTTATAGGTCCTTACTACATATAAGATATGATTTAGCTTCTGTTTAGAGCTTTAAAAGTTTCATTTTTTACGATTAAATTATTATTTTTTATTTATAATAAGGAACAATTTTAAAACATAGAAAAGTCTTAAAATAAATGTTTACATGGAGCTACGGCAAAAGATTTAAGACATTCCAAAGCATTTTTATACAACTTAAAGTCCTGATAACGAAAAATGTAAAGTAATTAAAAAACTTACTTTTGTGTTAATCTCAGTTTCTGTGTAAGATGAACACTTTCAGGATCAGTCCCCTGCAGCTTTCTCCAGCGATGCACATTGAGAGGGGTCTCTAACGCCTCCTCTAGCGCTCGGACACGGAGTCTTTCGCGTCCCAACTCCCTTTCCAAGTTGAACACCTAATAATATAATAAATTATATGTAGTTATTAATTATTATATACTGACAAAATGTCTTTATTCAAGAAAATACAACATGATTGCTGCAAGCGACATTTTCGATCACAATTTGAAAATTTACAGAATTACTCCGACAAACAAATAAACAGGTGCTTTATTCAAAGGGGGTGAGAAGAGTTAAGTATAACTGTAAAACTCAAAATGGGTGTAAAGTTGTTCGGGACATAAATAAATGTAAATGCCATCAATTTTGAAATTTATTACACTTGAATGACAAAATCAATCAAAATTACAATCTAGACGCGAGCGAAGCCGCGGACAAATAATAGGAGATGAAGCAGTTTGACTTAAAACTATAAAATTTTTAATTGCTAACTGCAGATTATTATCAATTCAAATTTAATAAATTAATAAAATATAACTATAAATATTACCTAGTTCTAGATAATTGCATTAAAATCCATTACTATAATAAAAAATGTACTCTGTGTGCTTTAATTATTTTGTATATTTCCAAGGTAAAGCTTATTACCATCGGTGCAATCATTTCAGACCTATTAATTACTACAATTCAAATTGTTTTATTCAGCATTAAAATTGTTACAATTTCTTACGTGTCATGAGTCTACTACCAGTTCGGAAAGAAAAAGCCTCGGACCTGAGAAGAACTGTCTCAAGAAACTCAGCGAGACTAAAATACTACATACTCTGGCATTGCTCGGGTGCATGCCTACTGACTACTCCTAGCTTGATTTTAATTCTTTTACGCAGAACTCTAATTCTTTTTCTAGAATAAAACTATCCTAAGTTACTTACAAGTATTATAACACTAGAGCTAACTGCAAAATCGGTTTCCTTCGAAATCGGCGCCCTTTCAGAAATTAAACAAAACAAACAGACTGACAGAGAAAAAAAAATGTGTTTTCTTCTAACATGTTACTACCGTATACTTGTAATGAATGCAATACAATTAGTAAAAAGTTTTTACATTGACATTATTAACAGGCACTTAAATTTCATTTATCTGCTAAAATTATCTAAAGCTACATACTTGTCACATAATAAAAATTTTAATGATGGAATTGATTAATACGTTTCGCAACGGATAATAAGGCATTACTATAATCTATACTTTAACATTAGATTTAAAATATTCTCGACAATTTTAGACAACCTTTGATTATATTTGCATAATATTAAATACTTCTACAATTTTTGTCTATCCGTTTTTTTTAGCGATTTTATCGATTAATTATATTATCGAAGAAAAAACGGCAGGCAGTAAGTTTGTGAGAGCCCAGTGGTAAAGCGCTCGCTTGGGCAACCGAGTCAAGTGGGTTCTTCTAACATATCTGATATTTTCATGTGCGAAACATTTAGAACGTGATAACTATCTTACGGTGAAGTAAAACATCACGAAGAAACTTGCATGTCTGAGAGAACTTAGCAAGACATGTGTACTGTACTATATTCCACCAACGAGGACGGATTTGTCCAGCATGGTGTACTATGGTCTGATCATCCTTGATTTGAAGTGAGGCCCGTGCCGAGCAGCGGGACATTAAAAAGGGTTAAATACAACTGCGCAGGTATCTCCTGGCAGGAGGATCTATATTGTAAGAAAGGACGTGTCTCATATACGTTAAAATAAAAATCGTATGGTTTAAATATGAGTAAGCATACTGTTATTTAAATCGTACGATTTATTTTTAAACTATATAAAGAGATCAAGTTTAAAGTATGCAAAGTAGAAAGCAATGGCTAGTATTAAAAGTGCTGCAGGCTACAAATCCCGGTCTGATTAAGGAGATTGATTTGATCAATCTATTGATAAGGATATTTGCACTTCGTTAAAATTTACTACGTCATTGACATTTCATTTATCTAAAGTGAATATCTACAGTTTATTAATAAATGAAAAAATATATTATACAGGAATAGTAATCTGTTACTTACATTCTACATATAAAATATAGCCATTAATATTTCCTTCCTGAGTGAAATCAGAAATAATTTACACACGGCCATTCGGTTAATCGATGCAAAGGTGAGGCTACATCAGGCGGCATTTTTAGTTGTATAAAATATAAAATTAAATTCTAACTTAGTAGGATCTGTACATTGAATATTTTTTGGAAAATCTAATTGTAATAGTCATTATTATTTATTTTATCGATACAGAACCCTAACCTATCGATTTTACATTTTTTTGTTTGTCTGTCTGTCTTTAACCGCTAAGAAATCCACTGGACAGATTTTAATAAAATTTGTTATGATGATAGCTGGTTATCCAGGTCAAGATGGATACTTTTTACTGCATGAAAATAAAATAAATAAAAAAATATATTTTGGGACATTAATGACATGAGGGCAGTAGGAAAATGTCTCATTTCTGAGAAATAAAATAAAATCTAATAATTAAACGCAGGCGATGCCGCAGAAATCGTTGAAGCCCAAACACGTCCACTGCTGGACATAGGTCTCCCCCAAACGTGTAGCGCAGAAATAGAATAGCTCCATCGCCAGCCGAGGTTGTCATACAAATCGAGTAAGGCAAGTATCTGTGATCGCCAACTTGCCTGCTAAGGAAAGCGATTGTGGCAAATCCTAAGGCACAAAAAATCTGATACATTCTAAGCTTGTCTCATCATCATCCTCATCATCAGCCTTTTTTAACGTCCTACTGCTGGTCACGGGCCTCCTTCAGTACGGGAGGGATTAGGCCATAGTCCACCGCGCTGGCCTAGTGCGTGTTGGCGGACTTCACATGTCTTTCGAAAATTTGCTAGGTTTTCTCAGATATGCAGATTTCCTGACGATCTTTTCCTTCACCGTAAGACAAGTGGTAATCATGCTAGAAATGATTCGCACATAAAAATACCAGAGGTGCGAGACCCGGATTCGAACCCGCATCACTCGGTTATCCAAGCGAGCGCGTTACCGCTGAGCTACCACTGTCTTGTTTTACAGTACTCTAATGCAAATTTCTTAGAGATGGCATTTTAAGAACGTGCATCATCATTAGGAATATCGCACGGTGCTTAATCTGATTAAAACTAACTACTAACATAATCTCGAACATAATTGTTATTAATATACATATTAATTCAACTGAAGTTATATATTTTATTCTTAGAAACCACAAATTAAAAGGAAAGAATGAAAAATGTTAAAAAAATATCGTACAAAAACCCAAATGACGCGGTCATGCGATGAATGCAAGTGGACAAAGTCATTGTTTCTAGACAGATTGTTATTTAATGGACATTTCGAAACGACAGAAAAACTTGACCTTCTATCACCGGAAAATATTTTACAAGTCGCACGATAAATACTGAAAGTTAGTTACAAAATAATTTTATAATTAGGTTTTGTTAATTTTGGTACGTAATTCTAATTAAGTACATTATTATCCATTCTTTTTTATTTTTTTTATAAAAATATTAAAAATTATATTTAAACTTGGTACACTAACAAAGATAACATGTATAGAGTATTTTTTAGTGATTCCGTAACAGACAGACAGACGGACTGACAGACAAAAAATCTAAAACTTTGCATTCGGTCTCGGTTTCGATAAAAATATAATTATAAGATTTAGTAACTTGCGAAAGTTGGCACACAGGTAAGGGCGCTAAAAACTGATTCAAACGAGTTGTCAACAGTCAACATAATATTTGTATTTTCTTAAATAATAAAAAGGTAATGCTACTAATATTATAAATGCGAAAGTAACTCTGTCTGACTGTTTGTCGCGCTTTCACGCCAAAACTACTGCATTGATTAAATAAAATTTGGTACACATATATGAGATAGTCTAGAGTCTGAGAAAGGACAAAGGCTTTCAAGGCGAAAAAAATACTGTAAGGGGTTGAAATAGGGAATGAAAGTTTGTACAGAAATTACGTCAACTTTGAAGAAAAACTTATTTTTTAGGCTTTTGATTAGATGATGATCCACAGATGACTAGATGTTATGTACCTATGTATATATATACATTTGTTAGTGCTTAGTATGTATGTATGTATGTCTTCGCGTACACCGCGCTTCCTTACTTACAAAAACTTACGGTTGCCTGGAAGAGATTGCTTTAAGCGATAAGGCCGCTTTCTGTACATCTTTTGTGTGTTTTTGTGTCTATTCTTTGTGTTCTATTATTGGTGTACAATAAAGAGTTAAATAAATAAATAATAAATAGATATAAATAAATAAGACATTCAAAGTTTGTAAAAATGTTATCCTTAAAGGGGTACCTGGGGACGAACTCGAGCGAAGCGAGGGTAAGTCGTTAGTAAAAGAATATTTGTTATTCTAAAAGCAACAATAAAAATTTAAAAAAATAAAATAAAGCAGAACGAAATTTACAAAAAATCGCCATTAAATGCTGATAGTACAACAGTTACAGCACGCACCGTTATTTTCAATACTATTGATAATAATAACTACTTCAATCACGTTATAATTATGTTTTAAACTACAAAAACTATTTAGAGAAATAACAATTGGGACATTTAATTAAATAGTTGATTAGATCGCGTGATTAATAATACTTTCTTTAGAACATTTTTTATCTTAATATTAATACTAAATCCTTAATATTCCGTAGTAGTAATGATATATTAAGCAGTAGAATAGACGCCTCGGTGGTGCGGTGGCTAGCATGTACGGCCAAACATCGCGAGGTTCTTTGTTCGAGTCCCGGATCGGGCCAAGTTTAGTTATTGAGGTTTACTGTTTAGTAAGCCTGCGCCTTAGCTCTCACTGGTCGTGTCGAGCAGTCGTCCCACCGGAGTATGAGAGTGATAAGGAACAGAGAGTGCACTTGTGTCTGCGCACTCGCTCTTACACGCTGCACTCACAATTCAGATGAGATTTGCCGGAATCAGTCGGAGATCATATTTAGAATAGATTATGAAAATGAAGGCTGGTTTAAATTCTTTATAACTAAATACTCCACTAGGTACATTAGGTTCATCATAACGGTTAGATTTTGAGAGAAAGAAAATATCTTATATCTCTACGAATTACTTAAACTTATTCCGAGCAAAGTAACGGTGAGTCGCTAGTAAAAAATAATTACCTCAAGTCTTAAATCAGTCATGTTTTCTATGCCTTTGGAGAGCAAATTCTTCTCTTTCCGCAGTCGAATGATCTCCAGCCGCAGCAAGCGAATATCTTCTACCCTTTGTCCATACTGACGTTCACCTACAATGTCACTGTTTTTAATCTATTTTCATGTACCGTATCTCGTAATACGTATTGAAAAGAGTTGAGTAAGCTATAAGACTATTTAATTAGATGGATACTTAATTATTAATTACTAGAAAACCGCTTTCCTTGGCGTAAGTTGAAATAAATCAAACGGTTTTTATAACTTTCTAATAAATTAACTTGACTAAGTTACTTCCTATAACATAAGCTATCTGCCAGTGATTGTCCCAAAATTGGTCAATCCGTTTCAGAGATTAGCCGGTACAAACAGACAGACAAAAATTTTTAAAATTGATTTTTAATGTAAGTACCGTATATACTTTCATATGCATTGAGTGAAAAGCTGTTAATTCTAAATTAAAAACAGACACTTCAATTATATTTATATGTACTGATTCAGTGTTTTTAACGTGTCATTACGTAGCACTTACTTCTGTTCAATTCAAGGGTATACTACTATAAACCCATAGTCTATCACATCAACTCTTTGGATTCTAAGATCAACAAAATCTAACTAATACGAAAGCTGTAATGACGATGATGAAAGTACGATGCGATGACTTAAATGCAGTGTTCAAATCCTTACTTCCGTATTACTCACCCTAGTTTTACATATATAAGGTGTCGTATACAATCGATATAAGGTATTCTGAAACTAGAAATCAAAAATTTTACATACCTCTAGCCAATGTCACCTCCAAAATACGTATTTTTTCATACAACAGCGATATTTCATCGTTCCTCCTCACTAATTGTGCACCAACGACGTCGCGTTCGTTGATTAGCCCTTCTAACTCTTTCATTAGCTTAGCTCGTGCTGTGTCTCCTTCCTAATAGTTTACGTATATATTAACATTATAAATTGAAAAATGTCCTAATAATCAAAACATTTAATAAATTATAGTTTTATCAAAGTCCCATGTCTGTCCAGTGGTCTATCTTTATGTTTATTGTGATAAACTTGAAAATCACTGATCGGATTTTCATGCGGCTTTCACCAATAGATGGAGAGGATCACATGGAAGATTTTTTTTCTCTTTCATTTTTATAGAGCGTTTTTTCACAAAGTGAATATGTCACCCTCATCATTGCTTACAAGTAACATTAAATAAATCTGACTAAACTACTTACTTCTAAGCTTAATTGCTAACTTAACTAATTTATAAACATTCTTGGCTTTAATAGACAAAGGATAGGCTTATATACTATTACAATATCCTGCATTATTTGAGAAAAATTTAGATATATAAATCAGTTGGTTATACCTATACCGACCTTAGTAATTTTTTGAATTAGCTAAATTATTTAACGTAATAAACCTAAAAAAATAATCATTTTGTAATAGAATCTGAATATAATTCGTTACACTTTAAACAAACTGGCAAACTAAAAATGGTTAAAGTATATTAAACTTAATTACAAGCTTATTTCATTAATAAAAATAGTACAGCGGAAAATGTGATACCGAGTCATTTATATTTATTAACAGGTCGCGACGCTTTGTAGAAAACACTTAAAACAAAATGATGGAGTTCTAAGGAAACTAGAATGAAAAAAGAAATAACCTCTCGTTATTGAAGTCGGATGGAAATATACTAATAGATAAGTAAAAAAAACAAGGCTATTCGTGAAAAAATGACCTAGACTCGAGACTTATTTTAAAAAATAACCATGTATTCGCATAATATTATACGTTAATTACTAGATAAGGTATCAAAAGAATCAAAAATATGTAAATCATTCATATCTTGTAACACATGTTTGAACATAAACAACGCATTCATAATTTATTCACGTAATTTATTTTTAAATAATTTTTAAAATTCAATTTATTTATTCGTGGTAATAGAGTTCTTTTAGAAATCCGAAAATCACCCATTTTGCGATTTAGACACACAATTTTACCAAAATGTCTATATATATTTTTTTCGAGCTACATTTTTTTGGGGGCACTACCGCCAAGACGAAGCGTTTCGTCGTTTCTTCGGACCTTCAAAACTTGGATTTGGATAAAAAAAACTCGGGGTATGATGTGAATAGAGGACTTATTATACATTTATAATGTCAACTGCATAGCTCTTATACTTTTGTTTATTGTTATCGAAAAAAAAAACGATTTCGTCACTGACTCACTCATTGATTAACCCCAAAATTCTTAGGGTACATTTTGTGACTACAAGAACGCACTATAATTAAATATAATTTTTCACCTTCACCAAGCCACACATTTTGAGTAAGTGTAGAGTTTGTGAAGTTAGGGCTTGTAGAGTTAGAATTTTGGCTCTACAGTCTACATGCTTTTTAACAGTGCGAGCCAAATGTTCTAGTCTTGGCAAGATTTTACACGAAAATGTTTTTGGTGGGTTATGTTAACTTAAAATGGTACAACCGTTTAACGTGACGGGCTTAGAAGAGTCTTTTAAAATTTTTGAATTATATTGATAGAACAATATGTTTAATTTACCTTTTAAAGTTATCAGTGAAATCAGTTTAAAAAAATAATTACGACGACTTAAATTCGTTGTTATTAATCCAAAACGAAAAAAAAAACAAAAAAGAGACTCACATGAACAATCCTATTAAGTCTTGCCTCTTCTTGCCTCAGCGCGGCGATATCTGCCTTCGCCTCAGACAACTTCGTCATTCCCGCCTGAACTTCTGCTCTTAGTTGTTCATTTTTCTTGTTGCACTTCACTAGAGTTCCCTCACACGACTTCAGACCCGTCTCTTTACCGCTTATATCTTCTTTTAGCTGCTCGATTTGGTAGGCTAACATCTGAAGTGGTAAATTATATACTTAGTATAGTAATCAAGTACTGAACGAAGCTAGTTAAAATCCGGGTCTCGCACCTTTGATATTTTCATTTGCGAATCATTCCTAACATGATTAACGGTATAAGAAAACTTCGTGAGGAAACCTGCATATCTGAGAGAATATCGATAGACGACCCGCACTTAGTCTGGTGATGGACTATGACCTGATCCCTTCCGTATTGTAGGAAGGCCCGTGCCCAGCAGTGGGCTGTTAAAATAGGTTGAGCGATAGAAAAATCTGGTTAGCTATATAATAATAATAATCATGTTCTCCGACCAATTCCGGCCATGGCAGCCAATCTTGTTGAGGCCAGCCAACTGCGCAGGAAATATTATAGTGCACAAGTGAACGCGCAGACACAAGTGCACTCTCTGTTCCTAACACTATCATATTCTGATGGGACGACTGTTCGACACGACCAGTGAGAGTTAAGGCGCAGAACCGACGGCTTTTACGTGCGTTGTCTCGGCACGGGGGGGATGCACCACCAACTTCACAACTCCGGGCTGTTACTGAGGCTTACTAAACAAAAAGACTCAATAATTACGACCCGACCCGGGACTCGAACCCAGGACCTTTCGATGTATGACCGTACATGCTAGCCACTACACCACCGAGACAGTTTAGGTTAGGTTAAGTTAGCTATATATTACAACATCCTATATACAAATACCTTTAGTTTCTGCTTCAAGTCCTGTATCTCATCAAGGGCCTCAGTATAGTTTTTGTGTAGCATGTTCCTTTCAGAGCGTGTCGCGTCGAGCGCCACTGATAACTTTCGACCCTTAATGGATTCTTCTCGAAGCGCTTTCTTTAAGTCCAAGATATCTGCTGTTCTTAAGCGAACTTCCTCTGGAAGAAAAAATACAATATCAGATATTATGAAGCTAGTTTTTCCTACTTTTTTTTTGTAGACACGTCTTATTTTGATTACTTCAGGTCATTCTGTGTACTAAATTTTATTCAATCTGCCCAATTTTTCTGTGTATGAGTAACAAACAAACATACCTTCATACGAACATTCACATTAATAGTAGTAGTCGACATTCCTATTAATTTAGTCTGTAAGACATTATGTATGATACTAACCTGAAATTTCGTCAATCTTCTCATTTAAGGCAATTGTTTCTTCAAGCATCCTAAACAAAAGGAATATTAAAAACAAATATAATTCGCGTCATGTAAAAAAGAACGCTGGCTGTCAAGTTGCGCAGAGACGATTTATAGGCAAATTTGGTGGTAAGACGCGGGGCACGGGACGTCGAGACACGCGCCGCATGCTTTTCGGCTCGCTATTGGTTTGTCAGTTTAAAATACCATCGCGCACACAAAAGTTATTAATTACGAAATGATTTTATATAAATAATAGTGAAAAAATATTTTTGACGTATATTGTTTTATAAAGAGAGAGTCTGATCATAATGCTGTTAATAATATAAAAAATATATTAAACGAATTAATTTAATTTTTTGTAAGTAGATTAAACATTCTACACTGAATCAAACATATTTTATTAATTAATAGAATTCTATTTAATGACATTCTATCTAATATATTTTTCAATGTACCTACCTATAATCAATATACATCGTGAGGAAAAGGCTAGTTCAAAAATAAAAGAATAGGCTTAGGAATTTCGTATGCGAATGTACCGATGCGCAAACACACCCCCCACCACTTTCTTCCAACGTTCTTTTTACGTGACGCGAACTGTAGAATACTAATTGATTCGTGGGAATCTCTCGCACTCTACAGGTTATAGTGTAGCAACCACGGGACTGTAATATTAAGATAAATATTACCGCTATAAAGAGCTAAGAATAAAGAGATAAATCAAGTTGTCACTAGTTGATACTTTTTAGTAATCAGCAAAAATTATCATTTAAAATTAATTCGCAAATATTATGGAACATAATATGTATGTATGGCGTTCTCATAAGAAAGAAAAACTGTTGAGAAATAACATACATATACAACTAAATGTTGATCTGGATAATCTACTATCATCATATTAAATTTATCTAAATATTCCCAGTGGCTTCGCGTCATGCGGTCACAAACAAATAGACAGACAGACAAACATTCTACGAACTATAGATTCGGCCTCTATATAGATAACTAGCCTTTCCTGCAGCTCCAATCGCGGTCTAAAGGCTCAAAATGAAAAGAAATATTTTTCTCCCGTTTTTTCAACATTTTTCATTGATGCTCCGCTCCTATTGGTCGTAGCGTGATGTAATATAGCCTATAGCCTTCCTCGATAAATGGACTATCCAACACAAAGCGAATTTTCTGATTCGGACCAGTAGTTCTTGAGATTAGCGCGTTCAATCAAACAAACAAACAAACTCTTCAGCTCTATAATATTAGTATAGATAATGACTATTTCATTAAGATCTGTAAATAGTAGCTAGGAGTTCAAACAACTACATACCTGTCTTTATCCTTCTCAAGCTGTCGTATGACCAACCGTTGCTTGTTGATCTGAGCGGCGCTGGTCTCCAGTTCGTGTTCGAGTTGCTTCCTTCTTTGTTCTTGACGATTTATTATTTGCAGATTTTCCATCGCCTCATCTATGGTAGATTAACTTTAATTTGTTATACCTACGTCTGTAATATTTTTTAATAATTCATCACTTATGATACGATCACCACTTGTCTTACGGTGAAGGAAAACATCGTGAGGAAACCTGCGTGTCTGAGAGGGAACAGTCAACCCCCCAGGTTGACTGTTCCCTCTCGTATTGAAAGGAGTCTCATGCCCAGCAGTGGGACGTTAAGAAGGGCTGAATATATATTATGTATATACCCCTTTTTGTTAAATCAGTTCAGTTCGGCCCATAACAAAGATCTACTCACTTTGTATTTTCTGCATGTTCTTGTTAAGAATATCCTTCTCCCTATTCAAGTTCTCTATTTCCCTTTTATCAGCTTCCGCTTGCTTTTTGTTCAACATGATCTCCCTCTCCATCACGGACACTTGCTGTCGGAGATTTTCACTGTAAACATTTTCATGGTAATCATTTTACTAAAATTATGAACACGTGTATTGGTTAACAAAAACAATTGTGAGTTGATAAGGAACAAATCGAAATGTTGAAACTCTCAAGTTTATTATTAGTAAATAATTTCGCAATTTGATAAACAATATTGAATGTATAACATAGAACTAAACTATCAAAAATTGTCTTATAAAACAAATAGTCTGGATTTAATACGAACTTGTAAAAATAGCATCATACAAGTACAAAATTATTCTCATAGTATTTAATATTAAAATTACCGATATCTTTGCATAAAATAGCAAAAATGCTACAATTCACCTTCATGATTCATCCATTCACATCATCAATAATGAAACGTATGAAGTATATATTATACATTAATATTATACAATTTTCCGAGTTACCGATCAGATTCCACTCCAGCTTTAGCCTGCTCTAGCAGTTGGTATCGTTTCGTCTGCTGAACCGCTTGCTTCGTTAATTTCGACACTTCGTTTCGCAATCTATTGCCGTCGTCTATCATGTTCTGTTAATATTTAAACACTTTTTGTTATGAAATTACTTACTTTCTCGGATTTATTTATCCTTTGTTTCGTATTTTCCTGAATTCTTTTCAGAAATGATGGTCACGGTAGAGTTTAAGACGTAGCAAAGATCATAACACAGATATCACGTATCCAAAAATATACAATGATTTAAAAAATGACACAAAATGCATAAATTTTAAAACTAACAGACAGATCACAATACTAAAGAGTACTTTAGGGTGGTTGAACTAAATGGTATCAAAGACTAAAAAACTGCAAGTACATGATAAAAATTCCGACTATCCTACTTACCATAGCATTCTTTATAACTAACCTTTAATTCCTTACTAGTGTTAACGAGTGTTTGCTTCGTCTTATCAAGCTCTGCGTTAGTAGATTCAAGTTGGTCTCTCAATTGAGTGGCTTTAGCTGAAGCGGCTTCCTGCTCTTGTTGGGCAGTTTGCAACTTATTCCCCATGTCTTTTAGTTGACGGTCGCGACGGTCTAGGGTTTTTTCTGCTTTCGCTAGCTGAAATATTACAGCGAAATTATCTAAGCTATATCTATTATTTTCTAAATCTATATAAACAAAATAAGCACTGTTGTTGGTAAGCGCATAATTTGGAAATGTTATTTCGTTATTTATAATTCGCGTCATGTAAAAAGAACGCTGGCTGTCAAGTTGCGCAGAGGCGATTTATAGACCAATTTGGTGGTAAGACGCGGGGCGCGGGACGTCACGGCACGCGCCGCATGCTTTCCGGCTCGCTATTGGTTTGTCAGTTCAAAATACCATCGCGCACACAAAAGTTATTAATTACGAAATAATTTTATATAAAAAATAGTGAAAAAATATTTTTGACGTATATTGTTTTATAAAAAGAGAGACTTATAATGATGCTGTTAATAATTTAAAAAGTATATTAAACGAATTAATTTACTTTTTTTGTAAGTAGATTAAATATTCTACGATGAATCAAACATATTTTATTAATTAATAGAATTCTTTTTAATGACATTCTATCTAATATATTTTTCAATGTACCTACCAATACTCAATATACATCGTGAGCAAAAGGCTAGTTCAAAAATTGGAGTGTTGACATTTTTTTGATATACATAAATAAACTACGCTCCTTCAGTTTAACTTTTCTTTGTGTTTAATTTTTTTTGTTTCATTTTTGAAAGAAGGAGTGAAGCCGTAAGGAGAAGCTAGTTAACCATACGCCTACCTTATCGTTCAGTCCTGCAATAGTGACTCCTCTATTCTCCACCTCCGTTTTCAACGTTGCACTCTCCCCCTTCAGGTGATCGACCAAACGATTTTGCCGGACCGCATTGTTGTCTGCTTCCTGAGAAAAAATATTATTTTATAGTCGTCTACCATATACGTTTCTTAATTGCTCGGGAACCGAGCCAAGCAAGGGTAAGGGACTAGTTGTACAAATATAAAATAAGGACACAGGCAAAAATATTATATTTGTAAAAATTATATACTTATACTTTTCTATGAAAAGATTAGAGTACTTTTAATACAAATAAAAAAAATCTTAGCAGAGCGTGGTTTCGATCCACGGACCTGTGGGTTATGGGCCCAGCACGCTTCCACTGCGCCACTCTGCTGTATGAGGCAACGAGATATTTATTGATCGACATCAAAAATGTACTACGGTCGCAAATTGTATTTTTGTTTGTTACAATATATTATATATACAATAGTATTCTTTATTGCACTATAAAGTTACCTACATAAAAAATACCTTAAGAGTGACGTAGACAAATGTGGCCTTATTTAAATAAGATATCTGTTACAGACCCATTTGCGCGAGAGATAATGTTAAATAGCGGGTCAGAACGAGAAATTGCTGCTAAAATTATAAAGTATAAAAAAATAACTTAAATATAAATACAATTTAAATAACACACATAAGATATGTGTCGTTCGCGATTGAACGAGTCAAAAGAACCAGATCTTCAAATCTGCGCAATCGAATGGTTCACTTTGTTGAAAATGATTCGTTCGTTCGATTACATTATAGTCAACTGAACGCATGGTCGCGACTCGCGAGTCGTAGTCGAGTCGTAGTCACGATTCACGGCGAACGACGGGCGAACCGAGGCCCGAGGGATGAGGGACAGAGAAACGATTAACGAATAACGAACGAACCGTGCAAGAGCCCACGATGCGGTGAAGTTTTCGAGACACCACATCAAACAATGAAATATAAGTCTTAAATGTAGAGTACTAAAATCTATTCTATTCGTTTAGTTTGCTCCTACTTCAGACATTTTAATAAGCTATTTATGTTAACATGAATAAGGTTTAATATTCTTCCCGAGTCCTGGTTATTTATATTATTGCTGAACTAGCACGTACCTATGATTTGAATTTAGATTTTTTAAAACAAATAGGTATAACACCACTTCAATTTTATAATTTATATTTTAGTGACCCGGTAACCTTAGAGTAGTTGTTACTTGTTATTGATTATTGTTATAATATATTGAAGTGGTGTGTGAAAGTGATTAATTATGAAAGTTTCTCTGTTTAGAATAATGAAAAATAAAAGTTTAGAGCTATTGATTTATTAAGTAATTTATTTTAATAATTTGTTATTGTTACAATTAAATGCGTTTACGAATAAAAGATTCACGTTGCACCGTGCTGATGCCGGGTATAACTATAGTAAAAATATTATATTTTATTATAATTTATATTTTATTTTATATGTACACTTTTGTTACTTTTTTATTTTATTTTGTTTTTTTTATAAATTACAAATTCTTATCACATACATTTATATTTATATAGGAACATAATTATAACATTAGATCTTATATTATTATTTTAACTGGATATGATATGATTTTATTAATATGTATATATGTACCTACTTTGTTTTGTGTTAGTAATTGTTAATTTTAAAATTGTTTTAAATATTACTAACATTGTTAATATTTAATTTATTGTAAACGCAAGATTATTATTTTTTAATTTTATTTATTTACACTAATACATTTCGAGGTAAATCGGTAAATTTATTTGGCTGTATGGCGGAATTATGTATGAAACTATCGTTCTATGCGTTATTATTCTAAGCATTATAAAGATATTGTTTTTCGAATTTCGGATGTAACGTGAATCTTCATGTAAAGATTTTGGTTAAAATTTTAAATTTTTATTTGTTTAAAAATAGTTTTGATAGATCTTGTTCTACGTTAGGTTAGATTACATTTTAACAATATATTTCTTGTATGACTTTCTGAGGTATTTGACATTCTTAATAAAACTATATGTCCGGATTTTCTCATGGACTTATTTTGATTTTTGGTTCCCGAAGTTTACAGCAATCATGGTCACGGGAGAGACAAAGGCGTATAAAATAACAAAACGAATTCAAAAAATACAAAAATCATCGTTCAACCAAATAGCTTCAATGAATACAGCTTTCGTCAATAAGTAGTCAGCTTATCCACATGAAATGATGATTATCACACAGAAATACTTGAATAACTTTAGAAAATATATGAAAAAGCTAATAAATACCTATAAAATTTGAGAGTTGCTCTCGATTTCTCTGGGATCCCATTACCAGATCCTGACTTGGTGACCATGGGACCCTCTCGGAACTATACCCTCCCGAACAAAAGAAAAATGTTTGAAATCGACCCACAGTTGGCGGAGAAATCGGTGAACATACTTACATGAAAATGGAGTGAGTTATAATAAGAAAATGTCCATAAAATAAAACCTACTGGGTCAAACTATGTTAAATTTTTATGGGACCAAATGATAGTCATTGCCCATCAAAATCACGTAAATCGGATCATATCACAGAGTAATCGGTGTACATACATAAAAAAAACATACCGATCGAATTGATAACCTCCTCCTCCTTGCGGAAGTCGGTTAAAAAAGAATCGTCACGATCCGATTAGTAGTTTCGGAGAAATGCGTGGACAAACATACATACAAATACACAGACATACATACATCTATAAAATTTTGTATATTTGCTTTTAAGCCCTAATAGATTATCATATGTAAATCATTTAATTCAATTCCAATAATCCCTAATAATACTATAAATGTAAATGTAAGTTTGTTTGTTACGCTTTCACGCGAAAACTACTCAACCGATCATCATGAAAATTTGTACACATATTTTTGGAGGTATTAGAAATAACATAAGATACTTTTTATTAAAAGAAAAATTTTTTTTACGAAAAATAAAAAAATTGTTTGTATTAACAATGGGTTCTGAAATAGCTAGAGTAATTTTGAAGAAACTTTCAGGCATCCTACAGATCAACCCAATGAGGTTGATTAGCAATTAAAAAAATGAACGCGGGCGAAGCCGCGGGTAAAGCTAGTATTACATACATATGTGTCGAATTGATAACCTCCTTTTTTTGAAGTTAGTGAATAAATCATTTTTTTATAAATATACCTGTTTCAGTTTTATTTTTCCTCTTATCTAATAGGTACAATTTTTAATTACAATATTTTACCAAATTTTTAATATTATTTATTTAGTACCAAATCAACACATTACCATCTATATATAAATAAAATTGAAGTATCAGTCTGTGATTTCAAAATTATTGTATTTTTTCAAGTGCTTATAGTTATTTGCATAATACTAAAACACAAACGACAATTTTTTAAATTTTTGTCTGTCTATGGATTTTGTATTTGTCCGGGCTAATCTCTGAAACGGCTGAACTGATTTTAATTGGACTTTCACTGGAAGATAGAGTAGGTTGTAGAACAACATATAGGATACTTTTTATCCCGAAATTTCCACGGGTTCAGGATTTACGCGGGAAATAATCCCATGCGAACGATGTTAGCTAGTATATAATATACTATGTGGTAAGAAAATTAAATTTTTTTGTATTAAACTCCTTATAATTATAAATAATGTTATTCATTAATTGAAACTGAATAAAACGGTGATTCGAAATCTGTAATCACAGATCTCAATCAATATATTTGCTTGCTTTGCTAGGTTCGTTTGTTTGAAAATGAACCAATAGATTGAACGAATCAAACGAACCAGATCATTTTGACAACGGCTCAGTATTGATTCAGTTCTTTGCGATCGAACGAACGACACATGTCGTCACATAATAAAATAAAAGTAAAATAATAGCAATGGATAAATAAATAAAAAAAATAAATGAAATAGGTAAAACGGTTACTTTCTTTTTACCTCAAGTTGTTCCTCTAATTTAGCGATACTTTCTTCAGCGGTGGTGTTCTTCTGTTCTAACTCCTCGATATAGTTCAGGGCGTTTGTAAGACGTTGTTTGACTCCATCCAATTCTCCTTGTAGTCTAGCTTTCTCTTTTTCAAACTTCTCTTTTTCCTTTACGGCTGATGTTGCGCCTCTATCAATTTAGTAATTTTGTGAAATATAAAAGCGAAAAGAAAAATATTTTCCAGCTATATTAAAGTAAAATGTGTATTTAGTATCAATTAATTGTTAATAAAAAATCTTTTAGGAAATAGGTTTCAGTTTCAGGTAAAAGATTATAATATGAAATAGGTTTCAATTTGAAGAAAAAGAATTGTTTATACACACGACACGTTTTGCTCAGTTTGTAGTGATCAGCGGTCGCGGGTTCGAGTCCCGCTGGGGGCATTAATTTGTTAAGCGCGAATGTTTGTACCCCAGTCATGGGTGTTTATATTAATAATGTATGTATTTAAAAGTTATATATGTGTAGTATATCAACTATCAGGTATGCGTAAAACAAGCTTCGTAGCTTACCACGGAACTAGATGGCGCTGGGTGTAATAATGTCCCAACATATTTATAAGAAAATTAAACATTTTTAGAAAATTTATTAGGGTATGTTAAATTATAAAATAAATACATTGTTTCATGTAACGGAGCCTTTTGCGTGCAAATCAGACTCACACTGATTTTTATTCATATAAAGTACACCTTTAAACTAGTTCTACCTGAAAATCAGTGAAAACTTAAGTAATTTAAATAAGATTGTTCTTACGCGTCATCATCTCCTGCCCTTTTCCTGGCATCCAGTTCTTTCTCAAGTCTTGTCACCGTTTTTTTCATAGTTTCCAAACTCTCCACGCTCGCGAGTTCTCTCGCATGCATTGCGTCTGCTAGGGCTCGGGCATCCTCTAAAGTATAAATTTTTAATAAGATTATTTTGTATTCACTGACATTTTTATGGTTTGTATAGATTTCTAAGAGGTTATATTTTGCCGCAGTAAATAGTATTCTATATGTTAAACCGGATAACTAGCTATCATTTTACCAAATTTCATTAAAATCTGGTGATCTGCAGCTGATCAATGGTTTTATTATGATGCGTTCTCAGACAGACATAAATTCTCAAATCTATAGATTCGCCCTCTGTATCGTTATTAATGACTTTACGATATAATTAGACAGTGGTTAGCCCAGCGGTAACGCGTTCCTTGGATAACCGAGTGGTGCGGGTTCAAATCCGGGTCTCGCACCTCTGACATTATTCATGTGCGAATCATTTCTATCATAATTACCACTTGCCTTACGGTGAAGGAAAACATCGTGAGGAAACCTGCATGTCTGAGAAAACCTAGCAAGTTTTCGAAAGACATGTAAAGTCCGCCACGCACTAGCCCAGCGCGGTGGACTATAGCCTGATCCCCCTCGTACTGAGCGAGGCCCGTGCCGAGCCGTGGGACGTTAAAAAGGGCTGATGATTGTTATTAATGACTATAATAGTAAGATGAAAAAAAAGAATAATATACAGATTTAACTCAGATTTTTTTTATATGTATACATCATAATATGTAAAGAAAATGCTGCCAAATCGTCATATTAAACCGCTTTGAACTTTAAAGAAATAGTAGACATTTAAAGGTTATTGGAAAATGTCACAGTCATTAATTAAAATCGTTTCTTGCTTCGACTTTATGACGATTGTTCGGAAAAGTATAAATAGATAATTTCTTTGATTGGAATTTACTTTATATATTTTCCTTCATTGTAGTCGTAAGTCAAATTAGTAGTAATAATGTTAGAAATGATTTGCACATGATAATATCAGAGATTGAACTTTGAACCTCCCTTCACTCAGTTACCCGAGCGGAGCACTAGGCTACCACTGCTTTATATTATTATGACAGTTTTTTGTTAAAGGAACTTCATGATTAAAAACAATAAAACTTTTTAACAAGGTTTCTGTTAAGACGGTTTAGTCTAGAAGTATGACAACTTGCACTATGTTTCAATTTATAAAAAAAAATCACAAAGTTCAAGTCACTAGGGGATTAAAGTTTATAGGAAAACTTCGAAAGTTAGACACTTAAAAGTTTTTCAATTTCCAGTCAAAAAATTATTATTAATTATATATTAAAATATATTAATTAGACTAAAAAAATATATTATATAAAACCTTACCGATTTCTCCTCTTAGTTTATCTATTGTTCTGGTATTTTCGGATATTTCAGCCAAATATTCGGTCACTATTGAATCATAACGTGAGAGTTTCGCCTTGAATCAATTTATTAAAATATTAATTAGATTAGATAGAAAAATATAATCACTACATATTATAAAACAAAGTCCTCCGCCGCGTCTGTCTGTCTGTTCGCGATAAACTCAAAAACTACTGCACCGATTTTCATGCTGTTTTCACTAATAGTTCTCGAGATAAAAATTATATATTATTCCAAAAAAATCAATTTTCTACATATTATAAATTAAAGTAAGTAAGTAAATAAGGATGATAACAGTACACGTAAAGGCCCTATGACGTTGATCTTTCTGAGAAACTCCATTAACAAACTGAACCACCAAATCTTGGCAAATACTTACATTATAAATATTTATTTTAGGCAGAAATGAAGTTTTGGTTTCTCCATAATATGATCAGCCGTGTAAATATATACTTGTATATTTTTAAAGGTAAATCGACTAAGAGCGAACCGGCAATTCTGTTATTCTTTTTTAGAACCGTTACCTATTATGTCTACATAATATGGTTTAGAAACCTCATAACAACGCGCGATTAAAATCACGTACTGTGTGCGAGTTTTTGGCGTTAATCTATATAATATATTATAAAGCTGAAGAGTTTTTTTGTTTGGTTGAACGCGTTAATCTCAGTAACTACTGGTCCGAATTGAAAAATTATTTTTGTGCTGGATAGTCCGTTTATCGAGGAAGGCTATCCGCTATAGGCTATATTATATCACGCTACGACTAATAAGAGCGGAGCATCAAAGAAAAATGTTTCAAAAACGGGAAGGGTGGGATTAGTTCTGCGAGGTATCATACCGATGATGAATGAGAAAGAATTTAGAACGAGCGCTAGTAAAATGATAAAATTTATAGATTTTTTCGAGGTATCGCATTATTTTTAAGATGTCGATACTCAAATTTCGAATAGCCATATTCACGTTCTAAATGTAATTGGCCGGATGGACTGATGAACGGAAGTAGTAACAAGTATAATCTTCTGGTACGGAATTCTAAAAACCAATATTGTAAAATGTAAACCCTAGTCACATGGTCAACACAGGTCAAGGTAGTTATTAAATGACGTTCTCATTACCTTGAGGCTAGTAATTTTCTCTTGATGGTCCACGTTTTCGTCTTTCATTTTGTAATAGGAGTCGTAAAGTTTTGTGTACACATCCGCATATAATTTTAGGCCTTCGGCTTCACGCATTTGCTCTAGAATCTAAAAATATTAAAAAAAATCGTCAGATATGTAGAAATATTAGTTCATATCACATCATATTGACTTCGTTCAAGTTATTTGTTTAAAGTATACTACATTTAATAATGCATATTTAATGATTTTGCTTTAACTTTAACGTATATAAGTATTATTGCGAAGTTGGAGCTTAAGTTTGTTATTGTTGACTGTTGTTATAATTGAAATTTATAAATAATATAAGTAAAATAAATCTAAAACATTTCGCGAAAACATAAAATAGCAAGATGAAATAAAGTAAACAATGTTACCCTTTCAAATTCTCTCTCTGCTTCTGTGGTTTCAGAACCAACAGTGATCGCAGTCCCGAATTCTTCTTCATCATCTTGCGCATCCATTTTTAATATAGTATATAAAAAACTAATTTAATTCCAATATTACAATATGTTAAAGCGTTGAATAAAAGTAGCGTAATCAAAAAAAAGGTAAATAAGATGTTTACGATGTTACCATGGATACGTCAATGTAGAGATTACAATAATAATAGACAAGTCGTGAAAATGGGTGCAAATTGGAACTGTCATATTTTTCTTTTCACTTTATAAGTGAAAATATTATTATGTTTTTCAGTGTAAACAACGAATTAATCTCAGAGTTATTACGAAATACTGATAGAAATTAGCCATAAAAAATTGAACAGATGCTATAACTAAAAAGTAAATCAATAATGGAGGAAGCTGTATATATAATGTTATGTGCCTATGCTGTTACTTTTATTCTATGAACTATGAAGTAAATTAACCGCTACTTATTTAACAGTATTTTATTTTGTTAAAGTTAATATATTAAAATGTGTTTAATAATTACATAAATTACGTTAAAATTTGTTCTATATTGGCCCTACAAAAATAGATACAATGTGTCGTCACACTTACCAATTGTTCCATCCAGCCAATTTGGAAAGTACGTAGGAACGTATATGATTTAAGAGGCATAGTTTATTTAATAAAACCTTCCTTCCTTATCTAAATCTTTTAAATAGAAAGAGAGGGGGACATGAAGTGATTGCAAATTGTCAGTAATCGAGTAATTGTAGAGGAGGGTAGATAATTGCACGTCAGTTTGTTTATAATGAGGAAGTACGTTGTTCAAACTATATATACTACTAGCAGTACCCGGGGCTCCGCCCGCGTTAATTTTTTTAAGCGCAACTAAAATTCTTCAAAATTACACCAGCTATTTCAGAGCCCATCGTTAATATACTCCTGAATGCGCGGCTACCTATTTCATACATATATTTACACGACCCTCTCCCGCTCTTGGCACCCCTTCCCTCTCCCCATTGCCTGCTGTGTTGCGCTTAACTTTTCGTTGTTTCGTTGTTCGAGTGTCCGATTAGTGTTATCGTTAAAGTTATCTGTAGTTAAACTAACTGCCAGCCAAATTTCAAACGTTTAGCACAAAAATGAAGGAATTTCGTAAAAACTTATGAGAGCCCTTACACCACCATAATCCAGCCCTGTCGAAAAATCGTTTTAGTGAACTTTTACTGGCAATTACTTCCTACCAAATTTAAAATTCGTAGTACAAAAGATGAAGGACTTTCATGTAAACCTGCTGTAGTCCTAAGACTTCCTCGATTCGGTTGCAAAATTCATGTATACTAAAAATTATCTACTTACCTGCCAATTTTAAAGCTTGTAGCAGAAAAATTGAAGGAATCTGTGAAAGCCCTTAGACCACCTAAATCCGGTCCTGTTCAAAACCTATTCTAAGCGGCCTTCTACTAACAATAACCACCTCTCTACCAAATTAAAAGTATTTAGCACAAATGATGAAAGAATTCCATACAAACTTGCGACAGCCTTTAGTCTTCAATCCGGCCCTGTCGCATAATTAGTTTTTTGCGGATGTTAACTATCTATTAACTGCCTCCCTGCTAAATTTTAAGTTTGTGGCATTAAAAATTAAAGACTTTCATTCAAAGTAATGATAACCCTTAGCGCACGTCTACTAACTTTTAACTCCCTCCCTGCCAAATTTAAAGTAAGAAGTAACGTACACGGACGTAAATATCCTACAAAATAATTACATAAGTTTACAAAAAGTCGCCAATTACTGTTTCCGCAAATGTAACAAATCTTTAAAGGTGTATTATACTTGTGTTTTGTGAAAAAAAAAACAATATTATTATGTGACAATATATTATTTATACAGTTCATAGTTTAAATAATGTAAAATATGCTAAAAGTATTATTGGCTATAGAAATAAGTAAATTGCACAAAATTTTTCGAATTCTACTTCCGGTTATGTAAGGCGGGATCTTTTAATTTTTAATTAAAAATGAAGTAGATGAAGAGTAATATTGATATGGAGTATAATAGACAAGGGACGCAATTAAATAAATGAATATAAATAAATAAATATATTGGGAAGTTAACTTATAGCGCCACCTAGATGCTAAGCTACGAGTCTTGTGTTATGGATATCAGGCAGTTTGTATACATAATATGTCTAACTTATAAACATACATAGTATATAAACACGCATGACCGAAGTACAAACGTACTGATCACAAAAATAAATGCCCCCAGCGGCACTCGAACCTGCGACCGCTGGCCGCCGCGATGCAACAAATTGAACCAAATGGACCTAAAAAACTATTTTCATTTAATATAATACAAATATCTATGCATTTTAAAAAGTTTAGCTTTGGAATACCAAGACCTGAATCATTTTAAAATTTTTCAAATTCATATTATTTTTAATTGAATTCATAAATATTATAATAAGTATTTTCCTGAATATTAATACAGTATATTATGAAGAAAAAGTTTTTATTTAATAAAATATCAAAAATCAATTTTTGGTTACAAACATGACCTTAAATACTATGTGTATAAATATGTAATTGTTGTCATTAGCCTTTACAAGGTGCATAAAGGGGCCCTTGAGTTTTGCCCTTTTTCCATTTTAAAATCGTTAAAGATATTAAGATTATTAAAAGATTTTTTTTGCAAAAAGGGATATGATACCGGAAATTTAATTAAAAGAAGGTATAACTGCCCCTTATATTTTCATTACACATAAAAAACGAAATACGGAAATCAAATTAAATGTAGGCTAATTAATGTTTTCACGGGCTCAAATATCCCAAAATGCTATAAATTTTATTTTAAATTATTTACGATTCTTCTTAGATATTTATACATATAATAAAATTGTAGCTTAGTATATTTTTAAAAAAATCCTTTTGAAATAATTATTTTAGTAATGCAGAGTCTGAATCTATAGTTTTTATAATTTTTTTCTGTTTGTCGGTCTGTTTGTCTATGACCGCATGACGAGATGACCACTGGACAGATTTTGATGAATTTTAGTTTTCTGGGTCATATACATAGAATACTTTTATATACTGAGAAAATATTTAATTTCTAAGAAATCAATACTGATCGTTAGAAAGTATATATAGGGGACGAGCGAACCAATGATAAGTCACTAGTCGATAAATATATTTTACACGGGTCTTGATACGCTTTATAGTTACATATAACAATTATATTTACATGTTATTATAACACAAAAAATAATTTAGTTTTGGTTTGTACTCGCCTATTATTTGACTACATTAGAATAAAATTATAATGAAGAATGCGATTTCATGATGAAATACCAATGTATATTACATAAATTATGTATAACATAAAGGTCAACTAATGGCCTTAAAAGCGGAAAGGAAAGGATTGTACTATTTTTTTATTGTCAAAAATATATTATAAAGCCTAATTAATTTTTGTTCCTACTAACAAAACATTTTTTTATACAAAAATACATGTTTGTCTTTATAAAAGCAGTATAATTGTCATTTGCAAACCTATCGTTATAAATGTTATTATTTTGTATTTTTTTTCACTACATAGTATAAAACAAAGTCGCTTTCTTTGTCCCTATATCCCTTTGTACGCTTAAATCTTTAAAACTACGCAACGGATTTTGATGCGGTTTTTTTAATAGATAGAGTGATTCAAGAGGAAGGTTTATATGCATTACTAGCGGATAAAACACGGCAATCAGCACATTACGAAGTGTACATTTTCATTACTTTTGCATGAGATATGGTAATTTTTTAACTTTTACCTTAAAACACGCAATCTGAAATAGGAAATAAGGCAAAAGCAACTTTTTTATGGCAAACCATTCTTGCGCCCCTTTTAGACCGATGATGGGTGCTTGTGTTTTAGTGGGAAGTACTGGCTTGCCGCATGCATTTTCCAAAGATAAAAAAGTATTACAACGTCTTATTGTTTTTTGCCCTTTACGTAACGTATTTTATATACACGTAATTTCACTCATCAAGAGCTTTATGACACTTCCCGTTCACCTACAATTAAGCGAGGTTTTCCAGTTCAATTAAAAAGAGCCGAATCTTTTTCATATTACGTAAAACATAATTTTACATCATATGTATGTAAAACTTCCAAAATTATTAAAATTTTCCTTTAAACCGAGTTACTTTTCTAAAAATAGGTTTATACGTAACTTTAAAGCGCAAGTATTTGGAAATACTTTATATCACACACTAGAAAGTCACCGTAACACCTCTTGGGTTCATCCTGCCGTAATAAGTATCCTACAAATTTTTTTTTAAAGTGGTAGTGCCATGCTTGTTACCTTCGGGTAGCAGCCGAATGGGCCGGCACGCCCCACTCTCTCACAGAAGACATTTCCCATCAGGTGAGATTTTAGTGGTTTTCTCGTGCTGCGGTGACAAACAGACAGCCAGATGGACAACTAACGTAAGTACATTTATATAATATATACAGTACATGTTACAATATTGAAGTGTTACACACTCATCCGGCATTTGTCTCGATATCATAAAAAACCATCGAAACCGACAATAGTCAAAGCTTTTAACAGTTTACCTTTTTTAATTAATTAAAAAGGTCCTATGAATATGGATCAGCTTTTGTATGCCTGTTGTAGGTACAAGTAGTTAGTTAATAGATAACAAATATTTTGAATTATGCATGGTTTTAAATATGTTATTAACAATAATAAAATTCAATTTCTGTTTAATATTTATTCAAAACAACTTCACCCGATTAAATACGTTCGTATTATTTTTTTAGCTAAAGTTGGATATGCGAGTCACAGAAGAGCACATTAGAACAGAGAGAGCAATACATCAAAGCTACTGACAACTACCCTAGAAAGTAATCGAATGCATGTGGCCGAAATCGATTAGATGGCATCATCTTCATCATCATCATCATCAAATTTTTCATCAAGTTTTGGTAGACAACGGCAATGGGCGTGGCAGTTTGGCAGAAAGAGAAGACTTCTTATTTTTGCCATTTTGATTCTTTTGTTGCAGAAACCGATTAAGCGCCAATTTGGTTATCGTCTTCACCGACACGGATGCACTTGCAATATAAGTTCTACTTCGAAGGTCGTAGACTGTACAGTGTTTTTGATATTTCACAATGAGACTAGATACTATCTCACAATAACTACATAAAAATAAAATTTATACTAAGCAGGAAATAGATAAAATCTATTTTTAAAACAACTGTAGCGCTTATAACGTTTTATTTGTATTTTGTTAATTTTGTTACAAGTAATGGGTTATTAACGCAATTAATATTAGGTCTGATTCTTGAAATTTTCTTATTATTATTTCAAGCATGTATTTTTGATCTAATATCTCTTAATTCAACAGAATTTAATGGTTTTACATTCGCACAGTGTTCTCATTTAATCAAATAGGTCTGCTAGAGACCCAGCCAGCTGGCATTTTGGAACAGATCTAGTATGTTTGGTTTATTTTTTGTATCTCGAAAAAATTCCATATCTCCAAGACTAATTTTACCATAGCAATATACAGAGAACCACCTTACTATGGTCTTGGACAGCAAAAATCATTAAAATATGTTAGCACACCAGAATTACATGTGAAAATAAAATTATAAGAAGAAATTTAATATTAAATAAATAACATAAAGTACATAAATATAATGTACATAAATCTATTTAAACCGATATTGTAGGTACAGTAAACAACAAGCATTATCCTTGTCGTGATTCAAACTAACAAATAATAATTAATCACATTCCTGTTATGAAGCTATCGTTGGGATTTTTCCCAGAATTACAAAATGTATGAATAAACTGAAAACAAAATGGTTTCTGTTTTATTGAAGTAAGCACGTCTGTGTGGATTTAAATATTTATATTAAACAAGTGAAAGTTTATTGGAAATTTGACTTTGAAAATGTCTAAGGAGACTAATTTAGACTCCCATAATTATCATAAAAAGGAAGGTAGTGAAGATATAGATACACTTGGTCAATCTTCAGACCAAAATCTTAAACGAACTGTGGAACGGCAAGTGACAATATATGATGTCGAGGAGGCGAAAACGATTCAAGAAACACAATTTACAAGTAACGACGAAGTTGGTGAACTATCACCTGATAAGGTAAAGGAGAACCATTCTTTCATAGAATCAGATGACCATATTATAAATACAGTTAACAGTTCTCACCATACAGCCGAAGAAAATGATGTGAATATAGAATATAGACAAGATAAAAACAAACAAAAGTGTCAATGTTTATTTGAAGTTTTTGAGTGTACTATTTGGGCTTTAAGAAACATGGGACGTTCTACATACTATTTTGTTAGACGAAATTGTTGTTTTTGTTGGGGGCGTAAGGTAGATTTAGGTAACCGTAAAATAAATGATGATGATATTGATTATTGGGATGGAAATTTGGTGGAAAATGATGATGGTGATCACTGCACCTACAATCTAAATAATGATGATGCAAATGAAAAAAAGGCAACATTCCATTTAAATGAAGCTTTTGACGAAGCTACCACCCAAGCACTCAAAAATCACTGTATAAATAAAAGTTATGTTGCTGATACTGAAGCAAGGCATTCTGAGAAGGAAGAGAAAAATGGCATTGACGTTGAAAATTCTACTACAAATGCTGTTGAAGATTCTACTTCAAATGTTTGTCAAGTGAAAATTCACCACGAAACTCACGGAAATAATAGTTTAGTGGAAACCAGTGGTAGACATGATACATCTGGAGGAGATAGAAGTGGACATGACCCTTCAGGGGGAGATAGAGGTGGACACGATACCTCAAGAGGAGATAGAGGTGGCCATGACATCTCTGGAGGACATACAGGTGGACATGACACCTCAGGAGGCGATTGTGGTGGTAATGATTTTTCTGGAGGGGGCGGTGGGGGTTGTGATTTCGCTTCTGATTAAAAAAAAAATTGAGAAGATCTCTAAGCTCTTTATGGACTGTTCTAATAAAAATAATATTTGTCATAAACATGTGTGTTGATATGACTTTTAAGATTATTATGTTATAATATTAAATGAATTTTTTCTAGAATTTTTATGTTTCGGAAACGGCTCTAAAAATTTGGATCAAATTTTGTATATTTTATTAACTATTTAAAAAAGTCTACATTCTCGATAAAACGCCATGTCAAGCTTGGTAATAAAATAATCATAGATATGACATTACATATACGTAAATCTAAGATATTATTATGTGAACATGGGTTTATTTATGTAATGATTCTTAATTAATCAACTTATATTTATTTAACTACATATTGTATTAATTAAGTGGCGATTGAGGAAAGTACATGTACTATTATTGTATGACTGTGGTTATCTGAACATTTTCCTTTTATAATATAGCTAGGTAGGTACTGTTTACAGTGGTAGACCAGTGGTAACAAGCTCACTTGGGAAACCGAGTGATCCAGGTTCAAATCCTGAGTCTTGCATCTTCGATAATTTCATATACAGACCCACAGAGCAGATGAATGTGTTTTTTAACTATTTCGTGTGCAGACCATCCAACTTATTCGTAATACCACCTAGCTTACGGGAAATAAAATATCATGAGGAAACCTGCGAGCGTGGTGGACTATGGCCTGATCCCCTTCGTATTGTAGGGAGGTCCGTGCCCAGCAGAAGCAGTGGGACTTAAAGATGTTTATAATATTATAATAAACTTTTTAATGTATACCAAAAAAGGAAAAGAAAATATACATAAGAAAGAATAATGTACAAGAGGCGGCCTTATCGCTACAACAATGATCTCTTCCAGGCAAAACAATATTGCTTAGCGATAGCGTTGGAATTGTGTCTTTATCGTATTTAGTCTCGACACTTTATAGCGAAATACGATGAGCAAGGATTTAAACTCTTTCTTTGGATTCTCTTGTAGGTAATTAGAAATGAATTATGAATATTAAATAAAAATCAAATAAAAATCATATATTTTTAATTAATTCACTTTCTTGTCCCTCTCATTCAGTTAGTTATTAGTCATTTAATAACAGTTCACTAAATTTTTCACTTTATTTCTAAAGGTACGACTACTTGCTTATACTTTCTTATTTATTGACGCCGTTATGGTTTTGTTTTATATGAGAATAATGCAAATGTAGGTGGTACGAGTTTAATGACAATGAACTGGTGTCCTTGTAATAGTTGTTCGGTGAGTGCCCTTTCCGGTTTCGCAGAGATGCAGTTGCTTGGGCTTTGTTTACAATCCGCATGAGGCATTTTAGGTTAAAACAAAAAAAAAATCTTAAGCCTTAAGCCGCCAGAGTTTATCCTCGTTTTTCTCTGGTTTCTAGGTGTCTCTCCAGGTATCTAGACCACCTTTGCACTAAATTCCATCAAAATCCGTCCAGCCGTTTTCGCATAGAGTTGTTACACTGCATAAATGTAACTTGAAATAAATACGTATACTAAATATAAGACCCTATGACTGGAATTTAAATATTTGTCCTTAAAACACGAGCAAGACTCAAACTCGCAACGGCTGGCTAAGCAAGTAGGGTCAGCTAAACCGAACGTTGGAGTAGAAAGATTCATTCTCATAACATAAATGAAAGACTTCAACGGGACTCGAATCAGCGACCGCTGCGATCATTTTTCAAGAGCAACTGTTGAGTTTCTCGTAGGTTCTTCTCAGCAGCTTTCCGAGTCGGTGGTAGTTTACTCACAGACTTACAGACATTTAATTTTATTAATGTAAAAATGACGATTCAAAAAAGCTTGTAAAAGTCTATTTGAATAAAGAATATTTTGATTTGATTTGATTGTATCAGCAAAATACATTTTGACGCTGTGAGTATATTGTAGGTGTTATACATTTACAAAATAATAATATAAGTACCTAGTAGTATAGTAGTATCTAAGATAAGCCAATTATAAAAATAATATCATTATAATTGATCTAGCTTGATCACAATTATAACGTACTTGAACAAGTTTTTATATTTCACTAGCAAACCCGGCCCGCTTCGCTGTAAGTTAAAATAAATTAAACGATTTTTACAATTTTCCATTTAAATTAAAGTAGCCTAAGTTACTCCTTATAAAATTAGCTATTTGCGACTGAAAGTCCCTTCAAAATCGGTCCAGCCGTTTCAGAGATTAGCCGGAGCAAACAGAGAGACACACAAGGCTGGGTTTGCTGGTCTATACAGTATGTACATATAAAAAAAATATGTAGTTATGATCCGTATGGGTTCCAAACGGCTGGAGCGATATTGAATAAAATTTCAAGCTATATTCAGATAAGTTAAGTTTTGTGGTATGTTATATTATAAGTATTATTTCACTCTATTACGTAAACCCAAGTCTTGTGTTTAGACAAATGAGGAGTGTCTGATCAAAAGTGGATAGTTACACTTTATAAGTTTTTCTTCTTTTTTTTCGTTTAAGGTAGAATTTTTAAATCCTACGCGTTTTCGATCTCGGAATACAATAAAAGTGGTCAATTGCAATTAAAAAACGTGCCCAATTTTTTTAATTTTATTCAAAACTAGCTATTTACAACAAAATATATATTTAAAAATGTAAGATTAAAAAAATGTAAATGTCCACTTTTGATCAGACACTCCTCAAATATAAAACACAAATGAAAGCAAAGTCGCTGGCAAAAGGTAACTAGATTCTAAATGAAAATAAAAGTGACACTAAATCATTTACAGTAATTAAACTGTAATATTATAGCAGACATATATTTTGATATCTAAAACGTTTGCAAACATTTATTATCGTTCAATGTCATATGTTTAGTTGTCATTCATTTTATACATAGTTTTTTATGTATATACATATCGGCACATCTATACATCTATACCATGAACGAATAAACCATAATATAAATAAAATTGAAGTGTCTGTTATTAATTTCAAACTAACAGATTTTAACTAAATGCATATGAAAATATATACGGTACTAACAACAAAAAACAACTTTTAAAATTTTTGTCTGTTTGTCTGTTTGTTCGTGCTCAACAATTGAATATCCCCAGCGGGGCTCAAACCCACGACCGCTGGCGCAGAAAGTAGGGCCACTACCAACTGAGACAAACGTGTCGTCGTTTTTGTTTAAATATCCCTAAAAACAAACTGTCACAAAGCAAAAGAAGGGCAAGTCAACAAACTACCTAACCAATTATATACTTGAAATAAATATCCGCATTTGTAATATTAGTAAGGAAGTAGATGTAATCGTTAGTTGTATTGCTCGAAATAATAGGCTATTTATTCTATAAAGTTAAACTATAGTTAATAAGTCGCTTATGTATAATGTATATATGTACATGAAATTAAATACATAATGATTATTTTAATTATAACTTAAGTATATACCAACCGTTCTGGAACATTTCTATAGACAATTGATAAGAGCAAAACGTTTTTTGCCAACACGACAAGAAAAGTAGAGTGGTTGGTTCATGACATTCAACTGACATTTTTAATTCAATTGATGAGGTACTGCGAGTAATGTTGTACTGCAGCAATTATATGTGGAATGTTTGTTTCTGATTTTTGCTTCACTTATAGTTCACTTAAGCTTAGACAGTGCTAGCCCATTGGTAACGCGTTCGCTTGGATAACCGAGTGATGCGGGTTAAAATCCGGGTCTCGCACGTCTGATATTTTCATGTGTGAATAATTTCTATCATGATTACCACTTGTCTTACGGTAGGTTACTTAGGAAAACATCGTGAAGAAAACCTGCATGTCTGAGAGAGTCTAGCAAGTTTTCGAAAGTCATGTGAATTCCGCCAACTCGCACTAGACAAGCGCGACGGACTATGGACTGATCCCCCGTGAATTGAAGGGAGGCCCGTGCCTAGCAGTGGGACGTTAATAAGGGCTTAATTGTATAATTATTATAGTTCACTTAAGAGCCTATAACACTACGCAGTATTAAGACAGTCTTATTAGAACTCTCTTAAAGTGTAAATAGACAAGCTCGTTATTACACCGCCCGAAATACCGCGTGCAAACTCAATTGCAAGGCGTAAGTAGCCGGTGACGTTGTCGGCTGTCGCGGTGTCATGGGACAACACACGGACATTAGGGTGGTAGTTAAAAATTAAATTTCTTGCTGGCGCCCCCTCAAAAGCTTCCTTTTGATGAAAGAACACTGGGCAATTTTAGCTTAGTTATTTTAATTAGATACTTTGTTAAAGGGATGTAAGGGGAGCTGACAACCTTAGGCTCTCTATCGTCAACCTCACCTGTCTGTAGTGCATCCTGTTGTACAACAAACGAGGCTCTGGCGACCGAAATCGTGGCGTGTTAAGCCTGATAGCGAGCAGCAGCGCTATCAATGAAAGATTTTCAGCTACTGCGGTCACCAACCCGCCTGCCAAGCGTGGTGACTACGGCAAATACTCTAAATAAGTGACAACTCGAATTCACGGACCCCAGTTCTCGGTAGTCGCACTATTCCTGGCCACGGTACCGGTCATGGTAACGGTGTGACGGGGGGTGCTAAGAATCCCCGGGCTACGGCAGGGTACCATAAACGGCGACTTTTTCTGGCCTCTAACAAAACATGTTTGTTCCCAGATATATATACAGGTCAAAAATAAATACATAAGAACTGTATGAACTTCTACTTCTATTATACATAGTAAAATTCTAACCAAGTTGAATCTATAAGTAGGCACATTAAATATTTTTTGGAAAATCTTATTAAAAAAGTTATCGATATCTGCACCGAAACTATCCCTACTAATATTATAAATGTGAATGTAAGTTTGTTTGTTACGATTTCAAGCAAAAACTACTCAACCGATCATCATGAAACTTTGTACACATATTCTTGGAGGTAATAGAAGTAACATAGGATACTTTTTATCAAAAAATACAAAAAATTAAAAAAAATGTTTGTATTAACAATGGGTTGCTGAAATAGCTAGAGTAATTTTGAAGAAACTTTAAGGCATCCTACAGATCAACCCAATGAGGTTGATTAGCAATTAAAAAAATTAAGCCGCGGGTAAAGCTAGTTGTTTACAAACGGCATGACTAGAAGACCAATAGACAGATGTCGATGAAATTTGTTACTGATAGCTGATTGTCCGTGTCAACATATAGGTACCTATGATACTTTTTACTAAGAAAAAAAATCTCATCTCTGAGAAAAGAATACCGACGTACGTAGGTTCGAACCCGAGCGGAAATATGACGAGTCGCTAATGAATCTATATTATTCCGAACCTAGTATATCCTACTAATATTATAAACGCGAAACTTTGTAAGTATAAATGAATGTTTGTTACTGTTTCACGCAAAAACTACTGAATGGATTTTGATGAAACTTTACAATAATATAGCTTACACATCAGAATAATACATAGTCTATAATTTAGAAAGATACTAGCGGAACTCGCGGCTTCGCTCGCTCTAAATGATAATCTTAAAAGTAGGTACATATTACAGCGGATGTTGTTCAAGTACAAGTTATAAGATAATCCAATTAGAGAAAAATAAAGCTTAATGATTTCCTTAATTTACTGTTTTCATTATATAAATACTAGCATAATATGTTTAATAAATTACAAATAAACACGCATGGTCATAATATGCATTTAACCATATTGTTATTATGGTTTCATAGTCAACAGATAAAAAGGAAAGCCGTATCACATCTTGTCATGGCCGTCTGTACATATGTCGAGACTACTGTTTTTTGGTTTTTCTTACCCCAATCTTCAATTCGGCTTACTAAGAAGTGTTCGAGTTCGTAGGTGCATTATAACCATACGTTTAGTATATAATTTCCAGTATTGAAATATTTTCTCACAGTAAAAGTGTCTTATGTTGACGCGGATAACCAGTTAATATCATACCGAATTAGTGCTTTTCTCGTGATGCAATCACAAACAGATAGACAAACATACTATAAACATAAAATTCAGTCAAAAATAACGAATATTTAAATGTTTTTTTTCAAAAAATACACTATACCAACATACAAAGATTCTACTTTTTTGTTTCTTCTTGTGTTGGTAAAGAAATGTACTCTACAACTTGTACATTATGTAATTATTTTCATTTTCAAATAGGTATTTAAGTTCACGTTTAGTCATAACTGTCAATTGTATACACTTACTTCCTTTATTAAAGGCAAAGGTTTTTGTAAAATGAGTGTTCCGTACTATATAACTATAGTAAATACAGCCTATGTTACTCGGTGATAAAGTAGGTTTCTAATGGCAAAAGAATTTGTGAAATCGGTTCAGTAGTTTTTGAGTTTATTCGTTACTTACAAAAATACAAATCTTTCCTCTTTATAATTTTAGTATATATCTACTGACTTTTTTGTCATGAATAAAAAATATACCTACTTATACTCTCAAAAATAAGACTACTTCATTAAAATTTTAGATTTCCAAGGCGATGTTAGTCGCTAGAATTTTTTACCAATTCACTTAACTTTTGGTTAATTTTTTTAGTTAAATTAAGATCAAAACACAAGCTACAATATAATTAACCATTTACTTGTTGACTACAGAACCCTAATAAGGTGTACATAAGTATCCTTGTAGGTAAAAAAGATATACATATGTATTTTTCCTAACGTCATGCCAGTTATAGGCACTATGACGTAGGCCAGTGCGTACTTCAGTACTGAATGAAATTATTCATTTCCTACATGCAGCTAGCTATATACAATATACCGTTATATATAAACGAAATTTATTTTTTTATCTGAATATTTGTTTTTTTGATTGTTTGCGGCTCCAAATTGGAAGGTACAGGATTCAATTTCCGAGTCGGGTTTTGGAGAACCTTTACCACCGCTTATGTCTGGAGAGTGGGTAAAGTTGGTACTTACTATGCTTGATTTATATCTCTCAATTGGTCCAATGAACTTTAAAAGTGAAAGGAAAAGACCTAAAAGGAATGGTGTGAACAATTTTGCACTTTATTATCCCGCACGCTATGCACAAGGCCTAAACTATGGTCCTGCGAGACAAAATAGGTCAAGAGGATAGCAATCCTGGGTTTTCCCCGTCTCTGGGAATACCCGTATCCCGGATACACGTAAACGTAAAACAAAATATATTTGTCACAATACATGTTATTATAGTACAGTAACGTACGTATTGCCCTGGACCTGAGCGGAATGAGGGTGAATCACTAGTTTAACATAAGTCTAGTATGAAATTAAAAATAATTAAGCCTCAGAAATGGGCAAACGGGAACGCCAGGCATAAATTTTTATTATGGTTGTTGTATGGTAAACCAATTGCAGGACATGTTTATGACGAAATGTGCGAGGCTAGAAAAATTTTCAAATCAAAATTAAGATGGTGTCAGAACCATCAAGAACAAATTAAAATGGATATTCTAGCCTCACACCACTCTAGGAATGATTTTCGTGGATTCTGGAAGTATACAAATAAGCTAAATAGTAAGCCGTCTATTCCCGTGAGCATAAATGGTATATGTCAGCCTACTAAGATTTCTAATATTTTCGCGGACCATTTTATCGTTAAATCACCACGGGGGCCTTCTCAATCAATGCTTAATGTTGAGGCCGGCAGGGAAATGGGGATAAGTTTTCATAATAAAGATATCACTCAAACAATTAAATCAATGACTAGAGGTAAATCCCCAGGTCATGATGGCCTTAGCATTGAGCATATTCAATCTGCTGGACCACACCTTCCCAGAGTTCTGTCGATGCTTTACAATTTATGTGTAAGTCATAGTTTTATGCCGAGTGAAATGATACGTACAATAGTCGTGCCTATTGTGAAAAACAAAACGGGTAACTTAACGGATAAAAATAATTATAGGCCCATTTCTCTGGCTACGGTTATATCGAAGGTATTTGACAGTATGCTTAATCAGCAGTTAAATATTTTTATAAAACCTCATGATAACCAATTCGGTTTTCGACCTGGGTTGTCCACGGAGAGTGCTATATTAGGTCTTAAGCATACTGTCAATTACTATACAACGCGTAAGACACCCATTTATGCTTGCTTCTTAGACTTGTCCAAGGCATTTGACCTGGTTTCTTATGATATACTATGGAAAAAGATGGATAAACTTAACATTCCACCAGAACTTACCAACATATTTAAATATTGGTACAGAAACCAGGTCAATAACGTAAGATGGGCAGGAACATTATCGAGTCCGTATGGGATGGAGTGCGGGGTGAGACAGGGGGGGTTAAGCTCACCAACGCTCTTTAATCTTTACGTGAATGATTTGATCGTTGAGCTCAGCAGTACCATATACAATTTAATGTACCATCCATTGCCCTTAATGGTGTGACCTTGGAAATGGTGTCTAAATTTAAATACTTAGGACATATATTGACCCCCGACCTCAAAGACGACACGGATATAGAAAGAGAAAGAAGGGCGTTGTCAGTGAGAGCGAATATGCTGGCCCGTAGATTTGTACGTTGTTCATATAGTGTTAAACTCACCTTATTCAGAGCCTATTGTACAACTTTTTACACGTGCAATTTATGGGCCAAGTACTCTCAAAAATCATATAACGCGCTCCGTGTTCAATATAATAATGCCTTTAGGGTGCTGTTGGGATTGCCCCGTTTTTGTAGTGCATCAGGGATGTTCGCAGCAGCGAGGGTTGATTGTTTCTATGCCACGATGCGAAAAAGATGTGGATCCCTGGAGAATAGATTACGGGGCAGTACCAACAGCATCATGAAGGTAATTGCTAGTAGGTTGGATTGTAGATATATTAATCATTGTTGTGTTATTTCGTGCTAATATAATATATATATCTAAAATGTAAGTACTAACATAGATAATAAGAATAATCATAATGTATACTAACAAAAAATGAGTCTATGTTACTTGAAATATAATAAATTATTATATTATTATTATTATTAAATCAAAATAACTAAACTGTACGCATAGGCAGAATCATAGGTGTTAACTAGTTCTTAAGTAGGCCATTCGATAAACTCTAGAATAGATGCTAGGTAGTTAGATTGAAAGGCCTTAGCCCTTAGTGAATTATATGAGACTAAAAAGCAATAGTACGGCAAGAATTAAGTCATGTGCAACAAATCTTAGAGGTAATGTATATAATATATATATAGACCAATAGATTGCAATTTGGTTAAAATACCGAGTATCGATATTAAAGTTTAGTTGTGTGCAAAATTTTAATTTTGACGACACGTTTGGCTCAGTTGGCAGTGACTGCTTTCTGCGCCAGCGGTCACGGGTTCGAGCATTCATTTGTTAAGCTCGAATGTTTGTACTCCAGTCATGGGTGTTTATATTTATAATATGTATGTATTTAAATTTTAATATCTGGTATCCGTAACACAAGCCTCGTAAGTCGTAGCTTACCACGGAGCTAGATGGCGCTGTTGTAATAATGTCCCAAGATGGATATATTTATTGTATTTAAAATTCATTGTTTCATGATTAACGAGTACATTTGATTCCCGTGTTTGTTCTCGTACGTTTATATCTTAAAAAGCACGCAAGGAATTTTGATGCGGTTTTCATCAATAGATAGAGTGATTCAAAAGAAAGGTTAATATGTTTAATCACTACATAGTAAGTATAAAATAAAGTCGCTTCCCGCTGTCTGTCTGTCCCTATGTAAGGTCTAAGCATAGATCTTTAAAACTACGCAACGGATTTTGATGCGATTTTTTTAATAGATAGAGTGATTCAAGATATAGGTTTATGTGTATAACTAGCGTAACCCGCGGCTACGCTTGCGCTAAATCTAGGTACGTATCAGAACGAAGCGTGGGCGAGTCGCTAGTACATTATAAAAGAAATAAGCCGATAACGGATAAACTAGCTCATTTCAGTAAAATCTATAATATTCGTAAAAACGTTTTTTTTTTATGGTAAAAAGGGGGCAAACGGGCAGGAGGCTCACCTGATGGAAAGTAATCACCTCCGCCCATGGACATCTGCAAGCCTGGCTTGCAGATGCGTTGCCGGCCTTTCAGGAAAGGGAGGGATGGAGAAGGGAGGGAAGTGGGAGGGAAGGGGGAACGAAGGCGGAGGATGAACGGAAGAGGGAGGATGAACGGAAGAGGGAGGGGGGAAGGAGAGTGGGCCTCCCGGACTCTCACTCACCGGACGAAACACGACAGCATAGCTGCCACTTCACGCCGGTCTTCTGTGAGAGAGTGGTACTAATGAACTATACGGGGCGTGCCGGCCCATTCAGTTGCTACCCGAAGGTAACAAGCATGGCACTACCACTAATAAATTCTACCTATATATAAATTCTGAAGACTGACAAGCGTCTATGAAGAAAATAATAACAATGGAAGAGAAGAATAAGTAAGCAAATCAACTCAAAACTTCACATTGACATTTTTTCTGATACCATTGCTAAATTCAAATTTAATTTATGTAATTTTTATTTCAAACATAATTGTAATTTGTATGATTAATTTACTTTGATTTTGTTTGATTAATAGTTAATTTTTAAATAAAGATAATTGTTTTACTGATAACACTTATTTAAACCATCTGTATTTAATTATGTTTGTTATCAATACCATGTTATTTTTTTTTGTTGTAACTTTTTTTTATAATTTTAATTGTATCTACTTTTAATAATGTATTGAATTATGTATTACTATTTATTTTAGATTCAGTAACTGGTTAAGTATTTTTCATACGTGTTTTATCATTGCCATGCGTGTAACACCTATAATTAAGATAACATTAAGGCTCTTTGTAGACATGTTATAATTCTGTGTTTCTAATAATGTATATCTTGTTGGTGTTAATAATAAAATAAATAAATAAATAAATAAATAAAAGAGTGAAAGAGGGATTTTATTTATAAATCTGGTAAGTTATTCTAGTATTTTATTTTAGCGAAACTTAGTGCCCATAACAAATTTTATATTTAAAAAAATAATGTCTAAAGTTTTAGTAAATTATTAGTAAATATATGGATCTTTCAGGTTGCTACGACCATGATAAGTCGAGATGGATATAATCTAAGCATAGACAAATACTTCCTTTCATTAATATCGCATTGATCTTATCGCGTTAATTTTATAATCTCATTGACCTTTATAAATATTCACGGATTAGTTCTTGAATATTTTTGGCAGTAGATTGTTTTAATAAAAGTTATTTATATGTATGTATGTATGTAAATTATTAGGCATTATTTGTTAATTACCGTTACTTGAGCTTCATTTCCTATGTCTTGCTAAATCAATTGATCGTGTGTCAATTTGTTATGACGAGAGTATATTATAACATATTTTCTTATTAAATGCACAGAAAAATTTATTGAATTTCATTTAAGAAAAAAAAACCTTTTAAAGCGTTATTGTAATGAGTTTCTATTAAATTTTCTCTTTCAGATGGATAGAACGTTTGTTAATGTTTTTATCATGAACGAATAAACCACTTACTCGTTCATGGTTTTTATATTTGAGTACTATTTTCCTGGATTTTCTATGGTGGAGAAGGTGCATTGACGCGGACCTTCGAAGGGTGATCCCTTAGTTCCACGACGAAATAAAAGAAAAATCTATACATATAAATAAAATTGAAGTGTCTGTTTTTAATTTAAGATTAACAGCTTTTCACAGAATGCGTATGAAAGTACATACGATACTAGCAACAAAAAAAAATTTCGGTCTGTTTATTCCGGTTATTCTCTGAAACGGCGGGACTAATTTTGACGGGACTTTCACTCGCAGATAGCTAATATTACAAGGCGTAACTTAGACTACATTTTAACTGACTTCAAAAAAGGAGGAGGTAGAATTTTTATTTATTTTGAGCAGCGGAACCCGTGGACTCGCTGATGCTGAACCCAGGGACGAACCCGAGCGAAGCGAGGGTGAATTGCTAGTATTAAATAATAATACTAGTAATATAATACATTATATTAATAGATAACAACTTATTAATTTTACTATTAAAGTTCTAAAGTTCCTTGGCACACCAAGCGAATGAGAGCTAGACGGAAAAAAGGCAATATTTAGATATCTCGACATATTTTATTAATTACTATGAGAACACACCACTGTCACTACAACATCACACCTTGTATCATAGTTACCAAGCGATCACAAGTGTCAAGGAATGTATTTAATAAGTAGTTCGTATGGTATGTAACGTTATACACACGAAATAGTTATCTATATTCATCTGCTCTGTGGTTATACATTTTAACTTTCCTCATATATTAACAAAGATGAGATATTTTCGAGAAGTAAAAGTAACTTGTTACCATCACGCCAAATTTCATTAAAATCTATTCAGTCGTTTTCGTGTTATGCAGACCCATACAGTCAGACAAAAACGACGTTATAAGTAATAGCATTGAACCAAAGATATTTTTTTTACTTTTAGTACGAACGTAGCCGCGGGTCCTGCTAGCTTAGAAATAAATGTGAAAAAAAACAAATCACGATCACAATTTGCTAAGATATCGCATAATGCGATAAAAAGACGAAGTCGGTCAATTACAATAATTACTTGGCATAATTGTCGAGGCTGTAACTACAAGTGTAAACTATGTATTCTAAAAATGCGTTGATAAAGCTTCGTGTTACGTGTAGTACACGGTGTAATAAATAAAATAATTAAATATAAACATGTTGGGACATTATTACAACAGCACCATTCAGTTCCGTGGTAAGCTACGAGGCTTGTGTTACGGATACCAGATAGTTGATACGCTACATATATATAAATTTTAAATACATACATATTATAAATATAAACACCCATGACTGGAGTACAAACATTCGTGCTCGACAATTGAATGTCCCCAGCGGGACTCGAACCCGCGACCGCTGAGCCAAGCATGTCGTCAAAACTTATTAACTTTGTTTAAACGAAAATAACCACCAGCTAACTTACTAGTAAGAAATAATAAAATAATTGATTATTATAAAAAAAATCTGTGATTTCAAATGAGTTACTAGTAGTTACATTCCCCTGTATCATCATCATCATCATCATCAGCCCTTTTTAACGTCCGCCAATAGTAATCGTCCGTAATAGTCCGCCACGATGGCCTAGTACGTGATGGCGGACTTCACATGCCTTTCGAAAACTTGTTAGGTTTTCTCAGACATGCAGGTTTCCTCACGATGTTTTCCTTCACCGAAAGACGAGTGGTAATCATGATAGAAATGATTCGCACATGAAAATATCAGAGGTGCGAGACCCGGATTTGAACCCGCACCACTCGGTTATCCAAGCGAACGCGTTACCGCTGGGCTACAACTGTCATATATACCGCTGTATATTGTCATATTATACTTTCAGACCATTTTTACATCCCACGGGTGTGACTAACACGCGTGATGGGAGGCACCTCCCTTCAATACGAGGGCGATCAGACCATAGTCCACCACACTGGACAAGTGCGGATGGAGGGCTTACATCGTTCGAAAACTTGCTAGGTTCTTTCAGACTCCTCGCGATGATTTTCTTTACCGTAAAATAGGTGATAATTATGAATAGAATCCATTCACACATGAAAATATATCGAGACCCGGGATTTGAACCTGCATCACTCGGTTTCCCAAGCGATTGTGTTACTACTAGGCTAGCATTTTCATTATTATATATATTAATCCGGTACTATACAATATATTTACATCTGACTTACCTGTGAACAACAACATTACCGTAGCAACTTATGCCGATGACATAGCTTACTTGTCCGTCGATGATGATCCAGGTACTGCCAGCCGTAATCTTCAAAAGCAACTCGATGCCACCCATAAATGGTTACATAAGTGGCGCATACGTACTAGTGCAGCAAAGTCAAACCATATCACTTTTGCCTTAAGAAAAGGAAACTGTCCTCCTGTAAGACTTGGCAGCGACATCTTACCACACTCCGACTGCGTGAAATACCTTGGCTTCCACCTTGATAGGCGCCTTTCATGGAAACATCATATAAAACAAAAGAGAGATCAAGTCAACCACCACTTTCGTAATATGTACTGGCTCATGGGAAGAAATTCTGTTTTGTCAGTAGATAATAAGCTTCTGATATACAACTCTGTACTAAAACCAATTTGGACCTACGGAATCCAGCTATGGGGTGTTGCAAGTAAAAGTAACATACTCTGCCTACAACGAGTACAAAATTGCATCCTGAGGGCAATAGTAAACGCTCCCTGGTTCACAAGAAATGACGAAATTCATGAATATCTCAACGTGCCGACAGTTGCATCTGAAATCGAGCGGTATAGGACACGACACATAGAGCGCTTAACTTTACACCAAAATCCACTTATAGCGGATTTGTTGGACACGTCTGCGGTGGTCAAGAGACTTAAAAGGGGCCACCTAATTTGATTGGTAGGGGCAGCGCTGGCAGCCTCACCATAAAAAAGCCACACTCACACAACCAATTCGCTTATGGTCCAACGACCGATCGCAAATATCCAAAACCCAAAAAAAAAAAAAAAATATATATATTAATCGTTGTACAAATCAAAGGCCAAATAATTTAGTTTACCTTACATCTGTTTGTTGGTATACCAATATAGTTGAGACCGAATTAATACTACTACGTCTAAAATAATCAACATTCGTTTAAGATTGTATATTAAACCAGATTAATTATTAAAAAACACTGCATGCATAAGTTTTATATAACCCTGAGTTGTAGATATTTATATACCTAACTTACTTTGTTTTGACATCAATAATGAATATTATTAGATTAGAAAAAAATATTACATAATATGTAGCAGTCACTATTATACATATTATGTAAGTATTTCTGAGGTCAAGTTGAATTCTCTAAGCCGGTATCACTACATAGTATAACACAAAACAACGGATTTTAATGCGGTTTTTTAATAGATAGAGTGATTCAAGAGGAAGGTTTATATGTAACTAGCCGAACCTGAGACTACGCTCGCATTAGATCTAGGGACGAACCCATGCGAATTTCTGTAACAGAAAATTTCGCATTTATGTAACAGAAAGAAGTAAAATAAGATATAGATAGACTAACAACTTATCCTAGTTTTGATCGGTTTGCGTCCCTAGACGCATGCTAGACGCCTAAATCAAAATAGTATTTTATCAAAATCCATCCAGACATTTTGGAATTAATAATATTCAAAAATAAAACTTCTTATTTATAATCCGCTAATCTGATATTATTCAGTTATGCGCTTATCAATAATGTATTTTTAAGAACCATCAATGGCGTTGAATAGAATTTAATTTTGTAATTATATTTGTTGCTTAAAGCAGCAACCCAGTGGTAACGCGCTTGCTTCTATAACCAAGTGATGCGGGTTCATATCCCGGGTCGCGATATATTTTCAGCAAGGCCTGATCCCCCCCCCCCCCCATCTCAGCCCCCTTGTTGAAGGGAGTTATGTTAAGAATGTTGCTTTAATGCAAGTTAGACATAAATAAGTATAAAGGGAAACGTCAATTATGTGTGAATTATAACATTTACTCGTACATTGATATACGCTACGATTTATTGGATAAATAGTAGTTATTATGCACTTATAAATTACTTAAATGTTTCCTACGTATTTATGGTACATACTTGCTGAGCCGACATACCTTATCTTGTTCAAATATGAATAAACTTTGTGAACTTTCAGCTCACTTTTCCGGATATGTTTTCAATTTTGGCCTTAAAACTTATTCGAATTAATTATAAGATACTTACTTAGCTTTTGAAAAAATATGCACATCGGTTCCATCCCTAAATAATTATAACCTTTTTCTTTCACTTCACTCAAAATTCAACAACAAGTAATTTCTTTCAAAACACATCCGGAGGTCCTGGGTTCTAGTTCCAGTCGGTCCAAGTTTATTAAGTCTTTCTGTTTAGTAAGCCTTAGTAACCTTGAGTTGGAAAGTAGACAGTGTTTCTCCCCCGTGCCTCAGACCTTAAAAATAGTAAGGTATAGTGGACTTTTAGTGGCTTGTACTTGTCCAATATACCTTCCACAATTGGCTAGTTTCAGAGAAAATAATGTTGGAAAAGCTTTAAAATCCTTTATGTATGATCAAGAAAAATACAATTATATATTTAAATATACTGATGAATGCTGATGAATGCTAGCCGCATTCCCTCGCCGAAAGGCGATGCCGGTTCTTTAGACGTAAAATGAACCAGCTCTCCTATCACCAGAGGCGATAAGACGAGTTGTTAACTATACATATAATAAAATCGAATCTGTACATTAAATATTTTTGATGACTTTACAATCGTTGTAATTTCAAACTCGATGAAACGAAAAAATAAGTCCATAGTACCAGGCACTCAGAGACGAGGAAGAGTTAGCCTTAGTTAGATCTCGCCCACCGCGAGTCAGTGACATTTCTAACTCTGTCTAACTCGTGGGTGTGACCTTCGCGCCATCTCCCTCGAGGGGGTTAGACGGGGTTCATGGACGTATCTAATGGACCAGTCATAAAATACAAATGCATGAAAACACTTTCAACCATTTGAAGTATAACGCACACAAAGAATTGACACAATACATCAAAATTCACTCTAATGCTAGTGCTTGAACGTAGTCGATAAAATACATACATCAATGACATTTTAAATATTAATAATAAATATTGTTTGATTTTTCGCCGACAATCAAACCCAGAACGTTCGAATGGGAAAGAAAAGGCGTATCATAAATAAGCTGTAAGGCAAAGAAAATAAAGGGAGAATAAAGGTGGGGTAAGCTTCCGGTATTTATATTTTAATTATACTAAAATAAGCAGGACATTGTTATGAACTTTTTACTCAATTATAGTTATTATAGACTTCAAATTTTTTGTTAAGAATTTTTTTTCTCTTTCGAGAAGGATCCCTAGGAAATCTAAAATTTTGTGTAATTTATGTGTTAAAATAAAATAAAAATTAAGTACACATACTAATTATAATTTTTGCATTTATAATGTTTTTATTTAATTATAAAAATATTATTATAAATTTATTGTCATCAGATTGTAGGATACTGCGATAAAAGTATTTTATGTTATTGTACTGTACAAATAACATCCATTATTCGCTTAGTTATTTCGTCAAATATCGATATATTTTTCGACATTGTCAAGCACTAGTCGATGTCAAATGGACTTACTCGACAGTTCTGTCATTTGTTTTGAACGGTATAATCCAGCCATTTTATGATGGTTGTCAGATGTCAACAATACATAGATATATCGACTATATTTAACATAGTTGAGTAATACGAAATTTTATTTTACATTTACTTAAATTTTGTGATAAATAACATTAAATGTAATAAAATATATTACTTACAAGTGAAAAGAAATAGTGCTGCTTCCGCTGCTATAGTTTTTACACCATCTAATAGAACATTTAGTCATTTTTGGGAGATCTTTTGTTGACAAGTAAGTGCTTGAGACTGACGTAAAATCAAACGGCCAGGCCTAAAATATCCTGATTACTGTCAAGGCCGGTAAAGCTACGTCCGCTTATGTGTCTCGTCCATTAGTTAATACATCCATGACGGGGTTATATAGTATAAATATAAACGAGATTTAAAAATTAGTTTGCCAAAGAAGTTTTACTTCTGACATGTGTACTTTGTACACACGCACTTTTTTAAAAAAAAATAGTTATTGCAATAAGTTGATACTTCAAAAATAAAATCGATAAAGAGCTCGAATCTGTAGTTTTTACAATTTTTGTCTGTCTGTCTGTCTGTCTATGACAGCATCACTAGAAAACCACTGGACAGATTTTGATGAAATTTGATATGTACAGTAAAGGTAGGTATCCTATATGGTGATACTTTATACTACCGGAAAATATCTCATTCCTAAGAAATTTAAACTAGCGTTCGTAGGGACGAACCCTAGCGGAACGAGGGTGCGTCGCTTGTGTTATAGAGTTGGTGGATAAAACAACAAACATTTTGACCTTCTCATTTTATCAATGTGAAGGAAGTATATTATATCGTATGTACACAAAAAATGGAGTATTAATATTTATGATCTAAATTAGATGTATGAATTAATTGAAATACAAATAGTAGTTAATTATACAGTCTGTGTTGTTCTAGAATAAGGGTTTCTATGCAATAATTTTCACTGTCGAAATGTCTTGTAACTGGTTCTTAGTAACTTTGCATAAATAAAATTCATTTGTGACAGTCCCTGCTAAGTACCTACTAAGGTATTTAATATCAGTACCTATTCAACGTGTTGAATACATTTGATACAGTTGAAAGAAAAAATAACTTAATTTGAACTACTTAGTCTTTAACACCTATATTATTAATATTATAAATACATGAAAGTTTGTGAGGCGTGCGTCACTTCACGGGAGAGACCGACTGACCATGATTGCTGTAAAGCATTTGAAACGTCGGAAACCATTATCAAAATAAATCCGCGACAAAATCCAAAAACATATTTTCATTTATAATAGTACTTTCTTAGGTTTACGCGAAAATTTGACATTATAAGTCTTTCCCGTGACTATGATTGCTGTAAAGCATTCGAAACGTCGGGAACCAAAAATCCAAATAAATCCGCGACAAAATCCGAAAAGATAGTTTCATTTATAATTTCATTTATTATGTTAAATATTCGTAAAACCAAGAAAGTATTGTTAAAGTAACTCTTCTTAAAGTAAATCTAAGATTAATAGAAGGATAAAAATCTTAAAAAAATCTAAATTATTGAAATTTGTACATACTCTAGTAGGACTCAAAGCCAACACTATAGAAGAATTAGACAGGAAACGGGTAATGTTAGTTATTTTCCAAGGCACGGAGGGTATATTTTTCCGGCAGGTGTTAAAATTTTTGACAGAATGATATATCTATTTTTTTTCTGTCTCAAGGTAAGCAGACGTTGTATCTAGAAACCGTAAAAAGCAATATTTGTTTTTATATTTTAACTAATTTGTGCGTTCCTTGGCACGATTTAAATAGACAAAAATAATGATTGCGAGTGTACCTGAAAACTGCATGCCATTAAGGGTTTTCTTTTGACTTTGAATGAGCCATACGACCGCATCAGTTTACTTTGCATAGCTACACCTTGGTACTATACTCTGAAACCCACCTGAATGTTCTCCATCTTAATGAAACCGCCCACAGGTTAGACGCCTCCCAGTGTATATTTTGGTTACACGTCTGGCTGCATCGCTGGACGATGTGAAATTTTCCCGTAGGATTTACAAAGTAAAAGGTATCCATCATGTTGACCCAAATAATAAGTTATCACAACACAAAACTTACCTAAAATCGTTACAATACTTTTGTGAAATGAACGGATATTTAGACAAAGAAAAGAAATGTTTCAAGTACACACTTCGCCTCGACTTCGTATACAATCTAATTAGATTACTACTTATAAAGTACACTTTATTTTAAGACCTACTGACACTGACAGAAATCGCACGAAATTTAATTCGCAGTGCGTAATAAATGTAATTTCAATCAAGGAATATACTTAAATCGAGAGATTTTCCAAAAGAATATTTAATGTAAAGATTCATCTAAGTTATAATGTTTTTGATTAGGACCCGCTAAACATAAGGATTATATAAAAAATGTTCGTATTTCAAATTAAAAGAAAACCGAAGACGGAAACTTGTATGGATTTTTTTTCAATATTCCAAAATAATACAGTCATAGGCTTATACAGGTATATTTCGTTCTAAAAAAATTAGTAACATCCCTTAATAATTCATTTACATTAAAATATTATGGCGCCAAAATTAGCCGATTGCATCAAAGGCCACGGATTAAGCCTGGCATAAAGCAATTTTTCGTAATTTCGATAAATTATGTATGTATTTAAGTTAAGATGACAAGATAAGACGTAATCACAGCACTACTTTTAAGTCCACAGAAAAGGATATTTTGAATGTGAGCTTACTAAGTAGTTTCAAATGGGGCGTATAAAATCCTCTATTTCAAAATTTAGCCGGCGCGGTTCTTCGCGGCTAACGGATTCCCCTATAAATTGTGGGAAGACCCATATTAAACGATGAGATATTACTCATATGACTGAGACATACATATGGCTAAATTTATATATCATCATGATATTATATACGTAGGTAAGTACATATTTAGAGGCCGTGATAACCCAGCGGTAACGCGCTCGCTTTAATAACCGAGTGATGCGGGTTCTCCCATCTGATATTTTCATGTGCGAATCATTTCTATCATGATTACCACTTGTCTTACGGTGAAGGAAAACATCGTGAGGACACCTGCATGTCTGAGAAAACCTAGCAAGTTTTCGAAAGACATGTGAAGTCCGCCAACACGCACTAGGCCAGCGCGGTGGACTATGGCCTGATCCCGCTCGTACTGAGGGAGGCCCCTGCCCAGCAGTGGGACGTTAAAAAGGGCTGAAGAAGAAGTATATATTTAAGTTTAAATAAGATTTTTATTTTTCTTTAAAATTTATAATTTAGTTTGATCAAAGCAGAAAAATAGTTCAATATCCTTATAACGCATAGTTGAAAAAGACAAGAACAAACACACAAGTAAGTATATATACTTTAGTAAGTCACGACCAAAATAATAATCAATTAATTATATAGAAAAATGACATTGCATAGCATTGATTGCTGACCCCGACATGATGAATATGTAGTTCCTATTTATAGGTACAACATAAAAAAATAAATAAAAAATTTTATTTACTAACTAGCATTTCCCGCGGTTCCGCTTACGTTTCCGGTCTTCTAAAGACCAAAATTTTTAGATTTCATATATTACTAGCGACTCGCCCTCGCTTCGCTTGGGCTCGTCCCTAAATCTAGCGCGAGTGAAGCTGCGGGTTCCGCTAGTATATTATATAGTTATAAACCTTTTGTCAATTCTATGTCAAATATCATAAGGTTACATTAAAAAAGTAAAACAATTTATATTGTCTAAAGCACTGAGGTTAGATATAAAAATAATTTTATATGGTGGTTAAGTATTCTTAAATTTTCTAATTTTCCACGCAATTTTCTTAATTTTTTCTTTCATATGAACCTTTCTCCTGATAATAACGAACATAACCAAAAAATAATTAGCGAAATCGGTCCAGCCGTTCACGCGTGATGACGTGACCAAGGCAAATAGGGGTTCATTTTTATACATAGATTATACCGTGATGATGATGTTTTATTCTCGGTATGTAACGTAAATATTTTCCAGCAGCATAATATGTCATCCCGGTCACAGACATACCGATAAATAGACAGAAAGAAAAAAATCTAAAAACCATAGATTTGTCCACTCTATCGTTAATAATTACTAAGTACTTAAATTAGATTTTCCTAAAATATGAACATGTATATTATATTAAAATTTACCACACAATGTGAATACAATAATTTAGATTTATAAAAAGATACATTAAATTAGACTTTAAAGAACCATAAATATTACATGTTTACTTTTGTAGATAAATATGAAGAATATTGTATGAATAAGTTAAGAATATGTATATTATATACATATATTAAAAGTAATTTTATACGACTATGAGTTGTTGTATTCAACCTTATCTTCTTTCTGCATGGCACGTGCCTTCCTTTACGAGGGGAATCAGACCATACCACGCAGGCCAAGTGCGGGTTGGCGGACTTTTCACATCTTTCAAACTTGCTAGGTTCAGACATGCCGGTTTCCTAACGATGTTTTCCTTCACCGTAAGGCAGACAGTAATCATGTTAAAGTTGCCGAATTGTAGAATGTATTTTGCTCAAAGGCATTGAAAACTATTTTTTTATTTATTTGATTCTCCAATGTTATATAATTTACTACTAGTTGCGTTTACAATGCATCTTATATTTTAACTACTTCCTTTGATATATAAAGCTTAAAAACAAATAAGTACGTACATACAGACGGAATCCGCCAAAAATAACGTGAAAGTCCAAAATAGTAGCCTGATTTGATATGTATGGAAAAATCAATTATCTTATAATTGATTTTTCCATACTCGCTGCACTGTAACTTTTTTATGGTAATCAAATTCGTTTTAAGACAATGCATTACATATTTGCGAAGATGTTAAATAACTTACATCATATCATAGTCTTAACATAGTCAAAATAATGATCACTGCGTGCAAGACGACGGTGGCGAAGAGAGGGACGCCGAAAAGAATTTGGTTTCCAGCCTTTGGAACGCGAGCAAAGCCGCGAGAAAGGCTAGTATACAAATAGTGTTAGTTAAATTAATAAATGTTGAGATTAAAATATAAAAAATAAAAATAATACTAAATTCTGTTGTATTTTTAAACATTAGTTATTTCCCCTTGAAGAGAATAAGCATAATATTAACTTAATATTACAATAAAATCCGTTATCAATTCTCATTAATTATTAACATTTATTAACTTGTCGCTAAGTTTGCTAGTATAAGTAATGTACAATTTATCTTTTGTAAATTACTATAATAAAACTGTTCCCTGTTTAGTCTCTACGACATTTTGTCTATTAATCCTTAGTCTTTGCCTCGGTGGTCTAGTGTCATGTACGGTTACAATTCAGTAGGTCCTGGGTTGGAGTCCCGGTCGAGCATAGCTAAGTATTTCAGCCAATAATTTCTCATCACAAACACCATGGACTTAGGGGTGTTTCACCCCTATGCCTAGTGGAGAACGTAACGTGGTCGGTCCTGTGCCTTACCACTCACTGGTCGAGTTGTTGAGTGTCGTCTCGCGGAGTATAAGAGTGAAGGGAGTAAAGAGTAAACTTGTATTTGAACGTTCACGGATTGCTCTATAATATTTCCGGCGCAGATGGCTAGTTTCAATTTGGCCGCTGTGACCGGAACCAGTCACGAGTAAATTTTATTTCTTATTCTGAGGTATTAACTTTGATTGCTATTATAAAGAAAATTAACTAATGACCTGTTTATTGTGATATGGGGCTGTAGACTCTACCTACACACCATACGACAAGTGTTATTTGGCATTATAATATAAGTATCCCACGAGAAGTAGGTACATACTATACTACACAAAAATAAAATTAACTAAAGTGGTCAAATTAATCGTCTCTCTGATCTCTGAATCAATTATTTAAATCTATCTCTACATAGTATAAAATAAAGTCTCAACGCTTAGATCTTTTAAACTACACAACGGATTTTAATGCGGAATTTCATCATGAGATAGATTGATTCAAAATAAATATTATGTTTAATACGCGCATATTTTAGAACAAAAAAGCCCATAAAAATATAACTTCTGAGAAATCTATACTATCGTTACGTATGTAACGTGTAACGTATTTAGGGGAGAACCCGAGCAGAGCGAGGGAGAGTCGCTTGTTTTAATTAAATACGTACTCATATACTTCACTTACCTATAACTTATACGTGTATTTTTCCTCCTTTACTAGTTTTTTAAAATGCACTTTAAAGGTCTAAGTTTAAATGATAATGTAAAATGAAGTCGGTTAATTAGTCTGTATTACATACAAGACGTAAAATATATAAATATTATGCATTCTTTCATATATTTTTAAAATGAATTTATATTGCAGTTGGACGTGTGAGAATTTAATTGATCGTTTAAGACACATACAAAATATTAGTTAAGCCATAAAATTTATACAATTACAACATTTTCTACAATTTATTATTTTTCTTACTGTTTAATAAAGTTAATAGTAAAAAATGCGCACTTTACCGCGAATAATTCTATCAGAACGTAGAGCATAAATTTGACTGTCTTGGTTTCAGTTTTATCGTGTTTTGATCTGTAAACCAAAAACCGTCCGCGTAGATGGGACAGATGCTTGTATGCACTTCTAAATAAATATGTTTGTAAAAATATAATAATTTATAGATACTAATAACTGAAAATTTTCTATAATATATTTCCTCTTAAAATATTAATTTTGTATTTTTTTATTTTTTGTATTATAAAAAAATAATGTTATATCAACTTATTTAGAGAAAATCTAAATATTTTTTTCAGTACTGAAGTTAAAATAAAGGCCAAGAAGAGCTGTGAATGGTACGGGCCACAACTAAGCTATATAAGTAGATGAAGGCGAGTGTGCAAGCAGTCTGCGCATTGGCCGTAACCCGTGCATAGACTTGCAGTGTGAAAAAAAACAATCGCTTGACAGCGCGCACCGAGTGCGCGGGAAAAGTGAAGTGTTTAGTTGTGTGTGACATTTTGGTGATATTCTGTTAAAATATAGGTAAGTTTATATTTATTTTGTTGAGATTAAATAATAATATATTCACATTATAAAATTTAGAAAAATTAAGAGAAAATAATTTTACATAAAGAAAAAGTTGTTGCTAAACTGTTCCATTTTCCTTATAATTCTACAGTTTTTAATAAATCATATTTAGACTTTGTAATAATTAGTAAAACTATTTGTAATTAATTGTTACAGTATATTTAGAACATAAAAACTAGCTAACTTTTATAATATGTAAAAAAATATGTAATTTATAATTTACGATATGAATTAATTAAAGCTTATTAATATTTTGGATTTTATTTCCTTTAATATAAGTTGTATACAGGTATGTGAAGAGATATCACTTTTTTGTTTTTTTATTTTTTCAAGGATAAATATTGAGCAAATTACTTTCAGTATTGAAAACAACACTATAAAAAACACACAAATGGTATGCATAATAATTGATCTTTTTTTAAACTTTTTTGGCTCATAATGTACTATAAAGTTTTTTATTTTTTTACTTATATAAAATATAAAATGTTATTAATGTTAATAATAGAGACAAAATATTTGTTACTTGTCGTATAATTTAAGCAATAAAATTGACGAAATATCCATCACATTCTTAGGTTTAGACCTACGACCTCTTAACCAAATTAATTTTTATATTTAAAATTTTAACACCTATTCCTATTTATTTTAATATCTTATTCATCGTTTTACGAAATAGAGATTGTGTATTTAGAGATTAAGCTCGAATATGACAAAAAAGCGCGAAAACTTTTATACGTTACAATGCAAAAAATCATAAAATCGTTAAACTTAATAATATAATTCTCAACTTAATAACGATGGAAACAGATTAAGATATAAGTAATGATTTTGAATCTCGAATTTACTGCGATTCTGTGTCAATGCCGTAGCGGTTATAAAATGATTAACGAATTATAAGGCGTAATGTTACTAAAGTTAAAGATTTTTACGTATTTGAGTCTTATTAAGCCTTCACTATTAATATCTAAGCCGGCAGGTGCTGTGCAAATAAAGATACATAAAAAATATATATGTTCATACAAGAATATCATATAATAAAATTTTAGATTCTTTTAGAGGACACTTTTTTTTCTTAAAAACTTTGGTCAAATCAAATCTTATCGACTTACAATTTCTTACTGAATGTTATGAGTCTACTACCAGTTCGGAAAGAGGAAACCTCTGACCTGAGAAGAACTGGCGAAAGAAACTCAGCGGGACTAATATTATTTTTTTATCTTAATGTCTCTTACTTACTACATACCATTTTTTTAACCTTTTCATTAAATAGAATTAAATGAGAAAAAAAAACTTATTTTATATACATCCTGTATAGCCTTATTTCTATAATATAAATTAATAATATATTAAAATAAAAACACTCATTTCCCAGAGGTGAGATACGAGTATTTTCCTAAGTACTAAAACTTATCTTATTTATTGAGCCGGATAACATCATCATTACTAACTTCATCAAGAATAATCCAGTAGTTTACATACAGACAAAAATTCTGAAAGTAAAACTATACTTGGACATAGTTATGCAAACCAGAACCACAATGATGGTTAAATTGAGTTAAGTACACAGATAGGTCCAAAATTGCGTGATTTATATATGCTAAAAAGAGCAAAGCTATCTACATATTCTATAATATTATAAAGGTATTTTTGGGAAAGAGGTTTACACAAAATTTGTATACAGTTTTTATGAAAATCGATTATATCAGATCATAGAATGACTTTTTACCACTTCTAAATGTACATTCAACCTCTGTATCGATAATTATGACAATAAGATGTTTCAAATATTCAATATTCAATGTTTTTTCTTTGTACTTAACATATTATTCTTGGTTAGCGTTTCAATTTACTTATTTTATTGCTCACTAATTACGAATTGCATGAGTACAGTTAAGATAGATATTCGACGAATTATGTTAATTAATAACCTTGCGAAATCATCGATAAGTAAACACTATTCACTAAGTTTGATTGCCATTTTTAAAACAAAGATAAATAAACTTGAACGAATACGTACTTCGTTGTAAGAAATTAAAAGACAAAAGTTTTCATTATTACTTGTGAAGCTTCCGTTTTATCTTTAAATATATAATCTTACTTTTGTAATGTTTCAATTTTACACACCATAGAAGTGATAGAAGTATCAAATGAACATGTCATCTCCGTTCAGCAACAATTTTGTTTTTGTTACATTACAAAGTTTTTGTATAAAGAATAACTAATATCATATTAGTAATGTGAAAGTTTGTGAGAATGGATGGATATGGTACTGCAGAATTGCTAAATGAATTATAAAATAAAAAAATAAATATGTTGGGACATTTACACACAGCACTATCTAGTTCCACGGTAAGGTACGAGTTGTGTTATGGATACTAGATGGTTGGTATACTACACATATATAAGTTTAAATACATACATATTATAAATATAAACATCCATGACTGGAGTACAAACATTCGTGCTCAACAAATGTATGCCCCCAGCGGGACTCGAACCCGCGACCGCTGGCGCAGAAAGCAGGGTCACTACCCACTGAGCCAAACGTGTCGTCAAAAATTTGAATGATATTTGGCACAGAGATAGATTATAGACTGGAATAGCCCATAGCTTTATTTAGCGCAAGCGAAGCCGACGGTTCTGCAGTAAATGTAACCTTCCTTAAGAACCACCGCATTTATTGGTGAAAACAGCATGAAAATCGGTGTAGTAGTTTATGAGTTTATCGAGAACAGACAGATAGACGCGGCGGAGGACTGTTTTATAATATGTAGTGATAATCCAGAAAAATGTATGGTTCCCGTGGGATGGATCTGTTTTTGTTTGCTTTTATTAGAATTCAAAGCCAAGACAAGGTGATCGTTTAGTAGTATTTAGTAAAACTATTATATTTATGTTTATATTTATGTTAGTCAATGGCCGCAGTATAAACGCCTCTACCAGTTTAACTAAACTAAAGAGTTAGATATTTAAATGATGCCAATCATGCAATGCACGTTTAATGCATTAAATGAAGTTATATATGACGCTCCTTATGAATAAAATCTCAACAAAATCGTTCTTCTATCCTCATTTATTCTTATAATTTCGCGTCACGTTTGTCTATGATGAACTCCGAAACCACTGATAAGATTTTAACGATTTTTTTTAAATGTGTGATTTGTCTCAACTCAAAGAACAGCTAAATATTTTTAAAGAAATATCTACATTTAAATTTTTAAGTAATTAAACTAGAATAATTTCCATTATCATGATTTAAAGAGAAAACCTAGCAAGTTTTTGAAAGACGTGCACCCGACACTAATTGACCACCGTGATAGACTGTGACCCCCTTCTATTAAAAGGAAGCCCGTGCCCATAGCAAAACTGAGGACCTTGTAAAAAATCTGATATGGTATTTCTTTTTTATAGAGTTCCTATCATAGAAAAAAATTACCATAAATGAACGCTTTATCGACACTTTTTTATTATGTAGGTATGACGGTGGCCATCCTTGTTAGGTTAAACAGGAAAGCACCTGGTTACTAAATTGTAATTTGTATCATAGTATTTATAACATTTTACTTTAAAAGGGGAAGATTTAATAGGATTTAATCTTTATTATTTCTAAATTTAAATGATGTGCTTAACATACTTCCGGTAGTTAGTAACTGCACAGGTTTACACGCTGGGCTACTCAGGAAATTGTATCAAAATCGCTCCAGCCGTTCTTGAATCTAAACAAACACATATATTGAATTTAATGTATATAGATTAATATATATTATTATGTTGTATACTTCTATTATGCAATATTTAAAAGATGTGACACATTATTCTCTTTTGAAAGTCCACTTTCAAACGAGGGTTCTCGTGTCAAAGTTAAGAGCTTTTGACCTCTCTGAGTCAGACGACTCATCAATTCTTCCCATGAATATAGATATTGTGTATGTAAAGCTCTTCTTAACTTTATTTTTATGCTGATAAAAATAATACAAAAATTGTATGCTACTTTTACAAATTATGTATGTAAATAGTTTTGCTGAACCAAAATTAAATTAATTAATTATTATAAGTAATTTCGAGTAAATTTGTAAAGAATTACTTCATTTACAACACAAAAACACAAGATTTTACAAGAAAATTAAATTAAAATCCACTTCTATTGTATTACTTGTATGTATGTTTAAGCCACCCAAGCGTACCTATAGGGCAGACTCGAGCAAAGCGAGGATACGTCACTCTAGTAGGTACTAAATAAACCAAAAAAACAAATAACCTCTGTGTTCTATTTGACCTTTTGCAATTGACCGATCTTTTTATTGTTTCATTTATTCACAAAATACCTTATTTGAGAAATACATATTACTATGAACAAGGAACAATTTAATTAGTCAAGATTTAGTATATTTTAATTTAATATTTACAAAAATTAATACTTCAAGGCTGAATTTTTAAAAAAACTTGTTAAATGACAATTCATGTTTAGTTAAGTGAAAATTATATATTGTAGATGTTGATTTTAAGTAAATAATTATTGCGGTAATGTGCTTATTTATCAAGGTTAGTGCAATTTTAACGTTTGAAGTAAGCTCTATGTATATATACAGTTAATATCTATATATAAAATCGAAAAATCACTCACTGATTTATCACAACTTCTCATAAAGTATTAATGCTATACTCGTATATATTAATTTTTTTGGGGCCAACCTCTTTTGAAATTCGTAATTTTTGCCAACAATCTTTCTACTAAATTATATATTCCTCTCTAAAACGTTTCTGAGTAAACTATTATTTTTTCAGAAATAAATAATAATAATAATATGTTGGGACATTTACACACAGCACTATCTAGTTCCACGATAAGGTACGAGCCTTGTGTGATGGATACTAGATGGTTGATATCAAAATCAAATCAATCAAATCAATCAACACACATATATAAGTTTAAATACATACATATTATAAATATAAACATCCATGACTGGAGTACAAACATTCGTGCTCAACAAATGTATGCCCCCAGCGGGACTCGAACCCGCGACCGCTGGCGCAGAAAGCAGGGTCACTACCCACTGAGCTTGTCACCATAAAATTGTAAATACAGTTATATTATAATATGGCAAAGTGAAACCGTCATATTTTGAAAGGGCATCCGACGAAATAAAACTCGCACGCTGATTAAAGTTCTGTTGTTCCGTTTACAATCTCGCGATATTATAAACTGCGTAATTATAATCTAACGGTACTTACAATTTTACGTTGGCTAGTAAAAGAATAACCTACTCATTCAATATTGTAAGATTAAGTCCGAAACATGAACATTTACCTATATTAGGAGTCTTGAATATTGATAGAGAGTAATATTTGTAATAGTATAATTAAACTGCAATGGAAAAGTCATGGGGAAATGTTAGTATAGAATAAAATACATGATGATAAACTGTGATTTCGGATTCGTTCCAAGATACATTTTAACGGTTAGTTGGGATATCCGACGGGAAACGAACATTTTTCCGGCATAAAAAGTTACCTATGTCTCTTTCCAGACTATAGATAGATCCGTTCACTTGTTCTGCCATCATTGAGTAAGAAACATTTATACCAATCTTTCTAATTTGTAATATTTATGAGATGGTCCCGTAATAACAAAATATGCTCAATCGTTCAGTGTATTGATAATTTTTTATATCTTATTAGCGCAAAATAAATACGAAGTTCGCACAAGATAAAGTTTGGTAAAACAAAGACGGGATACAGAGCTAGTACAGAAGTAAAAATAATTGTATAGTTATTGAATTACACACAAAAAAATCCACAAGGCCTAATCATTGGCACACTTACCACGGGTCGTTAGTTTGATGTTAAGCTTGTTATTTACTTACTTTAAGATTTTTTCTGATATTAACCTTAAAGTTAATAGATTAGATAGATTTAAATTGTTACATACGTGTAAGAATAATTTATTTCCGTTTTCACATTAGAATTATTATTAAATATATGAAGTCAGTCAGCGAATTTATGTTACTTTTAACTAGATATTTTGTGAACCTGGTCGTTTTCAACGACCTTGTTCTTTGATCCTTTCGTCCTTTGATCGTTATACAACAAAACATGTCCGTTATCTACAACGTGAAGTAATATTTGATCAATCGATTGATAGCTCTATTTTTTCGGGTTTTGGCTTCGAGTCCTGAGTCGGGCCAAGTTTAGTTATAAACCCTTCCGTTAAAAAAACTCCACGTAACACCCCAGAGTTGGGACTAGGAACAGTGTTAAACCAACCTGCCTGGAAGAGCGCTTGTCGCTTCATTCCTGTCCATTTCTAACTCCATCGTCCCTTGGTAAATTGAGATTTAATGCTAAGTGAGCACTTAAATACTGTAAAATTTTAAGTGATTCTGCCTAATTTACGAGTACCTTACTTATGGAGACTGCACTTATAAGTGCTGAACTATATTTCCGGGTATTCTTATGTGACAGTCCTAGTCAGTTTGGTAGATGTGGCAGAAATCTGTCACAAAGACATTCATTACATATACTATTTGTATACTCATAAGATGTGCATATACCATGTCTGTGTGTCTTACTTAGTTTTTGCAAAAGTTTATATTATATGAATGATTAAATAGTTTTTTGTACGTTTCTTCCCTTTAGGCCTTTCAGTTTGTTTCACGTTTAAATTTGAATTTTAATTAAAACCTGAACTGATGTCGATAAAAGTAGGAACCGGATGCATTCCGAGAAGGAACATAGACTACTTTTGATTCCCGCCTTATTTACTATACATAAATATGTACAGATATGTAATGAATAATGTACGTGTATAATGTAAAGATTTTTTTAATAAAAAATCAATCATAAACAAGGATAAAATGCCAACCTAATAAATAATGAATGATCTATGTATGACATACATACGTGGAAGTATGACACAACGGAAAATCCCTAGACATTGATTCAAGTCCCTCCTGATAGCATACCATAGGTTAAATCCCGTTATATATCCACATTAACTGCTGATAACCGTTGACATATGACACAGGTGGCATAAATATATTTTAGTTATTAGTAAATTTACTTATTATTTATACTATAGAAACTCATATAGACTGCTCTCTCCAAGTGGGAAGTAGAACTAAGAAGAAGTAGACAAATAACCTATCACTAATACCATCAAAAAAGATATTTTTTTTTTTTTTTTTTTTTTTATGGTAAAAAGGGGGCAAACGGGCAGGAGGCTCACCTGATGGAAAGTGATTACCTCCGCCCATGGACATCTGCAAGCCAGGCTTGCAGATGCGTTGCCGGCCTTTCAGGAAAGGGAGGGATGGAGGAGGGAGGGAAGTGGGAGGGATGGGGGAACGAAGGCGGAGGATGAAGGGAAGAGGGAGGGGGGAAGGAGAGTGGGCCTCCCGGACTCTCACTCACCGGACGAAACGCGACAGCATAGCTGCCACTTCACGCCGGTCTTCTGTGAGAGAGTGGTACTAATGAACTATACGGGGCGTGCCGGCCCATTCAGTTGCTACCCGAAGGTAACAAGCATGGCACTACCACTAATAAAATTATAATTATAATTTATAATGAATATTTTATTACTAGAAAGATTGTATATACGTAAATTAGTTGAGTACAAATATTACTCAGCTATAAAAAATACAATTGCAATTGTTTTCTATAACAAGGACAAGCAACAAAGTCGCATGCACAAACAAGGGTGCCGAGAGCGGTGGCGTACAAGTAGTAGCTGTACTTCGTCACGGCACGGCATATGATATACGAATTGATTCGGCCAAAGCACGTCAAAAGATGATCATATAAATCATCAATCATCAATCATATTAATAATGAGGATAGTATAACCACGTATAACTAAAAGCAAGCACGAGAGAGAGAGAGAGAGAGAGAGAGTACACTTGCGCACTGTAATATCTCCTGCGCAGTTAGATAGTCTCAATGAGATTGACCACCATGACAGAAATCAGTCTGGATAAAGACATTGTTTATATACTAAATTTAATGTTATTATTAATTTGTTATTTATACAAGCTCACAGTTAAATTAGTAGTCCAATTATGCATGCATAATGTCTCTTGTCACTAAGTATTACACTAATTATATTTATTGAATTAATTCTTGAATAAAATTATTCGGAATGATTTAACACGCTTATATTTTTTACTGTCCTGTTATGACATAACCGAATATAGTAAATGCTTGAGTGCTTAGGATATTATTTTGTCCTCTATTTTGTTATAACGTAGTTCGTCTCTATGTGAATTTAAAGTTTATAGCACAACTAGCGACTCGCCCTCGCTTCGCTCGGGCTCTTCCCTAGATTTAGCACAGGCAAAGCCACGGGATCCGCTAGTTACACATATAAACCTTCCTCTTGAATCACTCTATCTATTAAAAAGAACCGCATCAAAATCCGTTGCGTAGTTTTAAAGATTTAAGCATACATAGGGATATAGGGACAGAGAAAGCGACTTTGTTTTATACTATGTAGTGATAAAAGAAGGACTCTCATACAACTTGCGATAGCCCTTAGGCCTCTTAATCCGGCCCTGTCGCAAAATCCATTTTCAGCGTACGTCTACTAATTATAAACTACCTCCCTGCCAAATTTCATCTTTTTTTTCGATATTTCGTAATGAGTGAGTGAGTGAGTGAACTTTTGGCTTCATATAAATATTTAGATTAATTAATGTAAAAAAATATCCTTAAACATTATTAACATTTAAAATTAAATGTAGGTCGCACTGACACTTTCTCAGCTTCCACGGTCTTTTCAATTAAAATAGGTAGCTATATAATAATTAAAATTGCGGTAATTCAATTTATGGCAATAAAGTTTATTAAAATATAATTTTATAGTCTATTAGTTATTAGTCTTTGAACGGTTATTAGATATTTTTCATTGTATTGTCAATTCTAGGTCGGTGTTACCTTAACCCGCTAATATATTTTAACGACAGTTACGGGGACTTCGTAGAGGATAAGCGAAATTATGTCATGTTATTTTTTAATTATTCCACTTTTAATCTCTTATCGCAATAATAACAAAAATATGGAACTATAGTATAAGTTTTGATTATTATCGATACAGAAGTAAAATCTATAGTTTTTGCATTTTTTACCTTTCTGTCTGTCTGTGGCTGTATTATGAAACTAAAGGAAAAATGTTGGATAGAGCTTAAGAATTTTGGTATGATATACTGTATCCGGGTAAATTATCTTATCCCTGAGAAATGTCCTATATAATATGCTAATCGCGAAAATGTACGAATAAATGAATAAAATGCTAGTTAATTTATACTAATATTACAAAGCTGAAGAGTTTGTTTGTTTGGTTGAACGCGCTAATCTTAGGAACTACTGGTCCGAATTGAAAAATTCTTTTTGTGTTGGATATTCCGTTTATCGAGGAAGGCTATAGGCTATATTATATCACCAATAGGAGCGGAGCATCAATGAAAAATGTTGCAAAAACGGGAAGGACGGGCGTTGGTTCTGCGAGGTACCATAGCCCGGGACTCAGAAAAAAATTGTTTTCCGGTCTTGAGAACGCGTGCAATGCCGCGGGAAATGCTAGTAATATATAAAAGAATTTTGCCAGAAAACTAAATGCAGAATATTGTTTATTAATGACGCTTAAAGTAACCATTATGGTTATATCTATATAATTTATAGCTATCATGCAGATCACAAACGTGAAATGGCAATAAAAGGGCTCATCACTAAAGTTTCTATATTTTTTCTTATACTCGTAGGTATTATTCAATTATAAACATGGTTTCAAAAAGGTAAAATAAATTGCTTTTACTTGTATGGTAAAACCATTTTATTTACATTGGAAATTTTCAGCAATTTTTTTAGTACCTAATTATAAGTTTGTTACTTACTTTTAGGTATATATAAATTTTGTTAAGTCAAATTCTGTTCAAGGATATGGATATACAAAAATATATAATTGCTGTTCATATAGCATGATAAGTGCATATAAAATTTATCATAAATTTGCAATACAATAATGACAAAAACCTTGTTTATTCCAAAATGACCGTGGATGTTATTTCAAAGTTGTGTTTTTCCATTTTTAAGCTTAAACTTAATAAAAAGTTAACTCACACGAACAATTATTATTAAAATGTAAACTTATATAATTTTAAATGATTAAATTCAATTCAGCTTTTAGAGCTTCGCTATGAAATCCTTAAAGTATTTGACCGACTTCGAAAAGGAGGAGTACTAATTTCTTTTTTTTTCTAATATGTTACTCGATATCAACTCGCTTTTATGTAATTTTGGATCGATTTTCATGACAATTTTTTCGATGAATACATTATACTTGTGTATGTATAATATATTGTATAGATATACTTCAAGCGTATTCTTGTACTGATAGAGGAAATATAAGAAATAAATTTCATCATTTTTAGTTTGATTCATTTCGAAATATAAGCTTAAAGTTGCATTTGTTCACGGTAAGTTTTAACTACTTACTACTTATGTACGAGTATGTTTGTAGGTACGTAATAAGTAATAACATGAACATTCTACATTAAACAAAGAAGCAAATGCTGATGCAACCTTTCTATTATTTACACTATACAAAAAGTAACAATTAGTTCTTCTAAAATTATGCGTGGTACCTTGAACTGTTATCTATTGTAGGATATGCCATAGGCAGGAAATAAAAAAATAATTTGAAAATTATAGTAGTATGCTTCCTCGTTTGAAATATCTGTTAATATAAATTAAATTAATTAAACGGTTTCTTTAATTTTCTAATAAAATAAAAGTACCCTAAGTTACTCCTAATAACATTACCTATCTGCGAGTGAAAGTGAAAGACAATAATTAGTATATATACCTACTTCAGACTTCTCTATTATGTATTTAGTGAAAATTATGTACCTTGGTCGGAAACTAGAAGTCAAAATAAATCGACGACTAAATCTATTTTTTCAGATTTTCTTAGGTTTACGCGAATACTTGACATTATAAATGAAACAGGACGGATTTTGAATAATAAATCCGCGATAAAATCCGAAAAGATAGTTTCATTTATAATTTTCAGATTTTTTCTTAAGTTTCATTTACTTTTACTTACGTGTGAATATGGGATAGAATAAAAAAAACTATTCAAGTATTATACTTACTTCCATGATGATTCAATTAAAATAAGCGAAGAATTCTCTTCCCGGTTTTATTTAGAGTCAGCACTGATCGCATTTGGAAATAAAGATAAGCCTACATAAATCTGAATAGGTATAAGGTACTTCACTACATAGTATAAAACAAAGTCGCTTTCTCTGTCCCTATATCCCTATGTATGCTCAAATCTTTAAAACTACGCAACGGATTTTGATGCGGTTTTTTTAATAGATAGAGTGATTCAAGAGGAAGGTTTATATGCACAACTAGCGGAACCCGCGGCTTTGCCTGTAATCGGGAAGAGCCCGAGCGAAGCGAGGGCGAGTCGCTAGTATCTAAATAAACCACATTTTTAATAATTCTGCGTGTGAAGCCATAGGTAAATGGAAGTTATAAAATAGTAAGTTCAAAAATTTACACCAATAAGTTCACTGTAGACACACATTTCTAGATGTAAATTTTGAGCGGAAAAGACTAAGGTCGGTACTCGGTACAATGGAACGGAACCAAGCCCTTGATATCATAATTTTGATTAACAATCAATCAATCAATTACGAGTCGTATTATTATGCGAGTCGTTTTATATAAATGACCTTTTATGGCATTTTCAACCGCGATCCAAGTTAAAATTAAGTCTGCGCAAGCGCAGTGTTTACTTAGATGACATATGTCATTTCTTGACATTTGATTGAGGCTGGCGCAGTTTGTTGAGACCCTACTTTTACCAGCGGTCGCGGGTTCGAGTCCCGTTGGGGGCAATCATTTGTTAAACTCAAATGTCTGTACTCCAGTCATGGGTGTTTGTATTTATAACATGTATGTATTTAATCTTATATATATGTAGTATATCAACTATCTATCCGTAACACAAGCTTCCTTCGTAGCTTACCACGGAACTAGATGGCGCTGTGTGTAATAATGTCCCAACTTATTTATTTATTTATTATTAATAATTGGTAATTATTATTTCTTGCCTAAGTAACCTCTGAAGTATCACGATGTTTTTACAAAACTGGGATAGATAAATAAATCTATACTAATATTATAAACGCGAAAGTTTGTAAGCATTGATGGATAGATGTTTGTTACTCTTTCACGTAAAACTACTGAATGAATTTTAATGAAACTTTACAATAATATAGCTTATACATCAGAATAACACATAGGCTACAAGTTATAAAGATATTGTGTGAAATATACAAAATATGACGATAAGTGTCAAGTAAGTAGTAAAAACCTACCATCTGCGAGCTATTCTGGCGTGCGCTGCCAAAACCACTAGAGTTACACATATGTAATGTATGATGGAAATGTTTATGTCTCTAGATTAAGCGCGAGCGAAGCCGCGGGTTCCACTAGTTATTATTAATGCTTTCGGTGTGATTTAGCTCATGGCTGAGGCCAAACAGACCACCTAACCAAACATTATAAATTATGGTTTGTTTACTTTTAAACATTAACTCTGTAATTTTTTTAAACTACTACGATACTTACTTCCTCCGAGGATTCATATTTCATATAAAGTCAGAGATAATATCAAAAATGAACATCAGTCATAGTCTAATTAAATTTGTAATAAGATATTTTATTTAAAAAATAATTTAATTTAAAAAGGCTTTATTAAATTTCATTTCATTGTATGAAAATGATTTAATACATGAAGTTCAAAATGCACGTGTTTTTATTTGTTTGTTGTAAACAAATAATTAAGACAGCCTTGAAGAGTTTTATTTAAAAGGAAGGAATAATAAATGTATGTTTCTAGTATCTTCGAGATATAGTGGGTATTTCAGTAAGTCGTATTAAGCAAGGACCAATTTAAATTTAAATGGGTTGTTAAGTAATAATTATCTCGACGCCTTATCCTTTTAGTGAGGTAGATAGTAAATGTCTTGCGCGTTTGTTTCCCGCTGGCATGCATTTGTGTGATGACTGATGAGCACGAATGTTTGTACTCAAGTCATTTATAATATACTAGCGATTCGCCCTCGCTTCGCTTGTGCTTTTTCCTAGATTTAGCACAGGCAAAGCCGCGGGATCCGCTAGTTATGCATATAAACCTTCCTCTTGAATCACTCTATCTATTAAAAAAACCGCATCAAAATCCGTTGCGTAGTTTTAAAGATTTAAGCATACATAGGAATATAGGGACAGAGAAAGCGACTTTGTTTTATGCTATGTAGTGATATGTATTTAAAGTTATACATGTGTAGTATTAAAATATCTGGTATCAATAAAGCCGTAGCTTACCACGAAACTAGATGGCTGTGTGTTGTTGATCCCAACATATTTGTTTTTATTTACGAGTATTTTGTAACTAAGGTCTCACTTAATCACTTTGTTAATTCTACTTTAAATTTTTATTGTAGTATTGTGAACTTTATTTAAACAGTGCCAAAACGCAATCATTATCTACTACATCACAGATCACTTATCCAAAATTTCGTATACTTGTTTGTTTCATTAGCATAAAATTATAAAATGTATGTATGAAAAATAAAGCCAACCGAAAGTCTATACCTAGACTCTACGTAAACTTTATTTATTTATATTTTATGCGATTTCTTACTTAAAAGTCATTTAAATCAACATTTATTAAAGATTAGTCTATTTGAATTCATATTTTGCTTAAAATATGTAGATTTATAAATGAAACTATCTTTTCGGATTTTGTCGCGGATTTATTATGATTTTTGGTTCCCGATAGCAATGGTCATGGTCTCTCCCGTGACCATGATTGCTGTAAAGCATTCGAAACGTCGGGAACCAAAAATCATAATAAATCCGCGACAAAATCCGAAAAGATAGTTTCATTTAGATATAATGTCAAACATTCGCGTAAACGTGTATATGTAGATTTATTTAAACACTTACTTTACGAAGTAAAAAGTCTTTGAGTGGTTGTGACATGCTAGGCCATGCTAGGATTTTTTTTAACTTTACATCAAAAAAAGTTGGCAATTTCTAAAAAAACTGTTACTTTCGATATTATACTAACAAAAATAAAAAAAAAAATATCTTTCTTTTATAATTTAAAAGCTTAATAGAAGCGTTAAATTTATCATCAGATCCTCTGAAGATAAAAAATATGGGATGATATGGAACAAAGAAGTGGAGCTTTAAATAGATAAATAAGCTACCCGAACGAAGCAATAGATCTAGTATTAACAAATCACGAATAACGCCGCCGCACTAAATCTTTCTCGAATATCAGATGCAAATCGTTTATACAATATCCACTTAGTGAACAGAACATAGCCCAAATAGAACCTGTTTAACGTCAAAGAGCATTAAAAATAGACTCAAGGTATTGAAAATAAAATTTTATAGGTAATAAAAAAATGGATGTTACCTAATAAATAATAATTAATACTTTTTTTATTTTATATACTTATGATAAACGCGTATACATATTTGATATTTAAAAAAACTTTATCTTTTCTGATTTTTGGCGGATTTATTTCGATTTTTGGTTCCCGACGTTTCGAATGCTTTACAGCAATCATGGTCACGGAAGAGACGAAGAGCACTAGGCAGCCAGGATGCCAGGCTTCCTAGTGCGCGGGATCTCTAAGTTTTATATCTTTGTTTTATAACAATTAAATTAATTTATTTCTTTCAATATTTATTTTACTTGATATTCAATTAATTTCATATTTTATGTTTAATTCTATAGTACTATTTTTTTCGGTGATGAAATCATTTTCCTAGAAACTTGAGAATTTATTTAAAAGTATTCATCACCTGTCACATGAGTGCAGCTCTTGTAGCATACAAATAATGCTGCTATCGAAAATTCGATATCAATGTTAGGGCGAAGTTCATCTATCACGTGCTCCGTCTACCCTGCAAAAAGCGTGAAGCTATGAAAGTTACATTACATCTGAGATTGATATATCTTGTTAAACTTATTATATAATAATCGAAGTAAAAATGTCTATAATTTTATTTTAGCACATTTATCTTCATAATAATAATTCACACAGAATAAATATTGAGGTTACTAAACGCAACTGGCTATCATATAAAATTGATAATTTTAGTTACTAATAATATTTTCATTGTAAGGTATTTGCTTAATTATTGGATAAATAAAAAAAAAATATTTTTAAATAACACTTCTTCACAAGGCCAATATAATAAATCGGTCAATTAACTTAAAACTAACGTTGTGATTATCAAAGTATCCGCTTATACTTAAACTACATTAAAAGGTAAGTATATAATTTTAACGGAACATTAAACGCTCAACATAATATATAACCATTTATAAATTACTCAACTAAAATAACATGAACAAAATTGTTGTTATATACAGAATCTATTATTAGAAATATTTTGAAAATAATACTAATGAGTTTTATATTTATAGAAGATACGTCCTCAATGACTTTAATAGTGAAATTATAAAAAAATAAACTGTCCTAGAATGACCTTTTAATGGGTCAGTTCATTGTAAGGCCAAAATGTTCCTAAGAAGTTCAAACAAAAATAAATGTTTAAAAAAACAAAAATGGAACAAAATAATTACTTCAATTTCAAAAAAAAAATATAACCTAAGAAGGTCAATATTATGGTATTTTATATAACTATCATACTATGACTTTAATAGATAATTGGCGTCCGAAAGAACATGGCCTTCCATGGTCCACCTACCTTGTCTTTTATGATTTATGATTTAGCATACAAACAAGTGCAATCGAAAATTCGATAACAATCTCAAAATCAAGTTCGCACCACGTGTAATATCGCGTGGAAGCAACTTCGAGAAGACCTTGCACCACACTAATTGAAACGTCATTTATGCCGTTTAATAAGTATAATTTATAAATATATTGTATTGATACTAATTTTTTTTATATTAAACAAATAATAATTGTTATTAGTTAATGATGTAACGACAGATTTGGATGTATTTTTTCTTCTGATAATAAAACTATTCTATTAAAAAACGCTACAAATCGAAACTAAAAAGAAAAAAAAATAATTTTAATTACTTAGTTATTGTTGGAGTCGGTGCCAGCCAAGAAGGACAGTTTTATCCTGCCTTTGCAATAACCTTTCGAACGGATATTTTGATTATATTTACAAATTGATACATTAATTAAATTGTATTAAGATTATTTTGCTTTGGCTGGCACCGACTCCAACAATAACTAAGTAATTAAAATAATTTTTTTTTTCTTTTTAGTTTCGATTTGTAGCGTTTTGAAGTCGGTTTTCATTTTTGTTAAAAAATAATTTATTTTAAATTTTTTTGTGGAAATTATTATGTTTAAATAAGATATTGGAAGGCTAACTAAACTACTGCTCCAATAAGTCAGCGAAGTTTTGAAATGAACGACAATAGTCAATCGAGATTTGTCCACGTCTATTTTTCCACGTAACTCGTAGACGTTAATAAGATTTACCTTCTATTATCAATCCACCTAATATCCTGAAGGAATACGACTATCAGTTCATAACTACGTATAACATTAAAAGAATTTTCTTTCAACTCCTAACCGTTGAGGATATATCCCTTACATCATCACAAATCTTGAACAGCTTTAGAAAATATATGAAAAAGGTAATCAGTGCCGATAAAATTTAAGGGTTGCCCTCGATTTCTCTAGGATCCCATCATCAGATGCTGGCTTGGTGACAATGAGAACATCTTGAATGTATACCCTACCGAACAAAAAAGAAATTTTTAAAATCGGCCCACAATTCACGGAGAAATCGGTGAAAACACATAAAAAACAACTGTTGAGGAATTTTACCTTCCATCATCAGCTCATCCACATGAGATGATGATTTTCATACGTAAAAGCTTTATCGGGTTTAGAAAATATATCAAAAACATAATAGGTGCCTGTAAATTTTGAGAGTTGCCTTCGATTTCCCTGGGATCCCATCATCAGATCCTGACTTGGTGACAATGGGACCACCTCGGAACTATACCCTACCAATCAAAAGAAAATTTTTTGAAATCGGCCCACAGACGGCGGAGTAATCGGTGAACATACATAAAAAAAAAAAAAAAAAATACATACAACGGAACATATAACCTCCTCCTTTTTTGAATTTTTTTTGAAGTCGGTTAATAATAGAGTGTCCTGGAGTATAAGTTACTACTGTTAGACGCATAGAGATATACCCGAGCAAGGCAAGTTGTCGCTAGTGATATATCACTATGAATTGTTTTTTTTAAATTTAATAAGCACCAGTCTATGGACATAAACAAAAAAAATATAATTTCAAACATTTTTTTAATACAATAATATATAATTGACTTGTCTAGTCTAAAAAGGTTGTATATAAAACATGTTTGTACCATATCATTTAAATCAACTACTACCAATTATAGTTAATAACTAAGGATTTTAGGTTAATAAGTAAGGATATTATTTTTTTTTTGGTAATAACTTCTAGCTAAGTCTTGCATTCGATAACAGCAATAAAATACTTTACATTGTCCTTATGTAAGCCATTCTTTTATTTAAATTTTAGTATAACCTGTTACATTAAACTTAATTTTGATACGAGAAGCTGTCATCGTGTAAATTATCCATACATTAAAATATATCTTTTCATAGCGCATATATTACTACACCCATTTAATATATGGATTTCGGTTATTCACCAAAACTCAGTCTTATAGAACTAAAAATAAGTCACAAAATAGAGTACTGAGCTCTAAATTAGGAATTTCCTGAATTACACCAAAGACACGCACTGAAGCTAGTGTGATGCATCTTTAAATGACTTAGAAGGAATATAAACCTTACCAGTTAGTTTTAGAGTAGTTTTTCGAATGCATTATTTTAAGTGACCTAAATGCAAGACGTAACTTGTGCCTACCGTTCACTTCCGAGAGACCAAGGAGAAACATTGTTCGTGGGATCTATTCATGTGTGGCCTCTTGATTTTAAACTAACAAGTAGACAGGTCATGGCTTAATTGACTTTGTTTAGGTATAGGAAGTTATAAATTCCTTATCAACAAACGATTGTAGTACTGGCTAGCAAACCCGGCCCGCTTGGCTGGGCGTAAGTTGAAATAAATTAAACGGTTTTTTATAATTTTATTATTTTCTAATAAAATAAAAGTAGTTTAAGTTACTCCTAATGTCATTAGCAATCTGCGAGGAAAGTCCAGTCAAAATCGGTCCAGCCGATACAGAGATTAGCTGGAACTAACAAACAGACAGACAGACATAAAAATTTGTAAAATTATTTTTTTGTTGTAATTACCGTATACATATACCTACTTTATGCATTTAGTAAAACAACACTACATTATAACGAATATTAAATTTGTATTTGTCAGTTTTAATTTGCAGTATGCAAATTATGTGTTCTGTATTATAGTTAAATTGAAATCATTATACATTAAATACATATTTATCATTTAAAAATAGCAAAAAAATACTATATTAAATCATAGAGCATGTATTTTTTTTTAATTTATGGCACTGTTTACTGTATTGGAGTTCCCAGAATCTAGATCCATTTAACATCGAATAGATTGTTTTCTTGAAATGGCTATACGAAACAAATGTGACATATTATTAACAACGATATTAAATTGTCTCTAGTTTTATCTGCAAGCGAAATAGGAAATAAAATTAAAATTACTTAAAATTTTATATTTTTAAATCAAAATATTCCTTTACAAGTAAGGTCGTTAAGGTCCTTTCCAATGTTCTCAAAATCAGCTTAATAAAAATGCCATGTACTTAATAATACGTTGTGTGAAGGTTTTTCAAAAGTAAATTTAAATAATTTAAAATAAATAGTCAGTTTCTCTCTATAATACGTCCACAGATTTAGCTACTCTAGATCTATAGAAAGTGCGTCTCTTCCCTTCCGTTCTCTAGACTCTATAAGTATTTATAACTAGCGATTCACCCTCGCTTCGCTCTGGTTCTTCCCTGGATTTAGCGCGAGTCAAGCCGCGGATTTCGCTAGGTTGTTTTCGATAGGTTTCATTTTATAGATGAGGATAACTTTTTGCAACGTTGGCTGGCAGGTAGAAGCTGGACTGATTACAAGCTACATCAGTCAGAATCTTTACCAACTGAAAGAGGTTATTACTCTTTTACTCGTAATTAGTGTTCCGAATTCGACCATGATCAGTTATAAAAAGAGGAAAACACAAATAAATAAAATGTACTATAATATATTTATATACAAAAATTTAAGTATTTCCAAACTCTTTTTTTTAAACACAAAATTTCGTCAATAATTACGAAAAAGGCACTGAAGTGATTTTCTTTGTCTTTTTTTAATGTCATTATAAGGCCACCAGAACTCGACATTTTAAAAAATGTACTAGTTCGATTAATTATTAAAACTACTATTGAGTCAACACAACAATTTAAAAGTAGCCTATTTTTATTTAGAAAATTGCTTAGTGTTTTATTTATTTTACACAACATTAAGAATTATTATCAGAGTAAATATGTGATTGGCACTCAAAATTTCCTTAAAAACCATAAATTTTAGTGTGTGACCTACATACTTACATAAATTGTGAACTTTTAAAATATCATAATAGGATTTTTGACCAGTTGTTGTTGCTGTAATGATGTCGTCACCAATCTCCTTCGTGTCTTCTCCATTCGACTTGACATTGGCAAAGTAATCAGTGCTCAACTAGCACGCTTTGAAGCCATTAAGAGAATTGAATTTTAATTTCAGCAAGTTTTCAAACCACGAAGTTTTCATTAAGGAAAAATGTGTTTTCCAAATTTTCTTATGCGATTCACATTATTCTTAGGACCAATTAAGTTTATTTTTAGAGCTATAGTTCCCGAGATATAGAAATTGAACTGCTTGTATATTATATTGCTACATTGTTCATGTTTAATACCAACAACCTGCAGTCTTTTTTTAATTTCACTCACGAATAATATTGCAATTGTATCATACAAGCTTAGTCACAGAATTTACATAATTTACATAACTAAAGTGTTAAATTATACCTTTTGATAGTGATTAACATATGCTTCAAAATTCTATCAAAATTTTAGCATATATGTCGTGCGTTCTAAATTTTAAGCTTAGCTCAAAATAAGAATATAACAAATATAAGAAAAAAATATTTATTTTATTTCATAAAAGATATTAAATTTTACACATTTATCAACTCAACACCACTAATTATCCAAATGTTACAATATAATTAACAAGTGTGAAAATACATAGTGTTACATTTCGTAAAGACTGGCATTGGCCATCTACATGATGTGTAGATTGTGTAAGAATCCTTTACCTACTTGTGTATATATGATTAAATAAGTATAACCAGGGCTTTTTTGTGGTGGCACGCGAGGGCACGCAGTGCCTCCAAAGAAAATATTAAAATTTAAAAAAAAATCTGTAAAAACTAGAAAATTGAACGAAATTAAAAAAAAGGGAAAATCAATTTTGTAAATTTTACAAAAAAAAGATATAAGTGACAAAGAAGGCCTGGTTATAAATATACAACTATACCGATAATATGTGATGTATACATCTGTATGGTCAATACAAAAAGTTGCTCGATAAAACCTATTTTGATGAATTTCATCCTACCTATTCCAAATAGTGAAAAAGTAGAATTTATATTTTCTTTCAATTAAAAGCCCTTTTAACCTTAAGACTTCGGGCGTTCACCTCAATGAGAGTAGTCATCTGCGCACAGATGCACTGTATGTGGGATAACAACAAATTCAGACAAAATGAAATTTAATAATGATGTTGTTGGGACATTATTACAACAGCACCATCTAGTTCCGTGGTAAGCTACGAGGCTTGTGTTACGGATACCAGATAGTCGATATACTACACATATAAAGTATATTTTAAATACATATTTATTATAAATATAAACACCCATGACTGGAGTACAAACATTCGTGCTCAACAAATGAATGCCAACCACTGGCGCAGGAAGAAGAGTCACTACCAACTGAACCAATAATATATGTAAGCCCACATGAGCAGAGAAAGCAAAAATTTGATACCACAGCTGTTATACAAAACTTTTTTTATAAAACGTACATACAATTCTTAATTTTATTTGTAAATAAATTTGTATATATAGGTATCCGTATAGCTTGTCGTTCGTAATTTAATGTAGTTCATAATCACCAGACAAGCGTGGCCTTTATATTTGAATTACATCTCACTTACATCTGTAACAAAAAGTTTATAACTATCCTATGAAACTTGATATCAAAATCAAAGCTAGCTAGCTTTCAATAATAAGATATAATATGATATATTTTACCTGTTCCGGGTCTTTAAATAATGTGCATACATTATTTTTATATGTTAAACCCATAAACATTAAAATCTGGTACTTCAAAATGTTTATTGTTTTTTTAAATGCATGGTTTAATGTCTGCAATCTAATATCCGTCCATATTTGGTATCCCACATTTGGGCACAGTCCCAATAGCTTCAATATGAAGTGCTGGTAGGTTTTAATATATATTTCTTTTAAAAGTTGCTAAGTTCTCAAATATGCAGGTTTCTTTGCTATGTTTTCCTGTACCGTAAGACAAGTGGTAATCATGCTAGAAATGATTAGCGCATGAAAATATTAAAGGTGTGAGACCCGGACTTGAACCCTATTCCTCTTTAAACGGCTTTCGCGAGTTATCAAATGCAATATATATTCTTTTAACCCATTTAAAGCTTTCAAATAATAGTCTATTAACGTTCTTTTGTTGATGTTATTAATAGTAGTCTTAGAAAATATATATTTAGATAGATTAAGTAACATATAATTAGTATCATATAGCAGACTAGGTTTCAATTAGTTACATTGTAGCTGTACTGACTGTATACTATAATTATATAGATTCAGTTAGATAGAACATTTGTACAGTAGTAGCATTATAGTGCATGGCAACGCGCTAGCTTGGATTATCGAGTGATGCGGGTTCAAATCCAGATCTCGCACCTCTGTTTCTAACATGATTATGAGTTGTCTTACGGTGAAGGAAAACATCGTGAGGAAAGCTGCATGTCTGAGAGAAACTAGCAAGTTTTCGAAAGACATGTAAAGTCCGCCAACCCGCACTTGTAAAGCGTGGTGAAAGATGGCCAGAACCCGGTATTGAAGTAGTGGTTGTAATATAGGGAGGCCCGTGCCCAGCAGTGGGACGTTAAAAGGGGCTGAATACAGTTGGCTTGAAAATACATTAAAATGTTAGATTATAAGTATAGTATTTAAGACTTAAGTGATTGCCCTCAAACGTATTGAGTAATGTACGAAGGTCGGCCGCTACGTTTCATGAATTTAATGACCGATTACGAAACTTTAGACCTATGATGCATTTTCCACTGTTTATGTTTTTACCATATTCCAATTAGATTTTAAATATTCTTAATAGAACTATCTATTCCGTTTTCTTCCTGGATTTGTTTTTACAAGACCTACCTAGAAAGTTAAAAAGTGTTTTCATAAAATATTAAAAAACATCCAAAAGTCTAGACTCTCTTTCCAGTGACCACAATATCTGTAAAACATCGAAATGAAACAAAAATAAAAGAAAACCTCAAACAAGATAGAGTCTGTAATTAATACTATAAAAAGGAATTATTTGTTTGTTTGATTTGGAAAATTATTTCACTGTTGGAAGGCTACACTATCCCCGAGTGACATGGGCTTTATTATATTTTCAAAAAAATTAGGGATCCTTACATAACTCCAATAATCTAAACCAAGGTAGCTAAATCTAGGGACAAACCCGAGAGAAGCGAGGGTGAGTCGCTAGTATAATTATATATCTATACGTTACTCTAAGAGAGTAGGTCTATTATCAACGACAAAAAACGGCAAGCATTTATTTATAATTGACCAATTACGGTATTTAAAGTAAAGTAGATTAGAGGAAAACATGGGTGCGAACGTGTTTCCATGGAAATGCATTGCATTAAAAATCAATAATAAATAAAAAATGTTAATGGTAACTTCTGAATAAAGTTTTTAAAGAGAAAAAATATTGAAAAAATAGGATATTACAGTTGTTGCTGTTGTGTTGCTGAGTGCAAAGTTCAAAAACAATATATAAATCGGTTGTTTTTAGTCCAAAAATTAAAAAAAATGGCCTGAAAAATGTAAAATAAACACATTTTTCCTAATCCTGCTGACTGCTACAAAAACACAATAACAATACTGCAAAGTAACTATTGCACTGAACCAAATTTAACAGAACGAGGTTTGTCACGTCAGGTAGTTATTGAATCTGGACAACGACGATTGTTTGAAATAACTTTGTTGATACTAAATTGTATATAACTATAAAGCATATAATAGATTATAACCTACTACCTACCTATTATGGATATGAATAATTAAATATAAAGAAAACTATGAGTGGTATTGACAAATTAATTTGAAATTAAATTGAATTAATCCGATAATGATAGCTGATAAAAATATAAATTAGATCTTTTTCTATAAATTCAACCAACAAAACTACGGTTTTAAGGATGTTTAATATTAAAAAAAAGGACAGACAGACGGACAGACAGTGTAGATATAATTACGTAATATTAATAGTGTAATAGTCTTCATCCATCATGGAATTCGAAGAACGTTCATCGTTACAGTAATTAAACTTAAATATCATAATTTATATTGCAAAATAATTGCAAAAGATTTTTAAGAAATATAATGCATTCAAATTTCAAATGATATGCACATTGATAAGATTATTTACTTAGTTGTAAAAACAATTAAAACATATAAATTTAATTTCATTAATTTTGTCTATATAATCTTATATTTTAAGGATTCTGTAGCAAGTCGCATATTCTATAACCTAATAGGAATTCTTTTTGGACCCAAAGACTTTTAGATACCTTAGGAAGCAGCGTTACCTTGCTAGTAGATATATATTAAGGTTCATTGGAAGTTTTAAATTGTTGTAACTAACAGACAAAATTTGATATATATTCTTAAAACTATAAAATCGGCCTCTGTACCGATAATAACAACTATTTCAATAACATTTAAAAAATCAATGTACAGAATCGACGAAGTTTTTTCAAATAAAATATTGCTAGGTACGTTTAACACTAATATTGCTCTTCTCCCTTTCGTTCCTGCCCAAATGGTGAAATGTTGAACTAATTCTTCTCCCTTTCGTTCCTGTCCAAATGGTGAAGAAGAAATAATTAAACGGGAATAACAAAATAATCTCAAATAAACACACACTCATTTCATACAACGAACTGACTAAACCCAATAGCCTTGACAAGTGACTGTACAAAAAATACATTCATGATTACTGAACATAATTTGTTTTAAATTTCAATTTGATTATCAGCTTTGCAATATTATTTTATTAATCGCCGTCATAAACAATAGAAGTGGTTAATGATGATCGTTGTTATATCACGAGTATTTATTATTTGAGCTAGTTTCTGTAGTATTGTAATTGGTAGGTTTTTGCCCTTTAAAACGGAAGAGGGACTTAATTCGGGAGTAACTTTATCTCTTTCTATCGTGTTTTTGCTAAACAGGTTAGTCATTAAAGATTTAAGGGAAGATAAAAATCTATATTACTATTTTAAAGATTGAAGATGATGAAGATGTTTCCTTGATTCCGGCAAATCCCTAAACCTACGATTGCAAACCGACGGTAAATCAGCGTTACCCGTCGTTGTATTCCAAGCAATGAGTCACCATATGGGCCACCATGGATCATATACACGTACATTTAATTATACAGTAAAAGCTGTAATATTATGGGATACTATACCACATGACATCTGCCAGTTGGAATCGGTGCCATTTTTAAAATGTCGTCTTAATAAAAATAGGTAAAAAAACTTTTTAAGTTAAACGGTTTTATGTTAAACATACATTGTAATGTTTAAGATAAATGTACTAAAAACCAAAAAATAATAAAATAGATACAGTCGTGGGAATTATAAACATATGCATAGACTAGACTAAAATAAAACCGTGGGGCACGTCAATTGTCTACAAATTATCGACTTAATGTGCGATAGAAGAATCGATTGACGTGCCCCACGGTTTTATTTTAGTCTAGTCTATGCATATGTTTATAATTCCCACGACTGTATCTATTTTATTATTTTTTGGTTTTTAGTACATTTATCTTAAACATTGCAATGTATGTTTAACATAAAACCGTTTAACTTAAAAAGTTTTTTTACCTATTTTTATTTTCTAGTTTTTAGTTTTTATTTCGCATTCTGTTTAATTCATTTAGTGCTAAAAAACCTACGTTATCCGCCATTTTGTAGCGGCCGCCATCTTGGATTTCAATTTTTTATAGTATATTGTATTCTGCTTGTTGAGCCCTTTCATTTGATACCCATATTGATGGGATTAATAAAACATAAATTATCCGCCATTTTGTAGCGGCGGCCATCTTGAATTTATAATGATAATGAATAAACATAATTGTATTGTCACCGAAATCCAAAGTGTATACAAAATTTCAGATTAATCGGTTGACAGGAAGAGGGTGAAATTTGAATTACTAAATTTGACCCAAGAATAAATAATAAATAATAAATAAATAAAACAAACGGGGTGAGCTAAATAAAACCGTTTAAAAACAGTTAATTATCACTGAAATTATTAATATATCTTTCCTATATAGCCTTGTTTATGTAAGTTTATCGCAAGATTTAAGCATATTGTTTATTATAATATTGTTCATATTTTATGTTCTATATTCATATATGCTTTATAGTTACTTATGTAAACATGTATTTAATAAGTAATTTATAGTATAAGTAATAAGTTTGCTATAAACTGTTTTTGAACATCATTCATCATTATCCCTACAACCATACGTGTTTCTTTCCTTAAGTTGCCTGAAATAGATAACGTTAAATTTAAATTTGATTGTTAAATGTTGGTATTCTCTTTAAATTATATTTTATTTTTGTGTAAAACAGAATTAAAAAAATCATATTATAACCAAATATAATGCGCAATACCATTTGAAATTTAAAACATAAAATCTGAATCCCTATCATATTCTGTTATGCCTTTTTTAAGTTGCCCACTCCTGAGCACGGGCCTCCCTTTAATACGAAGGGGATCAGGCCATATTCCACCACGCTTGTCAAGTGCAGCTTGGCGGACTTCACATGTCTTTCGAATACTTGCTAGGTTTTCTCAGACATGCAGGTTTCCTCGCGATGTTTTTCTTCACCGTAAGACAAGTGGTAATCATGATAGAAATGATTCGCACATGAAAATAACAGAGGTGCGAGACCCGAATTCGAACCCGCATCACTCGGTTATCCAATCGAGCGCCTTACTACTGGACTACCATTATCTTATCTATCATAGTACATTAACAATAATAACAAAGCACTAACATTTGTAACAATTAACATCATAAACTTAATCTTGAAACGTATATTCCAGTCAATTACATGGCGACCTTCACCTACAAAAATCTAAGAAAAAAATTGAGTAAGCTCGAAACATGTCACGCATCATTGGTTCCGTGAAATTATTATTTATTATATTATGTAGTTTCAATCAGGTTAAATTTCAGGGCTCACTTTTAATAGCCGTAACCTCGTTGATCGTAAAGTTGCTCATTTTTTTGCAAACATGTGGAATTTTTTGCTTTACCTAAAATAGTGCTGCTAGAACACATACATATTTGCATAAAACAGAAATTAAACCATGTACAGGATACGTATAATGCTATTATCTTAGATCAGTTATAGTAATAAATAAACTCTTCTTGACCGATTTCGGCCACCGCGGCCAAACCTTACGAAGACTAGACAACAGCGCAAGAGATATTGAAGATATCCGTGTGAGCATATGCGTTGACTTTTAAAATATTTGGTTGAACTCGGATATAATCTTCACAACGAACCCGAAAAATCATCTCAAAGTCAAAGAAGCCAGTAAAAAATCGCAGACAATGTATATGAAATTCTAGAAAAATCATTTTCATAAAAACGGAGCTGCAGTTAAGTTAAGAGCAAAAAGCATTTTAGTTATGCTTTGTAATTAATAAGATTTTACAGTAGTTTTTACTGTTATGTTTGTGATAATTAGAATTAAATACAAAATTAATTATTTAAATTGTAAATAGTATGTAAAACAACCGGAACGGATCAGATGATCTAAAATGAAGATTGATTTACAAAGGATCAGAAATTGTCCAAGTAGCTAGAGCCGACTTCGGCACCAAACTCACACTTAATAATATAATAAATAAAACTTAATAGACTATAAATAACTATTTATAATAATTATTGGTTTTTTACTAAAATGCTTTATTTATTGGTAAGTACATCTCGCCAAAACTTTGTTCATGAAATCTTGGAGTGTTTCAGGTCATGGGTAGTCTCGTCTTTGAGAATGTCAAGACTTTCCAAACGCTGGTAACAGGACTTGCTCTCAGAGACACGCTAAATTCTATCAAACTTCTTAACACAAAAACACCTATTTATTTATATGAATGAACTATATTGTATACTTTTTAAAATATCCCTTGTATCCAAACGCCATAATCTATACTTAATATTATAAAGCTGAAGAGTTTATTTGTTTGTTTGGTTGAACGCGCTAATCTCAAAACGACCGGTCCGAATTGAAAAATCCTTTTTTGTGTTAGATAGCCCTTTTAACGAGGAAGGCTGTAGGCTATATTACATCACGGAGCGGACATAGGAGCGGAGCATCGATGAAAATTGTTGAAAAAACGGGAGGTATTTGGTTTTCACCCTTAAGAACGCGCGCGAAGCCGCGGGAAAGGCTAGTTCAAAATACAGGACGCCGCACCTAGTAACAGTAACACTAATGTACCTACACAAAGTACCAGACGAATCGTCTCAAAGTCAAAAAAGACATAATTATTTTAGAATAAAATATATCTGTTGGTAAAAACTCAAGGTCTAAATAATAAAATAATAAAGCATTTTAAATTATGTTTTGTTATTACTATAAATTTATCTGCAAAAACTGAATTAGTGATAATTTTTTGGAGTGTTTCGGATCGTGGGTAGTCTCGTGTCTCGACAGTTTTTAAAAATTTCTAGACTTTCCAAATGCTGATACGTACTCTCTCTCAGAGACACGCTAAATTCCCAACTTAAAAAAAAAAACTCGATGATTTTATTTCGCTAATCGGCCTGGAACTCGAATGCTTGACCTTCGGATCTATACCAGTAAATGCTTGCCACTACAAACGAAATGGTCAAATTTACCTATTAATATTATAAAATGGCTGACCCACAGACTCTGTCCTGTTCCAGCTTCAAAATTGTATAGAAAAAGAACTTCTCAATAATCTCCGAATGTTCCGGGAAACTACATCCCTATAATTCCAACTCGGATTTCGATTTTCTTACAAAAAAATTGCCAAATCGATCCGGGCATGGCAAAGATTAGTAAGTGATGCACTTTCCAGCAATTGCTTATTATTTTTATTATATAGAATTTCATTATAAGGCTTTAAATAAATTACAGAGGCCGATTTTATACAAAATACAGAGTTTACAATTCGAATGGCTTATTAATATTATGTAAATAAATAGAAATATGCAAATGGATCGCTTACATTGTAAACAATTTTAGAAATCGATTAAAATAATAAACATATTTAATTATTCATTTACTTTTATTTGACTATAATAATAATTTTATTTAGTGTATTTTATCTAGTGTTTAAAAATAATTTGTTTATTCATTATTATTTATTATCTCTATATAACCACGAATTAAAAAAAATACTGACAATATAATACCGACTCACGATCGCTTTGCTCGGTTTCTTTTCTATACAATATAGTTATTATTAGTTTAGGAAAAAGGATAATTCCCGGCAGTAAAAAATTGCCTGTCTCCAGCCTTACAACTATCTTCACACAAAATGTCATGACAATCCGTAACTCTGTTTCGATGTTAAAGAAGAACCAACAAACAAACAAACAAACAAACAAACAAACAAACAAACAAACAGTCTAGTACATTTATAATATTAAAAAATATCAAATTTATTGATATAGCTATACAGCCTTGACAAAAGTTAGTTTAAAAGGTAAACGTAAATGACCTTACTACATATAATGAAAATAAGAGTCGAGTAACTTGTGATAGGTCAGTAACCCATTACATCATGATGTACACGAACTTGATTTTCTATAGTGTACAGATGATTTAGACAGAATAAAATAAAAATAATTCCGCAACTTTAAAGAAACAATTCTTTTTAAACAAACATTAGTACCTACATAAAATTACTAACTAAGGGACAGTAGTAGTCCAATGGTAACGCAAGTGACTTGGATAATTAAGTGAGGTGGATTCAAATTTGGATCTCGCAACCGTGGCATTTTCATGTGCGAATCATTTCTAACATGATTACCACTTTTATTAAGCTAAAAAACAACGTCGAGACCTGCAAATATAGAGAACCTAGCAAGTCTTTGAAAAATGTGAAGTCAGTAAATCCGCACTTGGCTATGGCCCCATGCCCAGCAGTAGGACGTTACAAAATGGACTGAATACCGTTCTACATAAACATTATATTTTGAAGCTGCATAAATTATTGTAGATAAGTAATATTTGCGTCATAGTACAATTACCTCAACTTGGCCGACCATGACATTAGCGTATAGGTATAAAAAACTTGTTTTGTACGGAAATATCGATTGAAAACAATTTATTTAGATTTAAATCCCTATCGCACTGTATAATCCGAATTGTAAAAGGAAAGTACTTTTCTTGATACACATTATAAGGAGTTGTTCTTAGAAATCAACAAAATGTAACTGTTATTTTATTGGCAAGTCAACTAGCCCTTTCTAAGTGCATTCTCAAGGACGTTTTCTTAAAACATTGAGTTTAAGATGATTAAAGATAGGTATATCGTAATTATTTGGAATTGAAGTATGAATGACCCAGTTGTTACATAAAATTCTTTTTAGTATTACTAAGAATAACAATTCTTCATATTATTCACTAAACTATAGATAAGGTATTATTTTATATTTAACCACGTCCAAGATTAAAAAAGTTCCCATCGTACTGAGAAACGTGAAACAATGACGAAACGCAATTCAATATTTAAAACCATTCACATGAAAACTTGAATAAAATCGATTTTATAACTTATTTATTACTTCAAATTTTGTATTCATCAATTTCTCTATCACGCGAAATACCTCACCGAAAGCATGAAAAGAAATAATTATTTCAAAGTTGGTATTGTTCATCGCTATATTATCTGTTTATTTTTTGCACTATCCGAAGTAATTTATTATGTAACACTATTTTTATTTTTGTTTAACATATTTTAATAATGCATTTGATAATAAATTACCATTTTAATAAATATCATCATTCATCATTATCAAAGCGGTTAAATATTACACTATTATTAATATTTTATTTTATTGATGAAAGATGAAAATTAAGTTATAAGACGTGACTACACTTTTGACTCTATCTTTGCTCTTAATTCACTGTGCCAGCGGTCGCGGGTTCGAACCCCGCTGGGAGTATTGATTTGTGTGATGAGCATGGTTGTTTATATTTATAATATGTATGTATTTAAAATTAATTACTGCTAACTCGGCAAGGCCCACTACAAACTTGAGCCAAATATTTCGTAATGTTTGAAGTAAACTGTACCTACTTAGTTTAGCAAGCGAGTGCCTTGAAATGATATCTTAACAATATTCGTGATAATTAATATTAATTTATAAGTACTTTTCTTCATCTGAGTGAGGTTAAACCAAAAAGCAAACAATTACTTTATAAACGTTCACGTAGATTTTAACGTTAAATCAAGGTTCTTTTCATACGTGCCCGTTAGAAGGGAATTTGTTGTCCTTACTTTTGTGCCCTTCTTACGCAGTACTTATTTGTAGATTAGGTATTCCATAAACGACGTAGTGATTTATATCATGGACAATTTTTCCACATTTGTACTTACACATATTCGGACATACTAGGAAATTTTATTTTAATATTAATCGTTTAAATATATGCCCTATATTAAAAGTGAAAATAGGTACTTTATTCGTTAACTCTTCTTCAAAATTTTTAATTTTGTAGGTCGTTCGGTTTGATATTATTTTACTAAATCCAGATATAAAAAAACCAGAAAGGCGCAAGTCTGCTTGCACATCGAGGGTTCAGTAGCCTGAATCTTTAAAAAAATATATTATTAAGGTACAAGCTATGTTTTGTGTTATATGGGATATTACTAGCGCGTAAATCAAGTTTGAAATTCTATACATAAATACCACGCGCGCTTGTGTTCTACATACCTATGTATTTTTTTTACTCTTCAATATGTAGTATGTAAGTCACCGTAAAATTGTAAATATCGTTAAATTATAATCGATCTCGCACGATTGTAAATTGTCGAAAGATTTTGAACCTTAACATACCTGAGAGTATCGAATAAAGAAATTACTTACTTTAAAGAGGACAATTAATGTACTCAAGTATTAACACCAAAATATTGACTCCAAAATCCATTGCGACAAACATTATTTAAAATTGCTACCAAGAACAAAATCAAAACGACCTCTAAGAAAATAGCAGTTGTAAAACAAAATTACACAAATGCAATTACCATTTTTGTAGTAAATATGTATATTTGTGCTACTATTTTTATCTAATGGCATATAATTATACATCAGATTTAGGTTAAATTAAAGCCAACACAGTCAAACATAACTGTCACTAAACTAACGTTTAAAATACTGTCATTTAGAAGGTAATTAGCACGTATAGGACTTCTGTAGGGAAAACTACATTTATCTCAGGTCTAAAAGTTAAATATTACACAGAAATATTGCTATTTTAATCACATACTTGTAGATACTAACTGACATCATGTCGCAAATTAAATTAATTATAAATATTGTTAATTGATCGCGAGAACCAAGGAAATTCGTTTACTGTATGAATGATCATCTTTATTCAGTCCTTTTTAACGTTCCATTGCTGGGCAACGGTGCTCAGTGGTTTTATTGGAATGGATGAACTTAAGCGAAGTGAGAGTGCATCACTAGTTTTTTTAGCATTAAGCACTTTATATTACACATCAAGTTAGCCAGTATGATAATTGTACGCAAGGCAATAAAATAACATATGCATTGTATCTTAAATAGGGCAAGACAATTATATTGTTTACAGCAAATCGATTCTTCTATAAGGAAGTACTTAAGAATTATGCATCAAAAATCATTATTTTATTACGATAACCTATGTATTGTCAATACAATAATAATATAAATAGCAATTTTATGATGTCGGCCAACATTTTATACGTTGATATGAATGCATTACAAAAATTCAAACTTGTAGTGAATAAATGAACAGGATCTCACCATAAATTTATTAAATTTATGTTTTTTAGCAAATTTTCAATAGTTATTGGGTTGATTTACGATAACTGGACGAACATAAAATTATGAATGTAAAAGTTTGTGAAGAAGAAGAAAAGAAAGGATAATAAATTATATATGTGAGTCCATAAAGCCAGGACAGTTAAACTGATCTGGATGAAATTAAGGACAAAGATAGGTTATAGTTTGGTATAGCGCAAATGTAAATTTTTATCCCGGGAAAAATTACGGTTCCTGTGGGAGAGTTTTCTTTATTTTCCACTAGAGACGCAAAGGAAAGCAATGGTGAGTCGTTAGTTATTCCTGGTAATAAAAGTAACTAGTGGTTGAAATTCGATCATAATTAATAACTAATATAATAAATATTGTAATAAAAGAACTAATTATGGTTATGTTTCATATTCAGTGTGCCAAATACATGGTGGTGAGTGTAATATTTTTTTATTGATTTAATATATTTTTACGCATAACTTAGAAAAATATTAGCATTCTGTACTCCTGTATATAAACGATAGGTGTACGAAATTTCATAGTCCTCCGCCCGCGCAATTTTGCTTCACGTATTAATACTATGTAGATAACTATGATACTCTCAAGCCTATAAACTATGTCTATGTAAATCACAACATTCATTTGCTTTATTGCTGCACAAAAGAGGACAAGTGAATAAAAGGAACTGATCTAACGTCGTGAGGACTGTAACCCCGCGGGTTTTTATTTGATAAAGAACTTTGAAAATACGTGATGTTTATTATGATGTTGTTGTGTTTGAATTAAGATTTTATCATGACATGGTCTACGAATTTGTATCTACGACAGTTATCACAGATTCAAATCTCGGTCAGGATTTTTTTCCTTTAGGACTGAACTATTTATCGTTCAGTCACGTGATAACCCAGCGGTAACGCGTCGCTTGGATAACCGAGTGATGCGGGTTCAAATCCGGGTCTCGCACCTCTGATATTTTCATGTGCGAATCATTTATATCATGATTACCACTTGTCTTGCGGTGAAGGGAAACATCGTGAGGAAACCTGCATGTCTGAGAAAACCTAACAAGTTTTCGAAAGACATTTGAAGTCTGCCAACTCGCACTAGGCCAGCGCGGTGGACTATGGCCTGATCCCCCTCGTACTGAGGGAGGCCCGTGCTCAGCAGTGGGACGTTAAAAAGGGCTGACGATGATGATGATTTATCGTTTTCTGGGCGTCTATTTTCAGTGTTACAAAAATAATATATTGAGCTTGAAAGTTTACTTGTAGCTCTTGAAGGTTATGTTATAAAACAATAACTAAGTTTTTATATAAACTATTTTATTATCATAATAATTCCGATTGCTCAGTTCCTTTCCGCCGGAAGAACGCAGTATTGCGCAGCTTTTCTGCACCTATGCCATTTAAATTTATCAATATATTTAATCTTTAAATTAATTATAAACATTCCTACATAACAGAGGCAGTGGTAGCCCAGTGCTAACGCGCTTGTTTGGATAACCGAGTGATGCGGGTTCAAATCCGAGTCTCCCACCTCTGATATTTTCATGTGCGAATTATTTCCAACATGATTACCACTTGTCTTACGGTGGGGGAAACATCGTGAAGAAAATGTAGATGTCTAAGAGAACCTAGCAAATTTTCGAAAGACATGTGCAGTCTGCCAACCCGCACTTGGCTAGCGTGATGGACTATGACCTGATTCCCTTCGTATTGATGGGAGACTGAATACACTACATAATAGAAATAGCTGCCATAGCTAAATCAAAATATTTTTGTCATATCTTGTATTAAGTTATATATTTAGTGCCTACGAGTATAGAAAAGTAAATTGCCATTGTTAGTCTTGCTAAAACTCAAAAACGGTTTTACCGATGTAGTATTCACATTATTCTTTTTTAGCAGCAGCACTTGATTTAATTGCGTATTTAAATTATAACCCAAATCATAGTCTTGGAAGATCATAGTCTCTATCTTTGTCCTAATTTTATTCAAATCCTGGATGAAATTTCAATGTGACGGATTGACACACTTTGATTTAGTCGATTTATTATTGCTTTAATATAATTAACGAAGTGTCTATTCATCCGATAAGCGGACGAATAAATTAAATATTATTCGTCCGACAATTGGTGTTTGATATATCGCGACTGAGACTTTTTTGCTTCTTAAATGGCTCAAAGAGAAATCAATTTGTTTTTTAAGTTTTAACATACTCGTGAATGCAATTGCGGACGTTTCTGTAGTACTTTTTACAAAATACCATTTTCTTGTACATTGTTTTGATGTAGGTACATACTCTCAGGGAGTGTTAGTAACGTAAATTTCATAGGACGACTCTATAGAGCCAGCTCTTTTACATATAAAAACTCTTGGACTTATTAAAAGTGGGTGGGATCTAAATAATAAATTATCAGCTCGGTAGGTTAGGGTTATTTTTTTTTTATTTTTGGCATAGGTATATCCTGCAAGTAAAAATAGCTTATTTTGTATTAGAAATCAAAGAAGTGATAGATATTCGTACAAACCGACAATAATCGGACGAATAATATATTTTTTATTAATACGATTATCGGATGACTAGCAACAGCCTTTAAAATAATTTAGTCATCCAACAATTGTTGGACGACTAAATTATTTTACTCCTCCAACTAGCAGACGACTAGCATCAGCCTATAATTAAATCAGAATTCTTAAGGTGGGAAGATGAAATAAAATCCACAGCAGAAAAAACATGGACTAGGATAGCACATGTCAGAATAGAATGGAAAGATAGTATGGAGGTGGCCTTTGCCAATAGTGGCAAACAGACCGTTGTTGATATCAAATTTTTGTAAAGAATGAGTGAATCCTTGTATTCCAAGCTTTTATTGCACATAGAGATGGGAAACAGGCTGATGCAATAAACTAGTACCAACACATCATCGAACAATAAACGTAAATGGACACAAAACTAACAAATTATGTGCAATTAAACTATGTAATAAAACAACTTATTTTTTATCAGATTATTAATTAAATATATGGGAAATTTTCTACGTGTTTGTTATTCGTTAGCATAAAAATTGCTGATTGGATTTCGAATTTTGTTTTAAATTTAGAAAAGAATTAAATTTCAGCAATTTTAATATGAAGTAGGTAACTCAGGTCATTATTATTTAAAAAAAATACTGAGAGTCAGCCAATTCAAGCCAGTAATCGAACCCAGTATCTTCTAAATAAGACTTCTTTACAACGTATTGCGATATTAATACTCGTAGTTTAAACTATAAATTAAAGTTAGTGCAATAGTGTTTACTAACTTTGTACTTAACGCTTCGTTAACACATATTTGTTACCTTCAACGATCAAATAACGGCTAAGGTAAATAGTTGTTATTAATACTAATAACTACTTTTAGTTTTTCTTAGTAAAAATCACACATTAACATAAGTACCTGAGCGACTGAGCTTTGCTCGGTATTTTTATAGGAATAAAATCAAGAAAAAAGGCAAAAAAATGCTTGGACTGTAAAACATCTGGACTCGAACTGGGGTTCGTCTCTATTCTTCTAGAAACAGGAAACTAATCATTATTGTATAATAACAAATTTTAGACATCTAGGCAAATAGAAAAACCTAAGAAGCTAAATTTTATCTTAAATTTAAAATTTTATCGAAATCATTAGAGCGTACTATTATATATGTAATATAGGTAACTATGAATTAAATAAATATTGAAGAATATATTTTAAAAAATAAAAAAAAATCACTACAAATCAAATCAAAATATTCCTTATTATTTAATAGAACCTCCAACAAGCACTTTAGAATCGTCAGTGAATGATATATATGATGAATGATAATTATAAAATAACTAGCATAACCTCGCTCGGCCATATTATTAGATTTCACATACCGTGTGATGTTTTATAGACGATTTTTAACAGCTAGAGGAGATTTCCCAAAAATGAGATATTTTTCAGGAGTAAAAATCAAACCACTATCATCATACCAAATTTCTTCAAAATCTGTTCAGTGGTTTTCTCGTAATGCGTAATCACAGACAGACAGATAGATAGACAAAAATTAAGAAAAAACTGTATATTCGGCCTCTGTATCGATAATAATGACTGATGAAGATTTTCATGAAGATTTATCAAGATAATAATGAAGATTTTCAAAAAAAATCTATGTACAGATTCCACTAAGTTAGAATTTTATTAAATACTAGCTTTACCCGCGGCTTCGCCCGCTTTCATTTTTTTTATTGCTAATCAACCTCATTGGGTTGATCTGTAGGATGCCTGAAAGTTTTACTCTAGCTATTTCAGAACCCATTGTTAATACAAACAATTTTTTAATTTTCCCTAAAAAATATATATTTTTAATAAAAAGTATCCTATGTTACTTCTTATACCTCCAAGAATATGTGTATAAAGTTTCATGATAATCGGTTGAGTAGTTTTCGCGTGAAAGCGTAACAAACAAACTTACATTCACATTTATAATATTAGTAGGGATATTAAGTAGGGATTACATACTAGCACTTCCCGCGGCTTCGGACGAGTTCTTAAGACTGGAAACCAAATTCTTTCTTATGATACCTCCCAGAACTAACGCCCCTTCCCGTTTTTGCAACATTTTTCATTGATCTTTGCGTGTGCCTTCTTCGATAAACGGACTATCCAACACAAAAAGAATTTTTCAAATCGAACCAGTATTTTCTGAAATTAGCGCGTTCATCCAAACAAACAAACAAACAAACAAACTCTTCAGCTTTATAATAATAATCACCTGATGTAATTCGAAAATGCATTTTCCAACGTTGAAAAAAGAGGGTTAAGACAGGGGAGTTTTGTTAGGTTTTAGTTGGAAGTATGTACCTATCTACTGTCTTTTTCTTTATAAGTGCTATGCGTAAATGCATATCAGGCTAAGAGTTTGAAGCTCGCGATACTAGTTAAAAAAATCATCAGTTGTCTTCAGAATTTCTAAGTTTTAATTTATTTTTTTTATAATATACGTATGGATGTTTAAGACTAGGGACTAAAACGTTTGGCTATAAACCTAGAGTTTGGCAGAGGTTATATTATAGTCTGGAATAGCAAAAAAGGCCATTTTTATCCCGGGAAAAGTACCTTTTCCGTAGAATGATTTGTTTTTGTTTTTCCAAGACGAGCTGCTAGTACATAGAAGGTGCAACATTAACAGTGTCCTGTATGAACACCTCGTTATTCACATAACACGTATCGTATATCTTATTTGTATGCGGGCCTTATGAATTGCAGCTCGGTCCATTGTCGCTTAATCGAGTCAATTGCTCAATCTTGATGGACGGAATGGTGAACTAAAAATACTTCAGTTAGCTAGTTGAATGTATAGTAGACATGTATATATATGAAAATCAATACTACTTTTCGTTGTAATTTTATAACTCAAGAACGGGCTCACATATACAAACCAAATGCTTAGGCTTTGTTCGTACTATTTAGTAGATGGTTTATGTAAAGTTTGCACAAAATCGGTCGAGCGGTTCTTTATTTATCACATTTTTTGTAACAAATGAATTCATTAAATGGCGGATCATTTTGTTAATATGGATTTTGCTGTCAAATTAAAACTTTTTTCAGTGTTGACAGTACAAGCATGTTGTTATGTATAAATAAGTAAGACATTCAAAGTTTGTAAAAATTTTATGTCAAAGGGGGTACCTAGAGACGAACCCGATCGAAGCGAGGGTGAGTCTCTAGTAATGTATATAAATTTCTAACTTAGTCGAGTCTGTTTGAATATTTTTTTGGAACATGTAATTGAAATAGTCATTATCAACTATATTATGTAGAATTTTTGTCTGTATGCCTGCGTAAAATGCTAGCTGGTGATCCGGGGCAAAATATAGGATAGGTACTTTTTATTCAGGAAAGTATCTTATTTTGGAGAAATCTATTGGAAAAGTTTAAGAGTATTCTCCGTAAACGTATTATATTTGGTTTCCGGTCTTTAGAAAGCAGGCAAAGTCGCAGGGCATGCTAATGTAAAATAAGTCATTATTGATTTGTCTATTTGGGCTTATGGGCTTGGGATTTTGCAAATTCGGACCGAGGGTATTACGTGCAATATTTAATGTCAACGTTACAATTTTCGTTTTAATAAATGATAAGTTGCTATTTTATATTTTAATTACGATATAAAACTTAATTATTAAATTACACATAAACACTTATGTCTCATGACTTAATTGATTTGTATTTCTTCCTATCTATATTATTATAAGTATATAGTAACGATAAGTACCTATATTATTTAAATCATAGTTCATATTAAAATCACAAAACAAGTAGTTTTGTGTAGTTCATGCTTTTCTGCAATTTTTTTGTTATTATTGAATAATTTTGAAAGAATGACAAAAACTTCATATTAAAGTGAAAATAAAAGAAACAGCCTTATATAAAGTAAATATAGACAAATAATTTTATTATTTGTTATTAGAGCAGCAGTTGGTACAAACACATTAGCATATTTTCAATACCAAATAAGATCCAAAGTATACAGCAGCAGTATGCATATCCATATTGCATATCGATAACAAAAATAAACATCCTGTATTTCTTGCAATACAAAAACAATGTTCAATTAACCTTTTTATTAAGAAACAAAGTTAATTTGGTTTCGTTTTGTTTTTAGCAGGACATTAAACATTATGCAAATAAAAGTCTCACCTTGAACGGTGAACTAACAAAGTCCGTTGGAAGTTTAATGAATTGTCTCTCTGTAGAGAAAAGAGTGTCTTTTTATTTAATCAATTCAAATATTATAAACGGCTAGACTGATTTGAATGGATTAAAATATAGTATCAATATTATAAATGCAAAAGTAGCTCCATCTGTCTGTTACCTTCTTATAATTCTGCTGAACCTATTTAGATGAATTTTTATATAGAGTCTGGAGATAGTTTAAACTTCGCGGGAACGATATCGGATGGCATTTATCATCCTTGCAGCGGATGAAACTGTAATTACTAGTTAAATATAATAAAACCAGCGACTCGCCCTCGCTTCACTCGGGCTCTTCCCTAGATTAAGCACAGGCAAAACCGCGGGATCCGCTAGTTATGCATATAAAACTTCCTCTTGAATCACTCTATCTATTAAAAAAAACCGCATCAAAATCCGTTGCGTAGTTTTAAAGATTTAAGCATACATAGGGACATAGGGACAGAGAAAGCGACTTTGTTTTATACTATGTAGTGATTCGCGGGATCGACGTATAATGGTATTTATCTGTAATTAGTGATATATATATGTATATATGTATATGGAAACTGTAATTAGTTATATATAATAAAGACATATTTTTCTTTATTCACAGATAAGCAATGGGTTCAATACCAAGAGTTTCGGTGGTATCTGGCGGCCGGGTTCCAGTGCCGGCGGCGCCGCTCACCAAACACTTAGAGCGTATGGGCACCGCTGATAGAACTGCTCTTATTTATTCAGGTAAGTCAGGTATTATACATTCAATACTCAGGTATTTTACACTGACACTATAAAAGTTTACTTTGGGTATATGGATTTGGGTTGTTAAACGTATTTTTTTACGAAGTGTCTATTCATCCGATAAGCGGACGAATAAATTAAATATTATTCGTCCGACAATTGGTGTTTGATATATCGCGACTGAGACTTTTTTGCTTCTTAAATGGCTCAAAGAGAAATCAATTTGTTTTTTAAGTTTTAACATACTCGTGAATGCAATTGCAGACGTTTCTATAGTACTTTTTACAAAATACCATTTTCTTGTACATTGTTTTGATGTAGGTACACACTCTCAGGGAGAGTTAGTAACGTAAATTTCATAGGACGACTCTATAGAGCCAGCTCTTTTACATATAAAAACTCTTGGACTTATTAAAAGTGGGTGGGATCTTAATAATAAATTATCAGCTCGGTAGGTTAAGGTTATTTTATTTTTATTTTTGGCATAGGTATATCCTGCACTTAAAAATCGCTTATTTTATATTAGAAATCAAAGAAGTGATAGATATTCGTACAAACCGACAATAGTCGGAAGAATAATATATTTTTTATTAATACGATTATCGGATGACTAGCAACAGCCTTTAAAATATTATTTTACTCGTCCAACTAGCAGACGACTAGCATCAGCCATTTTTTTATAGAAATTCATGTATAAGGTCTAATATGAAAAAAATCTGTATGATTACCTACAAAATGTAGATCGCACCTATATGTGCAATTTTACATATTGATGAAAACCATTCCATTCCATGTGTATAAGATTTAAGTGTTGAAGGCATCCAAGCTTCTTACTTTAAAGTTTACGCTAAAAAAGCTAAAATTAAACATAAATATAAAGTAATTTATCTCTTTATAATTTAGAAAAAAAAAACAAATTAACTTTTCAAAAATGAAACAAGGTACACAGCTCATTTATTTTTTTAGTAAAAGTGAATTAATAAATTAATTTTAAGTGATTATATTATGAATAAAATACCTTACATGTCCAAAATGCCGTTTTAAGTTAGCAATTTAAAAAATGCGCAAAGAAGTGTACTGATTAGGTATACCTTAAAAGCCTTACCTTATAGTCCTTTATAAATGAACTAACTATTTTATTTCTAAAACAGGGCTATAGGTACGTTATTATGCAAACTATAGCCGTATTTGTAATTATCTGCACGCAGTTCACTTGGTTTTATCACAGTAATCACTAAGAATAAATTATTTTTAGTTAGCTATCAGTGACGAAATATACCCTTACAAGGGATAATTTCTGAGTTAAAGGCATTCGATCTATATCATAATAGATGCCAAGAATGTGGCTTAATAAGTAGATTGTCTTGATAGTTTAATTCTATTAGCATAAAAATCAATATTAAAATGTATTTTTCGAGAAGTAGTTATTGAATTACGAGTATGTATCCAGTCCTTTTTAAAAGTCCCACTACTAGACATGGGGCCTATCAATTTGAGGGGATTAGACTATAGTCCACCATGCTGGCCAAGTTCGGGTTGGCAGACCACACAAGTTTTTCAAAATTTACTAGATTCTCTCAGAAATGCAGGTTTCTTCACAGTTAAACGAGTGAAAATCATTTTAGAAAATGTGAAATTGTCAGAGCACATTACCAATGGGCTACCACTGCCATATTTATTCAAATATACAAAATTACTATTCAAATCATAAAATTAACAAAAAAAAAAAACAAAATAATAAGCTATAAAATTATTAAAATTAAAATGATAATTAGGTATTATAACTAAAATTTAAATTATATGAAGTTTATTAATATTACAATGTAGCAAAAAAACAGTTGAATGGCGGCTTAAACCTTTCATATATTTATATATGTGTGTACGTTTGTATGTATGTATGTATGAATATTTTATTTATTCAGATGAAACCAGTAATGCACGGGTAAGTTATGCGGAGTTGGATGGACGGACCAATGCTATGGCTCGGGCGATATCTGCGCATGCGCGTCCGACAGGACCTAATCGTGATCAAGATTATGTGATCGCTGTATGCATGAAGCCAACACATAAGTGAGTATACATATGGTTTTCTTTAAAAAGTGAAATTATTCCTCTTCTTATAGAGATTAAGGGCGATTTTTTTTATGTTTTTGAAATGTTAATTTTGGATTTCAAGCAAAAAGACTGCATCTGTCTCTTTAATTTCGATTATTTTTGTTATATCCTACATACCTACTACTTGTCTAGAAAAAGTGTAAGTAGTCTACATTTCATTTTTCTAACCCTCGAAGGGTAAACAATATATTAGTTATTAGGGTATTAATAGACATACATTTTTATCTTATGTTTATATAATAAAATTTTAAGTTAGTCAAAGTAAATCAAATATTTTTTGATTTGAAAAATCTTGTTGAAAAATTGTATAAATAACTTTAAAATTTTTGTTCGTCTGTTTGTCTGTGGCCGCATGACCAGTAAACCTCAGGATAGACTTTGATGAACGATAAAGATGTTAACTAGTTATGCGGTTCAACATATGAAATAATGTTTACTGCAGGAATATTTCATATCTAAGAAATCAGACTAGGGTTATAAATAAAATTAACACATAAAAATGTGCATTAGACATATTTCCAAGTGCGTATGACCTGAAACACTTTAAGGGCGCGTTAACAGGCTTCTCCAGGGCAAACTCGCTCTATCGTAGACCTTATTAATGCCCATCTCTAATAAAAAAAAACTTTTTAAAGGACAACGTTTTAATTGAACTTTTATTTCAGTACAATAATCACTCTCCTGTCGACCTGGAAAGCTGGTGCATCGTATGTACCGATGGAACCAAGCTTTCCACAAGCGAGGATAAGCCACATTCTAACAGATGCTCAGCCATCGCTTGTTATTTATGATGAGACAGGTTAGTAATTTAAATTAAAGAAGAAGAAATAAGAAATAAATTGTTTTAATAAAAAAACATGCTATATGTCGTATAGAGATTTGCATTATCAAAACTGATAACCCAAAAAACGAAAATATAAATAGAAACAACTGTTGCCCACAAAACGTTGTACTAACATATTTGTAAAAAAAAACCCATTAGTCTGTAACTAAAAAAACGGAAGCACATAAAAGTTCAAAAAAGTTCTATTGCTTAATCTAAAATTTGTATGATAATGCTAATAAATTGTAGTATAAGAAGATGCAAAACTCATTGAGGATAATATACCAAGCTATGTCCATGTTAGAGAGCTCCAATATTTTATAATTTTACTTACATAAAGCCATGAGATATTTCTACAATGACATTTTCAATCAATCCTGTTTTAAAGGCTTCAAAACGTGCAAATTTTGGGCAAAGTTCGGAGGGTTGAGATACATTCTTACTTCGATAGATAGTACGATTGAATTATTAAATTTCCTATGTTACCTTACCTTAGCTAACCCGTCAATGTTCAACGGGACTGGAGTGCCAATCATATCTTTCGAGGAGCTGTCTCTAGAAGCCAGCGCTCTTCCTGCAGACAGGCCGAATGAAGACGAAGTGTTGGTACAAACAGATGCTGATACCATCGCTATTGTACTATATACTTCTGGCAGCACTGGTATACCGAAGGGTAAGTAAAAACTCAGGTTAAAATAATCTATTAATATTAATAATATGTTGGGACATTATTACACACAGCGCCACCTAGTTCCGTGGTAAGCTACAAAAGAAGCTTGTGTAACGGATACCAGGTAGTTAATATACTACATATATAAGTTTAAATACATATTATAAATGTAAGCACCCATGACTGGAGTAGAAACATCCGAGTTTAATAAATAAATGCTCCCAGCGGAACTCGAACCCGCGACCGCTGGCGCAAGAAAGTAGAGTCACTACAAACTGCACCAAACGTGTCGTAATCTATATTCGATTGTTAATCTCTTTGTTTAGTAACTAAAGGTTAAGTTATATTATAACGATTGTTTTAAAATACTCTTTGCCGCTGTGTATGCGATGTACATACGAGGCACAATATAATGCTTATTATCGTAAAATAACATCAAATTAGTGTAGCTATTTAAAACCTCATCTATCTATTTTAACATTATCCACATTATCACACATAAAAATTCCAGTCAAAGGTATTCAAACATGTAGTCATTTATTTAGTTATGTGTATTCAGCCCTTTTTAACGTTTCACTGCTGGGCACGGGTTCCCTTCAATACACTTGCCAGGTTTTCTCAAACATGCAGGTTTCCTCACGATGTTTTCCTTCACCATGAGACAAATGTTAGAAATGATTCGCGCATGAAAATACCAGAGGTGAGACTCGGATTTGAACCCGCATCACTCGGTTATCCAAGCGAGCGCGTTACCACTGGGCTACCACTGTCTGTTGCTACAATGTAATAGCGTGCATTCATAAAACGATTTGCAAAGTTTTCGCTGTATTGAGTAAATTGAATCATTCATGAGTTTGATAGAATAAGTAAGTAAATTGTAATGAATTAGAGTAAAATATATAGTAATTTATTAATAGGAAATCAATATAAAATACTTTCTTTATTTTGTAATAATTAAAATACTTTCTTTATTTTGTAATAATTATCATGTCAATTTTAGAAGTAAAATGTTCTATAAAGGAAGTTGTGTTGACTGTTGTTAATTAAATACTATATATCTATACTAATATTATAAAGCTGAAGAGTTTGTTTGTTTGTTTGTTTGGTTGAACGCGCTAATCTCAGGAACTCCTTATCCGAATTGAAAAATTCTTTTTTTGTTGGATAGTCCGTTTATCGAGGAAGGCTATAGGCTATATTACATCACGCTGTGGCCAATAGGACAGGATCTTAATGAAAAATGTTACAAAAACGGGAACGTCGGGCGTTAGTTCTGCGTGGTACCATACCATGCGACTCAGAAAGAACTTGGTTTCAGGCCTTAGAACGCGTTCGCAGCCGCGGGAAATGCTAGTTTTACTATAATTCATTACATATTTACTACTTATTCTATCAAGTTCATTTAAATGTCTACTATAATTATGATAACATTAGAAATAAGGTAAATTATTTGTAAGTGTACTCGGAACTTCTCAACGTTACATTGCAATTCTGAAGATGGACCTTCCTTTAATATGGAGTGTGTGAGATCATAGTTCACTACGCTGGTCAAGTGTAGTTCTACCGAAGGTTCTCTTATAAATTCTGGCTTCCTTGCAATGTTTTAGCTAATCGTAGGGCGTAGGAAAAATAGATATCATGTTGTAAATTATTCGCACATGAAAATTACAAATATAAAGCTTGAACCCAATTTCTGAAGCGTTGCCACTAGGCTGCTATTATTTTTTCTTTAAAATATTTTTTTAGCATGGAATTTTGTTACGTAGCCGAACAAATTGAGATTTTTTTCTATTATTTTTTCAAATCAATTTTCGAACAAGCGTGCATCAATATAGAAACATATCAACCGAGTATAATCAATATTAATGAAAGTGTGTGTGAATGTTACATTTATCAAATACTTTGTATCGTAAAGTTAGAGGAAGGTTTTTGAAAAAATATTGAAAATTTGGTCCAGAGAATTTAATATAAACTAAAAGTTTTCTCTCATGGGATTTTATATTTTAAAGAGCACTATCAAAAATAATATGGACGAAATAACGGATATCTCTATTAAGATTAGCAGAAAAGATAGATGTTTTTTTTAAATAGGTAATTACTTTGATGAAATATATTTAGGTAAATTTTACATCATACTACGGGGTATTACGAGGCCTCCTTTCAGTCCGTGGGGGATTAAGAATAATCCACCATGCTGAATAAGTGCGGTTTGACCTTTTCTAGATTCTCTTTGATATGCAAATTTTCTCACGATTTTTTCCTTAGCCATAAAACATGTGGTAATATATAATATAATGATTCGTGAAAATCAAGTACCTAGTACCGGGGTTTGAAGCCACTTTACTCACAACTGAACTACACCTTAGTTGAAATTTACATTTTTAAACATATTTTACATGAAATACAAAACTTATATATATAGCGGATAATATTAAAACAACTGAATCCGAACTCGTGCTTCATATAACTGTATGAAATAAAAAAGTGGATATAACAGTCAAGTTGTATAAAAATTCATACAGAATATACTTACATCTTAGTTATAAGTCCTAGACAAAGTATACTAAAATCTTTCTAGAGAAATGTATATCATAATAAGAAAACGCACTTGTTTCATAATCACAAGATAAACGCGTACATACATATGTACAAATTAGCGTATTAGACGAGTTCATATTTTCCTTTTATCTTACTTTACTTGGTCTTAAGCAAAGAATTGCTTCTAAGCGCATTCCAGTTTCCATATAAAATGTTAATTGATATTCTCAGATAAAGACGATGCAAAAAATCTAATTATCTATAAGTAATTTCTTACATTATAGTTACGTATGTGTTTAAAATACTTAGCTATAATGAATAACGAGATAAAAATGTGAATAAAGATAAATAAGTTATTCTTCACTATCTGCCCCACTTGAATCAAATTGCGAGATAATTTCAAATTAACTTTTCACTAAATACATAATATAAAAGTACCTATATCGGTATTTACATCAAAAAATCATTTTTAAAAACTTTCGCCTGTCTGTCTGTCTGTTTGTTCCGGCTCTGAAATGACTGTACAGATTTTAACGGAACTTTATTTGGTAGATAGCTAATTTATAATTATAAGGAGTAACTTAAGCTAGTTTTATTTTAAACTAGCGACTCACCCTCGCTTAGCTCGAGTTCGTCCCTAGATAGTTCCGCTAGATAAATCAAAAAGGTAAAATAAATAAAATTTCTACCTCTTCCTGTTTTGAAGTCGGTAAAAAGTAGTCTAAAGTACGCCTTATAACATTAGCTCACTCCAATTTTATTTATATGTATAGATGTATAGATAAAGAATGTTTAAGAGAAATAATAAAATAAATAATAAGATATCTTTTGTTATATGAAACTAAAGTAAATAAAAATAAACTACAAAAGGGTGAAAGCTAATTTAAAAAAGTCGGTCAGGTTATCTGAGGGCACTAGTGTCGTTCGATAAGAACGAATGACTCTTAAAACAGAAAGTGTTTGCAGAGATTTATCTTCGCTAATTAACAAGGAATATTCGTATAAATGAGCAAATTGATTTTTAATAATTAATCAATTATTTATGTCAATTAATAAAAACCGATTTTAAATTTTGAACTTAGTACGATCTGTTATACCATCGAGGTAATTTGATGTAGCTCTTCTGAAATTTTTTACCGGTTTATCCACACACACGTTAAATTAAAGCGTGTTTTAATTTTTCAATATTTTATTCAATATGACAATCTTGGCTTACAATTAGTTACAATAATTATAGGCCACACTGGTCATTTCAAATGCCCCATTTGACATACCTATAACTTAAAAGTTAATTTTCAATATTTTAGTTTATAGTATACACAAAGCAAAAAGTTAACTTAGAATCGTCAATTTCTTAAAAATAGTAGGTTCGATGTTCGGTTCAAGTAAGTAATACCTAGAGACAAATCCGAGCGAAGCAAGGTAGAGTTGTAGTTGTATATACGATTAAATCATGACCACAGTCAACTAAAGCACTCTATGGCAAGATTTACTTGTCATATATTGACTTTATTTATAATTCCAATTATTATGGATAAATAAAAGGCTCAAATGATCTTGGAAGGTAATAAAAAGCTTTATAAAGATGCATAATGCTCGGCGCAAGGTCACGGTTAATAACTGCTTAATACAATAGTAACAACAAGGTTTCCATTAGACGAATTGATTGTTATTAATTCTTTTTATTATATTTTAATGGATATAAAGGGCCTTCGTTCGAACTTAAAATTAATTAACCAGCCTGTATTTTTTACAGTACAGAGGTGCTTTGTATGCACTTGAGCTATTAACGTTTTTATTTTTATTTCATATTGGGTTCAGCCCTTTTTAACGTTCCATTGCTGGGTACGAGTGGCTCCTACTACAATCAAAATATCCATATTACATGTAACATGAATAACTTTTTTAATATTATGGCAAACACATCACTAAATAGTAAATAGTATAAAACAATGTCGCTTCCCTTTGTCTATCTGTCCCTATGTATGCTTAGATCTTTAAAACTACGCAACGATTTGCAATTGATTTTGATGCGGTTTTTTAATAGATATCCGCTAGTTATATCCGAACCTGCGCCTCGCTCGCGCTAAGTCGATAGGGACGAGCCCGAGTGAAGTGATGGCGAGTCGCTAGTTTTTAAATAATTTAACATGTGAGAAAAAGGAAAAAATACCCAAATCAAAATTCTACAGCATAAAATTATTTTACATGAAATTTCAAAGTTCAATTCATAAAATATACAGAAACTTGATTCAAATCAATACACTGTTTAACAAAAACGTTTACTTATCATGTGTCAGAAGTAACAAATTTACACAGTGTTACGAATAATTTAAAGTGTAGATCCGTATTTAATAAAGCTATAGACAGGTCTAATATTAGTACTAAAAATACGTATGTAGTTTTATTTTTATTTTTAGCTTAGATTTATTAGAATAATCTAGACTTATTAAAAATAATATTCACAATGGACTTTTTAATTTTTTTAATAGTGACTTAGGTGTCACCTTAATAGCAGTGTTAAAATAGTAGAAATGTGTGTTTATTAATAAGTAAAATAAATGAAAGAGATTAAAAATTATAAAAACGCTTCCTTTGCGGATTTTTTCGGGAATTGTTTCTCAACGTGCGAATGCTTTACAGCAATCATAGTCACGAGAGAGAGGACAGTAACCCACAAGTTTCATAAAAAGTAAATTTCATTAAATTTAAAGATAGCATCAAAGTATAAACTATTTGTCAATTTGATTCTTAAAATTTTGAAATTTTATTAAAGTAATTAATAGGTTATACAGTACCTAATTATATTTTCGGTCTTATAAAAATACACAAAATATGTAGAGCCTAAAGCAAAATATCATATTTTAAGAAATGCGAAAAAATAAAAAAAAATATATGCAAACACGAGTAACTCAATTAAACTTAAAATTATAACGTCTTTCACAGGAGTGCGAATTCCATACTCAGCGATATGCAATCGCCTATGGTGGCAATTCAGAACATTCCCATACACTGATACAGAGAATGTTTGCGTTTGGAAAACTGCTCTTACGTTTGTAGACTCTGTATGTGAAATATGGGGGCCATTGTTGCATGGGAGGTCCTTACTTATTCTGCCAAGAGAGACTACGAGGGACCCGCAAAAGTTGGTTCGCGTTTTGGCTGAATATCAGGTAATACTTATATAACAGATATTTAAAAAAAATGTGCTTAATTTTATTTATAATAAGTACTTATAATTTTTAATCTATACAATACAGATAAATAAAATTGAAGTCAACAAAAACATCAACATGACAACTTTTTACTTATAGACTTTTAAGAAAAATATTTTTTTTTTACATTTTTGTCCATCTGTCTGTTTGTTTGTTCCCGAAAATCTTTAAAATAGCTGGACAAATTCTGACAGGACTTACACTGGCAGATAGCTAATGTTATAAAGAGTTTCTTGAGCTACTTTTATTAAAAAAAAAGAATAAGGTTCCGCCCAAGAAAACTAAAACTTTCGAAGGGACGAACCCGAGCGAAGCTAGGGTAATTCGCTTGTACAATATTATCTAAGATCTTGCTTTTTGTATGGGTTTGGATTAAAAAGCAGTTGTTTCTTCGAAAATCACAATTTAATCTTTACTTGTTCTTTAATTGTTTATTTGCAGCGTGAACGTGATAATGAATAAAATGTTTTCAATTAAAATGTCGTTATTGCCAAGGCAATAATACATAATATACTTTATACTATTCCGTTTTAATTAATACAAATTACTTCAGATTTTACGAATTAAAAGATTAATTATAAAAAACACTTTTATAAAGCTAATGTTAAATTTGATGTGTAATTAAAATAGGATCTTTCAGTAAAAACAATACCTTTATGTGTTCACTGCCTTCGCGGTGTGTATTGCCCCACAACTGGCGGACCTGGGTTCGAGTCCAGGAACGGCCAAGTTTAGTAAGCCTCAGTCCTGGTCCTAAACGCTCTCTGGTAGAGTTGAGAAGTCATTCCAACGAATTACGAGAGTGTACTTGTGTCTGTGTACACCAAGTCTTGTGCACTATAATAACCTATGCAGATGGCTACTCTCAATGAGATTGGCCGCCGTGACTGGTATCGATGAAGAAGACGGTATTATTGAATTCATGTAAGAATAGGTGTATCAATAAATATTATACTTTTCAGATTAAAAGGCTCGTGCTAGTGCCAACTCTCCTTCGTTCCATTCTTATGTACCTGTCACTTAACCAGTCTGAAAGACCTTTACAACATCTCAAACTGTGGGTCTGTTCCGGAGAAACGCTAAGTAAAGAATTGGCATCTCAATTTTTCCAATACTTCGGTGATCAAAATGGCTACAAATTAGCCAATTTCTATGGAAGTACTGAAGTTATGGGTGATGTCACATACTTTGTGATGGAAAAAGCCAGTCAGTTGGAGATGTTCCCGACTATACCTATTGGTAAGTATAAATAATAGAAAATATTTTCCTACAGTTACTATTTGTTGTGTTCCGCAAGGTCCAATATTGGTTCTTACTTTTAATTTCATATACAATTTTAATGGATTTACATATTTTTTCAGCAAAGCTTTTAAAATAAGCCGAATAACTTCATATAAAATTTATGAGATATATTTGATTCTTACTATAACGTCGCTGTAGAAAGATAACCTCGTATGTCCAGAGATCCAAACTTTACAGGAAACAAAAAAAAATTGTTCATTTTGTCAATGTTTTTGTTATTTAAAATGTTTTTAATCATGAGGTTTTCGTTTTACTCCAAATATGGCACTAGTAGTCATGTACTTATTGGGTTACGTTTATGCCGTAATATAAAATACGTGGTTTTCATTTGATTGTTACAAAAAAATTATGCATTTTTGACATACGAGGTATTCATTCTACAGCGTCGATAACTAAAATAACTTTCAAACAAACAATCAAATCTTCCTACAGGTGCACCATTAGATAATTGCGCAGTGTATCTGTTGGACGAAGAGATGAACCCAGCCAGAGAATCAGAGCCGGGTGAAGTTTGGGTTTCAGGAAGGAATCTAGCAAAGGGATATGTCGGAGGACAAGGATCAGACAAATTCTGTGACAACCCTCATGCTGCCCATCCTGGTATGATAAAGCCTTTCATATGATTTATATCAAAAAAGTATATTTTTTGAATAGCACGTGCAATGAATAAAGACTTTACAAATGGAATGATAATTAATCTTTCGATAATAAATAATTATATGATCTTCAATAAGCTATTAATTATTTACTATTAACTTTACAATCATTTATTACAAACGCAATGAATGTTTCTTGAATTTAATTTACCTATAGGTCAAACGGTGTGTATATTTTTATATGTACCTAAAGCACAATAGATACAGCATGTTCTCTTATATTTAAAAAAATATTGCTGAACAGTTTACAAAATGAAGGAAATGTTTCGCGATACTAATTCCTCAATAATATGAATTTGTTTCTTTGGTTGAACGCGCTAATCTCAGGAACTACCAGTCCGAATTGAAAGAATATTTTTGTGTTGGATAGTTCGTTTATCGAGGAAGGCTATATTACATCACGCTACGAAAATGTTGCAAAAAGGGTGGAAAAATATTTCTTTTGATTTTCAGCCTGTAGAACGCGAGCGGAGTCGCGGGAAAGGCTATTAATATTTGTTTTTAGATTTTACTTAAAAAATATATCGCGCCTATTTGTTTTTCTTTTGTTGCGCCCATACAATATATCAGCACATATGGTTTATAGTAAATACTAGTTACTACCAAAGGAACTCCTAAGGAATCCTTCTAAGGAAGGATTGCTGATTTTGAAATCATTTAAATGCCAGTGCATACATTTTCGATTAAGAAGTTTTAATAAACGTATATTTATTTCTTCAATATTCTCCGGCGAAGTAATCTCACTTTAACTAAAGATTTACAAATGTAATATTTAAATGAATTATTCTCTCAAAACCCTAGATTTTAGTCGTCTGTACCGTACGGGCGACTACGGCATCCTGCACAAAGGCGCGGTGCTATTCGCGGGAAGGACCGACGCGCAGGTCAAGATACGCGGACACAGAGTGGACCTGGCGGAAGTCGAACGAGCCGTTCATAACATTAATGGAGTGGAAAAGGGTAAGTTATAGATATAAAAGTATGTATTTAATAATAATAATAATATGTTAGGACATTCTTACAACAGCAACATCCAGTTCCGTGGTAAGCTACGATGCTTGTGTTACGGATACCAGATAGTTGATATACTACATATTATATAACCTTTAAATACATAAATATTATAAATATAAACACCCATGACTGTGGAACAAACATTTGTGCTTAACAAATGAATGCCCCCAGCGGGACTCGAACCCGCGACCGCTGGCACAGAAAAGAGGGTCACTACCAACTGAGCCAAACGTGTCGTCCAATTTGCGTGTTTGTGTGCCTTAAAAGTTAAAAGCTGTACTGGATGCACAGATTTGGATGAAATTTAGTTTACAGGTAGATTACGAGCAAGAGTAAGGTGCTAATATTAAGTATAGGAAAGTTCTCGAGCAAAGTAAGAATAAGTTTAATAATAATTGACTGATGTCGGTCATAGCAACTCCTAAGAACTCCTCCTATCCTCCTCCTGTACGCAGTACGAAAAACATGTATTAACATTAGTATAGTATTATGTGATATGTGGTAATTAATGATAGGCTGATGCTAGTCGTCTGCTAGTTGGACGAGTAAAATAATTTAGTCGTCCAACAATTGTTGGATGACTAAATTATTTTAAAGGCTGTTGCTAGTCATCCGATAATCGTATTAATAAAAAATATATTATTCGTCCGACTATTGTCGGTTTGTACGAATATCTATCACTTCTTTGATTTCTAATATAAAAAAAGCGATTTTTATGTGCAGGATATACCTATGCCAAAAATAAAATAAAAATAACCCTAACCTACCGAGCTGATAATTTATGATTTAGATCCCACCCACTTTTAATAAGTCCAAGAGTTTTTATATGTAAAAGAGCTGGCTCTATAGAGTCGTCCTATGAAATTTACGTTACTAACACTCCTTGAGAGTATGTACCTACATCAAAACAATGTACAAGAAAATGGTATTTTGTAAAAAGTACTACAGAAACGTCCGCAATTGCATTCACGAGTATGTTAAAACTTAAAAAACAAATTGATTTCTCTTTGAGCCATTTAAGAAGCAAAAAAGTCTCAGTCGCGATATATCAAACACCAATTGTCGGACGAATAATATTTAATTTATTCGTCCGCTTATCGGATGAATAGACACTTCGTTAATGGTAGAGGAGACGTGGAAGATCGACCTTCACCGATCTGATAACCAGATGAGACATATTTTTTATCGAATATAATTTATAAACAAATATGCCTATAATTACTTGCCTATCTGAAAGTGCTCATGGCTATTTTTAGCTAGGCAACAGTGCTTTAAGTATGATTTTTTGCAGGCAATTCTACATGACTGATTTTGTAATAAAATGATCTAAAATTTGATATAACTTTCGATAAGTTAGCAGAACGATGGAGTCACCTATATTGACTTACCTGTTCACATCGGCTTGCCAGGTAGCTATACACAAAAATGAGTAGGAAGCCTACTGAGGCATATTCTGTGTTAAAAACTAACAGTGAAATAAAATTCATTTGGTTATCAAAAGAATGAAAGTGATGAAAAAAAAAATCGATTAAAGTTAATTTAATTAAAAATAGCCATGAGCACTTTCAGATAGGCAAGTAATTATAGGTATATTTGTTTATAAATTATATTTGATAAAAAATATGTCTCATCTGGTTATCAGATCGGTGAAGGTCGATCTTCCACCGGCTCTTAGACCATAATGATATGTGGTAATTAATTCGACGCCTTACAAAAATCAGAAGTTTATACATAAGCGATGTAGATATAATTAGTAATTACTAAGTTTCTAGAATTGCAAAAAAAATACCGATTTTTTAGAAGCTATAAAATTTAATGTTAAAACATTATATTGCATTATAATAAATATGTATTTATGCGAACATTTTATGTTAGCTTATCAGAAGAATGAATAATTGATGAAACATCATGTTTACAAATTGATTAATAAGAAAACTTACGAGTTCTTGCAATTATTTATATATTTACATAATTCTAAGCGAATTTAATCTTATATTGAATTTTATTGTTTTTAATATTTTGGTGTGTATCTGGGGATGTTTCACAAGAAAACTACTGAGAGATTTTAGTATGATGATAGCTGAATAATTTCTTAGGTTTACGCGTATATTTGACAATATAAATGAAACTATCTTTTCGGATTTTGTCGCGGATTTATTTTGAATTTTGGTTCCCGACGAGAGGGGGTCAGACAGAGAGTATCTCCCGTGACCATGATTGCTGTAAAGCACTCGAAATGTCGGGAACCAAAAATCAAAATAAAGCCATGACTAAATCCGAAGAGATAGTTTCATTTATAATGATGATAGCTGGTTTTCTGCGTCAACATACAGGGTAATTTTTACTGCGGGAAAATATCTCATCACTGACAAATCTAAAGTAACGTTTGAAAAATAACTAGAAATAAACCCGAGCGAAGCTAGAGTGAGTCATTAGTAGGATAATAAAATAAGTTTCGTAAGATTCTAGTAAAAAGCGCCATTTAGTTTCAAGGTATATATAAATGTTAATGAAAGTAACATTTTTGCAATTTTATTGCTTTTAACAAAATAATATCGATTTAATTATCCATAAAGTACAATTAGATTATAATCAAATTTACAATTTATATCAATGAAAAGTTTTATCACTAAGATTTGCGTTGATTTGTTGTTTTAGGGTGTAAATTGTATTTAAAAAAAGCTTATACCATACTTGTTCTACTTCGGTCTTCCATTCACTTATAATTGGTTATTCAAAATAATTAGCAAAAGTTTTAAGTCTAGATAATAGGTTTTCAATCAATAAAATTACATTACATTTTCCTTTACTTTCGTATATTTAGGCATTTTAATTCTATACAAAATCCGAGTTCGATTTTTAGTTTATCTGAAATTTTCTGAACTTAAATGATAGTTTCCGGATCAATTAATTAATACCGAGGTCAATACCTCGGTATTTGATATCACAAATTAAATTCGCTAAGCTGAAACATTACTGTTTTTAATAAAATAAAATATTTAAGGTTAGATAGCCTATTATTTAAGGAAGGCTATATTAAATCACATAATATAATAACATGTAAAACCTAAGAATTGGGTTTAGTCTTTATAACGCGAATGAAGCCGTGGGGAGTGCTATAGTGTAAGTATATATTTCTTTTAATTGTATTTATTATTTACATATATTGTGTATATATAATATTTTATTATTATTATATTTATATATTATGTATTATAATATTATTTTTTTTTATTATGCATCGACTTTTTCACGACTTTGTCGGTTTATCTAAATATCCCGTCCCGAGACCCTCAGGAAAAAGGATACTTAGAGTATTTAATCCTATCTATCCCCATTTAAAATTGGAAGCTAATGTTGTGAAATGGAAGATTGTGATGCATTGGTCGTTTCTTGAGCAAGAGCTTCAGATGTATATGGAAAACCTGCAGATGAATGCTGATCGGATGATTGTTGTGTCATTGATTGAGATATGGACGAATGATGTGCGTTCGTTGATTGTGTGTTTGATTGCGATGTGTGTGATTGATGTAATTGCGATGAACGTGTCACGAAAACTGTATCTCCTAGCACCTTACTGATTATGGTGGAAGAGTGTATTGCAGCTTGTTTTTGGAGTATATGGATGTTAATGTTTGCGTCTAATTTATCGCAATACCGCTTAAGGCTCTTCGCCACTGCACCCGTGGCTCCTACGACAATCGGGATAGTTGTTACGGTGGTGTTCCATAACCTGGAGAGTTCAACTTTTAGCGGATGATATTTGCTAATTTTTTCTATTTCCTTGGCTCCAATGTTATAGTCAGATGGCACAGAAATATCGATAAGGTATGTGTGGTTGCTTTGTTTGTCTATGTAAATAATGTCTGGTCTGTTATGAGTGATTGTGACGTCAGTTTGCACAGGGATTTCCCATATTAATTTAGCTTTACTATTTTCTTTTAAAGTCGGTTGCTTGAGTTCTTCCTTCCACCATAACTTGTTGACTTCGATTTGATTCTTTTTGGCCAAGCACCAGAAGACATATTGAACCAAGTTGTTGTGTCTCTTTACAAAATATGTCCCGGCGAGTTTTTCACATCCTGCTAGAAGGTGTTGGACGGTTTCGTCTTTAATCGCACACAAGCGGCACTTGCCATCTATGCTTCTTTTTAATATATTGCGTTCATGCTGGCGCGTAAGCACTGCCTGATCTTGTATTGCAAATAAAGACGATTCCAATGTTGGCGAAATAGGTTGTTTCTTCAGCCACTTAAAGGTAAGCTCTTTATCCACATTGGCAAGGTCGAGTACCTTTTTAGGGAATTGCCCATGTAGGTTCTTGTTTCTCCAGGCATCGTTCTGCTTCTTTATTATACTATTTTTTATTTCTAATTTTGTGTGCTCTTTTCCTGGCGTCAGTCCGAGTTCTATTTCTATTTCTTCTGCTTCTTTGTAAATGGAGTATTTTCCTCTATTCTGATCATGCTGTGCTATTGATTCTATTAGGTAATCATTTTTCTGTTCTAAATATTGTCTATACTTCAAAATATGAACTTTATACAAATTTTCTAAATTAATTAATCCTCTACCACCCATTGATATGGGTAAATAGATTCGGTCTACGTCTGCCTTCTGTTGGTGAGCCTTCTTGATTGCTAGCAATTTTCGTGTCTTAACATCTATCCTTTTTATATCACTATTTTTGTAATTAATCACCCCAAATGAATACATCAAAACAGGTACAGCATATGTATTAATCCCTTTTATTAAATTTCGCGCATTTAAGTAAGAATTTGTTATCTTTTTAACCCTCCTAAAATATTCTTTTGTTAATTGGTCTCTAATATCGCTATGATTTATCTTACCAGATTCGTTAATCCCTAAATATTTATACGTTTGGTCTAATTTTAATTGTTTAAAGGTGTTTCCGTTCAGTAGTATATGCTCGTTGCCATCAGTATGGTTTCTATGTCCAGCAGTTATGTGAAGTATGTTGCATTTATCCAGCCCGAAAGACATGCCTATATCTGCAGTAAAAATTTCAACACTGTCTAATAGTATTTTAAGGTTGGTTTTATTGTTTGCATACACTTTAAGGTCGTCCATATATACTAGGTGATTAATCCATACGCTGTCCTTCAGATGATATCCTTTATTTTGATATTTCCCTAGAATCTTAGAAATCGGATTAAGTGCCAAGCAGAACAACAATGGAGATAAAGAATCTCCTTGAAAAATGCCCCTCCTAACATAAATCGGTTCAGTAGTATAAGAGTCCGTAGAACCCTTAGCCGTCATTATAACTTTCCATTTGGGCATTGCTCTTTCAAGGAAACTCTTGATAACCGGTGGGCACCTATAAAGGTCTAACACCCGAAGCAACCACTCATGCGATATACTATCAAACGCCTTCTGATAGTCAATCCATCCCATGCTCAAGTTCTTCTGGGCCTCGTGTGCATCTTCCAAAATTGCCTTGTTCAACATCAAATGGTCTTTGCATCCTCGTGCCCCACGCCGACATCCTCTTTGCTCTGGGGCCATAATATTGTTTGCTAAACAGTGAGTGTACAATTGGTCTGATAAAATAGATGTAAGGAGCTTGTACATACTTGGTAAACATGCGATTGGGCGCCAGTTCTTTGGATTTTCAGTATCCTCATTCTTTGGTATTAAAATTACTTTGCCAGTTGTTAACCAGTCTTCTAATGGTTCATCCCCTTTCAGAACTCTCGTATATATCATTGCAAGATGGTCGTGCAGCTTAGTAAAGTATTTAAGATAATAGTTCTGAACTTTGTCTTGCCCTGGCGCCTTCCAATTTAACATTCTACTTAAAGAATGTTTAATCTGTTCAGTAGATATTTCTTCGGATGAGGTCGTGGTGATATTATTATTAGATTGATCTATGTCTAAAATCCATTTTGCTTGATGATTATATTCAACAGGTTGTGATAAAATATTTGTCCAAAACTCCTCTATGTTGTGTTTGCTCGGTAACTTAACGTCTATATTTTCTTTCTTATTGTCTAAATTTCTATATAACCTATGTTCATCTTCTGTAAACATTTTATTCTGTTGTTTTCTATTATTTATATCTTCATATCGCTTTATTCTTCCTGCGAGAGCTTTTATTCTTTGTTTCAGTATTTCTTCTCTACTTTTATGTTCTATTTCATTCTGAATGTTATATTTTGCATATAGTTTATCCCTGATCTTAATCATTTTCCTTGTATTACCTCCTCTTGAAATTTCCACCATCTGTCCTAATTCTTTCCTCAAACGTTCTATTTTTACCTTTATCCTATTTTTCCATGGAGGATCTGTATGTGGCTTAATTGTGCTACTAGGTGAGTAAGGGTTTTGTTTGTTATTGACTATTAAAATTCTCGCGGCGGAGTAAACAATATCATTAGTGTCTCTAAGAGTACAATTACTTGCCAAAATTGTTGGTAAGTAGTTGTTAATTATTGCTAAATTTTGTAAAAATTGTTTATTGATTTTGGCTTTTGGCAGGTAATCGCGCTCCTCGATAGGTATTTCCTTTGTTTCGGCTAAACATTGTAGGAATTGGACAATTAAATGGTTCTGCTCTTCGTCATTGTCATACGTTAAAGGACATTGTTCCATTACTGAAACGGATTTATTGCTACTTTGAATGTTTGGAATATCTTGTTCGTTGGTTTCTTCCACGCTATTATTGGAACCTACAGTTAATGATGTGTTTGTGTGCATGTTTGTGTTACTGGGATGAGGTTGCTGAGCTTCATTTTCAGCATTACGCTTGATTTGGTTCAGTAGTTCTTGAGAAATAAGGTTTTGTTTTAAAATTCGGCGCGCCTGGTTAGATAACGTATTTCCATTGAACCTGTGAATTTTGTCATTGTTAGGGTTTCTCTCTTTAAATAGTTTTTCTAGTTTACTAATGTACTCTGTTCCCTCAGATTTTGCTTTAAAATAACAAAACATTAGCTCCTCTTCTTCTTGTTGCGTCCATCTTCTTCTCCTATCACCATAAAATATTTCAGTGTTTTGTGTTTTAATGTTACTACTAGTACTTGGTTTTGATTGGTTTGTGGATGATAATTGAGTGATTGTTGTATCAGGGTTTTCTGTGGTTGTTTGTGATTGATTTTCTATTGTTTTTTGTATTGTGTCTAATGTGTCTCTCGGTAAAACATTATGTTTAATTATCCTACGTGCCTGATTCGAAAGTGTGTTGCCATTAAATCTATGAATCTTAGGGTTATTTGGGTTTCTATTGAAAAAAAGTTGTTGAAGTCTTGCTATGTATCCTAGTCCTTCTGACTTTGCTTTAAAATAACAGTATATTAACTCCTCCAATTCCTCTGTTGACCACTTTTTTTTCTTATCCTCGTTTATGTCGTTACTCGTGGTCTTAACAGATGAGCCGGCAGAGTGTGTGGGAGTGACTTCCCTACTCTGCAAAGCATCACCCGTTGCCCCCCCTCCCCGTTGTTCGGCTGTAACATGTTCAGGTACCCCGACTTCTGCCCGCCTGCTCAGCAGAGAGTCACTGACGGCCCGTATGCTGTCACGCCCAGCGTCAGCTCCAGGCGTGCCCCGGCGATCACCCCCGGGTAGCGACCCTATACGTGTATTCCTTAATTGTCTCTTCATATTAAAGGTGCTGCTATAGCTCCGTTGGCCATCGATAAGTAATCGTCTGATTAACAGACTTCGATGTTCCACCCCTCACGTGGCGTAGATGTTGTAGCCGGACGTGGAGTTAGGCTTTGAGGGGCTTATAATATTATAATATTATATCATATATATTATTATTTTTTTAATTTAAATTATATTTTTATATTAGTACCTACTATGTATTATAAGCTACACTAGCACTACCCCTCCATTACTTTTGATGTTTTTCTTACGTTAAAGGTTGCCTGTAAGAGAACACTAATAGTGATAAGGCCGCCTTTGCATAGCAATGATATCTCATATTTTTGTCTAGTAATGTAATCTATTTATTTTTTACTTTGTGTGCAATAAAGTATTTTCATTCATTCATTCATATATATTTTTAACAGCTGTAGTGCTATGCTATGGATTAACTACTGGCAACCCAGAGATTTTAGCCTTCGTGACTATTGAAGAGAATGCGCGGTTGTCCGGACATCATATTGAAAGCGCTTTGAAGAACTCTCTCACACAATATATGATACCTCAGGTATGTTATCTACATTCGAGTCTGTAATTTCACTTCATTATGGTTTTGTCATGAAAATTATGAATAATTGTTACATTATAATTTTATTTCCAGGTAATCATAATAGATAAGATTCCACTCCTCGTCAACGGGAAAGTGGACAGGCAGGGGCTGTTGAAAATGTACGAGAACACAAACAATAACGGTGAGGAAAATGTTTATTCAAACTAACATAACATAACATTTGGTTCTAAAATATTTTCTAACAAAATAACATCTAATACTTTCTTAATACTTTCTTAGGTTTACGCGAATATTTAAATTTATATAATATAATAATAATAATAAAATAACATCTACTTGAAGATGCCTAGTATTCGCTACAACAAGCAAACACGAAAAGAAAATCGAGCACCACTGCCCAATGACGTATTTAATTTTATACATCATTGCCACTGCCTCATTTTTTGGCAGCTTTGTACACTGCAACCAATCATACAGACTTCTCCCATGCCTTTGTTATAATCATTTAGTTCCATAATAAAAGCTTCCTTTCGGTTTTGCACACCTTTCACTGCTGAGGTTTTGTCAATGTATGAACCGTCTCACTCACGCCAAGTTGGTCTTCTAATGTAGACTAGTCTTCTACGTCTTTCTAAAAGTTCATCATCGCTGCTGTATCATTTTCTATCATGATTACCACTTGTCTTACGGTGATGGAAAACATTGTGAGGAAACCTGCGTGTTAGCCTAGCGAGTTTTTCGAAAGACATGTGAAGACGTTAAAAAGGGCTGTTGATGATGATGAATGCATTTTATAGGACTTTACAACCGTATTATCTTTATCTCCTTAAGGTCCTTCTTCTTCATCTTTAAGAATATTGCGATCCGGTGGAATAATCACTAAGTTATAACTGACGTTGAAATTCCTTTTCTAATTCAATATGTAGGTACTCAATGGCTTTTTAAGTCCACGATAGTCAATTTAATTAATTCTTAAATACACTTTTCCCTACTTTGCGCTCTCATATTACAATAGAGGCCATATTTCATTTTTAGAGGTAAATTAAAAAAATAACACACGTGTGAAAAAATCTAATTAGATATTAAAAAGCTTAAGCTCAAGCATTATAAAGATGTTCAACAATAATTATTATAAACGATCATACAAATTATTATTATAATAATCATTGTTTATTAATCAAGATAATTCAGTAATTGTTATTAGTAAGGAAAAAAATAGATTTAAAGCAAAACGTCAATTAATCCAATTTTTACTTGATATGTAAATTGTTTTGTTTTATAATTTTTATATCAAGGAAAATAAATAAATATGATAAGAAAAAAACCTTCACTATTAATTATCTGTTGCATTGACCGATAATGTAGGTTAATGAAATTAAAAGAATCTAAACGAAAATTGTACGCACGTTTTACAGAAGAAGAAAAAACAACTTTACAAACTTTTAATAAAATTCTAATAATGAACAAAATAATAATAAATAATAGCATTTCCCGCGACTTTGCACGTGTTCTAAAGACTGGAAACCAAATTCTTTCTGAATCACGCATATGTTACGGTATGTTATCTCGCAGAACTAACGCCCGCCCTTGCCGTTTTTGCAACATTTTTCATTGATGCTCTGCTTCTATTGATCGTAGCGTGATGTAATATAGCCTATAGCGTTCTTCGATAAACGAACTATCCAACACAAAGAGACATTTTCAATTCGGGCAAGTTTCTGAGATAAGCGCGTTCAACCAAACAAACAAACAAACTCTTCAGCTTTATAATATTAGTATAGATTTCTTGAAAAATTTTATTATGGATACAGCGGCTTAATCGATATTTTTTTAGAATGTTTGTCTGTTTGTCTGTCTGAAAACGAATCAAGCGAAAACCATTGTAGAAATTTTGATGAATATATACATTATAAATGAAACTATCTTTTCGGATTTTGTCGTGGATTGATTATGATTTTTGGTTCCCAACATTTCGAATGCTTTACAACAATCATGATCACGGGGGAGACGTCTCAGGGGGTTATATACTTGTTACAGACAGTGCCTACCCACAATTTACAAAAATTTCAAGATGGCATCAAAGTACCTTAAAATTATACATTTAAATTTTAATTTTAGATGATGCGGAAATTCCCTTAGAGATGGACTACACCGGCGTGAGTCCTCGCGACAAGGACGCGGCCCGAGTTTTGTTCGAGACCGTCGGCGAAGTGCTAGGGCGTGCTGTACGAGGAGTCCTTTCCATTAGGGCCGGGTTCTATGAATTGGGTGGAAATTCACTGAATTCCATTTACACTATCACTAGATTGAGGGACAAGGGATACTATATTGGTGAGTTTATGACAAATATTTATCTTAGTATTGAAGCATTTATCAAGATATATAACTAATAACTGTTAGAGCAAACTGCGAACTATTCCTACATTATTACTAAACTAAAATAGGTTATATTTAAATAAATTATTTATTTTAATATTTATATAATAAATAATTTCTATTTATAGTCTCTTTGTCTTTAAAAAAAGTATTTTTTAAAATAAAATAATGTCCCTTCTTTAGTAACATGGTTGTTGTGATGATATTTGATAATAATAATTACGAGTCAGCTTTGAGTTTTTTTTAATATGAATTAAGTGTCATAATATCACATTTCAATTAAAAATGTAAAAAGAAATAAATATTTAGATAAATACCTCATCAATAAGTTACGTTTTAATTAGTTTAAGTGAAATTTGAAATAGAGATAAGCTACCCCATAACTCCTGAGCTTGATCCTGATATTTTATTCACATTATTCATATTATAATTTTTTTTAGAAATCAGCGACTTCTTAGGTGCAAAAGATTTAGGAGAAGTTCTGTCGCATCTCACAACACACCCAGAGACTATGACTCACAGTGAAGAAAATAAGTTCATTGTGCATGCGATGAGGGATGATCACAAGGAACGAGTTATTGAGTAAGTCATTCGAGTTCTATCATAATCGATACATTAATCTGTTTTGAACTTGAAATTAATTTGTAATTTACAATTTTATTTTATTAGTTACTTCAACCATTGATAAACTCTAAAGTAGTGTTAAAATAATGTTCACGTTTTTCTAATTAGAAATGATTTTATATTTGTAACAAGGTACTATTATGGAAACCGTGGCCGCGTTTTATTTTGTAATACTCTTTCAGCACTACTGTACAAGGGAAAAAGCACGATCGGCGTATCTTTTTTAGTTTGCATTTGTTTTTAATAGGCTCGCGGAAAAAATATGTCGCGAATTTATACCGACGCGACGTTTCGAATGCTTTACAGCAATCATGGCCACGGGAGAGACTGGTCTCTAAAAATCCGAAAAGATAGTTTCATTTATAATTCATACATTATTCTAAAACTTATATTCTGGTTTACGAATACAATTTTATAAAAAGTGTCCATTGCGTCAACGAATCGTAACGAATCGTATATCGCGCTCCCGCCATTACGATAAAAGTAAAAGTCAACTTGACAGCTCGGTCACAGATTATCAAAAATATAAAAATAATGAGTTTATCTTTATTGTACATAATACCCTATCAAAAATATAAAAGTAATGAGTTTATCCTTATTGTACATTATAATTAAATACTCCTTGTGTAGGATGATAGTGTCATCGTTCTACGAGAAGGCGGAGTTAGAGCAATTCGTACGGCGCGAGATCTCGCCGCGTGACTACGCGTGCGTCGTAAGCGCGTGCTGGCGTGCGTTACTAGCCGCCGGCCTTAGCGTCGTGCTCGAGACACGTGAGTACTGCTAATGTTACACATCAAATCAAATTATTCTTTATTCAAATAGACTTTTACAAGCTCTTTTGTATCGTCATTTTTACATTATCAAAATTAAAAGTCAGTCTGTAAGTCTGTGAGTAAACTACAACCGGCTCGGAAAGCTGTTCTGCTGAGAAGATCCGGCGAGAAACTCAGTTGCTCTTTTAAAAAAAATATTTGGTAACAATATTGTATTATAATTCATCTAAACTATTCTATTGACGACACTGGCTTGGGGTTTGTAGTGAGTGCTACGCCAGCGGTCGCGGGTTCGAGTCCCGTTGGAACAACTCGACTCAGCTATTACCCCCTCTAGCACTTACGCTACTATACTATTATTAAATTTTTAATGCTTATGTATATTCGAAGTGAAAATTTTTTGCACTTTAAAAAATCAGAATATTTGAAATAAAATTTTTAAAATATTCTCTTAAACATTTCTTATACAATAAAAGTTTCGATTTATCACATCTATCTACTAAATTACTCAGGATTTAATTAAATTTTGGTATTAAGACTAATAATGAATTTAAAAACGAGTAGTTAGTAACTGTTTATATTCCACAGCGATTCAATCCACAACTAAAGTTGGTCATAATTAGTAGGTAAATAAATAAACATAAACAGTGGTAACCCAGTGATAACGCACTCGCTTGGATAACCGATTACCGAATGATGCTAATTTAAATCCGCGTCTCGCACTTCTAATATCTTCATGTGCGAATAATTTCTATCATTAATTTCTATAATTATGATGAATAATTAATCAACGAATTATTTTATTTTCTTTAAATATATCTTCGTCTATTGAATGATATCAAAATCTTACGGTGAAGCAAAACATCGTTAAGAAACCTGCATGTCCGGGAGAACTTAGCAAGTTTACGAATGACATGTGTATTGTGTAGTCTGCTAACTCGCACTAAGCCAGCGCAGTGGACTATGGCCTGATACCCTCGTATTGAGGGAGGATTGTACCCAGCAGTGGGACGTTAAAAAGGACTAAAAATATATATCTGTGAATAGCGTCGGGTACGCCGGTGGCCGTCGCGCTGAACTTCGACGCGCGCGACGAGCCCGACATCGCGCTCGGCGGCGGACTCGCCAAGATCATGACCTTCCTCGAGGTCGTGGAGAGCTCGGTGCGGGACTCCATGCTGCCGGAGGGGAAGGGTGAGGCACACACACACACACACAAATACACACACACACGTACACAAATACACACACGTACACAAATACACACACGCACACACATACACACACGCACACACATACACACGCACGCACGCACGCAAACACCCGTTATGTACAGGGTAACTTCCGCTACGACGGACAATCTCATTGAAGTTAACATCAAGTATGAGCGTAGTACTTCGTTTGTACTAGTTTTATCGCCATACAATCGATATCGATTATCGAATCGATCAATAACTAACACATACAGTTCTTGAGGCATAAGCTCAGCTTTGCATCTGAGTGATAGCTAATAGCCAATAGCCGCGCATCAAAAACCAGTTAAAACAGGTTTAAACCAATCTCGCAACGTTTATCCGTATCGTCGTGCCTATCCGTACACTGCACTCACACAAATGCAAAGCTGAGCTTATGCCTCGAGAACTGTATATGTTAGTTATTGATCGATTCGATAATCGATATCGATTATATGGCGATGTATCTAGTACAAACGAAGTTAGCAAGGCAAATGTTCTAGAAAAGTTATTGAAGCGATTGTATGGCGATAAATCTAGCACAAACAAAAATAAAGGTAAATGAAAGGTAGCTAATATTTCGTTATCTCCCACCAGGTACAATCCTACACTCGTTCATGATGGCGACGGACTCGTCCCTCTCTCCGCGAGACAACGTGTCGGCGATACAGGCGTTAGAGCTCGCCACGGAGAGGATCGCGCGGGAGAGGAACTTCCGCGGCGTCTTCACTACCAACACTAGTCCTCTGACACAGGTGAGTATCATTCAAATCAAATCAAAATATTCTTTATTCAAATAGACTTTTACAAGCTCTTTTGAATCGTCATTTTTACATTAATAAAATTAAATGTCAGTCTGTAAGTCTGTGAGTAAGCTACCACCGGCTCGGAAAGCTGTTCTGCTGAGAAGAACCGGCGAGAAACTCAACAGTTGCTCTTTTCAAATATTTGGTAACAATATGGTATTACAATTTATCTATTTATCCTACGTGAGACACAACCAGTCACTCCCACACATTTACATCTACTAGGTATTCCGTGATGGTGTAATAAGCCTTATTCAGTAGCGTATTTTTAATTTTAGATTTAAATTGCTTCAAAGGCAAGCTCAGTATTGACTGTGGAATTTTATTATACATGCGTACACCTTGCCCCATAAATGACCTATTTACTTTTTGTAGGCGAAAACTGGGTGTTACAAGTTTATTCTTATTTCTTGTATTTATACCGTGTTTGTCGCAGTGCCTTGAGTAGCTATTAACGTTTTGACGAACAAACATGATGTTACAATATATATATTGCGCAGCAACCGTAAGTATACCTATTTCTTTAAAAAGTTCGCGGAGAGAATCCCGAGCGCTCATGTTATAAATAGCCCGAATGGCCCTTTTTTGAATTATAAATATTGATTTAATATCCGCTGCATTACCCCACAACAAAATACCGTACGATAAAATGCTATGGAAATAGCTAAAGTAAACAAGTCTGGCAGTATCAACGTCCGTTAGCTGCCTGACTTTTCTAACAGCGAAAACAGCTGAGCTCAGTTAACTCGCAAGAGACGAGAGATGGGGACCCCATTGCAGACCCGAATCTAAAGTCAATCCCAAGAAGACCGTGGAATCTACCGTATTTAACATGTCGTTATTAAGATACAAATTGAAATTCTGCCTTTTTACATTAGGTAATAAAAACTGCATATATTTTGTCTTCTTGGCATTTAAAGCCAGATTATTGATGTTAAACCAGTGAAGTATATGCGATAATGCACTATTTACTTCGTCGTAATTATTTAACTTTCTATCAACTTTAAAAATTAAGGAGGTATCATCCGCAAAGAGTACAGTATCACACAATTTATCGGCATAAAACGGAAGATCATTAATATAAACTAAAAACAAAAACGGACCCAGGATAGATCCCTGCGGAACACCCATTCTAAGACGAGAACCAGAAGAATTGACGTTATTTACCGCGACCCTCTGAACCCTATCAGTAAGATAAGAAGCAAGTAGATCGAGAGCAATACCACGAACACCGTAATGTGCAAATTTAAGTAAAAGAGTTTCATGTTCCACACAATCAAAAGCTTTAGATAAATCACAGAAAACTCCAATTGCGTTCTGTGATTTTTCCCAAGCGTCATAAATATGTCTAAGAAGCGCAATCCCCGCATCAGCTGTAGACTTGCCTTTAGTGAAACCATACTGTTTACTATGTAAAATATTATTTGTGTTAAAATGAATTATAAGTTGACTTAAAATAAGTTTTTCAAAGATTTTACTCATACATGGCAATATAGAAATAGGTCTATAGTTGCCAGGATCATTTTTTTCCCCATTTTTGAAAAGAGGTATTATTTTACTAATTTTCATTAGATCAGGAAATATTCCTGTATCTATGCATTTATTGAAAATAAGAGACAATTGTGGTGCAATGTTTGTTATTATTGTATTAAGTAATTTAACAGACATGCCCCATATATCACCAGTTTTTTTAAGATTGATAGTTTTAAATATTTTAATTATTTCATCCGCATCTACATAAGAAAATTTAAATTGGTGATCACAGTGAGGAGTATGACTTTTCAAAGAAATTAATGCATCTGTAGGAGAAGATTTTAAAGAAGATGTGACCTTTTCAGGGATTTTCGTAAAATAACTTTCAAATGAACTTGCAACATCTTCATTGGAACTCACTGTAGCATTATTAATTAACAGTTGGACAGGTTCACTAGCGAGCTTTGATCTTCCAGTCGTACGAGTAATCACGTCCCAAGTGGCTTTAATTTTATTATCAGAATTTAAAATTTTATTTCTTATGTATATAGACTTAGCCTGCTGACAAAAATTTTTAAAAATTTTAGAGTAAGCTCTTACCCGACTATGGAAACTTGGGTCATGATTCCACTGCTTCATACTATATAATTCATACAATTTATCTCTACTTCGGTATATACCGACTGTTGTCGCCCAGTCGCTAAATTTCATTTTAGGGTTCTTAATTACAGTGCGCTCTTTAAATACGTCATTGAATGACTCTAAAAGTATATAAAATATTTTATTATAATAAGAATTAGGACTATCAACTGCCATGTCCATTTGTAGTAATTGCTGCGTAACTTTATCTTTAAAAAAATTAATTTTATAATGATTCATCGGTCTATATTTTATTTTTTGTTGAGTATTAATAGCATTGCTTGATATTGAAATTTTTTGACCCAAGTGGTCTGAGCTTAAATTTCCTATTATTAATTTATCGAGAACTTCTCCATGATAGAACACATTATCAATACACGTGGAGGAAGAATTTGTTACTCGAGTTGGTTCTCAGAAAACGTTACTTAAGTCGTACGATCTGAATAGACTTAAAAGGCGATTACTGTGCTGCGTTACTTGTAGTATATCGACATTAAAATCCCCGCATACAATTATGGATTTACTATTAGTACATACATTTCTAAGAATATCGTCCATCTTATTTTCGAATATATCAAAGTCACCCGAAGGGTGGTTAAATGGTTAAATCACTATCTATATAAATAAAATGATAGAGGTCTACAGTTGTGCGCGCATCACGGAAAAACTACTGGATAGATTTCAATGAAACTTTCTAAGTTTTATTTCTTAGACACTTGGTCCTTATCAAAAGAAAAATGATTGCGATATCTTCATTTAATAAAAAGTTATTAAAGTTTCAAGAAACAACGATTTGTATATGCACTGCGTGTTCAGTGATGTATGTTTCCTTCTCGCGGAGTAGTGGGGCAAGCGGCGTAGCGCGCATGCGGAAAATTTTGTTAATATTTCAAGCAATGCAGACGAATTCGCGGGTATCAGCTAGTTTAGAATAAATATAAACGAGATTTAAAAATTAGTTTGCCAAAGAAGTTTTACGTCTGGCATGTGAAGTTTGTACACACGCACTTTTAATTTTTTTGTTTTAAATATGTTATAACTTTGCAGCAATTGGGAACCGACGTGCTCGGATTCCAGACTTTATTGGACTATCAAATAAACCAGTATGTGGACTCCAACGGGGAGAGAACCTTCGGACGCGCACCAGACGACATGCGCGCCATCGTTTGTTGGAAACCAGTCGACTAACTTAAACTTACTAAGTATAATTTCATTGATAATTTCATTGATAATTCTTGATAATGTTTAAAAAACGTTCATTTTTATAAATGTAAACAATCTTTTAAACTCATTTCTTAGTACAAAATAATATTATGGAAATATTTTAAATTAATTATTTGGTAGTTAGTATTGAATTTGACACCACACTAACGAAATTAAATTATAATTATATGCTCCTTCTTTATAATGAAGCAATCTATCCGACTATTGAAAACTGAAAATGATGACAGATTAGTTTGCCGCCATTTTCACAATTTTCTTCCATTCATTCCTTAATTCTGTACCACAGATACTATAGAATGGACAAAGCGTTTGAACTGTCAGCTGTCAAGTAATAGACCCGTATGAGCGAGACAGAGCGATGGCTTGGACTATCTATCTCTGTTTTTAGTACTAATTAATTTTTATTATTGGTAATTGGATCAGAGAAAACAGAGTCCGTATCCTAAACGCCTTTCTTCATGGTTTTTATTTAATGCAACGCATTGTCTATTTCTTTATGTATTGGCTTTATTGATTTAAGCTGCACCAAAAATGTATTCATTGTTATAGACAATAATTAGAATATTGTAAGCTTTGCGATTATACTTTTTAAGTTTTTGTATTTGTTAGTCGTTGTTAAACAGCAAACGGGTTCAAATTCCGCGGGATTTTGTTCGGAACATATAGATCCTTTTCCAGTAGAACAATCAGCAATTAAATTAAAATGTGAAACATTAATAATGTAGTAAAAATGTGATATTTATAATAACCATAATTACTTATGAAATTAACGAATTATTAGAAAAAACATAATTCTTATGAAACTTGTGATACCTAAATGTTTTAGTTGTATTTAGCTTTAGTACAAAATAGCATTATCTTTAGTAATAGATGTTTGGAAATTTTGGTCAGTACGATTGAAATTATAAGTTGTATTTTATATTGTGTATTATATTATAAATGATACCGGACATATAAGTCAGAATGTTTCAGTAAATTTAAAAAAGGGAAATATGTAGGTATACAATAGAAATAGATAGATAGTAGACTGTTTATTTGTCATCCGCTAGCTAAAAATGGCAGAAGAACGACAGATACAAAACGAATGAACCCCCAAAAGTCTTGTGTATTAATTGCAATACAATTTCTATTTTTTAACCATTTTACATTCCATTAAAAATTATAATATCTATTATAACTTTTAATACATTATAATATAGCTATTTTCGTTCTATTAATAAATTTAAAATGGAATAAGACAGGTATTGGGTATTGGACATTTGCTTTTTCTCTTTCTAAAAAGTGAATCTCATGAGTCGGTTCTCGACGTTTGTGACTGTTTATATTTATTTATTCAAGTACCAGAAATTTTTTTTTTATTCCCAGTAAACATTCCAGTAGCAAAATTTTAATTAAAAAAATCGTAAAACTAAGTAAATTTCGATAAACATCATTGTTTTTTCAGCAATTAGATAACTAACTTGTTTCAGAAATAAATACTACTTATTAGTCCGTATAATGAAAATTTTAATCGACATTTATATAGTAATTGTTTACTTACTAAGAATATATTGTTATAAGTACAATAAAGCTATGATTATTTAACTTTAATTTAGTTGCATAGAGTAAATTAAGTTAATCTCTGGCTTGCCGTTCAACCTTGTTAGTAACGTTAAAAAATACGTTAAAATAAGGATGTAATCTGTGTTATTGTTTAATAAATATTGAAAATAATTTATTTTACTTATTTTATTAACCTAACCTAACTTTATTATACGCATTGAAGTATTTATCTAAATTAAAGTTACATTGTTGATCGTACATAAACGCAACGCGGCGAAAGTTCACGACATATCGAAAACTGCTTGTCATGTAAAGATGAAATTCGGCAGGGAGGTATTTTACAGTTAGTAAACGTCCGGTAACAGATTTTAGACAGGGCCGGATTAAGGAGGTCTAAGATCTCTTGCAAGTTTGTATGAAAGTCCTTCATTTATTATGCTAAAAACTTTAAATTTTGGCACCACCACATGGGGTCGAACCTTCATAATTAAAAATTATAAATGATTATATATATAGAGAATCTAAATAAAAAATAAGAGAATTCTTTAAACATTTATTTAAATACTAGATACAATTGACTAGAAAATGTGTAACATTGAATTGAAATATATTATGCTATTTTCACGTATTTAAAACTATTAGAATGCATAAAATACTAAAATTTTAACATCATAGTATAATAATATCTTGATATGTTGTTTCTAATTTAGTGAGATATATAGCTAACGTGAGAATTTACGTTATTTTGTAATTAGGCTAAATTATTTTAGATTCTAAGCTATGTAATTTTATAATTTTGTTTGTTTGCATTTGTTTAACGACATACTGCAATTAAACTACTAAGTAGTTTACTATATAATTCAAGCTCTATCTACTTCTAATATTTTATTATAAAGCAGATGATAACAATACAACATTGGTTGATGCCATGTTTATTAATTAGTTACTACAATTTATTGTTAATTGTTACATTTATTGTTCAGCAAAACCAAGTCTTGACAGCCGGTTCTGAACCGTCACTTTCATGTCAAATCGGACCAATCCCGGATATCCCGTACTTAGCCAGTTCCGGAACAACGATATCATCTATATCCGGTTTGAGTGACGCATATCCGCTTTGATCTGTCAAATAGTCCGGCTTTATTGGTACGTAGTCATCTGAACCGTCGGCTAAGTCGAGTATTTTGTCACATAAATCGTCGTATTTATTTGTAATATTTGCTTGGTTTAGAAGTATTAGTGATTCTTCTAGGGCTAAGTGTGAGCGGGTGTGTTCGGGCGTGTGTGTGTCTATTTGTTTGTCGGGTTTTCTATGGTGAAGAGAGCTGGTGTTGTATGGGGGAGGTTGGGGACGATTGTAGTTGGCGGCTAAATTGGTCGTCGATTTTGGACTGTACGGTCTGGTGAGACTGCTGTTTGGGCTGAAAAGATAATGAGTATAGTTAAATTACCTACAGGGTCTTATTTTTACTTACAATAGTCTAAAAAAGTAACTTTATTGCATTGCTTGTTTATTTAAAAAAACATCAAAATTTCTTAAAAATTAAAGGATTATAATAATTTATAAAATGCCCTAGAATAAAGATCCCCTCACTTTTAAAGTTTTTAAACTACACTTAAACCTATCTAAGAGTTAATTTAAAATCGATTAAAACTTTTCAGATATTCTACAGTTATAAAGCGATCAATCATTTAGCTAATAATATGCATTTTAAGTGATATTTACCTGATCCCCAAACTTTTATGACTAGTGTTGTCAGCCTGCGTCTGCTCAGTGTTGCCAGTGCCATATCTACACAACTCCACTTTAGCAGACTTTTGGGTTCTGAAAGAAAATAACCGATTTAAGTTTAAAAGCATCAATAAATATTATATGTAGAATTATTTCATTAAATTCTGCGGTATTATTCACTTCTTATTCCTGTATCCATTTTTTAGTACTTATTATATTTTTTTGTTTTTATTATTATGTATATTTTATTATATTAGTGTCATTAAATTAACATAGCTCAATTTGTTTCACTATAAACATGTTAGTTTTCATTAATATCGGTTATTGTTGTGAGTTTAGAAAAACTCAAACCTGCGGTTTCTAAAATCTTCACACACGTGATATATTTCATCCAAAAACAGATCTGATACTGGATCGCGTCTGAAATCCAAAGGATAACTATTTGTTATTTAATCTGTTATTAGTGTTTTTTTTATCCTTTTGCTACTGCTTTAAGCTCATGACAGATTTATAGATATTACATTCTTCAAAACATATTTTTATTCTAATAAAGAATCGCATTATTAGTAGGTAGTACACAAAATTTCATTTGTATAAAATGTGTATAAATCATTTCTCTTCCTCTCTTCTTCCTCAATTTTTTTTACGTCTTTTGCTACGCACCCAAGTTTATAAAGGCCGTCATCTCACACATTTAGTGCTGAACGGGATGGACAGCGCTGTGACGCACATAAGCAGCTAAAGCACGGGTGCAGGTCACAATGCCCCACTTCAAAGTGCAGTACATCCACCCGCACCCGTCATCGTATGGGTGTGCACACCCAACTATATATACACCCCATGGTTGCCATTTACACGACAATTGCCGTATTATACGGTACTCAGAGGCTATTAAATAGTAAAAATAACACTGTACACGGCAGAACAATCGTTGCCGATCCTAAAACACGGCAATCAGCACCTTACGAAGTACGTTTTCATTAAATTTGTATGAGACACGGTAATTTTTTAACTTTTACCTTAAAACACTGCAATCGGAAACACGGCAACTTTTGTTTTTTTTTTTAATGACAGCCCCAACGTGAGCAACGTCGCAAGAACAGCGGCGGCAATGTGACACTTCACAGTAAAGTGCATGCACCCGCACCCATCATGAGATGGGTGTGCACGCCAAACTATATATAGACCCTCACCTTGCACATTTAGCACATCACTATCAATTGAGCCAAGCATGTCGTCAAATATATAGATTATAGACCCTCACCTCGCACATTTAGCGCAAAGCGCGACAGACAGCGCTGAAACACACATCAGTAGCAACAGCGCGGGTGCAGCGGCGGCGGCGGCGACTCGACGCGCATTACTCTCGCTGGGGAGAGCGTCGCGCTGAGGTGCAGTCCACACGCCCGCACCCGCCGCGGGATGGGTGTCCGCACTCTTACTTGGTAGCTCGGTGAGGTATTCTAGGTGTTCGGTGGTTCGTGGCTTGTATATTGTGTTGTACTGGAATTTGAATTTAAACCTTGTTATACAAATAGTTACGTACAGCTAGTATATGAAGATCGCTGAGGTTGCAGCCACTCAGCAATTGAGAAATCGAATCTAGGGTAAATCTGATGCAGTATTGCGTCAGCCGAAGATGCTTAGTAACCACATCCGTACCATAATCATAATTAGATTTAGCTTCAATCGTGAAGATAGTTTTATGTAGTTATAAGTTTAAAAGTTTAATTGTAAAATTATTTAATTAAATTAATTGTAAGTAAAGTTCTCTTTTTTACGAACCTCTCGCTGCTAGTTACTTAATTTAATCTTATATACATATTTGATATTATAAATATAAACCCCCATGATTGGAGTACAAACATTTGCGCACAACAAATGAATAACCCAGTAGGACTCGAACCCGCGACCGCTGGCGCATCAAGTAGGGTAGGGTACAAAGTAAGCCAAACAGTATTACAACAGTAACTATTGATGTTATATAACTTACAAGTTAAAATAAAAGTAAATCATAAGCTTAAAAAAACATGTTTAATACCAAAAAGATCTATTCCTTTTAATTTAAGACAGTACGCCCTGGGAATGATGTGATCGCCGCCAGGCTATTTCAACATATAGAATTATTGTTAATTTACAATTTTATTTAAAACAGAGTGAGATTAAGATAAAAAAATATTAGTCCCGCTGAGTTTCTTTCGCCAGTTCTTCTCAGATTAGAGGTTTCTTCTTTCCGAACTGGTGGTAGACTCATGACGTTCAGTAAGAACTTGTTACAATTTTTATGCTGAATAAAATATTTTGATTTGATTCGATTTAATATCTTAATACGTAGAAATAGTCTCACCAGCTCAAAGCTACACCAATCCAGGGTCAGACCGGCATCTCTAAAAAGTCGTTCCACTGTAGTCCTCTTGTACTCTCTGGGGCAGCTGGGCAGCCGCGACAGAGGACGAACTTCCTCTCTCAATCTCTTTAGTTCCGAGGAAAATGGCATTGAACTGCCGAGACGGATTACTAATCTAGATAGATAGAATATAAAATTATATATTAAAATGTTTTAAATAATTGTGCTATCAGCTGAGACACGATATTCTACAATCAAAAAATTTGAAGAAAAATTAATAAAGGGTTCTCATTAAATCTATAAAAATTTTTGGAAAATGATATTAATTAACAATTTTTGTCATAATTTAGATACACGAAAAATATTTGTTCGAATACGAATTTGGCATGTTATTTCATTTAAGCCTTGATCTTAAAAATTTTTATCTACTTCTAACAGTCGATTTGTTTACAATTATGCAAATAGTTGACAGAATCGTTTCAACTTTCAACGAACCTCATACAGTAGTAGGTACAGTTGATCAAAAGTGTGAAACCCAGGGCTGCACTCAGGGCTACAGAAGTTTATTAACAGTTAAAAATATACAAATACTTTGAGAATTATAATAATAGCTCTTTTCTAAATCACAAGTATTACAACAACACGATATTTTCACACAAATAAAATATCTTACCCCTCTCCATCGCTGGGCTTCAACGGTAGTCTTGCGCCTAAGTCGATGGCAGATGCGAGGAAAGTCGGATACAAGTCTACACTACTCTCAGTCCACAGTTTAGTTCTCAATATGTCTTTCAGACGAGTCATTCTGAAAACAAAATAAAGTAAAGTATTAATTTTGTATTTTTGTAATGTTTTTCTGTCCTTAACGTTTTTGTCTCGACATTAATAAAAAATGCATTATACATACTAGATTTTTTTCAATTCAAATCCCGCGAGATATTTTATGCGGACGAAATATTTTTTAATAATATACCTCTACGTTATCTCAGATTCATTTCCGTCAAATACTATTTATGTATACTAACTATAGATAGGTATAATTTTAAAAAATATTCTTTTTTAATAAAGATTATCTCATTTTCCGAGGTAAGAATCCGCCCACGTTGTTTATTTATACAGCAAAATTGCTTCGCTAAAGGTCGTATCGCGATGACATAAACTTCCTCAATAAAAAGAGTAGTTTATAAAAAGCAAAACTAATATTTCACGCGTTTAAACATACATACATATAAGCAAACTAAGGAACAAACACTTTAACTTAATATCATTATTAGGATTTCTTAACATTTAAATATTCAGTTAAAATAATTAATTCTATTTTACCTATGTTCATCCAACAGGTCTTCAACATTAAGATTATCAATTTTCAGCTCAACTTCGTGCGTTGCCATTTTCTGTTTTGGCTCTACCTTTAAAGTTAGAAGCACTCGTCGCGTTTCATAATCCTGACGGTTCAAACCTATTATTTCTATCTGAAATAATAATATTAATTTACTTTTATTTTGCACCTGATTATTTTAATAGTGCAATAATAGATTAAGTAATTTTCAAGCACTGCATATTAACAATATTAGATCAAATAATTTTTCTAAATTGATGTTAAAAACATTTTCACTAAATAAGTAGGTAACTGAAGATTGTGTAAGTGTAAAAGTGACTCAATTAAAAAAAACAAATTGTAAATTAAACTGTAGCATTAATACTGAAATGTAATTTTCTTTTGTATATGCATATGTATATATTTATGATATTATCTGCCCTTTACGCTAACTTAATAACTCGTTTACGCATACTTACTCGTAATAATTTGCTTTAATGTCATAAAAAGTAATTTCATACATATTGTGTATATTTTATTATGAAAATAATAAATATCACTTTGAAAAAACATGCTACTGCTGTATTTAAATTATTTGCTAAATCTTATAAACGAAATACAAATCTAGAGGTAAAATAAACAAGTGGTTATTTCACGTACATTCTGCCTAAATTTAGCGTAAATAAGCAAACCTTGCGAAAATAGGGCAGCCATAAAAACGCCAATAGACAACGAAAATAAATAGACGGGTGCTTTTTATAGCTACTAAACTTCAAACATCGATCAATCTATATTACTGCAACAGTGCCATAATTTTACCAATGAAAAAAAACAACTTGATTTTTCTCTACTGTTATGTATTGGGATAATGTAGGTTAGTCTCGTCAATCCTAATAAAAAGACGATGATCTATTTTGGGTTTTTCCAAGGAATGTAGCTTCCAAGTTCCATTTTAATACATAGGTATATGTATATAATATTACGTATACCTCGCAAGCTAAAAGTGAACTTATTTTTTTACATCTCGAATAATTTAGGTCATTATAAATTATTATTTAATAATTTATATTACCGAGCTACTAATTACTCAGATGGGTAGTTGGGCTTTTGTGTAACTCTATATAGCTCATATATGTGTATTGTGTACTAATCAATAGAGTCCGGCAATCCAGCCGGGTTTAAGCCAATAGACACACTTGGAGGTGGCCTGTCTTAATGAACGGTGAACCATGTGGGCTACTCCAAGCATCATATTATTTCTCTGATAGAAGAGTGGACCGTGGGCGTGGGAGCAGACCCTTGAGTATGGCCTTCTATAGGAAACTTCAAGTTGGGCATAGATCAGAACGTAAGCGGTTTGACAAAGACGAGAAATGTTCTGTTTCATTGTTATATCCCAGCGATTGTAAAAAGAAAAAAGGATATAATATAATAAGCTAAGCCTGTAAGCTATCTCTAAATCCTAATACCACACAAATGCCAAATCCGTAAAGCCATAAACAGAATCACTATAGCATTTATAATATTAGTGTCATGTGAAGCAAATTTTTGAGCTGATTTATTTATTACCGTAAATTGGATTAAGTTATTAGCTAGGATTTAAAAATTGTAGGTATGTATACGTATTACGTACTCAACCACAAGGAAGCAGTAGCCCAGTGGTAATGTACTCTCTTAGTAATCCGAAGAGATAAGTGAAGTGGGTTCAAATTCCAGTTCCTACACGCCTAATATTTTCTTGTATAAATCAGTCACAACATGGTCGCCAATTGACTAACAGTGTAGTGGAACATCGTCAGGAAATCTGTATTTTGAGAGAACCCAGCAAACTTTTAAAAGTGATCCCCCGAGATTGTAGAGGGAGGCTCTCGCCCAGCAGTGGAAAGTGAATCCATACGTATAGTCTATTTTTGAATTACACATACTACCTACTATATATTACGATATTTTTAGATTCATTATCATTGTTTATAAGTATTAATTGTTTGTTTTCGTTTTATATTTGAACTGATTATGCCGAGTTAAATCATTTGTAGATAACTTATCACCTGACTTTTTAAATTAATGCAAATAATATGATTAAATTTGTAGAGCAAAAGATAAAGTAAGCTACATTTCATGCACATGCAGTCTAATACAACGTACAGTGATAGGCGACGCGGTATTCCTCGGTGGAGTACCAAAAATAAAACCAGAATGATGTCTCCCGCTGTAAATATACCGCAGCCATGAAGGCAACTCCGGTTTGCCGATAAGAGACGCATGGAACCGATATTGCTGGTCAAATTCTGATTGAACAAGGAATTTTCTAATGTTAAAAAATATATATATTCATATATATAGCTCTTCCCATCATTTATAAACTTTGCTCCAAAATAGGAAAATTAATTATCAGATCTTTTTCAGACAAACAAACATAATATACGTGAATTAAACCCACGACCTCCGATCTTAAAGATGGATATACTACCCAACAACGCTACAAAGACCGGAAAATGTCTGAATTTTTATGCTTAAAAAGCAATTTCGTATAAGTTAAGCCTTTCTAAAGTCCGTTAAAAATAATAAAATCCAATATGAGGTCAATGAAACCCAGTAGATAGTAATGACTAGTTAAAAATAATCCTATAAATAAATAGACTCACCTTGATAAGTCCAGTTGAATAAATTAGGGCTTATCGGAATCGAAAACATTTCCGTTTCGACCGCATTGTACACATGGCCTAATGAAACTTTTGTAAATAACAACAGGCATAGTAACGTCAACGTCATTTCCTGGAAACAAAAATACACCATGCTAATTAAATTTAATTACATTGTTTATATACATATAAAGTTATTGCACTTTTATTGCATTCAACTTATATATAATGACTAAGATTAAATAATTATGGTTCGATACTTAATACATAGGTTTAGTTTGTTTTATACCAGAGAACTTACTTTGATGTGCTGAGGACAGGAAAACTGACCTAAATCACAATTACAATGACAGGGGTATTGATTTTCATGCTAAATAATATTTTAGCGAAAGGTTAGACTGTAGAGTGTAGACACAAAATATCAAGCGCACATGAGCAGAAGATAGATACCGGGACCGGCACGCCCAACAGAGGCGTATTCAAATACACTATGCTTTATTTTAATAAAATAATGGGTAGCAGTTTACAATCGCTTGGCAGGACGATGACAATGGGAGGGAGTGAATTGGTAGGGGAGATGCTCCCTATTATCCCTATACTACTCCCATTACAAGGTAATTCATACTTCATGATAAATAAATTTTGTATGTAGCATTCACCGGCCGCCGCCGCGACACGCTCGCTTCGCTCGCGTGTGTTGTGGTCATATATCTAACCTAACCTAACCTACCTAGAAAGAACGAAAAAAATTTAATTTAACCTTCTGAACCTATGTTATCCAAGTCGAAAAAAAAATGTTATTTACGATGAAAGCACTTTCACACATGTCCATAGAAACACAGAACTAAATATGGCTGCGTTAGGATAGTTGACAATGACATTTAAGTAATTCGACATATTTTTGACATAATGATCTTACGTCTTTGTCTCACATATACAAAATCCTATTGTTATCCTTCTCTCTCACATTAAGTTTTTATTAATTTTCTCTAAAAATATGAATTACCTTGTGTCGTGAGTGTTATTATTGTGATCAGTGAATAAACAACTCCCATATATATAAGTTTCACCCAATAACTCCTGCCAAGCGATTGTAAACCCAACCCAAATAATGGTAATAAAAGAATATAAATGAACTTTAAAATAACATAATACATTAAATATCTACTTAGTGTTTTTTTCTTTATTTACACTTTAACTTCCGCATTTTTTACTAAAACTAAGACATCATTAAAAAATCACTGACGCAAGTGGAGAATTAAATAACAGTATTAAATATTATTTTTGCGTCACTCGCTAGCGTATTTATTAACTTGCTATTCACTTCCCATTTATTTACTTTAAAAATAAGCAAGTACGTCCCTGAAACTGGGCGTGACGTAAGAGTAGAACCGACGTCATTGGTTAACAGCCAACTGTTGTTGTATTGAATGCTACGTTCCTTTACACGAAATGATACACGTGAACTTTTATTACAAAAATAATAAACATGAAGAAAATACGTTTTTGCATAGGTATTAGCATAATATAGAATATATATTATAGATAACTTAAAATAAGTAAGTAAATTAGCTATAAATTAATTAAATTTATGGAATTCAAATCTGTTTAGTCTTATACTACAAAGTTTTATACCGACTGAACATAAAACTAAACGTCATCCATTCATTCATTTACAAATGTCACATACATGAAAAGGCGAGGTGGGCGATTTTGTGATATCGGATAAAAAATTAAATTAAAACAGTACAATAGTTGTAACCATAATAATGTTATCAGTGGGACTCGGAAAATGGGCGTTTACGCGCCTTAATTATCGATTCGATAAAATATAACACCGCACTTAAATTTTTTTTGAGCGATATTTGTTTCGGTACGTTTTCGGGATGTTGAAGTTTAAAAAAATGGGTTCGGATAAAGTGCCAATGTTACTTGTGACCGCAAACGTCGGATCCATATTCGAGGACGTAAGTATTGTTTTAATAAATCACGTAATTGTCGCCTACACACGTACATTATGTTCTGTTATAATAATTACCTACCTTCCTACATTATATTAATTAATCGTTGCGCATGTGACACTGGTCTAATTTTGAAACAAGTGTTTTACATGTCATTGCACGCAAATCGCTTTTCGTCACGCTCACTTCATAGAATCAATCGGAAACAATTTTATTTAATATCAAAACTTTCTTTCATTTTATCAATTAATGTCTTGGCTAAAGCTTGAAAAAAAATTTTATATATCTATGCCTTTCAAAAAAGGACTTTAATATTGATTGTATATAGTAAAAGTATTATATTTGATACATAAAATTATTTGCCACCAATATTACGGAAGTTATAGTTATAGTTTGTAAAAATTATACAACATGATCTCATTTTAACATAATAAATACCATTTAAATTTTAACTCATCACTAAGTATCACTTTTTTAAGATTTACATACTTTTATAGAAAGCATTTATAAATATTTAATCAATTGGTTTGATTCCATTAATATCTCGATAATGATAGAATTAATAAGCCATTATGAATGAAACAGAACCTACTTATATACAAAGTAGGTCACAAACACTATTAAAATTGATTATAAATTTACATATTTTTACTTTTTAGTTAAATATCAGATGACTATGTAAATTTACAACATTTTAGTAGAAGTTTCTAAACAATCTTGGTAATATAATAATTTTGTCAATAAGGCTTAATAATTATTGTATAATTCATTTTGGTACCTGCTTAACTGATACCTAGAATTTTATATTTTATATTTAGAGGACATCCATATATAATGTAAGACAATTTTGCCCATTTATAAGTTATTTAGGCATATTATGGGCTTAAATTTTATTTTTTATACTAAAATGATGTTAATAACTTGATTTTTATAATAAATAAATTATATTCGATTTACTTTAAAATATGTTTGTCTTCATATTTATAATATATGTTGTATGATTTATCACATCCTTAGGGAAGAAAAATCTGTATGTATATGAATACATATGTTTCTTATTAATATAGTTTTAATTTTTTTTCATATGTAATTAAATCAGTAAATATACTACTATTAGAAAGTATAAAATGACCAAACAAAATAATTAATTAACTGCTAATTATTATTGTAAAAATTGTTTGAAAGGTAAAATAAAGTTGAAAGTGTTATATTATTTAAAGAAAGAAGCATTTTTTCCTTTTTATGTTTGACTAAGACAAGCTTTATACACAGATTCACATAAACAGGAAATCATAAATAATTGCTGACAGATTATTGTTTATTTTTTGTTGTTAATTGTTTACATGTTTTCCTTAATTTTTTTCCTACTGTTAGTTTTATAATATTACTTTGTATATAAAAAGCAGTATAGTTATGGTATGTTTGAGGTTTTTTAATCAAGGTCTTTCTTTAAATAAAAAAAAGTTAGTATGTGATATTTTAAATTACATTCTAGAATAGTATAATATATTAAACATATAATTTATTTATAATATATATGTATTTAAACTTATATAATATGTAATATATCAACTGTCTGGTATCTGTAAGACAAGCTTCATTCGTAGCTTACCACCGAACGGACGGTCCAAACATATTTATTTATTTATTTATTTATGTAAATTTCTTGTATTCATGTCTATTTTAAATAACATAACTTCTAAAAAATATCCTAGGTGTTGACTTAGATGACCAGCTATCATCTAAGTGATGCATAAAAAGTTTTGCATTTCCAAACAGGCAGGTAGACAGACAGACAGACAGACAAAAGTTATAAAAACTAGTTAATGATAGATTCGGCCTCTGTATTGATAATAACATTTTTCAAAAAATATTTAATGCTCAGATTTAACTCAAAATAAACTGAAGAAAGAATTTTATTGTATGTATAGATTAAAATTATAAATCATTGAAGATTGGTAGATTTACCGACGCCCAACCAACCTTACTATCAATCATCAGCCCTTATTAACGTCCCACTGCTGGGCACGGGCCTCCCTCAGTACGAGGGGAATCAGGCCATAGTCCACCGCGCTGGCCTATTGCGTGTTGGCGGACTTCACATGTCTTTCGAAAACTTGTTAGGTTTTCTCAGACATGCAGGTTTCCTCACGATGTTTTCCTTCACCGTAAGACAAGTGGTAATCATTATATAAATGATTCGCACATGAAAATATCAGAGGTGCGAGACCCGGATTTGAACCCGCATCACTCGGATATCCAAGCGACCGCTGGGCTACCACTGTCTTAACCTTACTATACTAGAAGATAATTATATTTTCTTGTTTCAGCCATCGGCTATGCTCCCAATATGGACATCAGAGTTTTTACAAGCAGTCTCTCGTATGGATCCAAAGTTTATCGCCTTACATCTCCAAGAAGTCGGTGGTAAGGCTTATGAGAAGTCAATGCAGTATGTGCAAGATTTCGTGCAACGGCTCTGCGATTCTCCAGAGCTAAGGTTATATGACAAGATAAGAATATTCCTAGATGAAGATTTCAGCTCGCCAGAAAAGTTTACGGTAAGATTTATATTGATACAAGCTGACGACCTTTTAGTAAATGTGTTTTTAATTTTATATGTAATGTTAGGTTAACCTCTTTTCGCTCAAACAACATCTGCAGATTTAACAAAAAACTTTCAGCTCCTGTTTAATTAATTTAATTAATATATTACGAACTTTTTTAGAAACAAATTTTAGAAAAATAGGTCTGTCTGTTTTCAAGTGATAACTATAAAACACATTTTTTTGTATACATCAATTCAGCCTTTTTAACGTCCCACTGGGCACGGGCCACCCTATAATACGAAGGGTATCAGATGGCCTGTCCACCATCTTCCTAAGTGCGTATTGGCGAACTTCACATATCTATCGAAAACTTGCTAGGTCTCTCAGACATACAGGTTTCCTCGCGAACGTTGTTTTCCTTCACCGTAACACGAAGAAGTGATAATTATGTAAGAATTGGTTCGCACATGAAAACATCAGAGGTGTGAGACAAGGATTTGAACCCGCATCACTCTGTTATCCAAGCGAACGCATTACCTGGGCTATCGCTGTCTATATCACTACTCTTATGGTAGAGTCTTAACTTTAGAAAACACCTAATTTTATTTTCATTCTCTGAAATTGTAACAGGATCATAAATTTACCGCAAAAAGTACCTACTTCTTTGTTTATGTTTATTCAACGAAACTTCAAAAGATTTTTAGAAGTTTCTTAACGATCAAATGCTACTGTTAAACAAACGTGTTTAAATGGTTTTCGTCACTTACGGAGATCTCAGTCACATCAATGGGATCAGGGCCGGCGTTAGGGAGGGACGCGATAGGACGTCCGCACAGGGCGGAGGATACCTTTTTTTTAGGACTTTAGGACTTTTTAGGACTTTAGGATTTTTTATTATCCATGGGACTGCTAGTCCTAACCGCCGGTTCTGCATGGTATTTTCCAGTATATGTTTTATTTTTAATTTCCACGAAAAACACTGTGACTTTGTTACTCATCGAATAGTTTTTCTGATTTTTCTGGGGATTTACGTTATTTGTTATTCTATACTACATGACAGCAAATTTCAGTCGCCTATTTAAATGAGCACGTACATAACATTCAAGCTTAAAACACAATACCAACAACAATATACTAGTGATGTGACATTGAACATTATATACTATGGTTTTAGTAAGAAGAATGTATTGAAACAAAAAAGACCTACCAATACGTCTTATAATGTAATTAATAAAATAAATAAATATGTTAGGACATTATGACACACAGCGCTATCTAATTCCGTGGTAAGCTACGAGGTTTGTATTACGGATACTAGATAGGTAGTTAATACACTACACATATTATATGTATAACTTTTAAATACATATTATATAATATTATTATTATTTATTAATATAAACACCCATGACTGGAGTACAAACGTTCGTGCTTAACAAACGATTGCCCCGATTTCGAATGGGATTCGAATCCGCAACCACTGGCACAGTAAGTAGAGTCACAACAAACTGAGCCAAACTTGTCGTGTCAAAATTTTATTTTACGATGTACATGATGCATAATAAATATTTTTAGATGTTATAAATACGTAGTTATGATATGTAGAAAGTAGGTCGTCGGTATATCGAATAACCTATTAAGCCAATAGCCTGTACTGTACTTAGTGACCTAAACTGAAGTGCGATATGATATACCTAAGTATTTCAGTAATCGTAGACCGGATTTAGACTAAATCCATTTAGTGTTCGAAAAACTTTTACCAATAATACTTTCTTAGGTTTACGCGAATGTTTGACATTATAAATGAAACTATCTTTTCGGATTTTGTCGCGGATTTATTATGATTTTTGGTTCCCGACGTTTTGAATGCTTTACAGCAATCATGGTCACGGAAGAAAAGAAAGAGAAGAGATTGTTTCATTTATAACTTTTAGCAAGTGCTCTATTTGCGCATTTTCGTTTCTAATAAAAAAAGTCCGTTTAACAATTCAGTCCTGTATATGTTGACCTGGATAACCAGCTATCATTATACCAAATTTCATCAAAATCAGACCAGTTTAATGGAGACAGACGGATAGACAAAAAAATGTAAAAACTACATATCCGTCGTCTGTTTCAATAATAATTACTATTTCAATATGATTTTATCTAAAACATAATTAGAATTTGATTAGGTATATAGAGATTAATTACCAAATTTTATGTTCATTGCTATAGTACCTTTTAATACCTACGTATTTACTATTTGGGGTTTGAGATAGATACTAAAATCCCAAAAAATATAATTTCATTGAAATATTATTCAATGAAGATGAAGTGCAATATAAAATAATACGGTATTTTATATTATTTCATTTCAAAAAAAATATCTTTCATTTTTACTTTTTCTACTTAAAAAAAGGCGAAACATAGATAAATCTAGTATAAAACCTCTTTAAATATTCCGCCACAGATATTAAACAGTCTCTAGCAATATTGCATAAGAAAATGCTTTATATCAATGGCTAAAGTTATTTTGTCATAATGTTATTTATACTAAAATAGACTGCGCGTGGTTCAAAATCAATACTCGATTCCAATTCGAGACGAGAGAAACGGAAAGAGCTCTGATGTATACATTGTGTAAAATAAACAGCTATTATCGATAAAATTAGAGGGCGGATGGCATACAAATGTTGAAATCCGTACAGTGCTACGAGAATGTTGTTACACTTGGTACCTTATATAATTGGATATACGATTAAGTTATATACAAAGTAGATTCAAGGCATCTGAAAAAAACAAACAAACAAACTCTAACTACCTACAAAGTATATGCCTCAAAGGAAGTTGAAGAAACCGAATCAAAACTTACGGTTTCTAATAACAAAATATGCTTGTATTCTTGAACTTTGAAGGGTTCAAGCGAAAGGGAAATAATAAGCAGATTTAGTTTTGTACCTAGGTATATCTTATTTTGACTTCATAGTTAGTTATTTATTTTATACATTATATTATGTACCTACTTCTATATTATTATTATAAATAGAAAAAAATGTACGTTTGTTTGCTATATATAAATTAAAAATACTGCTGTACCGATTTAAATTAAATTAGTTATGAATACAGTTTGGAAAATACATATAGATTTTGTCCCAAAATCTTAGTTAGGAGGGATTGATCTTTTCTATTCCATACTAACCGTTAAAAAGTAAAAAAACCGAGGGCGAGTCGCTAGTATATTATAGCTATTACGTACCTGTATAATCAATTTATTAGATGACTTCGTATAAAAGATGTATTTAAACTTATATATTATATAGTATATCAACTACCTGGTATCCGTAACACAAGCCTCGAAGCTTACGACGGAACTAGATGACGCTGTGCGTAATAATGTCCTTACATATTTATTTATTTATTATTAATGTACGTATAATAAGAATGAACGAAATTTATAGGTAGATATATTATGACGATAATAAAAATCTTTTTCTTTTCTCGAGACATCGCTTTAGTATAATGGAGCTCGCTGTTTCAGCGTACATTTATAATTTCATGCTTTTCTTTCAATTTTAAAACAGAAATTGAGTCCATAATAGACTTCTAACAATTTATACATCTATATTCTATACATATAAATAAAATTGAAGTGTCTCTTTTTAATTTAGCCAAATTAACTGCTTTTTACTAACTGCATATGAAAGTATACACGGTACCTACTAGCACCAAAAAACAATTTTTAATTTTTTTTTTTGTATTTCTGTCTGTTTGTTCCGGGGTTATCTCTGAAACCGACTTTGACGGGACTTTCACTCACAGATAGTTAATATTACAAGGCGTAACTTAGGCTTACTTTTTAACCGATTTCAATAAAGGAGGAGTTAGAAATTTCATTTATTTTAACGAGTGGACCCGTAGCATCGCTGATGCTAAGAAATATAAGAACATATATCTGTGTATGTAATTAGCCGTTTACGGATACATTACGTATTTAACGGAATGCAGAAAGGAATGCTGCTCAAAGTATGACGTAGAGCTATTGAACGAACTCACCTTTAAAGGAATTGTGCTAATTTTAATAGTTCCTAACTAAACAATATTCAAATTGTTATATTAGTGTAGAAGATGCCTTATCGTACGTCAATAAAGTTCTTTATTGATTGATAAATAAAACAATGATTTGTGATTTAAACCAAAGAGAATGTAACTACTAAATTAATTTACCTACGTGTTGTATTTCTTTGATAGGTAAAACTTATCACTTAGGTTAGTATTGAGTAGTGCTAGTACAAAAATCAAAAAAAATCGACATTAACGTTGCCATGCTTTCGTCTAGCGAAAAGCCCTCGGTCCGCTCGGGTAGGTCTCGCCGTACTTTTCAACGGTTAGTAAAGATTTTCCGGGAATGAAATATTTTCCCGCAACAAAAAGTATCTTATATTTTGACCTGAATAATCAGCTATAAGCATACCAAATTTCATCAAAATGTGTCCAATGATTTCCTTGTGATGCGGTCACAAACAGACAGATAATAATCTAAAGTAATTATTAATATTATATTACTAGCGACTCGCCCTCGCTTCGCTCGGGCTCTTCCCTAGATTTAGCACAGGCAAAGTCGCGGGATCTGCTAGTTATGCATATAAACCTTCCTCTTGAATCACTCTATCTATTAAAAAAACCGCATCAAAATCCGTTATGTGTAGCTTTAAAGATTTAAGCGTACAAAGGGATATAGGGACAGAGAAAGCGACTTTGTTTTATACTATGTAGTAATACGGAGGCCGAATTAACAGTTATTTTTGTCTGTCATGTCTGTTTGTCTTTTTCTCAAACTGTATTTCTATTTGTTTAACAGTTAAAACTAATTCGTAGCGTAAATATGATTATTTATAATAGAATCTCTACCAAAGTCCTTCGCCGCGTCTGTCTGTCAGTTCGCAATAAACTCTAAAATTACTGCACCGATTTTCATGCTGTTTTCACAAATGGATAATGTGGTTCTTGAGGAAGGTTATAGCATATAACTAGCGAAACCTGCGTCTTCGCTCGCTCTGAATCGAGGGACGAACCCGAGCGAAGTGAGGGTGAGTCGCTAGTTAACAACATAATAAGTATTTATTTATTTATTAGAATCTCCAACGCTAGTACACAGAAAAACTTATACTAATACATTATCAAAACTTAACCTATGTGCACTTACAATTATAAGAGAGCACAGCATGCTTAATCATTTTCAAAAATATCTTACGATTTTCAGTAGCTAAAGACTCCAATAAAAATATGAGTACTTAAAAATTATATTAAAATAAAGAAAATAACAACAACAAGACTTACATACATAATTTACCCGTAATACCTATGAAAAAAAAGAAAAGCTATATCATATTGTAACAATTTCAAAGCATATCCTGTTTATTGTTATGATATGAACAACAACAAATAAGTCATAATATTTGGAACAGTAATGAATGTAAAGAAACAATTATACGATGACGTAGATGATGAATATCCTATTCACCACATAACACACATCCTTCTTAGAATCTACTACGTTTTCTATTTTTGTAGTCAGTCTCGAGAGGGTTAAAATTTTAAGGTCTAACTTAAACTAAATTCTAATTACTAACTAACTATTTCAAGAAAATATTCTATCCAAATAAGGAACTTTAAAGTTACATTAAAAGGTGATTTTTAAACAGATCTATAACCATACATACATATTATGTAGGTTATTATCATTCGAGTACATTCATAGTTAGTTTGCAAAAGTTTTGCGAACTTGAACGTTTTATTTTTTCTTCATAAACTTCCTACGAGTGTTACATAACATTCTCTTGCTATTAAAATGAATGTCAAGGTTTCGTGAACGGAAAAGCTTTAAGCTCTAAAAATGTGAAACCTCAAGTTTTCAAGCATTACAGCTTGATAGGGATTTAAGAAGCTCTTATACCGTTTTATACCGCTCAGAAATAGTTTTCTGCTGAACGAATATAATATGTACTTTGTACATAGATATGTTGTAAAAACTGCCTCGTCTGATAGCATGTATAGAAGATCTAGAAGTCCAGGATTCGGTTCTAGGCTAGGCTGTACTTAGCCTCTGTAGTCTGTATGTCAACTGATTTACATATTTATTAGGAAAAGTTTTCTTTTATATTAATAGCTTTTATATTATGTACTAGTGATACGTCTTAGAAATGAGATATTTTTCTGTAGTAAAATGTCCTAGTCCTGCATCCTATACGTTGCCTCAGATAACCAGCTAACATCATATACCTAATTTCAGCAAAATCTGTCCAGTAGGTTTCTCTTGATGCGGTCAAAGACAGACGTAAATTCAAAAATCTATAGATTCAGCCTCTGTATCGTTAAAATGACTTTTTTAATAAGACTTTTTAAAAAAATATTCAATGCATAGATTTGACTGATTTTGAAATTAATTATATATGTAATATGTAAAGAAAAAAAATTGGTTCCCCTTCGAAAAACGCACCTGAGCGAAACGAGAATACGCAAAAAGCATCTAATTAAGTAATTAATCATATAAGTTCATATAATAAATTACACTATATATCTATATAATTACAGCTATAAGACAGTGACAAAAATATAATTAAAACCGAAAACGACTACTTCATACAACATTCACTTTTTAGAAAATTTTTATCTCACGACTCAGAATTTCGTTGAAAATGCTTTATTAACCTTAATAAAATGAAACGGATTACTTTAAAATTGTTGTATAAACATCTTTCATATGAAAAATATTCTCTTCAATTAAAGAGCGTATGTGGCTCGCAATGGTAATTACTAATTGAACCGACTTCAAAAAAGGAGGCTATACGTTCCATTGTATATATTTTTTATGTATATGTTCAACGATTTCTCCGCCGTCTGTGGGCCGATTTCAATTGTTTTTTCTTTTGTTCGGTAGGGTATAGTTTCGAATCTTATATTTCCAAGGCAATATGCATCGTGCGTTTGTAATTTTATACTGTAGAGTAAGACATTTGTTGATTTAACTATGTATCTCTCACAGTTCTCAATTTTCAATACAATTTATTCATATTTTTAGTCCAATAATTAATATTAATAATATTAGGGCATGTGTAATATCCTCATTATTTTCAATTTCGTTCGAATTTTGACTACCAAAAAGTGTTCATATTCAAGTACAGATCTTAAATTTTTTTTTACCTTCGAAAAACAAAAATCATTCCTAGTTAATTACTACATATTTAAAATGAAGTCTGCCTTTCTGTCTGAACGCGATAAACTCAAAAAGTACTTAACGGATTTTTATGTGGTTTTTTAATTAATGGAATGATTCATGAGTGAGATTTAGACTTTAGTTTACGTTTTGTACAAACAGATATTTTATAAAAGTAATTTAAAAACTTGTATTTATTAATTATAATATTAGATATGTAGGTTCTCCTAGCTAGTAAGTAATATTGGCAATCGATTTGAAAGTATGCGGTACACGCTACGCGATATGATATCAGATATGTAATGATATTAGGTTTATGTTAAGCTTCTCATTACAATATAATTAGTATTTTGTATCAGGCAGTGGTAGCACAGTGGTAACGCGCTTGCTTGGGTAATCGAAAGAAGCGGGTTCAAATCCCGGGTCTAGCTTTTTTAATATTAGGTACCTATCATATAAGAGGTTCATAAAATGCTTTCCAACATAGTTAGCACTTGTCACATAGTGAATGATAAAATCGTGAGGTAACGATGAATATGCATGACTGAGAGAAATTATCATGTTTTCAAAAGACATTCCGCCAACTCGAAATTAACTAGCGTGGTTGACCATAATATAACCTTTATAGGATCACTGTTGTACGTCCATCTTTCTATCTATCCATCTGACCCGTTATATCAGGAACGCGTGTAAGTTACCAAGAAGTAATGTTAAATTCCAATAGACGTTGGGATTGCAGATATTTGACATCACTTTGAAATAGGTACTTATATGACCAAAAATCCTAAAACTTCTAGAGCCTCTATTGCAAAAAGATCTTCCTAAAAATATTTAATGTATATATTCGAATCGTTACGTGTCTTTGTCGAAAAAAATATTCTTAATGTTTTTCATAAAGTAATAATAATTTTAAAATTTTCCATCTGTTCTAGGCCTTAGGCAACATGTACTTCGCGCATTCCACTCTAACGGATCTCAAAATATGGGACTTTGAATTAAAGTCATATGTAGATATAGCGGGGAAGGAGATCAATAGTGGCAACATTGAAAAGGTCACTACGAAGGAGAAGGCAAAGTTTCCACAACATTTCTTTCCTGAGGTAAGTTCGTATAGCCGTAGGTACTTATTAGTCAGCCTTAGCGATCGAGTGGCTATCATGTACAACAGCAGATTTAGACGTCGTGGGTTCGAGCCTCGAGTCGGGTCAAGTTTAAATACAGAGTTTTTTTGTCAGAAAATTTTCAATAGTAACCCGAATTTGGGAAAATGACGGTGTTATACACCCTTCACCATGGGAGAGCTCAAAAGGCCATTTTCTACGTAAATGGCTAATCGTAGATGGAAGATGGCGGCCAGAAAGACATCACTCATTATTATAAATTATTTTAAGTAATAATGAATGTGAGACTTCCTAAAGAGGAACAGAAAACATCTAAATAAACATATTCTTGGCAGTTGCACACATTATGTACTCATACATCTTTTGTAAATAATATTTTCATTAATAAGAAATTATGTCTATATATACATTGTTTTAATGTAACATTAAAAAAGAAACCATATATCCCGAATTGTAATAAACCTATAAAGAAATATTGTTTTACCAAATCAGTAAATTTCCAGTGTAAATGGTCGCGTAAAGGGTTCTTACGCACTCGCTGGACGATCCGCGGTACGTCGGTAGAATTCATCAACATACATCTGTTTCATGATGCATCAAATCTATTGGCAATGGAACCTTTTCCCTCTGTAAGTATTATAAATAGTTTATGTATATATGTATTGAGCATAATATGTATGCATTTAAAGTTATATTTTATGTGTATCAGCTATATGGTATTCGTAACACAAGCTTCGTAGCTTGCCACGAAACTAGATGGCGCTGTGTGTAAAAAAGTCCAATTTATTATGTAACATTTTCTAATATATTTAGGCGAATATTAAACATTTTAAATAAAAATTATCTTTTTAGATTTTCTCGTGGATTTATTTTGGTTTTAGGTTCCTGAAGTTTCAAATGCTTTACAGCAATCATGATCGTTTCAAAGAAAAATATTTCTATAGTAATAAAGTGTTGTTATAGTTATGTATAAGACAACGAATATGGTCAAAAATCTAGATTACACGATAAGAGAAATTTCCTAAACCATTCAGTAAATGCAATTTGGTAAACTCTGACTCAAACTTACTGTTTTCTTTTGTATCAATAAGTGATCATGTTGAAATTTATTCCTTCATGAATTATATATTACAAGACCCGGGATTTGAACCTACTTCATTTGGTTTTCTAAATTTTTGCTATACGAATGAGTTATCACGTCTTTTTTGCTTTGCTCCCTTGGTTCTTTTTATTTTTTTCAGTGAAATTCTAATTATTTTCCTAAAACCTAAATTTATAAAAGCGAAAGGTTACTTATCATAAAATCTCGAAAACAGCTTGACGTATAAAGATGACATTAGGCAGAGAGGTAGTTTATAGATAGTAGACGTCCGCTAATAATAGATTTTGCGACAGGGCCGGATTAAGAGGTCTAAGGACTCTCGCAAGTTTGTGCGAGTGTCCTTCATTTGCCATTTAAAAACTACGCATATCAAAAGTAAACGTATTGATACTAAACATACTTATTCATTTATTGACTACTGCGCAGTATTCATTTGTAATGATGCGGGTATTTAATTTAAACGTAAAAAAACTCTAGAAGAATTTGCGTTTCCTGCCACTCCGCACGTGTAGGTACTTCAATTATATGTTATTATGTATTTAAAAATTATAGCACATATATGTTATTCCAACAAGCTATATTACTTTAAAGTTTCATCGAAATTCGCGTACTACTTTTTATATATAATTTAATGAGAAAAAATGCATCCATAAATGATCGACGATAGGTACATTTGGCTCAGTTTGTAGTCTGATGAAAAAGTGATGAAAAGTTGTAAAAGAACTGATCAAAAAAGTCCTTATAAGTAAAATATGATTTATCTTTATTAGAGCTCTTTAGTTAAATGGCTAAAAATAACTCTTATAAATTTATCTTGTCTGTGTCCGTCACAAACATTTCAATTCACACTATTAAAGAGCATAGCTTTAATGCAATAATAATAAATAATAGCATAAAAAATAAATTATAAATAAAGAAATAAATAATAAAATAAAAATCTTTATTGGAAACGTTTTTAAATCTATACTAATATTATAAAGCTGAAGAGCAGTTTGTTTGGTTGGTTGAACGCACTAATCTCAGGAACTACTAGTCTGAATTGAAAAATTCGTTTTTTGTTGGATAGTCCGTTCATCGAGGAAGGCTGTAGACAATAACATCACGCTACGAGCAATAGGAGTGGAGCATCAATGAAAAATGTTGCAAAAACGAGAGAAAAATATTTCTTTTGATTTTAAGCCTTTAATACGCCTTTAGCGTAGTCGCGGGAAAGGCTAGTTTGTGATATAGAAATTATGGGCGATAAGAGCTACAGTAGTTGAAAACTGTGTCGTAGCTATTAACGCCTACTTCCAGATCATTTATACATTTGTTCCAAATCATCAATTTAAAAACTCTAAATTAGGATTTTAGAACTGAAAATAATTTGTTATTATCATTACATCTACTATATCATATATAGGTCCAAACACATTCTCTTGTAATTTAAGCTCTTTCATTGTATTAAATGGTTATTTTTGTAGAAGTATATAAATAATAGTTATTATTAATAGTAGTTATTATTAGATTCTTTACTCGAAATATATAATTTCGGTGTAATGAATCTCACGGGCTTACGCCAAGTGAGAATCATCATTTGTAATGCTTTGATGGTTAGGGGAATCGTCTTGTACAAACTTTCGGACTATACGACATGTATTAAAAATTGTGGCTTTTTGCATATTTATGAAATTGTTAGGTGATAAATCTAGGATTCGGAGAGAATGCAACAGATACTTTGGTATAACGCCTGTACTGGAGAGTACAATATATACTTTATTCATTTTCCATATTCTAATAATAGTTATATTATTATTATTATTATTATATATTTTTTTATCCCTTTAGGTTTACTCTCGAAGTCGTAGGCGTGCGTTGAGACACACCCTCCGTCATATCCACTCGGACGTGAACGCGGCCCCGTACTTTATATTCGGAGATTTTAATTTTAGAACCGACACAGGTGGAGTTGTTAAGGTAAATAATTATTATATTATGTATTACTCATTGTGTAGGTACCTTTTGTAGTTACTCGACTGCGGTGAAGTCGAAAGTAGTTATGTGTTTGACCTGTATGTCCGACTCTACCTACTAAACCGATTTTAGTGATTTATAAGTCGTTAAATTCAATTTCGGAATTTTATTATCATGTTGCTTCCCCAGACGATAGTCTATATTTAAACTCATTTTCATCCAAATCTAATCAGCCGATACAATGAAGGAGTATCATATACTATACACACATTGCATACTATTTTTTTATTATAATATACACAACACATATTCTGTAGATATAAAGATAAATAAAATCATACAAATTCTATATAATTCGAATACGAAAAGAATGGAGAAAAGAGTAGAGAGTAGAGTATAAAGAGAGAATAGAGAAGATCTGTCTGTAAGAAAATTATTTTTATATATTACTAGCGATTCGGTTCGCTCGGGTTCGTCTTTAAATCTAGCGCAAGCGAAGCCACGGGTTCCACTAGTAATAAATATAGCCTATGTTACTCAGTGATAATGTAGGTTTTTAACGGCAAAAAATTTTTTGAAATCGGTCCATAGTAGTTTTTGAGTTTATTCATTACATACAAAAATACAAATCTTTCCTTTTTATAATATTAGTAAAGATATTATTTAATTCCAGAAAGTAACCGAAGAGCTAACAGCTTGTCGCCTACAAAACGGCACGAACGTTGACAACTCTAAACTTCAGTACCGATCGAAGTCTGAAGACCGCACAGTACTTACTATTGGCAAGAAGGAGTTCTCTCATGTCGACCATCAGAAGATTTTTAGAGAGCCCTGGGTACGTTATTATTTATTTAAAAAAAAACCTAAAAAATAATTAAATAAATAATAAATAAATGTTGGGACATTATTACACACAGCGCTATCTAGTTCCGTGGTAAGCTACGAAAGAAGCTTGTGTTACGGATACCAGATAGTTGATATAGTACATAAATAAGTTTCAATACATACATATTATAAGTATAAACATCCATGACTGGAGTGCAAATATCAGAGTTTAACAAATGAATGCCCCCAGCGGGACTCGAACCCGCGACCGCTGGCGCAAGAAAGTAGGGTCTCAACAAACTGTGCCAACGTGTGTCCATGTTTTACTCTACTTTTAAGTATATTACATATAAAATGCATGGTTTTATTATATTGTTTGTATTCAGCCTTTTTTTTACGTCCCACTGCTGGGCACGGGCCCAAGGTTCAATACGAGGGGTATCAGGCCATAGTCCACCGCGCTGGCCTAGTGCGTGTTGGTGGACTTCACACGTCTTTTGAAAACTTGCTAGGTTCTCTCAGACATGCAGGTTTCCTCACGATGTTTTCCTTCACCGTAAGACAAGTAATCATCATGTTAGAAATGATTCGCACATGAAAATATCAGAGAAAGAAATATTTTTTATACTTTTGCAAATGATATGAAATAATAATAATAAAATTATTTTTTAGCTCCAAAAATTCGATCGTGAATTGGAAGCCTTTAAATCTCACCTGTACGAGTATCCAGTTAAATTCCCTCCATCTTACCCCTTTGAAGAGGACATACATCTCCCCACGCATTATATGAAAACCAGGTAAATATATTTTGGCTCCACTCGGGTTCGTTCCCTAGGTTCTACCTCCTCTTTTTTAAAGTCAGTTAAAAATTAGCCAAGTTACACCTTATAACATTAGCTATCTGTGAGTGAAAGTCCCGTTAAAATCGGTCCAGCCGTTCCAGAGATTACCCAGAACAAACAGACAGACAGACAAAAATTTTAAAAATTGACTTTTTGTTGCTAGTATCGTATATACTATGAAGGTATTGCATTTGTGAAAAACTGTTAATTTGAAATAAAAACAGACTTTCCAATTTTATTTATAATATGTATAAATTACATCAAATATTGCTGCTTTTCTCATAGGTTACACAGTAGCCGTATAGTTACAGACATACAAAGTTCTAAAATCTATTCGGCCTCTGTATCAATTTAATGACTATTTCAATAAGATTTTCCGAAAAATATTTCAACTTCAGATCTTCTTTTCTTTTATTAAAAGGATGGATGTTTGTGGCTCAATCATACCAGAACGGCTTAACTTTTTTTTTTCAAATAAATATGTTGGGACATTTTTACAACAGAGCCATCTAGTTCCGTGATAAGCCGCGAGACTTGTATTACGGATACCAGATAGTTTATATACTACACATATAATTTTTAAATACATAAATAAATATAAATATTAACACCCATGACTGGAGAATGAACATTCGTGCTCAACAAATCAATGCCCCCAGTTGGGCTCGAACCCGCGACCGCTGGCGCAGAAGATCACTACCAACTAAGCCAAACGTGTTGTCAAATGTTTACTGATGTTAATGACATTTGGCACAAAAAATAAAGTCTGAAATAGCACATACATTATATCAAAGAAAATGACTCCGTATGATAAGTTTGATGTTGTTTTTCACCAGAGATGGACTCGAGTAAAGCTAGTGTGCTAATTAGTAAAATAAATAATATTTCGATATGATAATTAGATGTCCGGCCTGGTGCGACCGAGTGCTGCTCTCCCAGTCTGCGAGACTCCTCATACAGCAAGACGCCAGGACTGGAGATAATAAGCACTTACATAGCTCCAAGTAAGTTTGATTTTGTTAAAATCCTTCTCACTGATTTCTCTAATTTATTTGCCTTTTTAATCTCTAAAAATTTAGTATAGTAAAATAGCATATTGATGACTTTAAACGCCCGCCATTTTACAACATTTAGTTCCGTTGTAAGCTACGAGGTTTTTGTTACGGATACCAGATAGTTGATACACCACACATATACATAATATAAGTTTATATACATATATTTGATAAATAAAACCATAATGATTTTTGTTGTTGTTTGTTGTCTATCTAAAAATAAACCATTTATAACAGAAAGTCAGTAGCGGATTCAGACAGCGGTAGCGGGAGAGTGTCTTCATCAGACAGCAGCCCAGTACGATCCGCATCGCCCGCGCGAGCCACTCACGTTCAGGTAATTTATATTGGTTTTTATATTCATTTAACTTGTCGGTCTCTCTCTCTCTCTCTCTCTTTCTCTCTCTCTCTCCTTTATCCTTTCTTTCTCTAATAGTCGATTGTTTTACAGATGAGTCCGAACAAAGTTCTCGAAAAGAAAAGCAGTATGGCGGAACTAGACGCCCTGAGTGTTCCCGGTATCCACGTCAGTAGGAAAAGTATAGCGGATCCTACCAGTTTGCAACACGCTATCAATGCTAGGTGAGAATACGATTGATATTTTGATTTTTTTATTGGTATAATCTCAGTATATAAAAGTGGAAGTTCACTCACTCACTCACTAACTCACTCAGTAACTCACTCATCACGAAATATAGTAAACTGCTGACGTATAGAGGTGAAAGGCAGGGAGGTAGTTTATAGTTAGTAGACGTCCGCTAACGCTAAGAACGGATTTTGCGACTGAGTTGAATTAAGGAGGTCTAAAGGCTCTCGCAAGGACTTTCACCCTTTATTGAAGTGAAACTTATTTAGAATCGTTGTGATTTCAAACTCGATGAAACGAAAAAATAAGTCTATAGTACCAGGCGCTCAGAGACGGGGAAGAGTTAGCCTTAGTTAGATCTCGCCCGCCGCGAGTCAGTGACATTTCTAACTTTGCCAAAGAAGTTTTACTTCTGACATGTGTACTTTGTACACACGCACTTTTAATTTTTTTGTGCTACAACCGAATTTTGCTAGTATTTAATAAAGATGGGCTTAGTGGCTCAGGTTTGTGGTAGCTTGGGAAACCGAGTGATTTGGTTTCATATTTTCGCCATTCATCATTTCATGTACGATTCATTTCCAACATGATTACCACTTGTCTTAAGATGAAGAAAAACGTCGTGAGGAAACCTGCATGTTCATAAAAAAACCTATGCAAGTTTTAGTAAGTTTTAGAAAGGGCTGAATAAAAATTAAACAATGACATTTCCTTGAATGAATGAGCAATTAAATAACTAACTAACTAACTAACTAATTTATGCATTATACATACAAATCATATTGCATTTTTATTTAAGTTTCTACTCACGCTTCCGTGGATCGAATAGAATTTTTATTCGGATATAAATATCCAAATAATTGTAGTCGAATTTTACAGGTTGAAAGGCAAATATTTCGGATGCAAAAAACAGTAAGTTGTGGTACGATTGTTGTAAGTGACCCTTGACATGCCCACAGATGTTTTCCTTTAATTTAAATTGAGTATTTAAAACAAGTTATAAATAAAATATATTTTCATCATAATATTACAAGTAAAAAGGTTTTATTTTGGTCGGAATGTCGGTGTTTTTTCGCTTTAATCGTGCTCTAAATTGTATTGGTCATAAATCATTAAAGTAAACATAACATTTGTAAATAATAACTAAATTATAATTTTACTAAACATTTTAAGAAATATTTGTTTTTTTTTTAATTTTATGTTCTAAATGTCACACATGATATGCGATGACTTCACTTTTTTTTATAAGTGTATGTATTGTACATAATATGTAAGTATTTTTTTTTGTTATTAAACGAGTGACTAGAAAATTTGCTGACAATAACGGCATTATAGTGATATTATAAATTATAACATTATGAAAATGGAAAAGAAAAAAAATGGAGATGAAAAAGAGGAAAACCTTAGTGTTAAATATGTTTTGAACATTTCAAGATTTTTGAACCACGATTTTATTTTATTATATCCTGAAAAGTTTGTATAGTTTCTATAGAAAATGAATCTTTTCCTGGTCTTTTCATTTTTTGGGTTTCAAAAAAAAGTTCTTCAGTTTTAAATTTGCTGTCGTCACTCGTTTAACTTCTATCTACCATTTTATCTGTTATGTATGTAAAATAATACCATATTTTTAATTGTTGGTCGAAACATCCTGATTATTGAGTGTCTTTATCTTGGATATATATTCGTAAAATGTTAAAGATTAAAAAAGTATAGGAAATATATTTACATAATTGAAACTTTTACAGGGTATCAGATTCAGAAGTATCTCCAAGTCGTCGTAAATTAGTTCGCAACCAATCAGAAGGATCTCCCAAAAGTGGTGAGGCTTCAGCCGAATTACGCAGACTAGTAGACGTTCCTACTCGACGCCGATCGGAATATGGAGTTATAGGTGACGCAGCGTGTATGGGTGACCATAAGGTACGCTACCAAAAACTACCATTTGCTACCAAATAGTTAAATAAAATTAAATCTACCACTGCATGTCAAAATATATTTTACAATTTCTACCATTTTCTACTAAAAACTACCATTCACAAGATTTAATAAGTAATTTGTACAGTAGATAAACTATGGCTACTATAAAGTAGTGTTTTAAATTACGCTGTATATGCTTAGTTGATTATTTCATTATAATAATTTTAAACTAAATCTCCTACCAATTGTGGATAAATTTCTCTCCACAGCCTATTTATCTGCGAGTGATGCTGCAAAGTGATCGAGGTATCGTACAGTGTTGTGAGAATGTTACTACTGCCTTGTGTTCGACTGCAATTAGATATTCCCAACAAAAATTACCCCGCCTACCTACAGACCCAGATTTGTTTACTAAAAAATTAAAACACTCTGAATATACATGTAGTTATCCTGATAAATTACTATCTGATGATCAAAGACTCAAACGTACTAGAACAGGTTCTTTAAACGAGAATATATATAGTATACCGTTCGTAGAAATAACTAGTGCTGACTATTCGAGTTGTGACGACATATTCGTTAACGATATCGATACATCACTACTTAGTCCCACACAATGTCTAGATCCGTATACGCCAGAAAGTGTTGAATCTCACTCGCCCAACGCAGAAATATCAAACGATTCTGACGAATTCACAGAAATAATCGATACACCAAATATCGATAGTAAATCGAATAAATTGACGCGAGATAGAAGTGTATCGCCATCTCAACTCAAATCTCGATTAGACATGCTTTTGAGTGGGAAAGATAAAGTGAAAGATAAAAATGTACCGGAATTACAAAGATTGAACAGTAGAGAGTCTTGCAAATCGGATGGTAGTAAAAGTGGTTTGTGTTGTTTCGCGTTGAAATGTTACGGGTTCTGTAGGCGGAGGGCGCGTAAAGTGAACTGTAAATGTAGTGGCTTGAAATGCACTTCATGACGTATGGAATTACTCAAACATAATGTGGCTTTTTACAAAAAAATGGACATAGTTATGCAGAAAGGATTTTTTTAATGCCAAACAGGTCTCAACAGTTAGTTCTTTTACTCAATAATAATGATCCGTGAAACTTTTAAGATAATATTAATTTTAATGATGGGAACCAAACCTCATAAATGTAGGTAATAATGACATAAACCCCATTTATTATCCTTTAATTCAACTTTACTCATAATCTCGTGAAAATATTTAAAAATATTCTAAAGCAGAATTCGTGGTTTTAATTTAAAACCTTCATAATTCAAAAGCGACTTTTTGAGGATTGAGTCGTTTCTGCCGAACTATGTTCAATTTACACTCGAAATTTGAATTTGACATACGCTTTGTGTGTAGCTTAGATTTGTACACCACACTTGTATGCTCATCGCACAAATTTTTTTTTTTTTTTTAAATATGTTCAAATTTGAATTTCGAACACACATTTTTTTTAATTTTTTCAAAGCAAATGCTTGAATTGTACCACTTAATTAGCCAACCAAATGGTTCCTATTTTTCGAACCTTTTTTTGTTTTGACGCTTACTCCAATGTATGACGCATGAGTGTTTATAGTATTAACTTAATTTAAGCATGAATTTTACGTTGCAATATTAGTTTTTATTAAATTAGGATATTTCTATCACTGTATGTAGTTTTACTGCCAGAATATTTTGACTTTAACTAGTCTTCAGCTCGGCTGTTTTATACTTAACCAATTTTAGTAATGCAATCGACGTACATAATAGATGTAAGACACTAGCGTAGTTATGCTGTGCTATTTATGATGTAACTTTTTTTAAAGTGAAATTGTACCAAATGGTCTTTAAATCTAGTCCGCGTCTGCTCAAGTTGATCTTGAATATAGTTGTCCTTTTCCAACATACGCTATGTTGGAATACATACTTAATATTTTTATAACAAGGACTGTTCTAAATGGCGCTAATACTTTAAGCATTTAATGACTTAAAATAATTATTTAAAAAAAACATAACAATACAATAAATAGACACAATTAATAATTATTTTATTATTAATACTTTTTTGTCGCATTGTTTGTGATATGAAGCTTCCTTATTATATTTAAGGCTGGTATTTTATTGTCATTTACAAGTTAAGGGCTTAGAAATAAAAAAAATATCTTAGTATTTTTTATCTGTGCAATGAATATAAAAAAGACATTACTTTTAGATATTCAATGATTCTAGATTTTAAAACCGACTTAAAAAGCACTTATTGAAAGGAAAAATATAACTTATATTGTTTTTTTTATTTCTAAGTTCGTATTCTTAAAGCACTAAGTATTTTGTAATGAATCTTGTCATGGAGACTTACACTCAAAAATAAACATTCCTCACTAAACTTTTGTTTTTAATTTTATTTTCTTAGCCTGTCATTAAATCATATCAAATTTTGTTAAATGTAAAATTTATTCCGAATTTTAAAATATCTTGTTTTAAAATATATATTATTTTACCGTTAAATAACCTAACATTTCACTTAATGGTAATAAGCACATACAAGATTTTGTAACATTTAGTAGATATAATTAACTTAAATCTAAACGCTTTTTCCAATATAGTAGTAATTTTGCTTACTTTGTAGAGTTTATTTAGTCCATAGTTGCAGATGTCAAAAATAATTGAAGCTTTGCTTGTAAGTATGTTTTTGTTTTAGTTATTAGCTTTTGTGTGCTTTTTTTTATTAATATCTTGTAGTAAACGTATATTTTTTTGAAATAAATCGAATTAAATATCGATTTTCGAAAAATCGATTTACATATTATATTATACCTAATCTGTGTAAAATAGCAAATCTTAGTTTACAGCTACTAATACTAAATGATTTTGGAAATGATCAATCGATTTTGTAAAATTATTACTTTTTTGTTTTTTTTACTTTTAGCGGCTAATGAAACCTTTTGTTAATAGAAAGATTAAAACAGTTCCTTAGACCAACCAATTTTATAATAAAAAATCTTTGCAAGAGCAAAACTATAGTTTGAAACTACTGCACTGAATTAGAAAGAGAAATGAAATAATTTGGGTACAAATTCAGATTTAGACTATAATTTAAGTCCCAAAATAAAATGTCAGTTTTTTAACTTAAAAGTGAAAATTTCAATTACAGTACTTATAATATTACAGGTAATTTTCGTCATGAATATTATTCGGAAAATTCTCCTAAACACGTGACTACAGATGACTCTGAACCAGAAGGGGAATCCCCGAATACACGCTTTATACATTTCAGTGCTACTCCATGCAACATCTTCAAAGAAACTGATATTTAGAATATATTTGTTTTGTATTTATATTTATTATATTTGTCTGCTATTTCTGTATCTTACATTTGAAGACATAAATGGATGAAGCTGAAGTCGCAAAATTCTAATTTCAAGAAAATTGAGTTAAAAGCTTGTGTAATGTACTTAGTGCATATCAAAATGGATGTCAAGTGACATGAACTAAACTATAATAGTGATTTTGGCTGTTTTAAGATTTAAAACTGTTATAATATGCCGATAACATCTATTCATAAAATAGCGAAAAGTCGAAAATGCTTCATACTAGTATCACCTTCGTCCATTCACATCTTCAATGTCTTAACTCGAAAGGTTTACTAATTTAAACCTACCTGTTCAAGAATATACCAAAAATTTTATTTTAAAAGTATCGTAAATAGCAACAGTGTAGGTTCCTATGTTATAATGTCCTCTAAAAGATTTTTTTATTGGTTTAACGATCCATAATTGGTTATTTTAACAATATTAAGTGCGGGTATATTTACTTAAGATTATTTTAAATAATATTAATAATTGCTTCTCTTTCAAAAAAGTAAACTCGATATAAGTTTTTTATATTCTGGGTAAGATTGAATGTTCTGAAAAGGGCTTCGCAATACTAAATGATTTTAGTACTTGCATGACACATGGCCACCTCACTGTGTCTCTTGACTTCGAACCCAGCTGTCTCTCGCTAATAAGCCACGACAGATAAACGTATATGGGTGGGTAGGATTTAGGTAGGAATATGTACTTCACTACTAAATCATAATATTTGAGTCTATTTCTAGGGATGCATCCGATACCGATATCTTTGGTATGCCGATATGTCGCTATCAGCTATTAATATTCGTTTGCCGATACACCGATACTCTTAATAATTTAAGTTTTTTTTAGAAATGTGTTCCCTGAATAAAATAAATTCGTCATTTATAATTACTTATATTCTGTTAACTTAAAATTTTCAAATCAACTGATATTCGCCACTTAAAATACTAAATATGTAATGCCGTTTTTTTCTAAGTTTTCTGTCCGAATCCCGCAGTTGTTTTACTTTATATTTATTTTGAAGCCTGCATTTTCCGAGTCAGAATCGGTATTGCCGATACTTTTTTATGCATATCGATATTGTATCTAGTCGGCAAAAGTGCGTGTCGATACATCCCTAATTATCATACTTTATACGTAACTTCTAGTCAATCTTAATACTTAACTAAACAACTTAATTGCTTCTAGTCTCAGTAGCATAATTAAATATTATCGTCGTTTATTAAATTTAATATATTTAAAATATCTTATTATAAATTTAAACTTACTAGTAATATTATATACGGAACTATTTCTGCTTCGATCTTTCAGCTATCACTATGTAGCTGTCAATTAAGAAATTATTTCATAAATAAGTAAAATATTGTTCGAAAAAATTAACATTTTTAATATTGGTGTCTAAATAATATTGTCTCTTACTTATTTAAGATAAAACTCTGAACTATATTCATTAATATATTTAATTCTAATTAAAAGTTTTTCTTGTCATAAAACCTACATATCTGTAAGCTAGGATGAATACAGCTTAAAAATAGTAAATAAATGATGTTTTTGTTTATGTGCTTTTAAAATAATAATCGAATTTAGAGCAATTTGATTCTTATGGAAATATAGCCAACGTAAATAACACAGGGTATGTGTTTATATAATATTTAAAACCTATTATTAAAATTAGTTTTAGGCCTCATATTTTTGTTAAAATTATAGAGATTTTTTATAAAAATAATGCCATAGATACCGAAAAGTATTTATTTTAAATAAAACCATTTAATTTTGCCTTTTTGGGTAACTTTGAATGGTTAATCTGGTTCCTACACTATGCCTGAATACTTTTTTTATTATTTAACTTACATATTTTCAGAGATGATAAAAACAAAGTAATGTTATAATAATTATATAAATATTTTAAATAACATAATATTAATCGTTTGGTGGGATTTTTGAATTAAAATTTTAATTATCAATAATAAATAGCTACCTATTATAAAAAAAATATATATTTAATGTTAACTGAGAATTACGCAATAATATGAATATAAACATTTTACAGCATTTTTCTGTTTATTATCCAATACTCGAGATATAATATATGTAAGTGTAGTAATTATCTTTAGTAAGTGTCGTGCTACATCACTATTTAATTTTAATGATTTTTTTAATAATTAGTTAAATGCGGAGGTTTTAAAATTTATGTTCCTTAAATTAAGTAGAAAAGTAGAAGAAAATAAATAGAAAGTGCTAAGCAGTTCGATTTTACAAACAAATACAGTGTATTGGCTGAAATATTTTATATATAATAAATAACATGCAATAGTTATAAAAAACAAAGATGTTGGGAGCGCCATTTATATTTAATTTTAGTTTGTGAGCAACTATTTTACATAAAATTACTTAAAGTAGAAAAAATGTAAATAAGTTAAATTAATAACAAATATATTATTTAGTAGAGATGATTATGCTTCTTTCTACTAAATAATGTATTTTGGGCAAAATTACTTATAACATTGTAAGATTTACGTAACCAGCCATAAATCCAGTATTAGAGTTAGTTTTCTTAATCTAATATTATTGGTTATATTTATTAATTTAAGGGTCATTTATATAGAAATTTATTAGAAAACACAAATAACAATTATAAAAGTGATATAAAACTATTACATTAATAATGTATTTAACGTAAAAACGATTGTTACTTGTCTTACTAATATCGCTTTAAAACGATTTAAATAGATTTGTTCGAAACTCTTATTAACTTTTAGAAATGTTGTAAGAGATTATGTTTTTTAAGATGAAAAATTAAAAGCATAATCAAATACTAAAAAACTTTCAATGCAGTAGAACCGCAAGTCCTTCCTTCCTTCCTTCCTCTCAGCCCATACACGTCAACTGCTGGACATAGGCCTCCCCCAAAGATCCCCACGACAACCGGTCTTGCGCCCTCCGCATCCAGTGGGGTCCAGCGACTTTAACCAAGTCGTCGGTCCACCTTGCGGGAGGCCTGCCCACGCTTCGCTTTCCGGTACGTGGCCGCCACTCCAGAACTTTGTGACCCCATCGACCATCCGTTCTACGAGCGATGTGCCCCGCCCACTGCCACTTGAGCTTGGATATTCGGTTGGCTATGTCGGTGACCTTGGTCCTTCTGCGTATCTCCTCATTTCTGATTCGATCACGCAGGGAAACTCCGAGCATAGTCCTCTCCATTGCTCTCTGTGTGGCCTTGAGCTTTCTTATGAGGCCCATCGTGAGCGGCCACGTTTCTGTGCCGTATGTCATCACTGGCAACACACTGGTCAAAGACTTTTGTCTTGAGACACTGCGGTATTGGTGACGAGAAGATTTTACGTAGCTTCCCGAACGCTGCCCATCCGAGTTTGATCCTTCGATTGACCTCTTTTTCGAAGTTGGACCTACCTAATTGGACAGTTTGTCCTAGGTATATATACTCGTCTACAACTTCGAGCATAGAGTCATCGATAGAAACTGGAGTGGTTGCAACATGGACATTCGACATAAGTTTCGTCTTGTCCATGTTTATTTTGAAACCAACTCGCTCGGAGACTCTATTGAGGTCATTCAGCATAATACTGAGGTCCTGTGGTCTCAGCCATGACCACAATATCGTCGGCAAATCGAAGGTGAGTGATGTACTCGCCGTTGATATTGATGCACACATGACCGCAAGTAGTTTCATGAAAAAAACTTTAATTTGTTAAACTAGAGAGAAAATCTCAGTGTAAATGGCCCTTAAAATATTTTTAAGCTTTGCAAAGCGTTTATTAATAACTAATAATTAGAAATATTACAAATACAGTCAAATTAGTTTTAAATATAGTTGAATATAAAGCTTTTAGAATATAATACAAATTTTAAAATCTTCTTCATATATGTATATGTGTATTGTGTTAGGTATATGAATACCTACTGTGTGTTTTAAATAGGTAAAATTGTATCACGATAACTTAATTGTTCATTCCAGTTTAAAATAAATATTAAGTGTATAATTAAATAAATATTCGATATTAATAATTAACACTGTGTACTATAAAATGAGGTACGCACTATTTAGACCAGGATCGATAATTTTTGAAAAGTTTAAATACAAAAGTTTTTATTACCTACAACTTTGCCATTACACTTTTTTCCATAGAACTTTTAGTTTTGCCGGAAATCGAGAAAAACCGTTTTTTACTCTTAGAAACTCACCCTCTTCCCCTTCCCGACATCAGATCGCCCGGAAATGGTTCTTCCTTTCATTTTTATAATATTCTTCTCTTTTTCCAATGGGTTTAATCCTACTATTATTTTTTTCCTTTTTATTATTTTTAAAGGTCTCTACCCTGGTCTCATTATCGAAGTTCCAAACTTTGTGCAACTTTGAACGTCATAAAACAATTGTATACAAGCCTATTTAAAAATTATCTAATATTATAAATGTAAAGCGTATTGGTATGTAGTTTTGTCATTAAACCGTAGAAATGAGGAATCAAATACAAAAAAGAAATCAAAAAGACATAGGTCTTTATGCAGGGATGGTTTAAAAATAAACTGTCCCGTTATAACGGAACCTACAATAAGGCAAGTGCTTCCCATAGAATATTAATCTTTAATAATAATAATTGACTTTTAAAATCTTTTTATCTCTATTTAAAAAGGTTTGACAAACTTTGAGTACATAATGCTAAAATATTTAATTTTCCTTTTATAAGTCTTATATTGTCCATAGATATTTGTTTGGCGTCTACCTTACATTGAATAATGCCAAATATACTAATAAAACTCGTTTTCATGATTTTACGAAACTACAGACATCACATTCGTTATAATAGCATAATTTTCTATATACCAGTTTCAATTTGAACCTTGTGTAGTAGAGGCAAAGCAAACTTTACTTTGCTGAGAAACTACGGGTAATATAAACGGGTGATCGAATATCAGTATTGGAAATGTTATTAGTAAATGCTGGCCCGATTTTAATGCAAGCTCTTTATATATATTATGTCTTCATTATATTGTCACTGTCATTTAATATCATTTTAGTTGTTTTTAAAAGAGTCTAACTTTGAACATTATTAATTTTTTTAATGTTTCATGTCTACAGTATCATGGAGTTAAAATATTTAATTTAATTTATAGTTAAATTATGTACCTAATCTATTTAATATTAATTTCCGATTGTATTTGTGGTTCCTATAATATAATATGATAAAGTTAAATATAATAATAACTGTTTATTTAAATATATAATACTATCACTATTAAAGTAATTAATCTAGACTTAATAAATATTTAAAATTAGTATAAATTTTCAAAAAACAAAACCATTATTAACATATATCTAATATTTAATACAATATAAAATATTCACGTTAAATCCTTAACTAAAAGGCTATGTAAAAGAAAATACATTTTTTTTTGGCATAAAGCATAAGTTTACTAGAGCAATGTAGCGTTGGAGAGGTCATTTTATTTTACCCCTAACGTTAAAAAATGATGAATAGCTTTATATTACATATGTAACAACGACTTGTTAGGTTTTTTTTTGAAAATCCACCATTATTTCATTTATAAATACTATATAAAATCCAAAATCCAAGAATAATAAAGTAACTTCCATCGACTGATACGATAGCGGTCAGCGCAAAACCGGTCTAATTTAATACCTACTTATTTGTGAGTGCTGGTTTATATTATATTTCTTATGAAATACCTTATTATTATGAAGTATTTATCTAACAAAGAATAATTTATTTACCTATATATATTTTACTAATGTTTATTTAAAATGTGAGTTTTTGCGCTGATCGTCTGAAACAAGAGGTTCTGAGTGAAAAAAATCCTTACAAACTGATTCATTGTTAATTATTTTAAAGTGTATTCTTAAATCTGTGTACTTATTAGTATAAGATATTATTTTAGCTATTAAACTAAAAAAATAAGCAATTTCAATATTCTTATTGATTTCAAAATCTTAATATCATTAAGTAAGTGAACGTGAATACTTTGTATAGTTTCTTAATAATTATAATACTCATTAGCACGACTGTTTTAAGTATTTTCTTTAATAACTGTTATCACTTGTCGGTGTCTAGTCATTTTATTGTATTTGATGTGATTAAAATTCAAATGTGTTACAAATAAGAGTTGTTTTATTTTATAACTAGCATTTCCATCGGCTTTATCCGCTTTCTAAAGACCGGAATCAAACTATATTACACATACCGTGTGATGTTTTATAGCCGGTTTGTAACGGTTAGTTGAGTTTTCTCAGAAATGAGATATTTTCCCGCAGTAAAAAGATCCTATGTATTGACCCGGGTAACCAACTATCATCAAACCAAATTTTACTAAATCCGTCCAGTGGTTTTCTCGTAATACGATTACAGATAGACAGATTCTAAAAACAATAGATTTGGCCTGTAATTCGATAATATATAGGTATATTTCAATTAGATTTTCCAAAAAAAATTTAATAGAAATAATTATTAGAATTTTATCATATATATAGACTAGCGACTCGCCCTCGCTACGCTCGGGCTCTTCCCTAGATTTAGCGCAGGCAAAGCCGCGGGATCTGCTAGTCCTCTTGAATCACTCTATCTATTAAAAAAAACCGCATCAAAATCCGTTGCGTAGTTTTAAAGATTTAAGCATACAAAGGGATATAGGGACAGAGAAAGCGACTTTGTTTTATACTATGTAGTGATAGTGATACATATCTATCGCGAACTTAAACAAGTTTTACACGTTTTTAAAAGAACGTGAAGAATTTTGGTAACACTAATCACTACGAACTTGATTGGTTTTTTTATGATATCAAAATTAAATTGTCAATATTGTGTTGTTAAAGTGCTGATTCGAATTTGTACATAAAGTATTGAAAGAAATCTAATTGAAACGGTCATTATAATAGATAGATGCTTTTGAATCTAGTTTTTAGGATTTTTGTCTGTATGTAACCGCATAACCAGAAAACCACAGATTTTTATGAAATATGGTTATCCGAATAAATATAAGATACTTTTTATTGCAAGAAAACATCTCATCTCTAAGAAATCCAAACAAAATTATAAAGATAGCATCATCATTATCAGCCCTTTTTTAACTTCCCACTGCTGGGCAAGGGGCTCGCTCACTACGAGGGGGATCAGGAAACAGTCCACCGCGCTGGCCTAGTGCGTGTTGGCGGACTTCACATATCTTTCAAAAACTTGCTAGGTTTTCTCAGACATGCAGGTTTCCTCAAGTTTTCCTTCACCGTAAGACAAGTGGTGTCACGATAGAAATGATTCGCTCTTGAAAATATCAGAGGTGCGAAACCCGGATTTGAACCCGCATCACTCGATTATCCAAGCGAGCGCGTTACCGCTGGGCTACCACTGTCTTCGTCATGTGTGTTGTTGTTTATTAATCAGCTATACACTTCGTATCTGTTAGTGGGGATTGGACTTTACTTTTTTTTGATTGGATCTGATTGGTCCGACTACTAGTGGATCCCGTCATTATGAGAGAGATAAGGTTCATTGTCTACCACTATACAAACAGTAAGATTGGTAACAAAAAAGGCAGGATATCATGAATATAAAATTTATTTAAATCATAATAAAACATTGTATATAAAAGACAATATTTATTATCAAAATATATAACTATATAATTTTCTTAATTCCTATATAAATTTCTCAAATAAGTCACTTAAAATAATATTTTAAGGCTTACTACAAAGTACAGTACCATTTGAGCATAGCAAAGCTTGTGATTAATATAACATTTTGGAAGAAAAATTTCTACACAACAGATCTTTTCAATACAATAATTTTCTATACTTCTGCATTTAAATATTTATATAATTTAAAAAGTATTATAAATAGTATATTTTGTAATTATGAACTTATTTCATATTGAAGTTAAAAATCATGTTTAAATATAATAACATGTCTATAAGATGTAAGTAACAGGCTTATGCCTAAATAATTTAAAAGTGTATAATAATAAACATAGCAAACTTAATTAATTATCATGATTAAAATGAACTTCTCAAACAATATTTCTTTTATTTCACAAGAATCCATGTTAATGGGTAAAACTAGAGTTGAAACTAATAGTTGTTTCATAACAGGGTGGGCTATTAAGCCAGATGTAAAAATATCTACTGGCTGGATATTTGATGTCAAGTGAAACTTATATTATTGGAACAATTTTAGAGTATTCGAGTTACATTATGACTTAGCAATTTACCAAAAGTCAATCTTTTTTATGTATATAGTGTATCAACTATCTGGTATCCGTAACACAAGCTTCATAGCTTACCACGGATATCAATGTCTCAACATATGTTTAAGCTTAAACAGTACCATATGGCACATATGTCATAATGTGGAATATAATCTACTTTCAGTTTTCTTCTCCAAGAAAAAAATCTATCTATAAAAAAACAAAGCTCAATAAAATTTAAAAAAACTATACAAAATGTATGACTTGTTAACTTCAAATAAGTTTGTTTGTTTTTAACAGAAATAAGAATTGATTATGTTGTTAATAACAACATGTCTCATAATGAGGATAATAATATATAAGACAAAAGCTATAAATATATAGTTATTTCTTAAGGAAATTATTATAATACTATATAATAACAATTTGCGATTAAAATGGCAAATGTAGTTTGAAATGCCACATTCAAATATTGGTTTGAAGATCTAATCATCACAAGAATCACAGCAACCGTCACCGCAGCCGTCACCGCAGCCGTCATCCCCACATCCAAAATCACAACAACCACTTGTGTCGTTAGAAACATCACCACCAGGAGAAGAGTTCTCACAACATTGTTGTATACAATCAGCAAAAAATTCACCACAGCAATCTGTACATTCTACAATCCAGTAAAATGCAGGGCAACAACATGTTTCTATTTCTTCTTCATTTATATTCCTTACATCCTTTTTCCTTTTTTGTTCTTCAGATGCGTCCTGATTTTCCATTAGGGTGGTATCATTACTTTCTTCATTGATGACATCTTCGTTTGGAGTTAAATTATAATTTTCTGATAGTCGTGGTTGCGCAGTAATTACAGACATTGTTTCGTTTACTAACACTTACTAAATCAATGTCTATTGTTCTCTACTAAATTATAAAAGTCGTTATATCGAACTCATTTAAATTGTAATTAAATTTTCATTACAAAAATTCACTTTCGTATCAGGTTTTCCATTTAAAAGTTTTATAAATCAAACCTTTCTTATAATTACTTCAATAGACTTATATAACTAAATAATTAAACTTCGTAATAAAACCATTTAAAGCTTCAATATGATTATTTATTAACTAAAACTTACAAAATACGAAATTAAGTACTATGTATTATAAATGCAAAATATTATTAAATGAAATGTCAAAAGTGACAGCTTCAATTCAATCAATGTCATATTCATTTGATAGGGTTGTGAGCTCAATAAATGTTGTATTTTTAATAGAAATTCATAATAATTGTTTTCTTATTAAATAAAATATTTAATCGTTATTTTTAATATACCAGTCAATTTAATATGCGTTTCGTACCTCTGATATTTTTAAGTGCGAACGTTTTAAATAATAATTGATTACAGGTCTCTTTATACAAGACTAAATAATAATATTTGTAAGTAAATCGGTAAATCATTGAACATGAAAAACAATTTTTTTTCTAATGTCTAATGCATACATTCTTTGGACACATTCTGTTGAGCTGATATTAATTTATTCAATTATTTTTAACACTCAATTTTATTTCTTGCTATTTTAAAAGAAATTCTTAGAAAGAATTTTAAATTTTAATATGTATCTAAAATCTTTTTCTTATGCTATTACACCAAAAGAATACACAATATGCAAAAGTTAGCATAAGTTCATCTAATTAACAACTGAATAGTGAAAATAAAAATAAGTTTCATATTAAAAATTTATTTTCATATCATAAATAATACACATGTTACACTAACTCATCAAAATTATTATTTATTTCTAGCGCAGATTCTAACTAACAAATACAATAAAATACTTCTTTTTGACATGAATGACATTACTAATAATTTTATTTATCACTTGTTTTGCTTTTATCAATACAAATTCTACAAATCACTCACAAGGCACTATTACTACTAACTTCTGAGCTAAAATTACGTTATCTATACATATAAATAAAATTTAAGTGTCTGTTTTTAATTTCTAATTAATTTCATCAAAAAATCAATTTTCAAAATTTTTGTCTCTTTGTCTGTTTGTTCCGGCTAATCTCTAAAACGGCTGGACTAATTTTGACGGGACTTTCACTCGCAGATAGCTAATGTTATAATGAGTAACTTAGGCTACTTTAATTTTAGGATTTTTTTTATTTTAACTAGCGGTAAATCATTGAACATGAAACCCGCGGCTTCGCGGCTTGCGGAACGAAGCCGCGTGTCAAACCCAAGCGAAGCGTGGGTGAGTCTTGTTGCTGATATAATTTTATAAATATAATTTGTGTTACATATTTTTAATATTTTTAACTTTAAGAGTATAAAACAGTCATAACTGCTCGTTGTTATCGCTTGTGTCTGTCACTAGAAGCTATTAATATTACTTTTGATTAAACATCAAGTTTAAAATTAAATGCAATAAATAGGAAAATAAATTTTATTCATCAGTAGTTTCGAAAGAATTTTTATGATATTAAGTACAAAACTGAAAAAAATAATTAATTAAAAAAACATAATTTTGTGAGTCTATGTCTGGAATCAATTACTTACAGCTGGAAGATTTAGTCAATCTAATTCGTTGATTTTATTCAAAGTAAAAGCACTTGGAAGAACATTTATTGTTATTAATTTACAATACTCTGATATTGCTTAATTTTAAACAACCATTAAGTTTTTTCATTATTTGTATTTTTGGGATGTAAACACTAACGTAAAGACATTTTAATATAAATTAATAATAATACAAAATACTTTACTTGTCTCTAAGTAGTAATGTAGCCATAAATGTCAGAAAAAGATTTATAATATTATAGAAAAACATACAAAAGCCTTGTGACTAATATTTTTAATTTGTTTATACATAATATAATATTTTAATATTAAGCATTATATTAAATTTGGGTAACAAACTTTTCTTAATATGTTTTAAAAAAATCTTAGATATGAATGAAACTACATACTTTTTTTTCTATAAAACTGAACACAAGTCTTCTATCCAGTCTTTAAGCGATTTATTGCTTTATACATATCTGTTTAATCTCAAGAGCTCTAATGGTTTATTTATTTTAAAAATCTTAACTAGTTTCATTTTTTAATTAGCATTTAAAAATACTAATAAACTTTTATTTAACAAAGGCATATGTAGATTAAAAATAGAAAAAAAAACAATTGTTTTTGGATAGAATCTTGGAACAACTAAACCTGATTAATGAAAGCCGAAAAAAATATTCATGTGAAAATAATATTAGTGCATCACTATATGACGTTTAAAAGCAAATAAAATGACAAATACATGAATTGACTGTTATTTTTTTTAAATCTATTATAATTTTTATTAAATAAAAAAAACTAATTTTAACCTATAGAGCTCTTCTCAATGACAGATATAAAAATTAATCTACTGTCGGTTCAGACAGAGTATCTTCAGCCTTTCTTTTATTACCAACTTGCTGAGTCCTTTTATCAGGCTTATATTTCTCCCATCTTTTATGGTTCAGAGTATCAAAATCGTCACAGTAAATTGCTATATCTTTGAGATAAGTGGAGAGATGTAATAATTCCCTATCTCTTTCTCGATTTAAATGAGCCTGTCTGAATGGTCTTATTTTCAGACCACTTTTAGGGTTCATGATAAAATTGCGCCGGATGTCATCAAACATTATTGTATTTTTTGAACTATATTGTGGGTACTTACCCCAAATCACACCAAGAGGTTTTACCTGAAAGTTATAAGCTGTAAATCAGTACATATAAATAAAATTGAAGTGTCTATTTTTACTTCCAAATTAACAGCTTTTCACTAAATGCATATGAAAGTATATACAATACCATAAATAATTATTTTTATTTTTTTGTCTGTTTATTCTGGCTAATCTCTGAAACGGCTTAGCTGATTTTGACGGGACCATCACTCGCAGATAGCTAATGTTATAAGGAGTAACTTAGGGTACTTTTATTTTATTACAAAATAATAAAAACCATTCAATTTTTAACTTACACCCAGCGAGCAGGCCGCGTTTTGCTAGTTGTATCATAAATAGTAAGCATTTGAGAGAAAAAAAAGACTCTAAAGCATCAATTTCAAATACTTACATCAATAGTTCCATATTTGGCTGTATGAACAGTGATCATAGCCAGATAGTCCAAATAAAACATGATTTTATAGTCTGAGTGGGTTGAAACACCGAGTAATTTCATTTTCTCCTCTATCCACTTCATCCCAGTGGCCGACCAAATCACTATGTCATAGTCTTCATATGCTGCCGTTAAAAATTCATGGAGAAAGGGACGCATCAATTCATAACCTGTAAGAATTAGATAAGTTAGTGGTTGGTTGGTTTGATAAATTTTAACAAAAGAGGTATTTAAGAAGAAAATAGTGAAAATATCATAAAATAAAATAAAAAGTTTAAAGTACAGCGCATTGGTGATGCGCTCGTTTGGTAACCGAGTGATGCAAGTTCAAATCCGGATCTCGCACTTCTTATATTTTTAAATGCGAATCATTTCAAACATGATTACCACTTGTCTTAGGGTAAAGGAAAACATTGTGAGGAAACCTGCATGTCTGAGAGAACCTAGCAAGTTTTCGAAAGATATGTGAATTCCGCCAACCAGTAGCACTTGACCTGAGTGGTGAACTATTCCCCAATTCTCCTTATATTGAAGGGAGTTAAAAAAAAGGTCTGAAAACATAGTTTATACAGACAATTCATACATACCAGTTTCTGCCACAGATCTGTGATCAAAGAGTGTATAGTCTATATCTAATACGAGCAGTTTCTTGCCTGGTCGGGGCTCGTTTAGAATATTTATTTTATAATCCTTCACTCTTTTGTTTATTTTCGTTAGGTAGATCTGTAAAAGTTGTCATTTTTATTAAACCACCACTATAAAACATAAAGAAATTTATTTATTTTTAATAATGAAATCAATAATTGAGGTTAAGCAATGGCTCGCAATGGTCATAATTGGATGGGTGACCAAATCTTAGTGTTGTTTTTTTAAACTTCTACTAATTTCTATATAAGAGAAAATTCTAAAAGCCACATTATATGTATTTTTAAATTTGTACAGAACCCTCGGTGAATGAATCCAACTTGTACTTATCCAGTTTTTTTAACTATATCTTTAAATTATTTTCTATTCTATAATTACAATTTGTAAAGGATTTGTTTTGTATTCATTTATCATTCATTCAGAAAAAGCAATTATAGTCCGGGAGGTAGTGTCAAATTTGACCGGAGCATTATGGCATGGTTTTTGGTTTTTTGTATAGTCAGTTGTTCCATCGCTTATTAATAAATGAGGTATCAGTTGGCCCAAAACTGGGGCATAAGATGAGAAAATGCCAGGAAACTTCAATAAAAAAAATTTTTTTGGACTATTTTGGCAAAGATGAAAAAGTATAAATAATTAGTTAAAGAATTGTAGATCTTAAAAAAAAGTGTCAGCTGTATCATGTACGTGACAAAATATGTTAGCTGATCATGTAAACATGTTAAAAAATCAGAAAAACTTGTAGCATTTTGGCAAAGCTGAAAATTGTATATATTAAAGATTATAATTCAATAATCATAATAATTTATGTCAGCTGGAATTTTAACGAGGCACAACCTGTTAGCTTGACTTTCAAAGTTTGGTTATCGTTAAAATTCCAGCTGACATAAATTATTATGATTATTGAATTGTAATCTTTAATATATACAATTTTCAGCTTTGCCAAAATGCTACAAGGTTTTCTGATTTTTTGACATGTTCACATGATCAGCTAACATATTTTGTCACGTACATGATACAGCTGACACTTTTTTTTAAGATCTACAATTCATAAACTAAATTATTTATACTTTTTCATCATTGCCAAAATAGTCCAAGAATATTTTTTTTCATTTACGTTAATATTTTCTCTAGCCCAAAAGCCCCGGAGTCGCGCCAGCTGACAATTATTTTTGTTCTCATACAAGTACTAACTATCAAAATAAGTAGTGTCCGACCGAAACTGGTTTTTACGACCGAAACCTAAACCGAAACCGAATTTCGGCGAAGGTCTCAGTTTCGGCCGAAACCGAAACCGAAACCGAAACCGAAACTTTCTTATAATGATCATGTTTTCAGAGAAAAATGAAGAAAATGTATTATAATCAGTCAGTTTTAATTAGTAAAATAAATATTAGTGTTAATTTTATACGGATAACCAGGTAGGTTTTTATAATAATTATAAGTGTTAATTTGTAAAAAAAAAAACAATTATTAAATTGAACGCGATACTCTAAATCCTTAATATTGTCACCACTAATGCACTAAATACCATGTACCTAACTAATGTTTGTTTACATATCGAGGTTTTACTACGAAAACCTGCTAAACTACATTTTTTGAAAAAATGAGTTAAATACGTGAAAATTCTTATCTTTTCAAACTCTATAAACTGGTAGAATCGGCTTAGTGCTACGTTAAATACTTTAGAGTTAGTTGTATACAACAAATCGTTCAATACTCTACTGCTAAAATATCATAAACGACATTACTAATAATTTACCTAATAAATGTTTCCTGTAAATAATTGAAATAGACATTTTTACCCGACTGCGCCAGAAGGAGGGTTATTTTTTTCGAGAGTATGTATGTTTTATCGATATAGAGGCCAAATCTATTGTTTTTATAATTTTTGTCTGTCTGTCTACCTGTCTGTCCGCATCCGAATCACGAGAAAACCACTGGACGTTATTGCATGAAATTTGGTATGATGATAGCTGTTTACCCGTGTTGTTTATCTAATACATAGGATACTTTTTACCGCTGAAAAATATCTCATTTCTGAAAATCTCGAGTAACTGTTAAAGACCGACTGTAAAACGTCACGCGGTATGTGACATCTGAAAATTTAGTTTAGGGTCTTTAAAACGCGGGTGGAGCCGCGGGAAATGCTAGTAATGTGATTAAAATAAGTCATTAGTATACAGATTGCGCATTTACTCTTTCTACTTTTTGTTAATATTTCTTGAAAATCAATGAAATTTTTAAATTTACACGTAAAACCAGCTAACTTTTTTTCTTTGTCAGACCAAACCATAAGTTCCCACTTTTAGCATTATTTATTTAATCTATAATACAGCATAATATCAAAGCTACCTAATTTTCAACATAAATGAGATTTTTAATTTTTTATGGTAAACTTGATTCTGCTATAATCTAGGTACTCCTTTGTTATATTAAATTACTTTTCGAGGTACTCTTATATTATATGCACTGCAAATAAACAGGTTACGACATGATTACACATTGTCATCGACAATTGTCATCGTCACTTGGATGTCATTTACCGCGCCGAACACACCCGAGCACAGCGCGGAAACTCCCGAATGCAGTTTCGGTTTCGGTCGTAGTTTCGGCAGGTTTGCTGCCGAAACCGAAACATAACCGAAACTCGTTTTTTTGCCGAAACTCGACCGAAACCGAAACCGAATATTCGGTCGGACACTAAAAATAAGTTCATAGAGTCCATGCCAAAATCACCGTAAAAATTTGACACTACCTCCCGGACTATTAATTAAACTTCAAGGTTTGTAGTAATTGTAAATTGTTGCACTAGAATTTAGTACTTTAAAAGTACTTCTCAATATTTAGACTAATTTTAGAAATGTGAACGTCCTTCTTTCATATGAAACAGAATGAGAGATTGTCATGATTTTGGAGTGGAGATATTCAGATGGTCGGAGAATGACACAGGCGTATTAAGCGTAAATGATCTCATTCCCACAGAAAAACATGTTATTATATAACCCACAACAACTAATTATAGCAATGTGTAAATAGGTATATATTTATATATTTAACATACGAAAAATATATAAATAAGGTAAATTGTAAAAACAATACCTCTTGGTTTTCAACATCTACTTCTTCATCCTCAATATCTAAATCATTGATCACTTCATCCCCTACATCTGGTTTTGTTCTAGCACCCTCTATTGCTTCTTCTAAAGAACCCATCATCATGATTTTAAGATTTGGCTTGAGGTTCAAATCAAATAAGGTGCAGTTATCTGTCGCCACTTTGCCTAATAATTTTTAATAATATACAATAAATTTAATTTGTTTATTAAAGTAAATATAATAAAGTTAGTACTCCAAATTATTTTTCAGTATAACTTTAACAGGAAAACTTATGCTTGTATTAATAATCTTTCAATATTATAAGAATCATAATAATCTAAGCCAAAATTTACATATTTAATATATTACTTGAACATAACACAACAAAAATAAAAGTCCATTTGAAAGAAAAATATTAGAATGAAACATGTTTTAGTAAAATGAATGAACTCATTTCCAAATACACAATGCAAGTGAAAGTCAGTGCCCTTGTTTAGTTTGTATTGCAAATTTTGTGGAATATTTTTTTTACTACTTTTAATTGTAATATTTAATTCAGGGACAAAAAATAATTAATATATAACTTTAAAATTATTTATTAGTACTTAATATCTTATTTTTTATTTTCTAAGAGAAAACATTATATGACAATCAATTTCCTATAATAATTATTAATTAGCAAAAAAAATGCATATTTATAAATAAGTTATTATTTACCCTGAAACTTAACATTGAGAAGTTTTTGTCTTTCCGGTCGAACTCCAGTGGCATTTTCGATCGCGATTTTTAACATCGCTACCGAATCCGAAGGTGATAATTCCGGTATTTCATATTCCTTTCCATTCCATTTAACGCTCAATTTAATAGGATTATCGTTGATATCACACATTTTCCATTAAATTAAAGAAAGAAAACGTGAAGACTGAAGGTATTGAAGTGGCATGTGACACATAAACAAACTAATTTTGACATTAGAGATGTGCTTACAAAAGTCAAATTACTTATGTTGTAGTGGTGTGCCCGATATTAATATCGGTTTTTATATTTTATATATTATTACAGTTCGCGTCACGTAAAAAGAACGCTGGAAGAAGGTGGTGGGGGGTGTGTTTGCGCATGGGTACATTCGCCCACGAAATTATTTAACCTATTATTTTTTTTAACTAGTCTTTTGCTCGCGACGTATATTGGTTATTGGCAGGTACATTTAAAAATATATTAAATAGAATGTTATTAAATATAATTCTATTAATTAATAAAATATGTTTAATTCAGTGTAGAATGTTTAATCTACTTACAAAAAAATTAATTAATTCGTTTAATATATTTTTTTAAATTATTAATTGCATTATTATCAGACTCTATCTTTATAAAACAATAAACGTCATAAATATTTTTTCTCTATTTTTTATATAAAACCATTTCGTAATTAATAACTTTTGTGTGCGCGATGGTATTTTGAACTGACGAACCAATAGCGAGCCGGAAAGCATGCGACGCGTGCCTCGCCCCCCCGCGCCCCGCGTCTTACCACCAAATTGGCCGATAAATCGCCTCTGCGCAATTTGACAGCCAGCGTTCTTTTTACATGACGCGAATTATACTTAGCAATCCCGGCCCGCTTCGCTGGGCTTAAGGTAAAATAAACTATATGATTTTTACAATTTTCTGATGAAATAAAAGTAGCCTAAGTTACTGCTTATAACATTACCTATCTGCGAGTGAAAGTCCCGACATAATCGGCCCAGCCCTTTCAGATATTAGCCGGAACAAAACAAAATTAGGAAAACAATAGTTTTTATGCATTTAGTGAAAAGAAAATTTGAATGTCTTGATAGTAAAATATAGATCGTAGATACCAGAACAATAACCATAGATGAATAATAAACAATAATCATATAAGAGAGTGAATTTATAAATAAAATACAAAAATCTATTAATTTTATATTATTAAGTATATATATTTAATATTTATTTTTAATAATCCTCAGAATCATTTTTAGATTTTCTTGACATCAAAACCTCGTAGTACTCTTCGGGTTCATAATCAAAGTTTAAAACTTTAGATTTGATAATCTCTTTGTAGACAAACGCCGATTTTCTTGGAATCCTTGGACGATCAGGGTTCGAGAAGTCCACTTCGTACAATCCGAATTTTTCACTATGAAGAGAATGTGATATAGAGGTTATAACATGGAACTTTAGTACTATTAATTATAATGTTTTATGTAATGCGGTAAACGAATGTAAATAAATAAAACTAAATAACGACACGCGCATTTGTGTCAACTTTTATAAATGTTTTCAGCTGGTTAAGATTATGTAAAACTTTATTTTTTTTACATTTCTTTAAGTATTTAATTAGTTTTAACAATGGTTTTATTATTATGTTTCTTTGTAATAGATAAACTAAAAAAATGTTGAATCGATTTAGATCGGTATGAAGACAGTTTGATAGTCAGAAAGACATTGTTATGTCGGGAAATAATCCTTTAAAAGAAAGCGAAGGGGCATGAAAGTTAATATAGGAAATCAATTAGGTATTTCTCAAGGATACTATATACGATACAGAAATTAATAATAAAAACCTACCTATAACCTTGTAGCCATTCAAAATTATCCATCATACTCCAGACTGTATAGCATTTGATATTGCATCCATCATCAATAGCATCCAACACTACACTGAGATAATTTCTCAAATATCGTATTCTATCATCATCAACTAATCCACCAGAAGTGGACCAGCCGTTCTCAGTTATATACACAGGAGGATTGTTGTAGAGGTTTTTTATTTCTAGTAAGAGTTTGTGGAAACCCCATGGTACTTCCTATATTTTAAAGAGTAAAAAAAAAAAATATTATAAAATAGTATTACTAGTCCGATCAAAATAGACTAAAAAATAGGGGGGAGGTTACAATAATGCCGACTAGGCTGAAAATTGGTAGGATTGTTCAATACACTATTATAAAGGAAATGTGAAAAGCCCTCATCGATCCGGCACGTGCAAAAAAAATTACTCGGGGTCAAAGGTCACAAAAACGGTAAGTCTTATCATAAAATTAGCTCAGACAAAAATTGTAGATCAGATAATTATAAGAAAACTATAAAAAATGCCTAAATACTTTTTTACTAAGAGCCACTGTGTTCGCTGATCGTGAACCCGCGATCGCTGGTACACCAAAACACAAACGGAGACAAACACGATGTCAAAGCCAATTAATTATTAAATCTTTTATACACAAACCTGTAGCCAAGTCGACTGTGCTTGAGGCCAAGAATCATCCTTACTAAGTACCGCTCCCATATCATCTCTGTACGACGGGATCGCAAACATTCCTTCTAGAGAGGCAACCCTGTACGCCAATTTTGTAGTATAAGTGTTCACACCAAAGAAATCAGAGCTCCCTCGTATGAATGTAACTTCTTGCGATGTAAGTAACGGTAATCTTGATCTAGGAAAACCTTGTTCAAGACTTTTGGCTGCGATATTGTTTTTTAATTCTATTGGAAAATCACCATCTGTAGAAAATATTGGGTTCGCGTACTGGCCCCACTAGAAAAAATTGTATCTAATTAAATGTATTTTAAATATATTATATTCACCAATTAGTTTATAATATATCTTGTGAAAATAAGAGCTTTCGTTTATATGTCGTTGAAGGCGATCAAAAACCAAATAAGTACATCAAAACCTAGTTAGTTAGTTATAATTCGCGTCATGTAAAAAGAACGCTGGCTGTCAAGTTGCGCAGAGGCGATTTATCGGCCAATTTGGTGGTAAGACGCGGGGCGCGGGGGGCGAGGCACGCGCCGCATGCGTTCCGGCTCGCTATTGGTTTGTCAGTTTCGAATACCATCGCGCACACAAAAGTTATTAATTACGAAATGATTTTATATAAAAAATAGTGAAAAAATATTTTTGACGTATATATTGTTTTATAAAGAGAGAGTCTGATAATAATGCAGTTAATAATTAAAAAAAATATATTAAACGAAATAATAATTTTTTTTGTAAGTAGATTAAACGTTCTACACTGAATCAAACATATTTTATTAATTAATAGAATTCTATTTAATGACATTCTATCTAATATATTTTTCAATGTACGTACCAATAATCAATATACATCGTGAACGAAAGGCTAGTCAAAAAATAAAAGAATAGGCTTAGGAATTTCGTATGCGAATGTACCGATGCGCAAACACACCCCCCACCACTTTCTTCCAGCGTTCTTTTTACATGACGCGAACTGTAGTTAGTTATAATTTACGAGAACTTACATCAAATTGTCTAGCATCCTGAGCTGCTTGATGATCTTGTATAGAATCAGAAGCGGGCTCGTACCATGTACAGCTTATAGAAATGCCTATCCAACCACCCTGCTTCTTTCTATACTCATCATTATACAAATGATATGCTTTAGCGTGAGCTAGCAAGACATTTTTAGCACATAAGTATTCAGCGATACCCGATATATTTAATAAAGGAGCTTTCTTATCCGAACCATAACCTTCATAGCAAATTTGCTTCGGCTCATTAATAGTCATCCAATATTTAACTCTGTCTCCAAAATTATCGAATAACACTTTAGCATAATCGGTAAACCAGTCTACAATCGCAGAATTCGCCCAACCTCCCAATTTTTGCAATTCTTCCGGTAAATCCCAATGATAAATTGTAATGAATGGTACGATACCATTTTTAAGCATTTCATTTATTAAGTTATTGTAATATTCTATGCCGGCTTGATTTATATCATTAGAGAAACCTTTGGGTAATATTCTGGACCAAGATATGGAAAATCGATAGAAATCCAAGCCAAGTTCTTTCATAATTTCTACATCACGTTGGTATAGATGGTAGGAGTTAGCTGCAACGTCTCCGTTACTGCCGTCTAATATAGGAGATGGTTCTTTATGGGTTGCGATATCCCATATCGACAAACTCTTGCCTGAAACATGTGTTTATTTGGTAAATACCTACTAAATATAACTTTTTTTGACCATAAATACATTTTTTCAGACAATAACAACAGTTATTACTATAGCAAACTATCCTAAATTATAAGTTAATTTGAAATTTAAAATAATTTTTATTCTTGTTTAAACTTCGAAATAGAAAGTGAGTAGGTATATTTAAAACACTCTTGGAGAAAATGCAAGGACCTGTCAAAATTTCAAGTCGATTCATCGACTACTTTTCGAAATGTACTAGTATGAGGCACGAAACATAAGCTTCGTGGCAAGAACTGTTGTTAAGACCGTGGTTTAAGGGAACGAACATTGTTACTATATACTTATTAATATATGCGTAGCTGATATATAATAATTAATAAATTATATATATTATTACCGTCCTCGTTCCATCCTCCCTCAATTTGATAAGATGCGGTAGAAGCACCAAATTGGAAGCCCTTAGGAAAATTTCTCACCGCACTTTTACTATTAACTCCATTGCAAACTAAAATTAATAGGACACTGAAAAATAACCACACACAAATAAGGTTACTAAAATAATATAAAAATTTTGGAAACATACCTACCTAATTACGTACCTAGTATTTTAAGGCTTCCTTAGTTTATTTTAACATACTTACTTACTTTTAGCTCTACTAACTTTTAAACATTTAATTTTTTAAGTAACATTAGCGGTCTGTGGTCTAAAAAGAATTTCTTTTATTATAATGAATAAATAGTTTTTAGATTAATATTCCTTCTGCGTTCTTCTTAGCCGCAGGGTGAATAAACTAAGTAGGTACGCAAAGTAATTGTCGAATGACGTTAATGTTAGATGGTGCAACTCACCCTAACAAAACGCAATTTTGGATGGAAATAAATATATCATTTCTTTGACGACACGTTTGGCTCAGTGGGTAGTGACCCTGCTTTCTGCGCCAGCGGTCGCGGGTTCGAGTCCCGCTGGGGGCATACATTTGTTGAGCACGAATGTTTGTACTCCAGTCATGGATGTTTATATTTATAATATGTATGTATTTAAACTTATATATGTGTAGTATATCAACCATCTAGTATCCATAACACAAGGCTCGTACCTTATCGTGGAACTAGATAGTGCTGTGTGTAAATGTTCCAACATATTTATCATTTTATTATTATTATTTGGCGCCATTTAGGATAAATTATTTTTATAACACTATAGTCACTATAGATTTTTGCCTATCCTGACATGACTTTGATGTGTACTCTATCTTTCTTCTCACTTTCCTGCAATCTCTCCACAGTAATTTCGTAAAATGGGACGGAAGTGTGTAACAGACGGTAGCTGAGTTGACCGTTCCCGATTGGAGAAAGAGTGAGTCGCTAGTAATTGATATATGAATTATGCCAAACGTAAACAAACATCGTATTCAGATGGTGGTAAGATAATCAGTATAGACTATTATAAAGCTGAAGAGTTTGTTTGTTTGTTTGGTTGAACGCGCTAATCTCAGAAACTACTAGCATAGTAAAAAGAATGACATTCTTTTTACTATGCTACTAGTCCGAATTGAAAAATTATTTTTGCATTGGATAGTCCGTTTATCGAGGAAGGCTATAGGCTATATTACATCACGCTACGACCAATAGAAGCTGAGCATCTATGAAAAACATTGCAAAAACGGGAGAAAAAATATTTCTTTTGATTATCAGCCTTTAGAACACGAGCGGAGCCGCCGCAAAGGCTAGTGATTCTATAAAGACGACATGATAAAACTGATAATTCCATCGATCAGCAATGTCAGGCAGTTTAATCGTTATGTAACTAAGTATGCTATTTTAGTATTTACGTATACCTATACTGTTTACTTCAATCGTTTAAAATAGATAAAGGGAATAATATAATCAAAATATTACGAGTATCTGAGTGACAGCTGACGTCTAATAATATTGATTGGTTATCTCTTAGAATGTGTGCATAAAGTCTATAGAAAAGAACTACTTTGTTTCTATTTGACTATATTCGTACGCATTTTTTATAAATTAAAAAAATATGTTAATTAAACAAAGTGTTGTGATCTCTTCATAAAAAGGTACTTATCTCTCTCTCTCTCTCTCTCTCTCTCTCGATCTCATATTTTTTTACATTATAGGCTTGAATACTATCACACCTGATAGAAGGCGATGATGTGGCCTAACTCACTGCTGCTTATCTTCATTTACTTTTGCTTTAAAGCTAGATAACTTTTTCGATATTAACCAATAAACTTGTTAAGATTCTGTAAGTGTGGGGAAATTGATATTTTATTCCGATAACGCAAACGGTCATTCGAATATTTAAAAACTCGAACACTCTATGGCCAATTTCACTCATTTTCTACTGATCAGTAGATTATTAATCAGTATTTAGAAAAACTAACGCTCCTAAACTAATTTAAGTATATTTTCTTTAATGCATAATAAAAACCTATATAAGTAATAATTTGAGTATACATACTGTCTTTAATCCTTTAAAAATTAGTTAGTCCTTAAAACTTTTATGAGGTTCAGATACTGTGAAAGTATGGCGGAATTTATATACTCGATTAACGCAAACGAGCTGTTATTCGAATAATTAGTAAAAACTCGGACACTTTTTAAAAATTGCATAATAATAATAGACAGCGATATTTCAAAAAGGGCAATTTAGTCCATCAGCCACAGATTTTATATTTATTTATAAGGTTTATAAAACAAAAATGAAAGCAAATGATATGTTACCTGCTTAAAATAATTCGTGTCATCGCATCGCCGATTTAACTATCACTACGTTACAATTCTCTCAAAACTCGACTGGTAATTCAACCTCGAGATAAACAATTCAAAACTTGATGTAAAATATTATTGAATAATACAGACGTGTTCAGTTTTACCAATCCTTAGAATAAAGTAGGTAAGTGTACTTCTGCATAAGTAGTTTGTTATTTATGAGAGGTATTTCGTTTTCGTTGTTCGTCTTATAAATGTTGTTACGGTCTTATTTCTTTTACTGAGCACATATCATATAGGTAATTAGGTATATAATATTACAGCATTTTACCTCGCAAATTTCCGATCCAATTTTTCTTTTTTATTAGAGTACTAGCATTTCCCGGGAACCAAATTCTTTCTGAGTCGCGCGGTACGGTACCTCGCAGAACTAACGCCCACTCTTTTCATTGATGCTCCTTTGGTCGTAGCGTTATGTAATATAGCCTATTGCCTTCCTAGATAAACGAACTATCGAACACAAAAAGATTTTTTTAATTCGGACCAGTAGTTCTTGAGATTAGCGCGTTGAACCAAACAAACAAATAAACAAAGAAGCTCTACTGCTTCATAATAATAGTATAGATTACTTACTAAGTATAAAATGACAAAATGCTGACAAATTCCGATGGAGCTGAGCTATATCTCGGAAACATTGCACATAAGGGCAAAAGTTATTGAGACCATTATAGTAGAAAAAAAATCATCTTAAATCTTCTTTAATTATTATATATTTATTTTTTGAATTCTGTTTTACTTTAGTTTTTTTTATATATTACATCTTGGATCTTAAGCTTTGCCTCAAGTTGAAGCAAAACGTTGTGAACAAGTAACCTACGTGATAGACATGAAGACTGGAACCATCCACAACCGAGGCCCCCAACCTCAAGGGGCCCCCTGAGACCCTGACCGTGAAAAACCCGTATTTAAAAAGTTAAACATCTTATTTACCCTTTTTAATTCAATAAAATATTAAAGTGGATAAAATAGAAGAATTTAAAGCCTTTTTCTTTATCATTGACACAGTTTCTGGTATTTCTATTATTACTGAGTAATGGATCTGTTATCTTTTAGGTATGATATATAGAAATTCAATGTAGATTGTAGTGCCTATAGTATATATTAATATACTAGGCTTTCCCGCGGCTCCGCTCGCCTTCTAAAGGCTGAAAATCAAAAGAAATATTTTTCTCCCGTTTTTGCAACATTTTTCAATGATGCTCCGCTCCTATTGGTCGTAGCGTGATGTAATATATCCTACAGCTTTAGTAGTTCCTGAGATTAGCACGTTCAACCAAACAAACAAACAAACTCTTCAGGTTTATAATATTAGTATAGATATAGTAGTATATATTTTGCGCGTGCCTGAGAGATCCTAACATAGCATATATTTTATTTCTTGCAGTAAAAAGTATGTATTGACTCGGATAATCCACTATCATCAATCAAAATCATCATTCAAAATTTCATCAACATCTATCCAATGGTTCTCTCGTGATGTGCTTTAATTTTACTGTGGAATGTGGCATTCTTTCGTTTTTTCTCTCTACAAGAACCTTCCTCGTGTGTAGAGATTAAGAGACAGTTTAAGATATTAAAAAAAAATATTGCCGAATTACTGCCAGTTTCTATAACTCTATCTACCGATAGACCGGTAGATACTTTCATACGATTTTGACAGGTTGTAACTTTTAATGTGTCAAAATAGTATGAAAGTAACTACCAGCCATCGGTAGATAGAGTTATTGAAACTGGCAGTTAGTCGAGCCGTACTCGAGATTTACACCTAGCAATATATTTGGTAATTAATTTTTATTTATATGGACAAACACCCATGACTGGAGTACAAGCATTCATCACACGAATGAATGGATCCATGTCCCCCCTAGACTTGAACCCGCGTTCGCTGACATACCAAGTACGGTCACTACATAAAGTTAAAATAATGAAACAAAATTCTATAATAATAAAATAATTTTATTAAAAAAAAGTATATAGTTATTATTTAAGAAACAATAAAATTAATTAAAGCATAAACTAAAAACTCTCAAAGGCGACACCACTAAAAAATAACAAAAACTACAGATCACATAACACTCTACAAAAAATAAATAAAATATTTCGAGTAATCGTTTCTCTAGGGCAAATATTGACACTCAGGAAATAAATGTCCATATTTCCAGCCATTAACATATTTTAATAAGGTATCTTTCATATTATCACTAAATAGAGAACATCTTCATAAAATTATTTACTTGAAAGTCTTAAATGCGTTCTTCTTTGATTTGGAACCTAAATTAAAAAACATTATTATATATAAGTGTTACAAACAAAATAGTAAAACAAATAAAAAGGTATTATCGTAATGATAATCACTCTACCACGTCTGTCTGTCTGTCTGTTTGCGGTAAACTCAAAAACTACTGGACCGATTTTCATGCTGTTTTCATCAATGGATAGTGTGGTTCTCGAGCAAGGTTTTAGCATATAATTTGTCAAATTTTTTGTATACATTTACTAGCTTGCGGCTTCGCTCGTGCTAAATCTAGGAACGAGTCGCTAATATTGCATTATATTTATTTGACAACAATAATTTCACAATAGCTACCCTGAGCCTGAGAAGTGACAACTCGTCCACCAGTTGATACTGATTTATTATTTCGTCCATCATTTCTTTTGGATTTCTCGCCCAAAACTTTCCTGTCAAAAATCGGACTCCACCAGTCACTGGTGAGAATACTGATATTACATAACTTTGATCTATCACTAATGCTAGCTTTATTGCTTTCTGTTGATGTATATTTTCTTTTATTACTTTCCTTCCTTCTGTCATAAGTTTCTGTTTGAAATGAACCACATATTGTATCTCGACTGCATATGGAGAGGTCTGTTTTAGTATTTTCGATAAATGAGTATGCGCTTTGCCTTACTGTAGGCGTTATATCGGACGATGTTTCATAATTTATCGTATCACCAAATTCTAAAATATTTATCATTATATTAACATGATTGTTAAATTATGTCTTTTGTTCCACCATCTCATCGCCGTACCAACTTCTATGAAAATATGTTTAGTGGTTTTCTGAGACAGACAAACAAAAAGTAAAAAAGAACTATTGATTTGGTCTTTGCATTGTTATTATTTCAATAAGATTTTACAAAAAAATATTAAATGTACAAATTCGACTAAGTTAAAATTAACTAAATTAATGAACACAAAAACTTATCTATACTAATATTATAAAGAAGTAAAGTTTGTTTATTTGTTAAATTGTAAAGGGTAATCTCGGGATCTACTGAACCGATTTTAAAAATTCATTCACCAATAGAAAGCCACATTATTGCTGAGTGTCATAGGCTATATAAAAAACCGAAAAATAAAAAGGCTTTTACGTGGTAGTCCGTATTGCAAAGTGAATCGGAGAAAAAACGGTCGAATGAAAGCGTTTCTTACGAACGCTGCCTTAACTATGAAAGATATATTTTTGAGTTCTAGAGAAAAGATGTGCAGCTTGAAAATGCCTACAAAAAAGTCAACGACAGCATATGTCTAACTTTTATATTTAAGTTACAAAAAGTAGTTTTTTTAATATTAGTATAGATAATTTAATTTTTAATTTTTAATATTAATAAAATAATTTAAATTATTTAAACACTGTACTAAAAAAGGATTATTAACATTATGCCCAACAAAGTGGGCACGGGTCAGCTAGTACAGTTCGCGTCACGTAAAAAGAACGCTGGAAGAAGGTGGTGGGGGGTGTGTTTGCGCATGGGTACATTCGAATACGAAATTACTAAGCCTTTTCTTTTTTTTTGAACTAGTCTTTCGCTTGCGACGTATATTGGTTATTGGCAGGTACATTTAAAATATATATTAGATAGAATGTTATTAAATAGAATTCTATTAATTTATAAAATATGTTTGATTCAGTGTAGAATGTTTAATTTACTTACAAAAAATTAAATTATTTCGTTTCATATATTTTTTTCAAATTATTAACTGCATTGTTATCAGACTCTCTCTTTATAAAACAATTTACGTCATAAATATTTTTCTCATTTTTTATATAAAACCATTTCGTAATTAATAACTTTTGTGTGCGCGATGGTATTTTAAACTGACAAGCCAATAGCGAGCCGGAAAGCATGCGGCGCGTGCCTCGCCGTCCCGCGCCCCGCGTCTTGCCACCAAATTAGCCGATAAATCGCCTCTGCGCAACTTGACAGCCAGCGTTCTTTTTACATGACGCGAATTATATTTGTATAAAAATCGAAATAAAACTAGGTTATAGAAGAAAAAAAGTATCTACAGTAAATAAAACCTAATGACAAAGCCTCGTCTCTTCGTTTGAATGACTCGTCTTTTAGTTTTATAAACGAAAAGGTAACGCTTACCCTTATAAGGCGTAAAAAGTGAATTCGTTTTGCTTATATCACTTAGTTTATCAGTTTCATTTGTCTGTCCTAGAGTTGGTGATTCACTCACGTATTGATAAGTTCTATCAAAAATACAATGTTTATGTACTTATTCTATTCAATTCTTTGTTCTGTGGCTTACATGCATCCTTGCCATTTTCCCACAGTTTTCCTACTTGGGTAATTTAGAAATAATAATATATTACTGTCTCTTTCTTTCTTTTAGGAATAAGTCCATTTGCCTATACCTTTTAATAAATAATAAATAAAATAAATATGTTGATACATTAACAAACACTAGTTCCATGGTAAGCTACGAGGCTTGTGTTAGTACTGATTGTTGATTCACTATATATTTTAAATAAACACCCATGAGTGGAGTAAGAACATTCGTGCTTATCCCACAAATGCATGAACCCAGTGCGTTTCGAATCCGTAACCGCTGACCTAGCAAGTAGGGCCCTTAAAAACTACCAAACGTAGATCATAATATATTAAGTTTTAAAATGCAATGTTTCTATTTCTTAAAACAGAAAAAAACATATATTTGAATAAATTAATTATGGTACTATATTATGTACTTTCACATAATTAATTTATTCACATTTTCTCACCAATATCGTGCTTACCTAGATTTAACGGGCGGTGACATCGTCACACCCTTTTCCGCTGTAACATACGTATAGCGTGGTGACATTAATTAAGTAGTTACTTTCTAAGTAATTACTTGGACTTATTTTTTGTGATTTGAAAGTACATGAACTTATTAGAATTAATTACGATTTTGAATAGATTTAAATTTAGGTACATATATTTATATTTTAAGTTTTTCGCTGGTGAAAGTTTAAAGAAAACCCATATAACAGTCCTTCCTCTACACACTATACTGTACAACACCATTTCTTTACCGTTGATAAAAAAAAAAGAATAGGCCTTTTTCAAATGTTCTATATTCGAGAATCTAGTTTTAGAATTGCTCTAATAGGTGGTGTTTATGGAATATAGTTCGAAATAATATTAGAACTAAAGTTCTATCATTAGGGATAAATCGTAAAATAATACGAAATTTTCTGCATATGTATTATATAGTTTCTTGTAGTCTTAAATATTCTTCATCAAGGCATTTAATAGAGAAGTGCTTATTATTCGATGTAGGTATGAATGTGGATTAATTTAGTCATAAAGATAGTTAGTTAGAGCGGTTGGTATAGGCAGTAGAAAAGAATACGTGTGTGGAAGTTAAAGTGATGTCAGATAGAGGGAAATGGAAGAAGAAAACATATTTTGTTAATTACATAGTGTGAGACGTGAAAAAAGAAAACGATGCTGCAATGTAAATCGACTATATTGTAATGGACTTACTTTTGCTTTGTTGTTTCTTGGAAAATTTCCCTTCACTGTTCGCTGCAGATGTTTTTAAAAGTGACGAATATATTTCCTTTATCAACGGCATTGGATTTCGCACGCTAATGACAAGAGACATTAAAATCTTTACTTAGTAGGAATAAACAGTTTATTAAGCCATATTTGGTCGACAACCACTTACTACGACTAACAAATATCACACACTAAATTAAGTATTAATCCCTCTTTAAAATTTAAAAACTTACCGTAAATGTAAAAATCGTTCGGAGATAGCTCTGGAAAAATATTTTTGTTTAATAGTCATACACAAACATTAAAATATAAGTATAACTTACATATAACAAGTTTTAACTACAAAAAATAACTAAATCTAATGGTACGAGTAAGTAAATCTAATCCAAGACTTTAGTCTATTTTCTAAGTGCATCTCTACATAGGATAAAGAAGTCACTCCCGTCGTTTGTACGTTGAGATCTTTTAAACTACGCGACGGATTTTTATGTTGTTCTCATTAATATACAGAGTGATTCAAGAGAAAGGTTTATATGTATGACTAGTGACTCGCCCTCGCTTCGCCTTGGCTCGTTGGCTTAACTCTAGGCTTATCGCGCCCGAAGCCGCGGGTTCTGCTAGGGTATTATTCATAAACCATCCTGTCGAATCACTCTATCTATTAAAAAAATCTCATCACAATCCGTTGCGTAGTTTTAGAAATCTAAGCATACATAGACACAGACAGACGACGGGAAGCGACTTTGTTTTATACCTACTATGTAGTGAAAATATGTAATTTTTGATAAATAATCTGTACTAATTGTTATAATGTATTTAGTGATGAAACAGAGCGAAGCGAGCGACGAGGGTGAGAGCGAGACACTAATAACCATAATAATATCATACGCACAATTGAATGTCCTTAATCTTGACAAATTTCGAATTAGTTCGGTTTTCAAAGCGATTTTCCATATTGTTATTATTTTCTTTGTACTTGTCATTATTTGGATTTACATCTAGATCGTTCTGAAAAATTAAAAAAAATGTTTTTATAGCAAATTGAATGGTTTTAATACTATGAAAAAAATTAAAAATAATTTTACCATTTCTGGTTTACATTTTTCCTTTTCTGAAATGTGCGCATCACTGAAAAATAAATTACTTCATAGTTTATTCAGTAATCTATGTAAGATAATATATCAACGGGGATGTAACTCAATATTTATAGAGTAGTAGAAATATTACCTTTCCTGTATTAGGTCAAAGTTTTTATTGCCCAAAGAACTTCTATTTATATTGACCATTTCAGGTAATCCTGAGGACACTAAAATTTATTAAAATATTCATTTTATCTATTAAAAAAAACTACATTTATTATATGATGAACTACAGATTATAATATGAAACAGTGATATCTTCTAGGTATCTATCTTCTAGACCTAGAGTATAAAGTTAAGAAAATCTTCGCTTTTGACTTACAAATTCTTGTACCATCTCGACTCTGTTCACATGTGCATATTTCTAATGAACATCTGTATTTGTTGGTGGTAGGAGGAACTGATTTTTTAATATCCTGTAACAATAAAATAGATTGAGGTAACAAACAAAACTTACATTTGTTTCAGGTGCACCGTGCATCGTGCTATAGGGAAGAATGGTCGAGGAAATCCATAGAGAAGAAAAATTTAGTTTTTTTTATGGCCAAGAACTCAGTAATAATTCATCACAGTCACATTAATGCTTAAAGATATACCAACACTATACAGTGTGTAAACATAGAAGTTTGTGTTGCTAATTTTTTAATAACCATCCTATATCCATACCTACTATTCTATGTACTACCATTATGGCTTAGAACATAACATAAAAGTAACTTTACAGTACCTCATTTGCTTTCTTTTTTTCAACAACTTCTTTACTTAGTAACTTTACTATATCGTTTTTAGCATTCAGCCCTTTATTCATATCTATTGCAGAAAATTTTGCTCTTTTGAGATTCTGATAAAATATATATGTAAATAATCGATGATTACGTGTGCTTAGTTTTGTTATCTTTTTCCTTCGTTTAAAGTTAGCTTTATTACTTAAAATGGATGAAATTGGATTTTCGCAAGCATTCTTTTTTGGTTTCGTATCAAATTTATTGTGATGATTAAAGTAACAGCATAGTTTGTAAAAATTCACAAATTTATGACTGTGATTTTTAAGGTTTATAGCGTTTCTATGACCTTTCCTGTCTTTCAGTACATTTTGATTATTTTCGTTGCTATTTTCTCTTTCTTTTAAATTAAAGTTTGAAGCATTTGTAATATTCTTATCAATGTTATTGATTTTACTCGTTAGTTTAGCATGTTTGTTTGATTTTACAACACCATTACAAGGGTAGCCATTGCTTTTCTTTGAAACTAATTTTAATTTAAGTAGTCCTCTTTTAACTCTCCGTATCTTTTTTACCTTAACTGTAGATATTTGAATATATCGATACCTTGGCTTTATACTAACATATTTTAACAACAACATACGTTTTAAAAATAACATTACACTAAGCCCAAATCCTTCTTTACTTAACAATCTTTTTTTATTTAACATTTTTTTACGTTTTATTCGTACTTTCCTTCGGGCTAAAAGTTTAAATACTTTTAACTTTTTCTTGTGAGGCTTCTTGTTATAGTTATCCACATTTACATCATTATAAATTATTTCTTTTACTACTTTTGGGTCATTGGATTGCTCCTGGGATTCACTTGGCAAATTTTCTTGAGCAGTATTTGCTTGCGTTTCTTTTAATAAATATTTATCACCATTCGATATATTTCTATGCTCGTTAGAGTTTTTAAGCGAATCATATGATGCTTTGTTACACGATTGATTTGTATCATCTTTAGTTTCACAAGACTTCAGTAATAAAGACTCTTCGTCGTTTCCACTTCTGTTTTTGCTAAATGGTCTTTTATTTTTCTTTATTTTCGATTTTCCAATTAGACTTTCTCTTTCGCTGTCTTCATATTTTTTCAATTTAAACTATAATTAGAAACAAATCATTAATTACCTACCACCTATTTATAAAATTACTTATAATACTTATAAATAGGTAATAGCTGTATCGATGCATACTCCTTTATTATAGCTGTCAGGTCCTTCATCTTCATCAGTGCTTTCATCGGATGATCCTCTAAAATTGAATATGCGAATAAAAATAGTTTCTTAGCAATTAATTTTACAATAATATATTATAACCAGAAAAGAATGACCTTGTAGAGGAGTGGAGTAAAAATTTTAATATGAAAAAATATATTTTATTAAATTACCAGAATATTAGGAGCTACAATAATAGTTAGCGATAATTCAACGTACTTCTCTAAGCTGACGTCACTAATATCACCATATTGAGATGGCGATAGACAAATAGTGCACAAGCGGCCTATATCCGAGAAACAGCGCACACAGTAAACACCTGGGCATTTTAGCGTTTCACAGCTAAAAGAAACATCAATGTTAAAAACAAACACATATTTAAAAACGTTCATTTATGTATCTATATTTGTATTGTCGTAAAAAAAGAAATTTGATATTGAGCCTTACGTGAATTGTAAAGTAACTATTCTTAACATAACGCGATATTGGCGTAGAATGGAGAAGAAAATTGTGCTCAGCTGGCACTTCTAAAAGCCATTGCATTTTAAATATTAATGAAGTGAATGGAAAAGGTAACATCAAACGTCTATCGCTCGTAAGGATGATGTCAGACAAGTTATAAAGATCGGCGATAGACCGCTAACTGCCAGTTTCTATAACCTATCTACCGATAGACCGGTAGATACTTTCATACGATTTTGACAGGTTGTAACTTTTAATGTGTCAAAATAGTATGAAAGTAACTACCGGTCTATCGGTAGATAGGTTATAGAAACTGGCCGTTAGTCTAAAAACAAGATTTTACATGCAAATTTTATACGTATTGGGACACTATTCAGCAAATAATATTAATTTCTTTTTACTGAGCGTCATACTACAAGTTCCAAAGAAACTCAGCAAAGGAATATGTGTATAACATGAACGAATAAGCCCATTATAATGAATAGCTAATTCGTTCATGGTGTACAAGTATGTCAGTCTAATAATGAAGGTTCTATCACTATTTTAACCTTGTAAGTTTAGTATCAGGATCTTTTAATTCTTCTGAAGTATTGCACAAAAGGCAATGCAAATCTTTTGGTAAAGTATTGAACATATATTTCAAACACCAACATCTAAAAAGATGTGATTAAAAGAACAGTTGTAAAAAATGAATTAAACTAAAATCAAAATAAGATGCAAATCAAAAGTAAGGTGTGTTTGGCGGTCTAGTGATTAGCACGTGCGACATATCCCCTCCTGGGTTCGAAGTTCGAACCTGGGTCAGGCAAAGTGTAATTATTGAGACATTCTGCTAAAGAAGTCTCAGGAGCAAAGTTCTATCAAAATCAACAAAAAATGAAAAGAAACAACAAAAAAAATATTAAAAATTGTTTTTTTTGTTATAAGTAACCTATAATATTTACATATTATAGGCTACTTATAACATTACGCATATACATTACTCATTCAGTAAAAAGCTGTTATGTTGATGTTACAAACAGACACTTCAATTTATGAATAAAATTATAATATATATAAGAGAAGAAATAATATACTTACGGCATAACAGAGTTGATCCAATAGCGAAAAGTGAGATTTTCTTGGTCTGAATATTTGTATTCACGATGTAGTTTCCTCCGCGCTAATTTCATGAAGCTACCTAAAATAAAAAAAACCAATTTGAAAAAATCCTCACATCATTTTATAGTTATGACGTTTTAGGTGACATTTTATTTTAACGAAGCCAAAGGAGGGGTTTGACCTGTTTGACCTTATTACGTTCTCTCGTTAATATTAAACGGCTTAAGCGATTTAAAATTTCGCTATAGGTATTATATGCGAAAATTAGGATTTATTATAAAAAAAAGAGTTAATGTACTTAGAAAACGAATCCGCGGGTTTCGCTAGTTGGTTCCGTTATAAATAAAAACAAAAAAAATATTTAAAAGAAAAACTATTTCCCGTACCGGGAATCGAACCCGAGCCTCCTGGGTGAAAGCCAGGTATCCTAGCCACTAGACCATACGGGAGATACTCAATGATCTAAAAATGTTGATCTGTTCAGATTAATTCAATACATTGTATAATATATACGTTTTATAGAGTTGTCTTGGGCAGGAAGTCTCGATGGTTACTCATCGAAATTATATCGATTTATGTCATCACGCCGTAATAAGGACTATCGTTTTTTGGCTCACCAGGTGGCGCTATTGTAGAGTGAAGTCCTAAAGTACGGCTGTTAAAGTTTGTTTTTACGGGCGCCAAAACAATAATTTATATTTAAATCATATTTAATACAAAATAACCGTAGCGTAAACGTATTGTCCATGCTACAGTGTTGCGTAGTCCCGTTTCGTTTTGCTCGGAAAAGATGCGGACTAAGTTTCCGAAAGCTAAAACTGTCTCAAAGCAAAGCAAGCTGGTAAGTAGCGCAACTTCTATTTGCGATAATTAATTAAAAGTATTGCTAAATATTCGTAACAGTAATCTAAATAAAAATAAACCGCGTAACCAACCAGCAAACAGTGACATTTGACATTTCGGAAACCTCACGCTACACAAGCGCCCCTAGCGGCAAATTCATACACGATAGCCCTCATTAATCATTATGAGTGATTTTAACGACGTAACGACAGACATCGATACAATATCGTTGTGCTATTATAACGCGATTTTTTCTTATAATTACACGTTTTATTGTGACATGCAATCATGAATATGAAGTTCACAGCTAGTAACAAGCTTTTTTTTTTATGGTAAAAAGGGGGCAAACGGGCAGGAGGCTCACCTGATGGGAAGTGATCACCTCCGCCCATGGTCATCTGTAAGCCAGGCTTGCAGATGCGTTGCCGGCCTTTCAGGAAAGGGAGGGATGGAGGAGGGAGGGAAGTGGGAGAGAAGGGGGAACGAAGGCGGAGGATGAAGGGAAGAGGGAGGGGGGAAGGAGAGTGGGCCTCCCGGACTCTCACTCACCGGACGAAACGCGACAGCATAGCTGCCACTTCACGCCGGTCTTCTGTGAGAGAGTGGTACTAATGAGCTATACGGGGCGTGCCGGCCCATTCGGTTGCTACCCGAAGGTAACAAGCATGGCACTACCACTTGGCAAAAAGCTTTAAAAATTGTTTTTTTTTTTTAAATTTCTAATTATACTAGTAAATTAATTACGGTTCGTAGTACATATTGCGTTGCTTCATTTCACTAGATCTTTTTAAAGGAATTATTTCGAAATAAGTACAGGGTGGCCCAAAATAACGTTGACAAGTGATTTTTCCAATTATTTTATTAATTTTAAACTTAAATAAAATTATGCTATAAATAATAAAAATACAACTTATTTTTTACAAGAATCCCTATTTGTCTTCAAAATAACCTCCTTTAGCGCGAATACATAGAGTCAAACGCATGGTAAAATTTTCCTCAATTTTCCGCACTTCCTTAATAGATATTTTGTCCCACTCCCGTGTAAGAGTAGCCTTCAGGTCATTAACAATTCTATAAGGCTTAGAACAGGTCCTTGCCTCTAAGATTGACCATAAACTGTAATCCATTGGATTCAGCTGAGCGAGTAGGGTGGCCATTCTTTTGAGCTAATGAAATCAGGAAAATTGCTTTTGCACTACTGTTGAACGCTTAAAGACCAGTTAACAGGAGCAGAGCTGTTTGAAATATCCATGGATGGTTACCAAAGTGCTGTTGACTCCAATGAAGAACCACAGTTTCAAGGATGTCTCGTCGGTAATTTACTTTGTTAATTTTTATACCATTTTCTACAAAAATGAGGGGAGTTTTGCCAGTGGCGCAAATTGCACCCCAAACCATAATTGATTTTGCATTTTGGCGACGTGGAATGACTGCAGCAGCTCCAGGACGAGTGAAAGACCAGATCCTGTAATTTTGGTGATTATGGGCTTGTTCTATCGAAAACAATTTTTCGGCGGAAAATGAGATATTTTTCCAATTCGAAGCAGCGGAGCGTTGTTTAAGCAAACGACATCTCTCGAGGCGAACTTTTTTGTCTTTCTCCGTAAGCAATTGCGCTTTTCTGAGTTTGTATGGTATCAATAGGAGATCATATTTCACTATATGCTGCATGGTGGAACGACTTATCCCCAAGTCCCACGACATTTTTCTCACTTCGGTATGTGGATTTCGTACTAATCTTTGTTTGAAAATGTGTTAGTTCCTAGCAGTTCGAACAGTCCGTTAGGTCCTCTCCCAGGACGGTCTCCGATGTTGCCGAGCTCAACATAGCGTTTAATTACAGAAGAAAGTAGCTGACGAGTAACACCAAGAATGTTTACTATCTCAAACTGCCGTTTTCTACTCTCATACAAAGAAATTATGGCTCCATGCTGCTCTGACATAACGTAATAAAAATATTTTAATACTTTTTAGCCAACAAACTTTATTAAAATGGTGCCAAAGAATGAAGAAAGAATAAAGAAAAGCAAAATAGAACGCAAAGCATTCCAATTTTGAAATATTACTTTTGTAATTTTGTCAACGTTATTTTGGACCACGGTGTACTTTGTTTATATAGTAAGTAGGTAGTACACATTTGTTAAAGATTTACAGAATTTCTATAGGTAGTCAAAACGACTTAAAAGAATTTATTTCGAAAGGAAGTAGCGTATGAGTATGGGAAGATATATATTAAGATACCTCTAGTCCTCAATATGTGATTAAACAGCCATAGAGCCCTGGCGTTAGCTCTCTCCGGTTGGTAATGCCCCATGATGATATGGCGAAGTCGCAGACCATATGGTTCGAATAGGGCAAAGAACCATAAAAGTATTATTAATATGCCTAAAACATCAAAAACTTTAAACAAATGACTATTATTGTTTTATTAAAAAAAGGATTTTCAAACTAATCATGGTTTGAATGTATTTACTCTTTTAAGCCCTTACATTTCATTCAACACCTTGTGTTCAATGAAATGTAAGGGCTGAATGGATTTTAATAAAAAAATGTGTTATTTGACTGGGATCTCAGATGGTTTAGATTCACAACTAGGCCCTATTTCTAGGACTTTTTAATTTTAAATACATACGTAATAAATATTTATTTTTGAACAGGGTTGGACTACTTCATTAAGGTAAATAATATTAATTTCATTACCAATTTGCATGTACCGCTGTAAATCAGGTGGATGAGGTTTCGGGAGACAAGCCCCAGGTGAGGGTGACTTGGGCAACAAAGGCAAAATAATTGAATCTATTATAGATCTAATAAAATCCGCAACGAAGCCTTCTCCAGTTATATAAATACTATCGTTTGTAGGGCCGGCTGAAAATAAGTTATAAAAAATAATTGAAATATTCTTTCTTTATTTAAGCTTTAACTTATTATTAAATATGTAAAAAATAGCTAAAAAAATTCTGTCTGTACATAAATTACAAAATGTCAAGTAAGTTTGTCAATCCTTCTTTCACGTCGTAAATTAAATTAGAGCAACGTTCTCTTTATTCTTACTATTCAACTCATACTCTTAATAAGTATTTAATTTTGCGATATACCTACCTATAATCTACATAGTACACCTTACGTAAAAATATCTCGTATAAATTCAAAATAAGAATTTTCTTTTTATGCAAGTTATCTTCATTTAAATGAAAACTATTTTTGGATATAACAACATCATCAAAATAAAAATAATTTTAGACAGACATTATTTATTTAGGCAAAATAAATCACCACTACGATTATGGCGTCCATAGTTTTTATATTCAAAGACTATATAAATGAAGTCCACATCTAATAAATTAGTTCAGTATTGTTCTCTCCTCGTGACGTGGTAGTTTACTCTAGTCATAGGTAAAGAAGAAACTCAAGATTTTTAGCAATAATATTGGACGTCCGCTGGGACCTTATCATTTTTTTTGGCTTGACAAATGTATGTAAATAAATCTAAAACTCAAATCTCAAAATTACTTTTAATGCCATAGAATTACTAACGTTGCAATGGCGTCTGCTTGCTACCATGGTATCTTATGGTAATGAGAACCCAGTATAAACTGTAGTCAGCCACCATGTGTATTAGCAGCTTGAAGGTAGTTATAGCCATAAAAACCATAGAGCGAGTTAAATTAACTTTTTCTGATGTAACCAGAGTGAATGAGGTTGTCTAAAAATTAAAATACGTAATATATTAGATTGAACTATTTAAAAGAAATAATTCCACGTTATATAGAGTTTGGTTATCTATACATATAAGAAAATTCTATGTCAAATCTGTACATGGAATATTTTTAGAAAATCTAATTGATATTCATTATTATTAACGATACTGAGGCCGAATGTAGATTTTAGAATTTTTGTCTGTCTGTCTGTCTGTAGAAAACATTACAAGAAAACCATTGAAGAGATTTTAATGAAATTTAGTACGATGATAGCATATCTGGTTATCCGGGACAACATATAGGACAAATTTTATACTTTTTACTGCAAAAGTTTTCTCGTTACTGAGACATCTATACCTACTAACACTTAACTAAGAATTTGGTTTCCGGTCTTAAGAACGCGGGTGGAGCCGCGGGAAATGCTTGAAAAAATAATTACTGAAAATCTTCATTTGATGAATGAAGCCTAAAGGTACCATTAGTCAGAAGTAATTAATTATATCAAAGGCCAAATTCAAAGTAATTTACGGTATAATAAAATCGTAGAGGAGTCGTGTCAAACCTACATAAAATATTTTTCGACAGTTCTTTTTGAAGTAAGCTTTATTAACGGTAGATATCACAAAATTTTACTTATAACGTTTTTAAAAGCATGTACTTACTGTTTGTCTTGAATTGAAACAATTTGTTTAGTTAGAAAAAAAAATTTTTGTTTAGTTCGAAAAAAAACCCACAAGAAATAAAGAAATGTTTATCATAATTTGTAAGACTTGGAAATTTACTGTCAGATTATATTAATATAACGTCTATTATTAATTTTCATCGTAAAACCAAGTCGAGGGCGACAGTATAAATACATGTATTGAATTTCATTGTTGAAAGTTTATAACGGGGTTTCTAACTTTGCAAATGGGTAGAACAAACTTGAGCTTTTATACCTGTGCCCTATATTCGAACTTTTACCTATCGCATTGTAAGTATTTATATACCTATAATATGCATTATGTACCTATAACAGAATATTGAAGAGAGTTCATAGTTTAATAATATAAGTAGGTCTCTACATTTTTTGGTTAAAATAATTCGCTTTCAAAGTAATGCACAACTACACTAATATTTTTTTTGTTTGTTGTGTAGCATTACGTCATAACGTCTACGACTTTTGTAGAAAAATAGTTTATTAATAATAATAAAGAAATGTTTCACAAATATATAATTAATTTACTTTTAAAAATAAATAATAATTTACTTAACGTTCCTATTAATTAATATAAAGAAATGAGAATGATAAGAATTTGTTCAAAAATGATTTCTATCCTCAAATCACATAACTATTTAAAATACACACATACACTTTATACCTTTTGCACGTTCGCTTTATACCTTTTGCCTTTTTATATTTAAATTGACGTCTACAATGAACCCACTGTAATATTGTAACATAGTGTTCTGGCTACGGTTTTTTTTCAATTTACCGACACGCGATCGCTATGATCTCTAGAACTCTAGTTCCACCTTACGTAGGTTCGTATACCTTTGTCAGGGATTTTCCCTTAATAAATCCTACTGTATGTTATCCCGGATAACTATGTAAAATAATAATTTTGTCACAATCTGTCCAGTAGATTACTCGTGATGTGACCACAGACAGACAGGCAAAGGAAAAGTTCTAAAATCTATATATCGATCCTATCGATTGACCTCTGTACCCACCCATCTTTTTTCTTTTCTTTTTATATTTACCAACTATACAAAATATTATATGAGTATATTTAAATTAAAACTCACATTAATATATTTCGCTTGTTCCCTTTTATTCAACGGCAAAACCGTTTCCCGTCTCTCTTGATATCTTTTGAAATCCAGATCACGCAACTCCTTAGTTACGTAGCGGTTATCGAAACGGGACCTTGTTTCGAACATGTGTTGATAATATTTAGCTCTGAAAAAACAGTAATTTAGTAGATTTGGCCGTAAAATGTACCCTTGGGAAATTATCAAATCAAGCTTTCGCTTCCTTCCGAGGCTTGTGTTATGGAGACCTTAGTTAACTTTAAATACATACATTATTATAAATATAAACGCGCATAACGGAGTAAAAACATTCGTGTTTATCATACAAATGATTCAACCCCAGTCAATAAAGTCCCAGTGGGATTCGAACCCGTGACCGCAAGCAAGGTCACTAAAGTAGGATCACAAATTGAGTAAAAAAACACGAATGACTGTGTCGGAATGAGTATAGTCGAAACTATGGATAGAAACAATTTATCGTATTTTTTCAATCATGTGCGCTAACTAACGCCCACTAACGCTTCTTTAGTAAGATCAAAGAGTATAATAATATAGTAAGTAAGATGAACTAAAATGTCCAAGACTTCGAGAGTATCATTTAAAATGTATTCAAAATAATTATTCCATAAAAGTGAATATTGCCTTGACAAACCTTAAGGTATTACATTTAACTCTTTTTTGTAACCTCATCTTTTCCTTCTCGCCTTTTTTAGAATTTGATCTAAAACTAAGTCTCAGTATAATCAATATCTCTAAATAGAGGAGGCTATGCAGTAAGAATATATTTTGGATTTGAAGCCCTTTGTATCGTTCCACTGTTGGGCATAAGCCTCCCTACAAAAGTTCGTTACGAGGGGGAGTATTTAATATATTTACCTAAATATTATAAGAAGTAAAAACAAGCTGGTAACACAAGAGCTCCACGACAACCACGTGAGTAAGTGATCAGCTCTTTTTCTGATTTCAGTAACTAGACCCCCGGCTATTTGGTTGACAGAGCCAGTGTTATCGCCACTGAATACACGAGTATGATGGAATTCAACATTTATAAACAACATTCTTTCGATCCGAGTAATAAAATTGCGGAGTTCTGAAATAAATCAATATGAATGATATTAGATAACATTTCAAAATGTTATTTCGTTTAAGTGCGTCCTTAGTTAAGTTAGTACTTAGGTACGCGCTTTTAGTTAACATTTTCTTGGTTTTTTTGTTGCGCTGAACTCAATTATTTTCTTTTCACCTAATTTACTCTTTAATAACATTGACTATGCGCTAGTGATAATCCCGTCAAAATCGGACAAGCCATTTCGGAGATTACCCGGTATAAACAGAAACCCAGAAGGACAGACAGATACACAGATATGTTTAAATTTTTCTTTTCCTTTCATTATCTAATTTGATATTTATACGTCGAACAGTTATTGAACTTTCTTTTATATATATACATACATATTATAGATTATTATAAAAATCTTACTTCTTTTCAATGTTGCAGAAAACGAAGCAGTAGCGCAATCGGCAACAACACACACAGAATCGAACCCAACTGAATCACATATACTCTTAGCTTTATCCGACATATTATTACTTAGTTGTGACACATTTCCTAATCTTTTTTTGCAATTAGACATTCCTCTAGAAACAGCTGTTAGGCAATGATTGTATGGAATACCAAACTTTTTGTTGCATATATCCGCTACCGAACTTAACCACGCGTAAGATGACTGGATGAAATCACCTGAAAATATGGTAAAATAAGGTTGTGTTACGCCGGCTCTTCTTAGCAGAAAATACAATTTAAATTATTTAATAAAGTATGTTTTTGATACGATATAATTATTTCTATAGATAAAGTGTTGTAAGTATGCTAATTATAATGAAATTAATAATAATTATTGTGCAGTTTGATCGTTCACTTTAACTTTAATTCTCATTTTAAAAATTTACTTGTCTAAATAAGGCAATCCTGTATAAAATGAGAGAGCTTTATTCTTGACTTTTATTGTATTCAGAGGTAAATATGATTGTAAAAAATTGTATAAGCTGTTATGGTGACATATTTCGTTCTTATATATTTTGGGTGTTCAATATAGCAGATTATTACTTTTATGGAATAATTAATTAGCAGATAGACCGGTGTGAAGTGGCAGCTATGCTGTCGCGTTTCGTCCGGTGAGTGAGAGTCCGGGATCCTCTGCCTTCGTTACCCCCTCCCTCCCACTTCCCTCCCTCCTCCATCCCTCCCTTTCCTGAAAGGCCGGCAACGCATCTGCAAGCCAGGCTTGCAGATGTCCATGGGCGGAGGTGATCACTTCCCATCAGGTGAGCCTCCTGCCCGTTTGCCCCCTTTTTACCATAAAAAAAAAGATAAAGTTGGAGACTGGAGAAAGCTAGCTGCTAATATAAAGTAACAAAGTGTAGAGATCAAAACACATTTCCTAACTGAAAAATTTTCAGTTTATATCACTTTTTTAGCAAGTATTAAGACTAAAGATCTAACAGAAAGAGTTAGGCAGTAAAACGTGTATATCAAGGCCATATTCTTGAGTCATGCGACGTCAAATTCACTGGAACGAGCAAATAACCGTTGTGCAATTAACTGCTAATCGATATTCGACGTCGAAAATGCCACTGTAAATACTATTTGTATTTTCATGGAAAATATAAAAACTTTAAGCTTTGCTTTCTACTTGATATATTGTAGAAGTTTTTTTCGATTGGTTTATATTGATTTTTGATTTTCGCATCCATACATATCCATATAATTACTATCAGTAATTAGAAAAGAAAAAAAGAGAGCAGTAGATGAAGAAGAAAAAGATTATCTTTCATTCAGAACTACTTCTAGAGAATGAAGAAAAAAAATCTTTAACACCTAAACTGAGAATAACTAACAGGTTTTAATAAAATTAAATCAAAAGGCTCTATCTTTATACATACCCATACTAATAACAAAAACACTTATTTTCGACACAATTTTATTCATTTCGGACGAGACCCAATGTAATTTATCCACAATTAACTTTATGGAGTGTTTCATCGAGTTATATGGCTTCTTCACTGTCTCTCTTATTTGTCGGACGCTGGCTTTTATTTGCTCCTGCAGACAACGTTAAATAATGTAGTTTAATGTAGTACAAAATAATGACGTTTAAATAATAATGACATGTTCAGACCACGCAAGATGTCGCATATCTTGTTTTCAATACATTATTTGTCTTCTATTAGTGATGACGACTGTAGCTTTGCTAAGTAAAAGAAGCATCTAATTCCACCGAATATTTTGAGGTATTTCTTAAAATTAAGAAATAATCTATTTGTTACAAAAAAGATGAATTAAGTGTGCAAAGTTGAGCTAAAGCTCCTTTTTGAGGTCAGTAAGTAAATATTTACTTCGAAAACACCTCGAAAATATCTTTTGACCTGGATACGAGTATAAATTATTAGACACATGCTAAAACTTGAAAAGAAGTATATCTTGAAGTAAGTTTTATTACTTTTATTACTTTAAGATATAGTGATAATTCAATTATTATAATTAATAATTAAGATATAAAAATTTTCTTTAAAATCTAAGTAGACCTAATCATGACCTGTTAAAAATTTATCATTGTTAGTCACAAATCTTAGAATATTATTATATTTTTAAAATATTTTCGAACTTTAACATTCTTTTATAATAACTCTTTTAACCTAAAACCTCCCTTTTTAAAGTCGTTTTGCTAGATTCTAGCCTCCTCAATGTTAGGGAGATGGGGGAACAGGTGAGGAGAAGATGTGCGCCGCTTCTATCACTATTGAGGTTCAAAAGTTTTTATTTACTCATAGGTACTAAGCTTTGAAAGTGGAGCGGTTAAAGTTTTCAATATTGCTTTTCAATAACTTTACTGTGAAATTAGATACACACTATAACTACAGTATTATTATAGTTGTAAATTTGTTGTTATCTGCAAAGTTCCCAGACGCTTGTTAGTAGTTACTACGTACATTAACCTCCAGTTTGTATGAGCCTTTGCTAGGCTAAGTTCAAAACTTCCTGCAATGTGTTCTTTTCTAACACTTCCATCCGATTCTGATTAAACTTTCGCGATACGTACAAACAACTGTCAAGATATCCAACAGCGTTGTACTAATAATTTATGAAAAACAAGCACTGTAAACTCTTTATTATTTATTAACTAGCAAATCCGGCCCGCTTCGCTGGGCGTAAGTTATTTTTTTATAATTGCTATAATAAAATAAAAGTAGTCTAAGGTAATTCAATAATAAATAAATTCAATTCTCTTGTTAATGGCTTCAAAGCGTGCCAGTTGAACACAGATTATTAGTCTAAGGTATTCCTTATAACATTAGCTATCTGCCAGTGAAAGTCCCGTCAAAATCGATCCATCCGTTTCAGAGATTAATGTAATAAGCTCGAAGTTAAAAGGCATGAATACACTGAGTTTATTTTTATCACTCCTCTGACTTCTCAAATTCCAAAGGGTCAAAATTTTTGTGATTTTTTTTAATAACGTTTTGGGCTGATCCGGGACTCAACCTAGGACTTTATGGTCCACGTACTTATAAGCTAACTACGAAATCATCGAACATAACTGCATTGTAGCGATAAAAAGACATTTAGTATGAAAATATTGTATTGTATACTATATTCATGAGTTTTACGTCGTCGTCGGATGAGATCCAGCTTGTAATATCTACTCTAAAGCAATCTTAATGTTCGTTTAAAATTTAATGGAATGGAAGAGACATTTTTGTATCAAGAATATATTCTCGTACATTGGCGGTATTTTAGACGACGACGCGACGCCATTATAACATATACTAACAAACGTGTTAAAATTTTCGGTACGGAAGAATAAAGAATAAAATTTTCCAAAAAATTATGTGATAATTTATTAACTCCCCTCCCCTCCCACTTCCCTCCCTCCTCCATCCCTCCCTTTCCTGAAAGGCCGGCAACGCATCTGCAAGCCTGACTTGCAGATTTCCATGGGCGGAGGGGATCACTTCCCATCAGGTAAGCCTCCTGCCCGTTTGCCCCCTTTTTACCATAAAAAAAAAAGATTTAATTAGCCAGGGTAAGTGCCTTCACTAGGATTGAGCGCGAGCGAAGCCGTGGGTTCTGCTAGTAAATCTATACAAAAACTTAAGAAATTATATACTAAAGCCTTCCCCGAGATCCACTCTATCCATTGGTGAAAACATCATAAAAATCGGTGCAGTAGTTTTTGAGTTTATCGCGAACAGACAAACGCGGCGGAGGACTTTGTTTTATAATATTACGTAGGTTGTTGGTGCTGATTTGAAAATAAAATATTTTCTCAAAAAGTCAAGTTTACTCGAACGGCTTGCTCTTATTAACAGACTTTAAAAAATATAAAGTATTCACTATGCAATGACTAAGTAATACTATAACTACCTCAATGGTGTAGTGGCTAGGTCGTACGGCCGCACATCCGGAGGTCTTGGGTTCGAGTACGGGCCAAGTTTAGTTATTGAGTCTTTCTGTTTAGTAAGCCTCAGTAACAGGCCCAAAAAACAGCAGCTTAGTACCAACACGAGTTGAACAAGGTTCGTCTGAGACACAGGATATACCTAACTCTACCCACCAATCCAACTCCTTATCCGACGTCAAAATAGGATGAGATCATGCATTTCGTTGATTTATTTTATAAGTACAAGTACAATAAAATGAAAACTATTATATTTACCTGGTTACAAGCCATTGATTCCGTTAACACTTCGGAGTTTTTCAAAGTGTTTGTGGCAGGGCCGGTCAGTATCAAAACTAGGGCATAGCAGGTTAGAGTGTAACGACCGACGCGAGAGAACATTTGCGGTATAAGAAGAAACACCAAACATCTGAGGGTAAAAAATTATTTATTTACTGTGTATGTCGTAGGAGAAACTTATAATTAGTTTACGTTTTAGACACCTTTTAGAATTTTGAGTTTCGTTTAAAAATATCGATCAATCGACTTTTTCAGATTTCATATAGGAACTTTTCAATTTAAACTCTTTGGGCAATTCGAATCTGGAGTTAGAAGCATAGATAATTAATTAAATTCAAATTTCACTACTGACTATATTCACTTTAAATATAAGCTACTGCGAGAAATTTAATAACCGCTTCCAAGTTTTTTCTAGCAGATATGTTTATATCTACTTTTATTAATCTTTAATCAGATAAAGTTTATAATATTATTTTATTGTTCTAATGTACTTTAAGAACATCAAGTAAGGACGATCAATAGAATATTAATGTGTTGTATCAAGCAATAATAACTTATACCTACCTACTAATGATTTGAACATTGTTTTTGATTTGAAAGAAATGCCTACCTAAGGTACCTAATACAATGGTAGAAAGAGACCTTTAGAAACACAGATTTCTCTGTTACTAAAGGTCTCTATCTGGCTTTTTGGCTGTTTCTTATTCAGTAAATAACAAAAAGCCAAAAAGGTGACACTGCCTTTGTTTTGCCTATCTTTTGTATACACATTTACCAATATTAAATTACAAAAGATACGGACCCATCAAGCGAAGCCAGGGTTAAAGTCGCTACCTTTTAATTTTACCTACACTTATAGATAGTACTGCATAAGTAGTTAAAAATTGTCAATCAATATATTATGAGACATGAAAATCGGTTGATAAGTAACTGCCTAAGCCTGTATATAGTTTACCTTTCAGCGTAATAGCTTATAATGACCTTGCATAACAATAAAAATTAGTCAAGCGTGAGTCGGCATTTACAAAAGGTTCCATATTATAACACAATATTTTTTTGTGGATTGTGTTGAAAGAAGTCCGCTTCCTTCCTTATAAGTTCTCTTGACTGTTTTCTTTTTCTAACTCGACTCAGTCTTTTACTTAATTCATGAATAGATATTATGTATGTTCATATAATCATGTTACGTAAAAAGTTAGTAGGCTTACGTAAAGTAGGTAGTTATTTTAAAAGATAACTTTTATAATAACAAATATTTAATTAAGGAAGAAATTGTGCGAAAATAAAAGATATTATCTCCTGGCATAAGAAAATTATTATATACTCTGTGATAGTAGGTAGGTAACTATAATTCGCGTCATGTAAAAAGAACGCTGGCTGTCAAGTTGCGCAGAGACGATTTATAGGCCAATTTGGTGGTAAGAAGCGGGGTGTGGGACGTAGAGGCACGCTCCGCATGCTTTCCGGCTCGGTATTGGTCCGTCAGTTCAAAATACCATCGCGCACACTAAAGTTATTAATTACGAAATGGTTTTATACATATATAAAAAATAGAGAAAAATATTTTTGAACTATTTATAAAGAGAGAGTTCAATAATAATGCAGTTTATAATTTTTAAAAATATATTAAATTAATTAATTAAGTTTTTCTAAGTAAAGTAAACATTCTACACTGAATCAAACATATTTTATTAATTATTAGAATTCTATTTAATACATTCTATCTAATATATTTTTCAATGTACCTGACAATAACCAATATACGTCGGGAGCGAAAGGCTAGTTTAAAAATAAAAGAATAGACTTAGTAATTACGTGTGCGAATGTACCCATGCGTAAACACACCCCCCACCACTTTCTTCCAGCGTTCTTTTTACGTGACGCGAACTGTACTCTTATAGATGAAATACCCACGTATGGTTGTATATTTAGATATTATTTTTTAAGGTTTCCGATGTACTTTTAATAGCGGAAATATTCTTACAACGTACATTATATGCAAAATATAAACGGAACAATATAAAAGAAGTCTATAAAGATAATACAAACGGACGGAAGGGCAGAGGTATATTTTTCGGGTACGGAACTCAGTCAATAATCCAGGTGGTACACACTACCTAGGGGTACCTTTTAAAAATGTGAATGCATTAAAAATTTGTTTAATACTGCATTAAAATCATGCCTTTTCCAAAAAGTACGTGTAATTGTAGTCTATTCTACATAATCCTTAATATCTCCTTAGAACTTGACAGAAATTTTTTTCTGATAAAATTCGCTACATAAAAACAAACGTACTAAACAACTTTCATAATAGTACAAGGCTTCCAAAACACATTAGTCATACAAACACTATCCCTATATTTGGACTTATTGCAGCATATTAAACGATATAACGCTTTTTTATAGCCACATATTTTATTATACTAAAAACCTTTTCCCACTTTAATAGCGTCTGGTCGTACCGCAATAAAATTGAACGGTGATTTTATTTCTAGTACTTAAGGGAAGTCATGGCTGACACAAGAGTCTAGAAACAGTGTCATCGATAATATCTTCTAAAAGCGATTCACCCTGGCTTCATTCGATTTCGTTCGTTTTGATGGTTTGTATGGAATTTATATCTTCACTACATAGTATAGAACAAAGTCGCTTCCCGCTGTCTGTCTGTCCCTATGTAGGTATGCTTCGATCTTTAAAACTACGCCACAGATTTTGATGCGGTTTTTTTAATAGATAGTGATTTGAGTTGAAGAAAAACGTTTATATGCATAATACAGTTAGCGGAACCCGCGGCTTTTAATTAAAAATATCAAAAAAGAAGTTCCTGAGATTAGCGCGTTTAAAATAACAAACAATTTCTTTATAAAATAGTTGTATTTGGAGGAGATTGCAATCGTAGCAGTTATGTTTAGGTACCAAAATAGCTTTAATTTGTGTTGTCTGAAGTATGAAGAACCAACCTTCCTAAATATATGCAGTACCTACCTACGTACATAAATTATCAAGTTAAAACATTTACTTTAAAGAAGATTGTTCGTTTATATTTTTTACAATAAAATAAAATTACCTGATTCTCCAACTAAACGCCAGTCCTACTGTGAGTAACACTCCAATAATAGAACTCATAATCGTTGCATGCAGGAACGATATCGACAATTGGTACACAAAGAATATAAAGCAAAGGTATGCGAGCGCGATGCCGCCGACAAAACCAATTACGCTTTTGATAAACAAATTGGGAAATGCATGGTCTGATTTCAAATAAAAATATAAATTAGATACAGATGATCCGTCTGGAAATAATTTCTTTAATCTTCCTTTAACTCGGCTTTTTGTGTTATGACCATAAAATCGCCATTTTTGCTTTATAGTTTTTCGTGGAATTTCAGTTTTGGATGTAAGAAGCGAATTAATTTTTTCATTTTCATAATCTTGTCTGCATTTTTCTATTAATCTCGCCTTCCAAATTGAACTAAAGTATGCCATGTTTTACCCTTAAAAGAAAATACTGCGACGACATAAAAGCACTCGTGGTCCGTGGAAATGTTAATGATTATGGAAGAAATTTTTCTGCGAGAAAATATTAACATTTTCTATTATATATTTCATTTCGTTACCATATTACGGCAATAATATTTTTATACGGCAATATTGTTCAAATAATATTTGACAAGAAAAATAATAGGTAACATTTCTTTTTCTTTAGGAAATTTATAGTGGCCAGTTAGTTACATTTAGGTATATTTCTAGGTTATTCGTGGTTATACGCTTCATCAATGGAGTTTAACCATCAATGTGATTTTATATGTTAACTGCTAATTTGTTTAACTAAACTACCAGTGTGTCATAGGACATTTAAAGTGTTGTGCATATCTTAAAATAAGAAATGCAACATTCTAAAACAGCACAAGATGCTCAAGAGTGCATAATCTTAGAATTAAGTGCAGTTTGCCTTTATCTTTCAACAGGCGCACTGTTCCGAAATAAAATAAAAGTTAACACTAGTTTATAACATTTCAAATTATATACAAAAAAGAATCTATATTACTATCCCAAATATAGTCGTAAATTATGCAAACAGCATGTTAAACTGAACGCATCCCAACTATTAATAAGGATGTCATCCGTATAGAGTGAAATAAACTGAGAAGTTTATCTAATTAAAGGGTATTGACCACGAAACAAAAGCAATACTAAATGCATATCATTTATAGGCTTTACAACCTAACTAAGCCTTTTGGAAGTTCAATGACTGATTGAAAATTGTCAATAATAAAATTGAAATGTGCTTGCTCAGCCTGCTTGCGGATCTGCGCAGGGGGTTCATTCATAAAACATGCGCAGAACACTGCATTGCTACAAAATCAACTTCACTCTGTAGCCGCTCGGGATAGGTATCGGTGATATTGTCATTAATATTTAAATTAATAGTGATGCCACTGCGTTAAATCGAGCGATACTTGTTATTTAGTGAGCAATAACTGTGACAATGTTTAGATGATCTTCATGATATTAATACGTGAATATTAGTGTGTGGACCAATTCAGAATCCACAGAAAAAGTTACCGTAAGTGAATTATGCTTTTTGTCTTATCTATTTCAAGATTTCTTGCTTTTAAAATATTATGTTAATAGTTAATACAGTGTATAACAAAAGTTTAAAATTTATGGTTTATTTCAGCAATTGGTAATTTGGAATTAATTTACACTGCCAACGAAGTTACTTTGTTCACTAATACACAAAGAAAAAATATTCTGTATTTTATAATGATTGAGTTTTGAAAATAGTCTTCATTTAGCTTTTTATAATTTTAATTATGAACGCATTATTAAAAATCTGTGGTTATGTCTTGTATTTTAATTGTCAAAATTACCAGCTGTTTTGAAAAGTTGTTTTTTTTTTATTTTGTAGCTAAAATAGATATTTTCTAAATGAAATTTAATTAATTTTCATTATTTTAATATGGATTTTTGCAATTTTTATAAATGTTTGGAACAATTAGTTTCAGGTCAGTTAAATAAGACTGATAATTATAAAATACGTACTATCTATACACTGTATTTATAAAACAATAAATTGTTTATAGATATTAGATACTATTCGCTAGTTCATTTTAAATATCTTTTCTTCATTCAATATCCATTATTGTAAAGAATTAAAGGAATTAAATAAAGATATTGGTATATAGGATAAGATATTTAATCTATATTTAACTAAATGAATTTATAAGTTAATATAATAATAATGAAATATAATAATAATAAATATATAGCCTAATAAGGATACAAATTTATCTATTATTTTAAAGATAAACATACAAAAAGTTATTAATATGTTATGAATATTTAAAAATATTATTTTCGTCTTCTTTATATTTGTATACATGATACATAACAGTAGTAGTGGTCCGGTTTATATTGAAATTTCATATAAAAAAGAGAAATTTTCTGATAATAAATAATATATACTAATAACCTAATCAACATACCTAATATATTATATACATTATAAAGGCAACATATATCTTTTCTAAGGATTCAAATCCCTTGTGATGCACCTCAGAGTTTTTTAATTGTGAATCATTTACAATATTATTACCACTTGTCTTATTGTGATGGAAAAAATTATGAGGAACTCTGAGAGGTTCTAGCTAGTTTTTAGTTTCATGTGAAGTCGGTCAACCTGTACTAAGCCAGTGCTGTGGATTATGGATCCCAGTTATATTAAAAGTATACCAGTTGAGGGATGTAAAAACGGTGTTTATACCTAATTCTACCTCCTGTAGACCATGGACAACGAACAACCCCATCAAGAGTTGGTCAAATGTGTGGTGGTGGGAGACACAGCAGTGGGAAAAACCAGACTGATATGCGCACGCGCATGCAACAAACATGTATCTCTATCACAGCTGATGACTACACATGTGCCGACTGTGTGGGCAATTGATCAGTATCGAATTTATAAAGATGTAAGTAGGAATTGTTTACATATTATGTCCTTTTAAATAATTTTAAAGTAAATCAACACCGTATTACTTTCTGACAGCCACTTTCTCTAACATTGCTCAGATTCTGCTTGAAAAAAGGATTAGCTAGTTAATTGCTTTTGCTATTTTATATAAAAAAATGATAAAGGAAGCCTAAGTCTTGATAGTAAAGTACAGGCTAGTTCTCGCTTGAGGCAGATATTTATTAGACACAATATGTATAAATCTCGATAGGGAAGGATCTATCAATTGATCACTAGTTGTGCAATGTAAAGTGAAGATTGTCAACAACATAATTAAACCTTAAACGCTTAACTACTTCTGATCTGCTATCCAAACAAAGTTGGTACATTACTATGTAGACACATAAGAGTGTATATAAATCTTAAACTATAAATAAAATAAAAAATAAATATTAGAAATTACTTTTTACTTTAAAAATAATTGCATGTTTAATCCATAAGGAAGTGGGTACTAAGTAGAATTGCAGTTTAACACCCTATTTCTTTTTCTTAAATAAATGTGGGCTACATTTACTTTAACAGTTACTGTTTATAACACTCACTAATAGTGAAAGTCCCATCATAAACTGTCTAGCCGATTCAGAGATTAGTTGGAAGAAACAGACGGACAGACCAAATGATAAAATTGTTTTTTTTTTTCAGTACCATAGATAATTACATACTATGCATTTATGATAATTTTACAAACAAAAATTGTATAGATAAAGATACATTGTTATAGTCCCTGAGCATTGATTATACTAATACAACTAAGGGTTTAAACAAAATGATCATACCTATTTGTATGATACATTTTCATAATTAATATTGTATCTTTGAATGACTTCAATCGATTTAGGTCTTGGAACGATCGTGGGAAGTCGTAGACGGAGTGAATGTCTCATTAAGACTTTGGGATACTTTCGGTGATCACGAAAAAGATAGGAGATTCGCATATGGAAGGTAATGTATTATAATTTAGTGATTTACATAGTTTTACATACATATTTGTTGAGTTTAATTATAATCTATAATAATACTATAAAGCTGAAGAGTTTGTTTGGTTGAACGCGCTAATCTCAGGAACCATTGGTCTGAATTAAAAAATCCTTTTGATAATAGAATAGTCTGTTTATCGAGGACTGCTATAAATTATATATGTGGCTCAGTTGGCAGTGATTTTCTGTGCCAGTGGTCGCGGGTTCGAGTCCCGCTGGGGGCATTGATTTGTTGAGCACGAATGTTTGTTCTCCAGTCATGGGTTTAACACCCATATTTATATTATGTATGTATTTAAAAAATTATATGTGTAGTATATTAACTATCTGGTATCAATAATACAAGCCTCGTAGTTTACCACAGAACTAGATGGCGCTGATGTAAAAAAAATGTCCCAACATATTTATTTATATTATTATATTACATCACGCTACGACCAATGGTAGCGGACCATGAATGAAAAGTGTTGCAAAAACGGGAAGAGCGGGCGTTAGTTCTGCGAGGTACCATACCGCGCGAATCAGAAAGAATTTTGTTACTGAGGCTTACGTAACAGAAAGACTCGATAACTAACTTGGCCCGACCCGGGACTCGAACCCAGGACCTCTCGGTGTGCGACCGTACACGCTAGCTACTACACCACCTAGGCAGCCACTTATAAACTGTTACTCACAGGCATTTTTAAGTCTCGGATAATATACGAAAGTGCTTATCAATATAATATAACTATTATTATATAATTCATCGTAACACGAAGCACTTGTATGACTTATATGACTTTTTACAGATCCGACGTTGTGTTGTTATGTTTCTCAATAACTAATCCGATTTCATTGAGAAACTGTGGAGCCATGTGGTATCCTGAAATACGGTAAGTAGATGCTTAGTTTTATTCTTAGTAAAAAGTGACTCAGTTTGCTCGGATTCGTTCCTTAGATACCTTTTTTATAGGTCATCATCATCCCTTTTTTTTTAATGTCCCACTGCTGGGCACGGGCTTCCCTCAGTACGAGGGGATCAGGCCATAGACCGCGCTGGCCTAGTGCGAGTTGGCGGACTTCACATGCCTTTCAAAAACTTGTTAGGTTTTTTCAGACATGCAGGTTTCCTCACGATGTTTTCTTTCACCGTAAGACAAGTGGTAATCATGATATAAATGATTCGCACATGAAAATATCAGAGGTGCGAGACTCGGATTTGAACACGCATCACTCGGTTATCCAAGCGACGCGTTACCGCTGGGCTACCACTGTCAATAATTGTAATTAATTCATTATAGGTGCGACAGTAAAATTCTATAGGTTGACCAGGATAAGCAACTATCATCATACTAAACATCAAAATCTGTCCAGTTTTCTCATAATGCGTTTCTAAACAGACATACAAATTCTAAAAACTATAGAAAGATAAATTCGGCCTCTGAATTGCTAATCTATACTAATATTATAAAGCTGAAGAGTTTGTTTGTTTTTTTGTTTGGTTGAACGCGATAATCTCAGGAACTACTGGTTCGAATTGAAAAATTCTTTTTGTGTTAGATAGTCCGTTTATCGAGGAAGGCTATAGGCTATATTACATCACGCTACGATCAATAGGAGTACAGTATAGAGACTAGATTTTCAGCCTTTAGAACGCGAGTGGAGCCGCGGGAAAGGTAACTACTACTTCAGTAACGAGACATATGGCTTTGCTCTAACTCTGCTTTAAGACGGGAGAGTCCACGGCCAAGTTCCCAACTCCGGTTATTTCAATTGCCTAAGCGAAACATTCTATATTTACATATTTGGCCTGGATAGCGACTCGAACCCAGGACCTTCGCCTGCGCAAATACACAATTTAACCACTAGACCACTAACTTTTATCAACATAATAATATTATTTTCGTTATTATAGACGATTTTGTCCAAACACACCTATTTTACTCGTGGGATGTAAAAACGATCTCCGCTATATGTACAGAGATGAGACTTATTTAAACTATTGCAAGGATAGAAGCCCGTTCATTAGGTAAGCTGTTCATATTCTTATATATGAAACAAATTTTCTTAAAGCATTAGTTACAATATAAAGATATTTTTTTTATTTCATAATGTTTTGAACACAAAAATGAAAATTTGTGATGTTTTACTATATTTTAAATTATGAATGTACTGCTTTTTATTTAACTCTTTTTTACTATTTACCTATCTATGTCGAGTATTTGAGAATTCTAAAATATTATCATTTAGATTTTTTACTTCTAATTTCAACACTTATGAACCTATTAAATAATAAAAGTAGCATTAAAATCGGCAAAACAATTTTTCATACATAAAAAAAAAAGCTATAAAGCCAACCCTTTTTGAAGTCGGTCAATCGAACAACAGTATAACAACGGATTTTCTGTTCGAATAAACAGAGCTCCAAGGAAAAGTGATCTAGTAATGCCAGATCAAGGGCGTGCGTTAGCGCATGAGTTCGGAATATATTATTATGAAACGTCAGTATTCACGTATTACGGTGTGAATGAAGTTTTTGAGAACGCAATACGAGCCGCCCTTATTGCAAGGCGACAGCAGAGGTTTTGGATGACCAATCTCAAAAGAGTCCAAAGGCCGCTCTTACAGGTGAATGATTTGTGTATTCATTCACTGTCGTTCATTCATCATTCATTCGTTTGTTTACTTTTTGTTTTGTGCCTTTATTGTATTGGTTCGTGCTGGATGGTCAATTTTAAATTGTTCGTTGTGACTAGTGAATGATTTGTGTTTTCATTCACTTCGTTCATTCGTCGTTTATTTAATCGCTTATGTTGTTTTGGTTTACGCCTTTCCAGTATTACATTAATGACAAAACTTCCATCATTTAGCTTATTAATTTGTTTTGTTTGGTGGATTTGCTATTTAATTAACTCTGTGATCTTAGGTTTGTGTTTTTAATAATTCCAGTTTATTGTGATTGTTTATCTCTATTTGTTAAATATCGGGATATATAAAAAAAGTATGTGAGAAATTATAAGTAGTTTTTAAAAAAAATAATTATTTAGCTTCTTAAAACCTATACCGTCGTACATTCTTAATGAATTTGGAGTTTAAATATTAAATTGTATTAAATGTTAATGTTTTTTTTATAATTTATTCATCCATCCATCCATCCATTCATTCATTTATTTAAGATTCTTTTAATAAACAAGCTTTCATTTTCAGCATATCTGTTATATTATACGTTACATGGTATTTGCTTGTCTTTGTCTTTTTTGGCGTGATTTTAGATTAGTCAATATATGTATATAAACTCTTTCTCTCTCTCTTTCTTTCATCATAAACGCTCATATAAATTATACTGATTTTGTAAAATGAATATCAAAATGCAATCGCATGCAAATGAAAATATAAAATTAACTTTAACTAATTGTTTCAGGCCCCTTTTAGGCCACCAAGACCGCTAGAACCAGAAGTGGTGATAGCGAATAGTGCATTCTTGGAAAATATGACTTGTTTATTACGACAACAGGTGACTAATAATAATTAATGAGATAAGTTATTAATGAATTGTTTTATTGATTTCTCTGAGATAGTCAGAGATACCAAGTTTTTAAGTATTTTATTGTTTTATATACTCTACTTCTTTTCTTTTCTTTGTCTATCTATCTAACTACCCAACTTCTCGTATCTACCCGTCCATCTAATCATCAAAACCTTCTATTCATCTGTCGAAGTCCAACTATCCAATTTTATCCTTTACTCCGCAATAATAAGATAAATTCTCACATTAAAAAGTGCCCTATATTAATTTCTTTCTTTCTTTTCATCTTTTTTTTTCCTTCTAAATTATTAGTTGACCTGAACAACCACCTATCATAAATATAAATTTAATCAATATTTTTTTCGGATTTTTTTCTTTAATCTGCCTTTCCATGTGTCCATCGGCACAGAAGTCAGTGAACCACCTAAATTTAACAGTAACCTATTATAAATAAAATTATCTTTTCGGATTTTGTCGCGGATTTATTTAGATTTTTGGTTCCCGACGTTTTGAATGCTTTACAGCAATCATGGTCACGGGAGAGACTAAGGTATTTGACGTCTCAGGGAGTTATACACTTGTAATAGAATAGAATCTATCCACTAGAATTGCGGTTTATAATGTCAAATATTTACGTAAACCTTAAAAAAGTAACCAGACGACACGTTTGGCTCAGTTGGTAGTGACCCTACCTTCTACGCCACCGACCGGGGGTTCCAGTCCCGCTGGGGGCATTCATTTGTTGAGCACAAATGTTTGTACTCCAGTCATGGGTGTTAATATTTATATTGTATTGTATATATTTATATTAATGTATGTATTTAAAAATTTATATGTGTAGTATATCAACTATCTGGTATCCGTAACAGAAGCCTCGTAGCTTACCACGGAACTAGATAGTGCTGTGTGTAATAATGACCTAACATATTATTATTAACTTTTCTATCGGTAGTACTTCACGGATATGGTGATAATATGCGGGGCGAAGGGCTTTCCGGTGCACAGGTTCGTGATGGCGGCCGCTTGCGAGGCTTTCCACCGACTGCTGACCACGGACTGTGTCAGTCTGTCTGCTGAGCTGGCGAGGAGTTCCAGTGAAAGTAGCATGGTAAGGGGTTATATGTTTTTACGTGTGTGTGTGCATATTGTATGTATATATAGATATGTATATTCATCATCATCAGCCCAGCCCAGCCGCGAGCAAAGCCGCGGGTTCGGTTCCACTAGTTATATTTTATGTATAATTGCTTACAGGTGAGCAGTATGGGAGAAGCTACCGCCGGCGAGTTCAATGAAGACACTGAATACCTTATAAGGCAAGATCAAGCGAAACAAATGAAGTGAGTGCCTCAATTCGATTATTAATGAACTAGAATTTTAGTATTTTTGATATTAATTAAAATGGCAGCTTTTAGCTAATGTACGCGTACATAAATTTACATTTACTTAATACTAGAGTCATATAGACAAAAATTCTACTATAGATTTGGCCTCTGTAATTATAATAATGACCATTTCTTTACAACGATATAACTCAACTCTTAACTAAAATATTGCTTAGATAATAGATATCGTGTTCAAAGAAATGCTTTCAATGAGTAGGTTATTGCGTTGAAGATTTTACAAATTTTAAATAATACATTATTATCATGTTTGTTCTCCAGTCATGGGTGTTTATATTTATTTAATATGTATGTATTTAAAGTTATATAATATGAGTAGTGTATTAATTATCCGTAACATAAGCCTCGTAGGATATATATAGATGGCGCTGTGTGTAATAATGTTACAACATATTTATTATTGTTTCAGAGTACTAGATCATATAAAACGTCGTTCGTCCTGCCAAATTTTGCCGCTCAGTGACAGTTGTAAGAAGCCACCGGATTTATACAGAGAAGTAAATCATCCTGCGATCATCTCTATACGAGTGGTTAAGGTGTGTATGCTAGTTTGTATGTGTGAGAGAATTTTTATAATGTTTACTAGAATTTTCGAATTTATTTGACAGTCTAAAACATTGTTTCCGACATTTCATATCCTATATACAGTTAAGGGAGAGTTAAAGGGGAAACTAATAAAATAAAAAAAATAAAATAATCATTAAGAAATTCCAAAAAGAATTTTATTTTTTAGATGATGATTAAGTACCTTAAAGTAAGAATCGAACTATCAATACTTTCTTAGGTTTACGCGTATACTTAGACTTGACAAATTGTATATTAAACCTTCCTCGAGAAAAAATCTATTCATTGGTTAAAACAACATGAAAATCGGTGCTGAAGTTTTTGAGTTTATCGCAAACAGACGCGGCGGAGGACTTTGTTTTTATAATATCTAGTGATATAGTAGCAATCCAAAATTTTGAGCTATGCCACTATTGTCGCTACAAACATGCTTCAAACAGTGTTAACTAACAATAATTCCAGTGTGACAAAATCCAACACGCCACATCTCGAACCCAAACAATAGTGACGATGAGCAAACTCATATCTCAGAACGTGATGCAAGAGATCATTAACTTCGCGTACTCCGGTGTTATGGACAGCGGCGCTTTCAAACAACAGGTTGGTATTTTTGCTTGGTGGCAAAATGGCTTGTCGTATTTGCCTATAGGTTTTGGATTTTAATGTGATTTTATGCTAGAAGTCTAGATTTAATGGAAAAACTATAGACTATATTTGAACAAAATATTTTGAATTGGACTTGGTTCTGGAGATTAGAATGTTTTAACATTTTTAATTTTATAATATTATGGAAAGACAATAAAGATCACGAAATACACGAATGTTCATAATATGACTTGTAAATAATATAGTTTTAATAGATAGTAGCAATGCAAAATTTTGTGTTATGTCACTATTGAATTGTCCACAAGAAAAAAACAATTGACTATTTAATATGTACTAAATTAGTCGTTTAGAATAAACTATTCAATTTTAATTTAGTCTAGTATTTGTTATGATTCAATAGATATCATAAATATCTCAATATAAGATAAATTTCTTACTTAGTCTCCAAAAATAAAGTCTAACAGAACTAAATTTTCACATTCCAATAGTCTAGACTCCAGTCAATATCTAGCAAAAAACTTTTTTTTAATTTCTTTTAGTCACAATATAATCCAAAAGCCCGCTTCGTTTATATTTAAATACTTTATTATTATTAACTTTGATGATATCTTCTGCCGCTTATATACAGCTTGTAGACATTTTTATCTATACCCTATTGCTATTTCTAAACCTGTATTAATATTCTATGTAATAATTATAATATTAAATAAAGATATATAATAATAAATGAATAATGTCTTCTGCAGTCCGCTGCTATTGGATTACTACTGGTAACTGTCATTATAATAAATAAGTCACGTTCATAATTAGTATTAATTTATCATTATTATTATTATTTATTAATTATTAATAAAATGTTTAATATTGTATTTAGGTGCCACATTTTATCTTATATCGTATTCGCTGTTCACAAAGGCTTCCTTTCTACAATTCATTGCACATGTCTTAATATATTATTATTTTGTTTACAATTTCAACGCACGCGCATATTCTATCAATCCATATTTCATTACTTTTATAATGTACCTTCAATTTTTCTTCTGAGAAAAGTTTTTCTACTAAAACTATTTATATTAGATCTATGTAGAAAAAGTAAGAATTGGCTGTAAAATCGTTAATATGAAATTTCGTTTTTACAAATACAAGTAAAAAATAATAATAAACATAAATATATAGTTAAAAGTTATAAATTACTAGTTAAAATACTTTTAAAAAAGTAAAAAAGACAAATGTCCACAGAAAAAATCTTTATATAGCGCCAAAAATGTTCTTAAAGTAACCCAAAACTTTCATCATAATCAAATCAACGTATAGACGACAAACATACAAAAAATCATTATTATTTATATAAAATAATATCATGTTTTTTTCAATTCACAATGGTTGACAGGAAATACGTCAGGCAGCCGAATTACTCGGCTTTCACGAACTGACGAAGCTCAGCCAGTTCATACTCGACCAGCATTTGCTCTTCGATAAGGGGTTTATGCATCAGTTTCATTCTGTAAGTTATTTTGTCACTTAATTTACACTTATATTGATAATTATTTCTTTATGTTTTGAAGACTAGTGTGGATTTCTAAAAGATAAGATTTTTTCAGTTGACAGTTGACAATGGTAGCCCAGCGGTAACGCGCTCGCTTTGATAACCGAGTGATGCGGGTTCAAATCTGGGTCTCGCACCTCTACTATTTTTATGTGCGAATCATTTATATCATGATTACCACTTGTCTTACGGTGAAGGAAAACATCGTGAGGAAACCGGAATGTATGAGAAAACCTAGCAAGTTTTCGAAAGACATGTGAAGTCCGCCAACTCGCACTAGGCCAGCGCGGTGGACTATGGCCTGATGCCCCTCGTACTGAGGGAGGCCCGTGCCCAGCAGTGGGACGTTGAAAAGGGCTGATAATTATGAAGATTTTTCTTGTAATAAAAGTAACCTATATGATGACCCGGAAAACCAGTTATCATCATACCCAATTTCATCAAATTATGTACAGTTGTTTTCTCTTACAGACAAACAGACAAAACTTCTAAAAACTATAGTTTTGGTCTTTTAATAAGATTTTTCAAAAAATATTTAAGCTATAGATTTGACTCAGTTGCAATTTTATTATATGTGTGGATATAACATAAGAAATCACATAATAACTACTAAATATAGACACTACACTCAAATTTATATTTTAGTATAGAATTAAAAAGGGATAAATGTGGCACAACTTAAAAATGTGAATCTTAAAGTCATATTAAGTCTATTAATTAATAATATTAACAAAAAATTACATATTATAATCTATATACTATTATATTAATTATATTAACGTTATGTAAATATTAAATAAATAAATAAATTTAATTTTATTATATGTGAGGATATAACATAAGAAATCACATAATAACTACTAAATACAGACACTACACTCAAATTTATATTTTAGTATAGAATTAAATAGGGATAAATGTGGCACAACTTAAAAATGTGAATCTTAGTCATATTAAGTCTATTAATTAATAATATTAACAAAAAATTACATATTATAATCTATATACTATTATATTAATTATATTAACGTTATGTAAATATTAAATAAATAAATAAATTTAATTATTTTATATAATATTTATGGCATAAATATTTTTTTCCCATAAAGCCATTGCCCCAAAGACTGAGAGACATGTACGTGGAACGCAATCTGTTCTCGGACGTGACATTTGACTTAGACGATGGCATCCACCACGCACATCGCGCCGTGCTCATGGCGAGGTGCGACCCCATGAAGGCCATGTTCCAGGGGCACTTTAGGGAGAGCACTTCTAGAGTGGTGAGTAGGGATGATATATTATGTAATATAATCGTTTAGAAGCTAGAAATAACTAAAATATCTAATAAATAAAAATAATTTAAAAATATAATGTAGGCTCCAAAGAAATAGTTCTCAAGAATACTCCTCCAGTAGGAAAATAATAGTGGGAATATAGTATTTTTAAAAAGTTACTAAAAATTGTATGTGCATAAAGTTTTTCATTAAAATATAATAATGTTATAATTACAGACGTGGAGTCTGTAAAGCTATCAAATTGTTTTAACTTTTCTATCGTTGACGGAAGCTAATTTAATTATGAAAAAAAGTCATTTTGAAAAATTTACTAAATCCAGATAAAAATATATATCGTATGAACAATACGAAATAAAATGCCTAAAATTAGTAATTATACTGTATTATGAAAAAACATTTTTCCATTATATACCTCTTTTCTTCTTTCTCTTTCTCACTTTCAGATATCCTTCCCAGGCGTAAAGATGTACGCGTTCCACATTTTCTTATGCTACATTTACTCCGACAAAATACCTCCAGTTGAACCGATCAGGTGTTTGGAACTACTCGAACTGGCGAACAGACTGTGTATGAATAGACTGGTCAATCTGGTGGAAGCCAGGGTCATAGATACTCTTCAGCATCAGGACAGGTAAGAAAAAAAACTTTATTTTTATTGACTTTACCCTAATCTTTACTAATGTTATAAAGCTGAAGAGTTTGTTTATTTGTTTGTTTGGTTGAACGCGCTAATGTCAGGAACTACTAGTCCGAATTGAAAAAATATTTTTGTGTTGGATAGTCCGTTTATAGAGGAAGACTATAGGCTATATTACATCACGCTACGACCAATAGGAGCGGAGCATTAATGAAAAGTGTTGCATAAATGGGAGAAAAATATTTCTTTTGAATTTCAGCTGCCTCTCAAACCCTACCTCTCAAATTTCAGATAACTATTGATAATCTTTCACAATAAGAAGCTATAAAAGCTATTTTTTATTTTGATTACTCCCAATATTGTCTTTTTTCGCCCGGGTTTATCATAAAATAAAAAAATGTAAACAAAATCTGAAGCATAATTTAATGTTGGTATTGTAAAAATAACGTAATAATAAATAGGAATTCTAAAAAAAATTAAAGACAAGAGACAGATGCGTCCAAGCTCTTTATAATATTGTGATTACTTTGGATAGTGAGTTTTAGTAATTAAAATTTTTTTTTTTCAGGCTTGGAGAAGATGATCAAGTTGTGGAAATTGCACTATCTCTGTTAGAACCTGTTAAAGTAAGTAATATTACATACTATAATATATTTTTTATGTTCAATCTTAATTCGTTTTTAATTTTAATTAATTTATTAGAATACTATGTAGTAATATTTTAGACAGCGGTAGCTCAGTGGTAATGCGCTCGATTGGAAGTGTCGAGTGATGCTGGCTCAAATCCAGTGTCCGAATCATTTCTAATATGATTACCACTCGTTTTACGGTAAGGAAAAACATCGTGAGGAAACCTGCATTTCTGAGAGAACCTAGCAAGTTTTCGAAAGACTCGTAAAGTCCATTAAAACGCACTTGGTCAGCGTGGTGGACTGATCCCCCGAGTATTGAAGGGAAACCCGTGCCAAGCAGTAGGACTAACGGTTAATAAGTGCTAAATATAATCTAATATCACGTTGTTTGTTCGCGATGGACTCCTAAACTACTTAACCGATTTTAATAAAATTTGCACACCGTGTGCAGTTTGATCCAACTTGAAAGATAGGATAGCTTACATCTTAATTTATAGTAGCAATATTATTTTATATCAAATTAAATGTTCATTATACGACTAGTGTGTAGTTATCGGTTAGTTCTATAAAATCCTAATAGGTGGCGGTTTGGCATCCAGATATGCGGTAGATGGCACCGTATTTATATTTCTAGACTATTGATGGCGCGTGGTCAAAATATAAATAAAAACCGTTTAATTTATTTTAACTTACGCCCAGCGAAGCGAACCGGGTTTGCTAACAAATCAACAAACAAATCGACAAACAAATCAACAAACAAATCGACAAACAAATCGACAAACAAATCGACAAACAAATCGACAAACAAATCAACAAATAAATAAATATACAAATGGTATTAGTACTCAGTTAACATTATAAGATATTTTTTTCTGTTAACTTATTAAATTATTGTTAGATTGATGTTGTAATAATTAGAGGTGGGTGAAACTGCTATATATTGATAAAGAGTTATAAGAATACGCTATTTTAAAAATGCCCATTATTTTATACGCTATAATATATTTATTTATACTTATACATAGTGATTACATTCTCTTTATTGTGGTCATATTATATGAAATAAAAATAAATTAAAAAATATAAATAAATAGCCTATAAAAAGCCGTTGCGCCCCACCTCTAAATTAATTATTCAAAATATACTTAGAGAGTTGAAATTTAAATGTGTTAATTGAGAACTTGTTATAAAGTTGTGCTCCTTCAAATGTAATATCCCTCTTAGCATAGTTTGTCCTAGTTTTAGGGTGAATATATTATATCATTCATATCACTACATAGTATAAAACAAAGTCGCTTTCTTTGTCCCTATATCCATATGTACGCTTAAATCTTTAAAACTACGCAACGGATTTTGATGCGGTTTTGTTTAATAGATAGAGTGATTCAAGAGGAAGGTTTATATACATAACTAGCAGATCCCGCGGCTTTGCCTGTGCTAAATTTAGGGAAGAGCCCGAGCGAAGCGTGGGCGAGTCTCTAGTTTAATATACTTGACGACACGTTTAGCTCAGTTGGTAGTGACCCTACCTTATGTAATTAATAATACCTATGGGCATTCATTTGTTGAGCACGAATGTTTGTTCTCCAGTCATGGGTGTTAATATTAATATTTTGTATGTATTTAAAAATTTATATGTGTAGTATATCAACTATCTGGTATCCGTAACACAAGCCTCGTAGCTTACCACGGAACTAGATGGCGCTGTTGTAAAAAATTTCCCAACATATTTATTTATTTATTTTATTTATAAAAACCTGTCTGTCTATTCGCACAGCTCCACAACGCACACAACCTGTCAGAGTGGTGCACGTGGCGGCTGTGCGGCGCGTACGACCGCGTGTGTCGCGCAAGACACCTCAGCGCCGCCTCGCGAGACTACCTCGCAGACAACAGATGGCCGCCCGTCTGGTATGTTGCACTATTTACATAGCCTACACAGCCGACAACACTATTAATAACATAGATGATGACACTATTAGTATCATAGGTGACAACACTATCGATACCATGGACGGTTACATTATTAAATCATAGGTGCCATGGATGACAATTAGTACAATACATGATTGATGACACTATTAGTATACTAGATGACAACACTATAAGTACCATACATGTTAACACTATATTACAAACATAGGCGACTACACTATTAATATCATAGATGACAACACTATTAGTACAAGACATGATTGATGCGACTATTAGTATCCTAGATGACGACACTATCATTTTCATAGGTGACAAAATTATGAATACGATAAGTGATAACACTATTAGTACCATAAATGACAACATAAAGTACCATAGATGACGACACTATGAGTATCATGAATGACAACACTATCAATATCATGAATGGTGGCACTATTTATATCATAGGTGACTACACTATTAATACCATAGATGACAACACTATTAGTACAATACATGATTGACGCTACTATTATTTCCGTGACATAGATGACAAAATTATAAATACGATAAATGATAACACTATTAGTACCATAAATAACAATACTATAAGTTCTATACATGATAACACTATTAATACAATATATGACTACGCAAAGTACCATAGATGACGACACTATGAGTATCATGGATGACAACTCAACTAGTGCCATAGATTAATTGAATTGCAACTTGATTAGTTTCATTGATGACAACACTATTTCTACCACATCACTAACATTGGTGAAAAAACTATTATTTTTGAAATATCCTTTATATTGTCCCCTGATTTTTTTGCGTGCGAATCTTTTTCAACATGTAAAGGAAAGTATTCTGAAAGGTCTGTGAGTACATAAGTGGTAAAAAAATATGACATGCAGTCTGTCAAAAAAGTAATGAAAAGAATGTTTTGGGAACTACTGCTTTTCCTAATACTGGCAACACTGAATAATTATCAGACAAAGAACCTCCCCTGTCACATCGTAACTTTGTGGTTGATGTTTTACAAAATTTTTGTGATATTTGAGTTTTTCGTGTGAACGTTTGGCGTTTAGAGACAAAAAATGAATTAGTAAATATTATTTTATAAAAAAAGTGTATCAATACCTTTCAGCCGAAATTTATAGACATACCATATAAATATTGGTGGCGCCCTCCTTTTTTTCATGACTTTCTTGACAGACTGTAGAATATATACATAATAAATTCTATTGTTATTACTTAGTGCATTATATTCCCTTTTTTACCAGGTACGTGAAGGAGTTCGACTATTACCAGAAATGCGTAACGGAGCAGTCCAAAGAGCTGAAGGAGATCAGACCAAACACATCGCTGCAAGCGAACCAACAGACTGGCTGCTTATGTTTCTCCAGTACGTATTCAATATTTCAGGATATATGTACATTGTATTAGTCATTTAAAGCTTACTTTGGACCAGCGGACGTAGGTTCGAATCCTTTTTGGGGCGTTCATTTGTGTGAGCACAAATGTTTGTACTCATGTCGTTTGGTATTTGTATTTAAAATATGTATTGTATTTGGGGTTATATGTGTTCAACTATTTTGTGTCCATGACAAGTCTCTCAAGCGTTGGATGGCGTTGTGTATAACATATTATATAACAATGTCGAAACATATTTTTATACACACATACATATTTATATTTAGTTCATATTTCTTTGTGTATTTATTATTAATTTTGATTACAAATCTTTAAATTAATGGAAAATACAAAAAAATACATAGATATAGTAATAAAGTTGATAATAATAATAATAATTATAACTAACTACCAGGCAAAGTGCGTCGCGAGAGCGTGCCGGCGGACGCGAGCACGGCGCTGTGCCGCAGCGAGCCGCAGCAGCCGCCGCTCTGACATCTGCCTTACTGGAGGTAACACACACATACATACATACATACATACATACATACATACATACATACATACACATACATACATACACATACATACATACATACATACATACATACACATAACATACAAACATACATACATGCATACATATATACATACATACATACACACATACATACATACATACATACATACACACTCACATATATACATAGTTAATACATTCATACACATACACACATACACATTAATAATGTTCTCTCCGACCGATTCCGGCTATGGCGGCCAATCTAATTGAGGACGACGCGACACGTGCTCTGTCTCTGTCTGTTACTGAGGCTTACTAAACAGAAATACTCAATTACTGGCTTGGCCTGACCCGGGACTCGAACCCAGGACCTCTCAATGTATGATCGTACATGCTAGCCACTAATACACCTCAGAGCTGGGAGTAGGCTACTCTTCAATACAAGGAGATCAAGCCATATTCATACTGGACTAGTCGTAGTCGGGTAGATTGAGCATTTCTTCGAAAGCTTGTCAGGTTCTTGGAGTCTGGGGCCATGCATATTTTCTCACGATGTTTTCCTTCATCGTTATGCTAAAAATAATAATAATAATAAAGTTGTACTTATTCTATACATGCAAAAAAAACATAGAATTAATAATTCTAATGTAACAAATTATCACAATAATAATAAATAGTAATATTTATACTCAATTAAAGATAAATATTTAACATTTCATAATAAAAGACAGTGGTAACCCAGTGGTAACACGCTAACTTGGATATCCAAGTGATGCGGGTTCAAATCCGGGTCTCGCACCTCTGATATTTTCATGTGCAAATCTTTTCTTTTCTATCATGATTACCACTTGTCTTATGGTGAAGGAAAACATCGTGATGAAAACTGCATGTCTGAAGAAACCTAGCAAGTTTTTGAAAGACATGTAAAGTCCGCCAACTCGCACTAGGCCTGCGCGGTGGACTATGGCCTGATCCCCTCTTGTTGATGGGAGGCCCGTGCCCAGCAGTGGGACGTTAAAAAGGACTGAATATAATTAAAAAAATAACATTTAATGGAATAGTAAACAAATCTGTTCAGCACGAATGTTTGCACTCCAGTCATGGGTGTTAATATTTATGTTATGATATGTATGTATTTAAAATTTATATATGTAGTATATCAACCATCTGGTATCCGTAACACAAGCGTCGTAGCTTACCACAGAACTAGATGGCGCTGTTGTAATAATGTTCCAACATATTTATTTATTTTATTTATTATATGTTTTCCGCAGATCGCTGCGTTTTGCGGTTCTCCTGCCGGTTTCGATGTGCTTCATGAGCACGATACTGACTATTCTCATACTGTTCCACATTTATACTTAAACGAAATATGGGCATTATTTCATGCACAATGTCAAAGACTATATTGTCTTTTGAGTCTATTCACACTCGTCTATGTATCTATGGTTTTATAATTGAATATATCGTTTAATAATAAATTATTTGATTATATTTAAACGGTATTAATTAAACTTTTTTTATCTGGCAACTTTTTTTCTATAATGTCAATTTGGCTCGAAGCTGTGGTTTTGGGGAAATTATCACGGTATAGTTGAGCCAAGAGTGTGAGGAAGTTAAATATTTTAGAACGATATGTCTAAATTATGCGACTCAAAGAAATTGCAAGGAAGGAAATGAAGATTGACTGGCTTTTAAAAAACACTTTTGTGGCCAATATCGATATAAGCTTCTACTAAGATTTGGTATTATAATAATGTCGTTTGTATTTGCAAATATTATTATATGTTAACTAATTTCTTTATATAATAATATTTTCAATTACTAGCGAATGGTAGAAATTGTAAGGAAATAGTAGGAATTGGTAGAAAAGTATTAATTCGTATGGCAATGTAAGATATATCACAAGCCGTGTTCTTTTTTTAAATTTAAAAAAGGAATTTTCAAAAAATATTAATTTTAAACATGGTATTATTTTATTTCGCGTAATTCAATAATCATATTATGTTAATTCGAGCCATTAAACAGTATATTTTACTAAATATCCATTTTTAGTAAACATTTAAAATAAATGTGATAAACTACCACCATTTAATGTATGCAAGTTATATTTATAACTTGTACTTTTTAATAATATGTATTTTATATATTATTCATAAAATAAGCTTAATAATGGTCTATAGCTTTATAAAATTGCATAATAAGTTATAATTTCGACGATGTCATAGTAAGTTGACCGAATTTTAAACTACAAACTGCACTATTTCCACTATCTTATACCTCACACAAAATTTGGTTTTTAAATAAAAATACTACTTACAAATTACAATAACAACTAAATTTTCATTTCGACTCTAAAAATCATTGTACTTATAATATGCAGGCTTAAATAATATGATAAATCTACTCGTACAACCAACCAGTGTCGATCATTTCTGAGACAAAAAAATGTAGTAGGATGAAACCCTGAGGAAAAGTTGTAGATCTTTTTATTACTTACATCTTTGTCATTCAACTGTTTTCCATAGGACTTGTGGTTTTGCCGGAATTCGAGATAAGCCACCCCCACCCCCTCCCACTTCCCGACCTCAGATCGCCCGTGAATTATTTTTCCTTTCATTTTTGTTATGTTCTCTTCCTTCTCCAATAGGTTTCATCCTATTATATTTATTTACACTTTTTACAATTTTCAACGGTTTTAGCCCCGTAATAAATGGAATAAACAAATTGGACATGAAATTTAATTAGTTTAAAAGTTGAAAATAAAAAATATCGAAGATTCAAAGTTATACTCAAATATAACCTATATTTAACAAAAAAGTATAACATGTTATTATTTAAAAAAAACATGTAATCTAACAGACATAAATAAAAAAATTACACTCAATGTCAAATTAAAATAGGGTAATTTATTATGTAATCTTTAATATGTAAAGTATTTCGTTCCATTCTATATTTTTTTTCTGATTTTTCTTCAAAGATTCTAGATTGTCATCTGATTTAAGTTCAATATTAAACCAACCATCTAACGAATCATCAAAAAATACTGTATTGAAAATTTCGATCCACTAAAACTCTAAGCCCCCTATCATAATATACACTTTATACATTTTAAATTTAAATACTCTATTTACACAAGTCATATTTTTGTACGCCATTTATTCATATTTCATCATAGTTCTTAAATTACAATAGGAATAAAAAAAATGCATTCAGCACGAATAAATTGTAACAAATTTAGTTTGTTAGCTGACAACACTGCAAATATCAAAATACTGTTTTTTTTTTCATAAATGAAATTTAAAATAATTAAAATAAGTTTATATTTTTAACTATACCGTGTAATTGTGATTAATGTATTATTTATTATTAATCATATAGTCAACTAAAATATATAAATAATTTTGTGTAATAATAATATTATTGTATAGATGGACGACATCTCACTTATCAGTATATGAAATGCAATACCGCTTAGTATATAAGTATATCTTATATTAAACTTTTACATTAATTATATACTTTTGTATGTGCTTGTACGTTTGAATTAAATATTTTGTAAATAAATATATAATTTATATAGTTTGCTGTAAGCTGTAGCTGAATACGAGTAGTCTGTGATAGGTCAATATCAGATCTGTGATTAGAAAATTGTTGACATTTGAATACTAAAGACGTAAGCTTATAATCTGTGGTAACTAAGTATAATTGTCAATAATGACTGTCATTAAATTCTAGATTAACCTCTAGAAAGGGACAAAGCGTGCGTGCTGCCAATACCTGTCTTTTATTCCAATTTAAATTTAATTATTTATTTATTATATATTAATAAATATATTATAATGGAATGTTAAATAGAATATTCGTTATGTCTCTGTTGCAGCATTCTGCCATTTTTTACTGACGGCTGGCAAATAAACGCTCAGTCTGTTCTCAATTCAATTCTCTTGTTAATGGTTTCAAAGCGTGCCAGTTGAGCACAGATTATTTCGCCAATGTCACGTAGAAAGTCTGTTCTTAGTCTGTCTATATTCATTTTTATATCTGTCAATTTTGACAGCCTTTAAGACTTATTAATACTTAATAGTCCATTCATTTTGTATTATTTTAATTTTTTTTAATTAGTTATGTCTTTTTTAATTTCATATTAGGTAAAGGCTTACTTAGTTACCACATATTATAGATGTTCGATGATGCATGAGATTTGATTGTTATAGTAATTATAATTTAGTGTATTAAATAGATTTAAGTATATTATTGAATTCGTGATTATGTAAAATGTATGTAGTCTCATTTGCCCGATAGTGTATTTTAATATTGATGAATCTGTATCATGAAAAATAATTAATTTTAAAATATGTAGATGTCAGTGTTCAATCTTTGTTTCAGTTTTGTACACGCACAATTCTAAAATACTATGTATAAAACAACATATTATTCTTCTATTTATATATTTCAGTTCTAATATTATTTCTTTTAATATTCATACAAATTAAAGGGCTTATTACACTACTCAATATCAAGACAGTCTTACTAAGATTTAGCGTAGTGTAATAAGAGTAAGCAAGTTAGTCTGTCCGGTGTCTTCCCATGACACCGCGCCAGTTGACAACGTCACCGGCTACGTACGCCTTGTAAATGAGTTTGCATGCGGTATTACGAGCAGTGTGATAGCGTGCTTGTCTTATTACACTTTAAAACAGTTCTAATTAGACTGTCTTAATACTGAATAGCGTAATAGGCTCTTACAGTTCTCGAGGCATAAGCTCAGCTTTGCATTTGTGTGAGGGCAGTGTACGGATAGGCACGACGATATGGATAGACGATGCGAGATTGGTTTAAACCTGTTTTAACTGGTTTTTGATGCGCGGCTATTGGCTTTTAGCTATCACTCACACAAATGCAAAGCTGAGCTTATGCCTTAAGAACAACCCAAAATCCGAGTATTTAAAAGTATTTTAAGTTAATCTTGTAATGTTTAGATCTAACACACAAAAGATGGCGCTGTATATATTTACAAATTATTTCAAATCTGCTACACCATAGACGTAGACACTATTTTATAAGTAAATTTACGACTTCTAAGAATTCGAATTTCGAAGTACAAAATCACAAAATATCCTCTTCACTATAGATTTGCAGCGTTGCACATTATTACCCCGTGTCAGTATTGCTGTGAAAACAAAAATCATCACTGGTAATGAGGTTTGAATGGAAAGGAGTATTTATTTGTATCTGTATTTATAATTTTTTAATTTCCCAGTTAGGCCTCCCTTTAAAACGAGGGTTATCAGGTCATAGTCCACCACGCAAGACAAGTGCGGGTTCGCGGACTTCACGTCTTTTGAAAACTCGTTAAGTTCTATCTACTTTTCCGGAAAACAAGTGGTAATTCATTCATTTCTAACATGGAATTGATTCACACATTAAAATATCAGAGGTGCGAAACCCGGATTTGAACCAGCTTCATTTGGTTACTCAAATGATCGCGTTACTACTGGGCTACCTGTCTCTCAGATTAAATTTTTTTTAAAGCAATAAACTCCTTTATACGTACTGTCTTATAAAATAAAAGCGAAACCGTTGCACCATATCTGTAGAGCAAACCATAAAGTATTCTAATAAAAAGAAATACCAATAATAATGTGCAATCGCTTCTAACGTACATTTCAGTCACACTAATAGCTGCGTAAAAAGTCTGTTCTATTTTCTTACACTTTACTGAGTAAAAAATCATGTTTGATCTCATTGACAGTGCACTGACAAGCAGGGTTACTCATTAGGCTCTCTTTAGACGAAACCATATATTTTAAATGATATTAAATTTTTACTATTTTACAATCGAATAATAGAATTCTTACTTCAATAGTGTCAGGTTTAATTAGATTCATTATTACAAGAATGTGTGACATAGTTATTTTATCATGATATCGTCAATGGTTTTATTTTAATGTCAAATAGTTTCCTTCTATTAAAGGGAAAGATGGAGTAATTTGCAAGTACCTACTAAAGTTTTCTTAGTAATAGCTCATGTTAACTTCAGTCACGTTAAGGGACAGCACTATTTTAAGTTAAGAACCATTTAAACAAAATTATTAAATACTTAAGCTTTTCAGTATTTTTTTTTTAATTTTGAGGAATTGATCTTGGACTTATATTTTTAATTTGAATTATCCCCACAAAACTTTATCACGTTACATGTTGTGTTTATTCCATGTAATACTCACCTACTACAAGGCCACCTTTTTGAAGACGACATATAAAATTGACTTGCAAAATATAGTAAAATTAAATGTATTCTACTCTAACTTCACAGAATGACATTTAAAATTACCGCCAAAAATGACGTTATTTACAATAGTAATTTACAAATCAATGTATGGTTTCGCTAGAGTTATTAAAGTTGCTTCAATTACTAGTGTAAGAGTCTGGTGAAGAACAAATTTCAGTAGATAATTAAATAGGAATTGTAGTTTATAGGTCAGAAACAAAACCTAAATAATTGGATTTGTGTATAAGCACTAGAATTTAACATAAGTCCTAGTTGAGCACATATTATCTACTGAAATATTGTTCTAAAGCTAATTTAGTCCTCTAGCTTAGGCGCCCTAGTATTCTAGTGCATAATTAAAGTACCTAATGTATTTTGCCAATCTTCACTGTCGGTCAGACAATCTGCCATTTTTTTACGTACCCTTAGATTTTAATAAGTGTAATAAATCTATGTGTAATGGAAAGCTTTTGTTTTATTAAAGAAATCACATTCATTCACATATTAAAATTTTACCTTTTTTCAACAAAATTCATATTGATTTGATTGATTGAGTTCCTATTTAAGGAATAATTTCATAGTGCCAAAAGGGTTGTAATTTATTTTTCAAATCAGAAGCAGACTAGTAATTAAAATTCATCTCCAGATGCAGTTGTACAATTTAGACTTTTTCAGGTACACATTTTGAGAACTAATATATTATATTTATTCACAAGTTAGGTAATACTAGAAATAAATCTATTAAAAATAAAACTAATACTAGAGTTGTTATTGTTTTTAATATGCAGTATAGGATAAGGAATGCAAATACAACTGATAATTGGTCTTCCTTTGATAAGGTCAATTCTTGTACTAGATGTTTCATAACAGTTTGGTAAAAGAAATAACTTAATATTTTAAGTAATCTTTGTTGGAGCTGTGACATTAAAACAATTTAATGTGTAAGATATTCATATTATTTTCTAATACATTATTTAATAAACTTTAGACTTAAATCTAACTTATTCTAACTTATAAAGGATGACCGAGCAGTTTGATTTCACTTTTAACTTCATCATACAAGTCTTTGTAGTCTTCATGTTCTTTGACCAGTACCATAATGCATCCCCTCATAGTGCCCATTGCTGAACCAATATCCTTACGACTAGGAGTGTAACAGTATGGAACATCTTTTTCTTCACAAACAGCGGGTAAATGACACATAATTTCTATTGGAGATATATCACCAGCAAATACTACAATCCTGAAAAGATTAAAACAATAGGTATTCATGTCTTTAAAAAACAAATTAAAAAGAAAAAATTTGTTTGAAATTTGATAACGATAATAATAAATTGACAATAATAACATAAAAAAATTTTCCAAAATCTTTTTTTACTTATAAACATGAACAGTAATTTATTTAAATTGATGACTTATATTTAAAGTATAAAATATAAGTAAACCGTCATAACCTCAAAGCCGCTTACCCTTTTTCGCCGAGACGTAACTGTTTCTGAACAATCTTCAGGCCATTCCTAATAAAGTTTTTATGACTGCTGGATTTCTTGATTAGTTTATATATCTTTTTACTGAGTTTCTTCGGAGCCATAGGCTTAGCAATAACACTGCAATGTTCTACTTTGTCATCATAAGTTTGAGGTTCCGTCTTTATGCTAACATCGCCTTTTTCTTCTTGTTCCACGGGTTCTTGTTTCACTTTACCCATTTTGTTTGATAATTTTATTTATTTTAGTCAAATGATGATAGTAAATAGAATTCTAACCCACGTGCGTAAATAGCGTGCACAACATTAAATTGACATTTGACATTGACATTTGTTTTTTGACGCAGTTTAAAAAAAATACTATGATGTAGGACAGGTATAGAGTTGAGGCTTTTACGGAGAACTAATGATACGGACTATAAATAAATAGGATTATAATTTCTATAATTATATAGAGTTATATATGTAATTCACGAAGGAGAATGTCTTTTTGTTCCGTTAGTTAGTATAATTGACTTGTCTTACGTAAACTTACGTAAATGTCAAGTGTTTATTAAGATCAGTTTAGTATTTTTAAACCAATTTACCTATCTTTAAACAATAAAAGATATTAAATATCGTCTAGTATACAAATATATAATAGGGGTTGGGTTTACAATCGCTTGGCAGGAATTATTGGGTGAAACTTATATATATGGTAGGTGTTTATTCACTGATCACAATAATAACACTTACAACACAAGGTAATTCATATTTTTAGAGAAAATTAATTAAAACTTAATGTGAGAGAGAAGGATAACAATAGGATTTTGTATATGTCAGACGAAGACGTAAGATCATTATGTCAAAAATATGTCGAATTACTTAAATGTCATTGTCAACTATCCTAACGCCGCCATATTTAGTTCTGCGTTTATATGGACATGTGTGAAAGTTCTTTCATCGTAAATAACATTTTTTTTTCGACTTGGACAACATAGGTTCAGAAGGTTTATCTTAATTTTTTTTCGTTCTTTCTAGGTAGGTTAGGTTAGGTTAGATATATGACCACAATACACGCGAGCGAAGCGAGCGTGCCGCGGCGGCGGCCTGAGTGCTACATTCAAAATTTATTTTCTCATGAAGTATGAATTACCTTGTAATGGGAGTAATATAGGGATAATAGGGAGCATCTCCCCTACCAATTCACTCCCTCCCACTATCATCGTCCTGCCAAGCGATTGTAAACTGCTACCTATAATAGTATATAAATATCAGTTATAGACCCTTAAATTTTAAGAATTCCGTTTGCTTTCATATTTACGTAAAAACTTTAACTAAACCTATTTTATAATATGAACTACTTGCTATAAATGTTAATAGACTGTGTAAATTTTGTTAAACCCTATTATATCCTTGTTACGATATGATAAGTTGATTAAATTATAATCATGATACAAAATCACAGTATTCTAATAAATAAAAACTCGGTAAACATTTAAAAGGACTATTTAAATGTCAATGTCACAAAGATATCCGTTACCATGGTAACGTTGTTAGGTCAACAAATAATTTTGAACACGCAAACATTGTGCTTATTCATGTTCTAAATCATTAAATAATGTCAAACTAAGTTCAACAAACATTATTCGTCCTTTAATCTAGTCATCTATAAAATATGGTAAGTCTTTACACCTTTATTGTACTATAATTATTTTTAAATCGAACGGTAAAACTGTTTTAAGTTCAATTTTAACTATTTTTTAGGGTTTGCTAAGTATTCTTAAGAAATTGCGTTCTGGGTCAGAGAGGGAGTTACGTTTGCTGTTGCTTGGTTTAGACAATGCGGGTAAAACTACGCTATTGAGACAGTTAGCTGCGGAAGACATATCGCATATCACTCCAACTGCGGGCTTTAATATAAAATCTGTTTTGTCCAATGGATTTAAGTTGAATGTTTGGGATATTGGTGGTCAGAGAAAGATAAGGCCGTACTGGCGGAATTATTTCGAGAATACTGACATTTTGGTATGTACTTTACACAAATTAAAAAACTTTTTTATTTTTCTAATAAGAAAAACTTTTTTCTTTCTTATTCACAATTTTTAAAGTAGAGTATACTGTATACTCTAAAAAATATTATCTGTTTACAATAAGAATTTTTTATATTTACAGATCTACGTAGTGGACTGTTCTGATCATCATAGACTTGAAGAAACAAGCTTGGAACTGGCAGAACTATTACAAGATGAGAAATTGCGGGCTGTTCCATTATTAGTATATGCAAATAAACAGGATTTAGCTGCAGGTAAAGATATTTTATTTTTAAATGATGGACCCTTAATATTTTTTAAATTTAATTATGTATGTTAAAATTTAAAAGTTTATTTCGTTTATTTAATAATAATTTTTAGTTTTTGTCTAATATATAAATGATTATGTTGTGTCACTGAGTTTGTGGTGTGTACTTCTTCGAAAGGGCTTAACCAATTTTAATTGGTAGTTTATGTTTGGTAGGTAGGAGAATAGTTCACTACATATTTTTCACCCTTACTTAAATAAATATTATATTTCAGCATTACCAGCTAGTGAAGTCGCTCAGCATCTCGGACTACATTTAATTAGAGATCGCACTTGGCAGATACAAGCATGTGTAGCAACAGATGGGACGGGAGTAAAGGTATGATGTATAAATATAGATTTATTTAAAAGTACATTAATAAAAATTTAAAGTTTTAAATACAAAATTGTGTTTTGATGCCATGTTATTATTTTTTAAATTAGATTGTTATCCTGTTCTTCTATGTTATATCCAATCTCATCATCATCCTATAGCCTTCCTTGATAAACGGACTATCCAACAAAAAAAGAATTTTTCAATTTGACAGGGCTGGGCACCGTTAAACGAATAATTAACTCGTTAATCGCTAATCCGTTACTTAAAAAAGTTAACTTCGTTAAACGTTAAAGCGTTACATTTCGGAAGATTTAACGTTAATCGTTAATCCGTTAACACATGATTAAAATTGCATTGTAAACATCATTGCGCTTATGACCTACCTACTTATAAAATCTGTTTGTTTGGGTTTTGCGACTGAAAATCTTGAAAAGTTGTCGACTTACCGAACTTACATGTCAGAACGCGTTTTTCACGTTCGTGGCGTTGTGGTGCGGCAAGGCGCTTGGTAAATAGTGGGTATTGGATTAACGATTAACGGACTTGAGAAAATGTAACGGAAGTTAACGATTCCGTTAACATTTTTTTAAGTTAACTTAAAAGTTAATCGTTAACCTAAATGTTAACTTCGTTAATTAACGGATTAACGAGTTAATGCCCAGCTATGAATTTGGACCAGTAATTCCTGAGATTCACTAATCTAACCCAACAAACAAACTCTTCAGCTATATAATTTTAGTATAAATTTGTTTGTTAGTCTTTTGAAAACTCAAAAAGAGCCAGACCAATTCGAATAGTTCTTTTTTTATAATGGAATGGTTTAAGTATATGTTATTTTTTCTATTCCATACTAAGTGTTAAAACATAGTGAGTCACTTGTTATAATATGTACATTAGTTTCATTTATTATGAACATTCATTCTTAAGACTATCAGACATCAGCATGTATGTAAATATTATATCTACTTGGTAATATACCCATTAAGTTAACTTCATTTTTCAGGAAGGAATGGAGTGGGTCTGCAAGAACATATCAGCTAAAAAGTAGCAGTAACTACTTTATTTAACTTTATAGGAGTAAAATAAGTTATTAGTTATTACATACTAATATATCATAATAATAAGATATTCTAAATAACACCAATTAACAAAATATTGCAAGTTATGTACTATTAATAATTTTAAAGCCTTAAAAAATATTAAGGTAAATGGATCTCAAAACACAAATATTTAATTTTAATTGGCCTTAATTATTATTAGTCCAAAATATATTAATTAATATATTTTTTTATTTCTAACGGACAAACAATTTATTATACTACATATTATATAGATATACATTGTAATAGTGCCTTTTGAACTTTATGAGTAATGACTTACTAAGTATAATTCGCGTCATGTAAAAAGAACGCTGGCTGTCAAGTTGCACAGAGGCGATTTATCGGCCAATTTGGTGGTAAGACGCGGGGCGCGGGACGTCAAGGCATGCGTCGCATGCTTTCCGGCTTGCTATTGGTTCGTCAGTTCAAAATACCATCGTGCACATAAAAGTTATTAATTACGAAATGGTTTTATATAAAAAATATAGAAAAATATTTGTGACGTATATTGTTTTATGAAGAGAGAGTCTGTTGACTGTTAATAATGCAGTTAAAATATATATTAACCGAATAAATTTAATTTTTTGTAATTAGATTAAGCATTCTACATTGAATCTAACATATTTTGTGAATTAATAGAATTCTATTTAATAACGTTCTATCTAATATATTTTAAAATGTACCTAACAATGACCAATATACGTCGCGAGCGAAAGGCTAGTTCAAAAATAAAAGAATAGGCTTAGTAATTTTGTGTGAGAATGTACCGATGCGCAAACACACCCCCCACCACTTTCCTCCAGCGTTCTTTTTACGTGACGCGAACTGTAATAATATTTATATCACTATTCACTACATATTATAAAACAAAGTCCTCCGCCGCGTCTGTCTCTTTGTCTGTTCGCAAGAAACTCAAATTGGAGTTTGCGATAGTTAGAGAACAATCTTACACAAATACGGTATTATTCCTTATTATTTTGAATAAGTTAGAAGGTTTAAGCATTTCATGCACATTATTTTACTCTTTTATACCATATAATTTAAATGAATATCTTAGGAGTAATCAACATGACAGACAGACATACAAATAGATAAACGTTAAAGTGTTAATTCTTGTTACTATACTTTCTTTCTTATACTAGTACTTATATATTATGATATAATATTAAAGATGGAGTAGAAGACAGTGATTGAAGCCTAATATGGTATTAAAATTAAGATGTTTACACCACAATTTGTCTAGGAAAAAATACTTTTACTATTAAATTATTATAATGAATACATATATGCATTTAAAACAATATGTTTTTGTTCACTGTTTTCGCCAATGGACTGAATGGTTCTCGAGAAAGGTTTTAGTATAAATATAACTAGTGGAGACCGCGGCTTTGCTCGCGCGAAATTGAAGCTATTGAATCGTGCAATTGTATACAGATAACCAAAAATAAATCATGTAATTTAATTTTTTTCAAAGAAATAGGTAGGGTATATAGGTATTTAAATGATTTATATGTTTTTCTTTTTCTTCGAGCTTCATTTGTCTTTATTTTTGTAAATTCTCTCTAAATAATATTAAATAAAGTTTGTTTTAAGTTATTGTAATTTTAAAATATTTTTGCTCAGAATTCTTTATTTTTATAACATTAACGCACATTTTAGTAATTAATTAGATCTATCTTCCAATGTATTTGAATTATTGAAATAAAACACGTGTTATGAAGAGATTTTTATTTATTTAACTACATATTGCCTTATTAAGACTAAATTATATATTAAGTTATTTATATAGTGTAAAGTTGTGGAAATATAGTGTTTTTTTAATGGAAATGAATAGAAAAAAGAAAGAAAACAGATGTTGCAAAATAATTACAAAAGTATTTTCAATTTTAGCACCATTACCAGCAAATACATCTAAATAATAATATCAGTCGTACTTAATTATATATTTCATATTTATATTTTAAATTGTTAGTCAACCATATTGTTTTTTTTATTTACTTTTAATATTTTATTATCAGTATTTCATTAAATTCAAGTCTTTAATGTGAGATTTTAATCAAACATTTATATTTTACACAATAGTTGTTTGTAGTATCTTAATATGAATAAAACTATAAATAAGTAAAATTTTCAAAATTAAGTACAATTACTATTAGATATTTTAAATTAAAATAATTTGGTAATAAATAATGTATATTTTCTTAAATAATAATAATTTTAATTGATTTTTATCTAATAAATGCAATTATCATGAAAATTAACATGTATCTATAAAGAAATTCATTTTTCATTAATTATTATGAATACTTTATTTTCACATAATTTAAATACGTATTTTTTAACTTATTCAAATAATAGGTAATAATAAATTAAAAAGTAATCATTGAATAAATTTTGTTTAAATTACAGTCTAGATACCTCTTATTTTTATATTATATTAGGTAAGTAAATAATATTTCAAATAAATATTTTTTATTATAAATTATGTAATAATTATTCCATTATCTACTACATAATAGAATAAATATAACTTTTTAGTATTTTTATTAACTTACAAATGGTTTTCAAATGGAATGTTATAATTTACAAGTACTTTACTAAATAATAATACTCTAATCTACATAAATTCAATATTTTTTACTACTAAATTATTTAATAATTAATTTTTTTTATTTAAAATATATGTAATAAATTATTTAATTATTTTTTATTGTAAAATGCAAAATAAAAATATATAAATTAAACTAATTATTCTAGAAATTATTATGTATAGGAAATTGCAATTAATATGATTAAATTATAATTATGTATGTTTATAATTCATTGTGGTATACCTCTGTAGTGACTTTTAGTTCGTGTTCGTGGAACGACGCGCAGTCAGCGGGGTATTTTGCCTGAAAAAAATAGTAGTAGTAAGTAATCAGCCTTTTTTATAGTCTCTTTTTATAGTCTTTCTATAGTCTCCATTCAATACAAGGGGGATCAGGCCATTATAGTCCACCACGTTGGGCGGACTTCACATGTCTTTCGAAAACTTGCTATGTTCTCTCAGACGTGCAGGTTTCCTCACGATGTTTTCCTTCGCCGTAAGACAAGTGGTAATCATGTTAGAAATGATTCGCAAATGAAAATATCAGAACTGGATTTGAACCCGCATCACTCGGTTTCCCAAGCGAGCGTGTCACCACTGGGCTACCACTGCCTTTTGGAAAATAAATGGAATAAAAAATGGACAAGTGTGAGTACGCTGAGAGTTCCGTAGCTTGAATGAAATATTTTGTTTTATTTTTATTTTTTAACGCTTATTTGGGGTTTCTAAACCCTTTATATGTAGGTAATTCTAATACTAATTTCTAATATTTAATTTTTAATTTGACTACATGATTGTCTAACTCTAACCCATACTAATATTATAAAGCAGAAGAGTTTGTTTGTTTGTTTGGTTGAACGCACTAATCTCAGAAACTACTGATCTGATTTTGAAAAATTCTTTTTGTGTTGTATAGTCCGTTTATCGAGGAAGGCTATAGGCTATATTACATTATGCTACGACCACTAGGAGCGGAGCGTTAATGAAAAACGTTGCAAAAAAACGGGAGGTTTGTTTGTTAGTTCTGCGAGGTACCAATGTACCGCGCTACTCAGAAAAAATTGGTTTCCTGTCTTTAGAACGCGAGCGAAGCCGCGGGAAATGCTAGTGATCACTATCGCAATGTAGCTGTAATAAGTTTCGGGTAAAATATTTGTGATATACGGGCAGATATACATGATTTAATTATAATGGCACCGTTTTATCCATTTGGTTACGGAATCCTAAAAAAATATACATGAATATACTTCATAAATTCCGCTCCAATAAATGTTTTCTTGTCATTTTTTGCCAATCAAGACTAGTCGGAGCAATAAAAGTAGTAATTGAAGTTCGAGTTGGTATTCTATTTGCATGATAAGAATACATAATGTTTGGTTTTACTTCTATTTCTTTACACGCTCTATTTATTTTATTTTTAGTCTTATAATATACTAGCAAAACGCGCGGCTTCGCCCGCGTTAATTTTTTTAATCGCTACTAAACTTCATTCTTTTTCAACGGGTTGAAGATTCTCCAAAATTAATCCAGCTTTACCAACGGGGTTTTCTGTGATTTATTTAATTTTTTTATCCCGATGTTGTTTTTTACATGGGCACAGGAAAGAGTTAGGTTTTACTTTTAAATGTCTTAGTTATGAAGAACTAAGGATGTATATTTTCTTAGACATTATGAAAATAAGTGGAATTTCTATATTAGTGGTATCCCAGCGGTAACCAAATGATGCTTGTTCAAATCCGAATTTTGTACCCTTGATATTTTAACGTGCGTATGACACATACATTATTACAACTTGTCTTACCGTGAAGGAAAAAAATGTGAGAAAATCTGCATGTTCAGAGAAATTAACAAGCTTTCTAAAGACATTCAAGAAACACAACCGCACTTGTCCAGCGTGGACTATAGCCTGATCCCCCTCGCATTGAAGGAAGACCCACGTCGCCCAGCAGTGGAACTTAAAATAAGAATATAAATATAAACAATATAAGCATTATAGCTATTTTTTATTTTTTTTTATGGTACAAAGGGGGCAAACGGGCAGGAGGCTCACCTGATGGGAAGTGATCACCTCCACCCATGGACATCTGCAAGTTGCGTTGCCGGCCTTTCAGGAAATGGAGAGAGGGAGGAGAGAGGGAAGATGGAGGGAAGAGGGAGGGAGGAAGGGAGGGAGGATGGGGAGTGGGCCTCCCGGACTCTCACTCACCGGACGAAACGCGACAGCATAGCTGCCACTTCACGCCGGTCTTCTGTGAGAGAGTGGTACTAATGAACTATACGGGGCGTGCCGGCCCATTCGGCTGCTACCCGAAGGTAACAAGCATGGCACTACTACTATAAACATGGCACTACAAAAGCCATTTTATCGAGGCTTATACTTACTTCACAATTGACATCGTTCTGTATAGCGTTGTACAGATCCCAAAAGCCCTTTCCGTTCTGGTAGCTGAGTGCGGCGGACGCGGCAAGGCTACTTAGCTTAGTGAGACCTGCTTTAAAACCGGGAAGACCTGGAAAGTATGGAAGAAGGGTAAGCTTAAGGAAAACATTGAAATTTAAATTCAATTGCTTTTGAAAAAAATAAATATACTAAATTAAATAAATAAGCGAAAACTCAATCACCACGAAATATCGAAAACAGCTTAATGTATAAAGATGACATTTGGTAGTTTTTTTAGTTAGTAGATGTTCGCTTACAACAGATTTTGCGAAGGGTCGGATTAAGCAGTTCTAAGGGCTCTTACAAGTTTGTATGAAAGTCCTTAAATTTTTTTGCTGTTCAGCCACTCTTGACGTGATTGATAAACAAATATCACTTTAGCCATTAAACCTAAATAAAAGAAAAAAAGTTTCACTAACCCTGCTTATCACTGTCAGGGTGTCTATTAACTAGACACATAAGATGTTCTTGGCAGTGGGGATTCTGTAAAGAGTGTTTGTACGCGCGGTGTACTCGTAGTACCGGTTCGATCACCTCTAAGTTGAGGGTATCAGTCAGTCTGTCCGCTATGGCGTTGTAGTCTGAACGAGAAGCCAGGTTTTGGGATGCTGCCTTCGCCATGGTTAGGGTTTGCTGAAAAAGTTTAATGTTAAATGAGAAAACCAAAAAATTGGGAGAATTAGCTATAAACTTAATGGTGCTCCTAAACGGGCAATGTTTTGTCGCTGTAGAATGAAAACCTCGTATGTCCAGAAATCTAAACTTTACAGGAAACGAAAAAATGGTTCATTTTGTCAATGTTATTCAAACAAGAGGTTTTCGTTTTACTTCAAATTTGGCACTAGTAGTCATGTATTGGGTTTACGGTTTCGCCGTAATATACGTAATTTTCATTTGATTTTTACGGTTTGTGGCTGCAATATTGGCAACTAATTGCAGGACCATCACAAAAATATTGCAACAATGGCCGAGCAATATGTGGCTGGGCAGTGTGTTGCAATTATATTATTGTCAAGGTAACGTAACACCTGACAAAACAACAATAGCATAGAATATAGCTATTAATCACGGCGTCACTCACAGCAAACTTAAGACGTAGAAAAGGACACACTATGCCATAACAATAGAAAGCGACCGAAACAACAATAGGACTGGTAGAATGGTTTCGCAATATAGCAGCCAGGGCTGTACAGCAATATTGCACAATGCAGCTGGCAATATTGCAGTACTGTCCCGGCCACTGTATTGCAGCCACATATTGCAGAAAAATATTGCCAGTTTAGAAACACCTTTATACATTTCGAAATTATTCTAGAACCAAATATGCTGTCCATTATAAAGAAATTAATTTAGATATTTTCTTATAAGTAGCCCAGTTAATATGTGCTCGTATGAGAATCAGAGTGAAGCGCGTTCAATTCCCTGGTCTGATATTTAATGTAATAATCATTTCCAGTATAATTATTACTTATGGTGAAGGAAAAGTATCGTGAAGATACATGTTTGAAAGGTTGCCTTACGAGAATATTTTCTCATTATACACACATTTCGTTACTTATTTCTTACATTTACCGAAATTAAAATACTTAGAAATAAAATACCTAAATCTAAGTTTATAAATGCCAAATGAAAACCAATCTATTCACTTACTTTCATATATTCAATCGCAGGATTGACATATTCAGAGACATCTGTATCCATGTCGAAGAATTTCCTCGAAACGTAATTCGCTAACTTAGTGATTGATTTTTCGGGATTTTTCATATCAACGTGAATGTTTTTGGGAAGTCCCTGCGAGTCGAGGAAGCTATTTATTATGTATTGACCCGAAGATAAATACCTGGAAATAATATAATTACACTTAAACTTTTAACTTCCCATGATAAGTGTGCTCGGGTGCGTCCCTAAATATAATTTATTTTATAGGTATATAGATTTTCAGAAATGAAATATTTTCCCAAGTACAATTGCTTTTCTTATTTCTATGAAACTTTTACAGTCTTAATGGCTGTAGTTAGGTAATAATATTGGACTATAGTTAGGTTAGGAATTAATTATAATAATGTCATATTGATGTAACATATGAGGTATATAAATGATAATAATACTAGCGTTTGCCCGTGACTATACCAGTGGTATTTTGTGCTTATGCTGACAGTGGTAGCCCAGTGGTAGTACGTGGATAACCAAGTGCTGCGGGTTCAAATCCGGGTCTCGCACCTTTGATATTACATGTGTGAATCATTTCTAACATGATTACCACTTGTCTTAAGGTGAAGGAAAACATCATGAGGAAACCTGCATGTCTGATAGAACTTTCAGCTTAGTCAGTTTTCGAAAGACATGCTCATTCCGCCAACTCGCACTAGGCCAGCGCGGTGAATTATGGCCTGATTCCTCCTGAATTATTGAAGAGAGTCCCATACCCAAGCATATTTAATGAAATACAGTTTATATTTTTGAATGTAAAGTGTCGATACTAGAAAATGATATACGAAAGTTTTTGTAAACAAGTGTTAGCATCATCAGCATATATTGCGGTCGGTCGTATTTGGCAAGAGCTCGTAAGATTAGGGTGTCCCGAACATAGAATTTATGTAAGTGGTCTTTGAATTCCAATATGTGATATCTAGGGACATCTTATTTTTAGTACAATAAGCAACATTTTGTGAATAAATACGAATATTTCGATGGTTTTCGCGCAATTTTATACTTATTTAGCTTATATATTTCATTGTTGCTATATTCAATTATTATTACTTCTCTCTTTATGGCAATAATTACTAAGAACTAATTTCAAAACCATAATATAATGTTATCTTATTTACAAGTATCTTTGACGCAAAAGGGATGTTATAGGATTGGGGCGGTGCCCAAACGTATAAACCGATTTTAATTTAGTTTTGTTGTTTCAAAGGTGGCTTAATCGAAAGTGTTTTTATTTATAAATCAAGAAAACCAGCTAGTACTTTGATAGCTGTTAGCAGCTTAAATTTTATAATCTATTAGAAGCTTAGTATCTAATTATTTCAATAGCATTGCAACGATATAGTTACTTTTGCCTGATGCTGGAGCATCACCTGTAAACTGCAAGAAACTTACCTTTTTAATAAAATACTTCAAACTTCAAAGATCGCGTTTAGGTTCTTTTAAATAGCCTAAATTATTTTGACGGTTGTTCTCTATTCAAATTTTAATGTATTATACAAGCCAAAATTACTGAGAATTCATAAGTCAATAGAAATTAATTAACAATTTACCTTTGATATACTTCAGGTTTAGCAACATGTACCACCATGTCCGTCAAATATTTCGCCACAGCTTTGATCCAGTGTCTTCTAAACGAGTGGTTCTCAAAACTCTTGAACATCTGCTCAAAACTGATGTTACCATCAGGACCGACAAAAGATTTTGTTGCACGTTTCAATCCAGATTTCTCCCAAACTGTCTTACCCAATTCGGAATTGATAAAAATATCCCAGTAGAGATGCGCCTTTTCCAAGAACGGTGGAAGAAAAGATGAGTGGTCTTTATGATTGTCTGATCGTTTGTTTGTTTCGTCTTCGGAGAACGCGCTAATAGTATTCATGATCAAAGGCAAAATACTGGCTGTATTTTTATTTCCCAAGAACCCAGATGCCATACTCAAAAGACTGTCCATATTGAAATCATTTGATTCCGTCTCTCTTTTTTGTCTCTGATTTTGGTTTTGATTTTGGTTTTTCGAAACCATTTGCTGAGCGAACATGGAAACCATGGAGCCGACCAGTGACGGGTCGATTTTTCCATCCTCACCGCCCAATAAGCTGCCCAAACCTATAAAATAAAATAGAATTAATTGGTCTGTGAACTTTATAAGCAATTAATTGCCCATAAAGTTAATTTAGCTATTTGTTTCAATTAAAAATTATGTATTAAATTGATGGCGATACTGTATTGTGTAAACAGCTACCACGATCGCCATTGACTTGATGTTACATCGTTATATTTTGTTAATATTCTACACAGTGCAGGTGCTGTGCGTTTGCAACTATGAAATATATTAAAAAAAAAATCTTGTATGTTTGTCTTTTACGTGTTCATAAATCATTGATATGATTATAGTAAAACTGGTTTCTGTTGGTTGTTTCGTCTTAATAGCGCTAATATAAAATGACAAATGGCATATTACTGCCTGTATTATTATTTCAAAAATCCAGATATCATACTTAAAAGACTGTCCATGTTGAAACCATTCGATTCCGTCTCTCGTTTTTGTTTCTGATTTTGGTTTTGGTTTTTCGAAGCCATTTGTTGAGCGAACATGGAAACCATTGAGCCGACCACTGACGGGTCGATTTTCCCATCCTCACCGCCAATTAAGCTGCCCAAGCCTGGAAAACATTTATTTAATTAATTGCTCTGTGATCCTCATAACTTATTTTTATTGCCTACTAGCGACTCACTCCCTCACTCGAGTTCGTTTCTGGTACGTTTTAATTTATTTGAACAGAACGCTAATATTTTTTTCTAAAATGAAAACAGCCTTAGTAAATAATTATAAAATCAGCGATCTGCTAGTTAAAGTCCTCTCGAAATCTGTCGAGCCCTTTTAGAGATTAGCGAGAACAAAAAGACAGACAGACATAAATGTTAAAAATTGTGTTTTCCTTAAAAATCTATTGTAGATTTAGTAAAAAAACTGTTTTATTGATGTAACAAAAAGACACTTCAATTTTATCTATCTATAAAGTTAATTGTATCAATTAGGTAGTACTACCAAAGCATGTACCTTATCATGTAGTGTGTTGTAGGTTAAAGCAACCACGATAGCGTCTCGATATTTACGTTACTTTATAATGTTCATATTCACGTGCACTATGCGTTATGTGCAACTTATTAAAAAAACAGTTGGTCGCTATGACCGACTTGTGCTCGTATGACATGCGGTATAGCGGTTAGATAGATAACTATGTAGACGCCTTGTACAAATTACTAATAGATACAAGCATTTCCCGCGACTCTAAACACGTAATATATTTGTATTTCTTTACATAGAATAATAAATAGAAAAAAAACAAAAATACATATTAAATTATGGGTAGTTCTTGATTTAGAGCTTCCTAATGGACATACAAACAAATTCTAAGTTCCGTCAATCTCACTCAAAGTGAAATAAAATTATCTTTTTGAATTTTTTTGAATTTTTTTTGATTTTTAATAAGAATGCTTTACAGCTAAAATCCAATATAAATCATCGAAATAAATATAATTCAAAGAGATTTTCAATACCTGACAAAACATCAGCAGCTCCTACATTGTCTTGTCCGAAGAGTGACCCGACATTCTTAGCTCCATCCCCTTGTACTAAGTTCCCCATAACATTTTGTATGAAGGATCCCGCTAAGTCCATAATGGGATCATTGTCGTTACTTTGCGAAAGTACCGGAAGGATTAAAACTTGACACAGCACTAATCCTAGTGCGAACCGCGCCATTTTCAGCCTGAAACAATATAAAATTGGATAAATTTTATAGTTATTACGTAAGTATTTATTGTTGTTTCATGCAATAAATCTATATGTATAATAAAATAGCAACAAAGCAAAATCTGTACATGAAATATTCTTTAAATACATAAGAAAACATGAATTATTAAAAACAATGACTGTTGTCTGTTGCATATTGTATACAGGTTCCAAAAAATGTGGGTGATTTTTTGTCTATATGTCGGTGTGGTGGTTTATTATAGGGTATACTACAGTATTTAAAACAAAGTCGCTTTCCGCTGTCTGTTTGTCCCTATGTATACTTTGATCTTTAAAACTATGCAACGGATTTTGATGCGTTAATAGGTAGTGATTCTAGACGAAGGTTTATAATATGTATAAATGTATAATACACTAGCGAAACCCGCGGCTTCTCTCGCGCTAAAACTAAGGACGTACCCGAGCGTAGCAAGGGTGAGTCGCTAGTGTAAGGATAATATAAGCAGTACAAACTATACAAATATAACTTATAACCTATGACATTGTTCGATAATTTAGCTAAAAGAACTATTTAAATTGTTTAATATTAATCGTAGGAGTTTTTAAATTTATTGAATCCAAACAAATCTTTCAAAAGAAAAGAAGCGAAAGAAAATAAAATATAAATATTACCAAAAGAATAAAGAACTAAATATAACAAAAAGTTCTTTAACCCAAAAAAATAAGAGTAATCGTAAATACTAAATTGGTAATTAACTTTTGAAATCGATTTGGGAAAAAAACTTGTTCAATGTATAACATTTTTAAGACATCATCAATTACTGTCGAAAGCAGCATAATGAGGCAGTTTGTTGAAAGGAAAGCAAATTGTTTTCAGGCTAATAATTAAATTTGAACATAATTATGAATTTATTTCTTTTTTAACGTCTTTAAAAAGAAAAAGGTTCTCTATTTTCCTTACCTAGTAAATCTACCATTTATTAACAGACTTGGATTTTTTGTTTAATAGTGTCAGAAGTCGATGTCAACCGAATAACAATCACAGCAAAGCTTACATCTATATCACAAATAGATGTATAATATTTTAAACTACTTAATAAGTATAATAATTGTCGGTTGGCACCGACCCTGAAAATTCGTGATTAGGTATTTTTATTTAGTATTAGAAAACTTTTTTTATATATAACAATCACTTCTTCTTGATCACTCTATCTATTAAAAAAACAGCATCAAAATCAGTTGAGTAGATTTAAAGATCTAAGCATACATAGGGACAGACAGACAGCGAGGCGACCTTATTTTATACTATGTATGTAGTGATTTAACTTTTTAGTGAGTTTAAAGTGAATATTTTACTCTACACAAAAGAAAGTAACTGGAATTACCTATCTCCAAGAGACATAATTGGCTTTCAACCCACGTAATTTTATTTCTAATTATCTTTTGTTTTTTTTTTATTTTTTTACATTTACATCAGTCAAATTACCTAAATTAACAAAAACAGTTAAATATTATCTCATAAATAACTTTAGGATAATAATTAAAAAGATAACTTTAAATGAAATAATGAATATAATGCTATGTACTAGAGGATAAAAGAAAGGTGTTAAAATTATACATTCTGCTCACATTCTTTCTAGATGAATAAAAGATTGGTAAGATCTGTTCACGCTTCATCTCTGGCAGCTGAGGTTTTCGCGTCTCATACATTATCATTAGTGAAATTTCGACTCACTACGCGTTAACAGTAAATCTAAACACATGAATAAAACAAATTCTCTTTTTAAGTCTATTTCTTCGCTTGTTTTGTTTCGATATTGATACGGTTTTCACTATTAGAAATAACGATATAACTTGTAAGCATTTTGTACAAATTTCTAATATTAGACGCTTTTTGTCAAAAATTCTTTCGACTTCATGTCTAATACAGGTTAAACTTTGAAACTACATCCAATAAAGTACACGAAAAAGCCTACGGAAACATACGCGTAGAAATCTGAGTGAAACGAGATTAGGTCGTTATTACGGAATATTGAAGTCTTAGATTATATATATAATCAAAGATTGAAGTGTAGAATAAATAAGAGTATTGACTACTTAAATTAATTAAAACAGTTTTTGTTTCTTCTCCTATTCTAATTATTATTACTGAAATAAAGTAACTTAATAATTTAATATTATAACACCTTAAACCAACTACGTACGTAAATGGGAATATTTACTTTACGATAGTTAACGACGAGTATCGTACGCTATCTTGATAGAAATGAAGTTTTTCAAACCAAAATAAAACCTGAAGTTTACAATAATTAAAATTCTAAAGCCTGTACAAAAACAAAAGTGGTACTAAAATATTCGTAAGATCAAATCGAAATCTTCCCAAAAAGGCTACAGTGATACGGTATCACTGATACCTAGTTATAGTTAGTTAGATAATAATGTTCTCTTTGCAGATTTTGACTTCAGTTCAAACAGCCCTTTAGTTTATTATTTTTAACACTCAAATTCTGGTGGCAAAATATGGTATAGGACCAACAATATCATGGACTTCGGGACAAAATTCTGTAACTATTGTTACACCATAAAAATAATGTAAATTATAATAATATGGATTTATGTGTATGATAATTATTATAAATAATTATTTAATTGTAAAAGTTGCCTGTTCTGATATAAAATATTTATTTGGGTTCTCTTAAGTTGGCAACACTGATTATTCGTAATTTCGTTAGAGCCGTTAGTCGTTACTCTAAAATCTTAATAGTAAATGTAAAGTGATGTGAAACTAATTAAATGTATAAAATAATAAAACTGTGTGAAGCCTCATCGAATTTTACTTGGCCTACCTGACCTACTCCTGAAATACGCGTAACACCATTATGGTCCTACTCGGGTTTCGAACCCAATTATGATTTACGTACATACAAGCTACTGAGTCATTAGATTAATGAAATAGTTATTTCGATGCCGCAATTACGAAAGTATTCGTCAGAACTATCAACGGTTTTTGCTACATCGTACACACGCACAGGCATTAAAGTTTTATTTAAAGTGGACCTAAAATTGAAACTTTCTAGCAATCTTTGTAGGTACAAAAGAATGAGTCGCAATCATGACTTTCGCGGCACTCGTTTAAGGTCTGTTACACTTTGTAATGATAATGTCTTTATTTTTTGTATACTATTTGTATGTTATGATATAGGGGAAGAAGGGGGAATGGCGTTCACTTAAGGAAAACATGCTGTATTTTCTAAATTATTTATTATATATCAAAATTAAGGTAAATAACAAAGTCTTTAACTATCGAGTAATTAAGATTTTAACAACAAAAGCATTTATCTTTGACCTACTAGTAGTAATAAAAAAATATTAAAAAAACATGTTTGAGCGGCATTTCCCCTGACTATGGGTAATGCCGCTCAGTGTATGGGGTAATGACGCTCAAACATGTTTTTTGGAATATAACAAGTAAAATACATTTTAATTAAAGAAATATTGATGAGATGAACCTAATACAATGAAAGTAAAGTCTACAATAAAAAATTAGCATTAATTATCGCCATTTGTACGTAAGATACGCGTTTTAAATTTAACAAATATAGTGAAGTCTTCGATGTCAAATAAACTTCAATTATTAGGTATTATAGGAGGTAAAACAACTTAGAAATAGTAATATTTTATTTTTGGTCACATAAATGACACATGTATTCATCTGGCAAATCCCATCCTGAACATATAGCATGAGCCCATACTCCGCAGATGGTGCACCGATACCATAACTCGTTATGTTTTCCAAATTCTTTGCAAATAGTACATTTGTTATAACTTTCGTCATCCACATTTATATCGTCATCACTGTCATCGTCGCAAAGATGCTCTTCATCATCACTCTCTGAAGAACTTTCTTTTGTAAGATATTTGTTTCATATGTTTGTTCTTGTTGAACTTTTTTTGGTCTTAATTTATCATCTTTTGCGGTCTTATTGAGTTTCGCGACTTTTTCTTTATTATCCTCTAAAATAATTTTCATAGGAGTCGCAGTTAATATTAGCTTTCTTTGACGTGGTTTATAAAATGGTTCAATTGTTGGCGCCGTCGCTATAGCAGCAAAGGATACCGGAGTTCTTCATTATTGAACTAGCTTTTGGTTGCGTGCTTGTGCACGTGCCAAAACAGATGCAGAGGATTGATCCTCATTTGATGGACTTGCCAAAGGAGATGTATGTCCTGAAATTATGGCCGTACCATCAGACTGCGCATATTCGATATTCTGGACATTTGGGCCTTGGTTTTGAGGAGTTTTAGCAGATTGAAGGTTAGAAGGAAGGAATTTCTTCGGTCCAAGCCGCTTTAGCGGTGGTCCTTTGACGATTTCTTGGCATATCTACGGTATACGGTATTACCCCAAACGCTCGTTTTGTAATTGAATTGAAATAAAAAAAAAATCATACGCAATTGTTAAAAATTGATTGCATTATTACAAAATAGAATAGTTTTATTGTCAGAAGAAAAAATAATAGTTAAATAAGTATTAAAATTTAGGACTTACCGTCAAGAAACTCCTAACCAAAAGTTAGATCAGTTCGGGCGGAAACAAAGAAAAGCACTTCACGGTCACATGACGCGAGCTGACTTTATGTTTGTATCGCTGTCTGTAAGAGACCCCCTCCCCTCACAATTCACGCGTTGTGGCGTGTTGCTACGTATTATGTTTACAGAGTTACAGAGGTGAGCGCCATTACCCAGTGAGCGTTATTCCCCCTTCTTCCCCTATATGTATAGCCGCGGAAAAGCGGCTCCGCTCGCGTTCTAAAGGCTGAAAAAAATATTTTCTCCGGTTTTTGCAACATTTTTCATTGATCCTATTGGTGGTAGCGTGATGTAGTGTAAAGTCTTATAGCCTTCCTCGATAAACGAAATGTCCAACACAAAAAGAATTTTTCAATTCGGACCAGTAGTTCCTAAGATTAGCGCGTTCAACCAAACAAACAAACAAACTCTGCAGCTTTATAATATTAGTATAGATATGTTGGCCGTTGGGACATCAATGCACAAAACCATCTAGTTCCATAGTAGGTAAGGTACGAGCCATCATTTGTGTTATCTATACCAAATAGTTGACACACTACACAAATATAACTACATATCATAAAAGAATATAAACGTTCGTGCTCCTACTATAAATGAAACTCCCCAGCGGGACTCGAACCCGCGACTGTTGACCTGAGATAAGTACGGTTAGTACTGGGCTAAGCGTCTAGTGAGATAAGATTTTTTTTATTAGTAATAAAAAATAAGCACTAATAGTAAGTCAGGGTCATTCATGTTTCGTACTAAAGATATTTTATCAAACACCTGTAACATATTCAATCAAAGTGTCAAACAATAGCAAGTTACCGGTACTTTTTACCGGTTCAACCGGTTTAAATTTTAACACCCATCTATCATTTTATATTGTACGAGTGGCAATGACTTAAATAATGTAATTTGTATTTCTTATTTGTAACGATTCGACTATAGGTCTATAAAATCTTTTAGGATTTTTCGGAGATCGATCATGGGAGACAATGATTGCTGTAAACTTGTAAAGCATTCGAAACGTCGGGAACCAAAAATCAAAATAAAAGTTTCAATATAAAATAATACGTTACGGAGTACAACAATATTTTAAATTTATGAGATAGCAACTTATGTTTAAATAATAATTTCTTCAATAACGAAGAAAATGTCTAATATTTTTGTAGATAAGTTTATTTACTTGACAAAGTTTTGTAAAGAACCTGCAAAATAGTACATCTATCAGAAGCATGACTGACATTTACTACGAATTTTGCATAATAAGCCGTAGGAATTTGCCGACGAGCCTTTCTTTTGTGTATGCTTTAGGTTGTACTAAAAATACAGTTTATTTTAGATTAGATAGCTTTTTGTTTGAAATATAAATAAAATGTTTAAAAAAAATGTGGATAGTTTACCTATGTGACTCATAAGGGAGTGGATTTTTTGAAAATACGTGTACTGTGTAAATCCTATTTTCTATACGTTATAAAAAATATTTTGTGAAAAATCACACTTTTTATCAATGAAATGAATAATTGGTATTGACCAAAACGAAAATGAATATACATGGTGTCCCAGAAGGTGACGATAACCTGGCACGGGGAGAAAGTCCCTCTTATATGATGAGTCAGTAAATAAAAAATCAGCGCTCTAGTTATGTTCGGACGAATTGAAAAAGACTTTTTAAAAATTAATTATTTATCATTACAATAATACTAAGTTACAAATTAATTTTAAGATGTATATACTGTAACAGATCTTTACTTACGACACACAAACTTTTTTTTACTGACTCATCATAAGAGAGCCTTTCTCCCCGTGCCAGGTTATCGTCACCTTCTGGGACATCCTGTATACATTTTTCTTTCACTATCAATCATTACCACTGTTATAATATAAATTGCAAGGACGATGGTTTCTCATTTAGCAAATTATTCGAAATAAAAATAAGACCTGTGGTCATGCATAAGAAAATTGTCCCATTCGACAAATAATATAAAAAGGATATTTGCTTCATATTTGGCGAAAAGATCACAAAAAATATAAAAAAATACAGCGGAATTGCGAAACCGAAGTGCTTTTCGAAGTCGGCCTAAACATAATATGATAAGAATATTTTGTGTCTTTTACACTCGTACCAGGCCCGCTATTTATCTTGTAAAGAGTGATTGTATTTACAACCAGCATGCTCTTATCGATAGATTTGCGATATAAAAACACATATTAGAACAATTACTAACTGTTTATTTGTTTAATTATGCCTAAGAATCTTTTTAATTTCACTTTCAATTATAAAGAGTAGTATAGACAATTTAATGATTTGTCTAATCGGAAATCGAATCTTATACCTTCGGATCATGAACGGTTCATGCTTCGGAATATAAGATAAGAAACTCACTGTTACACGATGATGCCTAAATGTTAAGTGTTTAATTTTCCTTATAAGCTGTTACTAGATTATAACATTAACTAAGAAACAACTTGGAGATCACATGAGCAAAGTTTGCTAACAAATTAAATTACTATCAAGGTAAGAGTAAATAACTTCGAGTGTAGACTGATGGTAGTCTGTGAGACTGATGTATATGTGTTAATAATTGTGATTTTCTTGCACAGTGCGTAGAAAGATTTTTGACTAAGGAAGATGTCAATATTTTGAAATTAATGATATTAATATTATAGAGGCTAAACTTCGCTTCGCTTCGGGTGTGTTATTTAAAATAAATATTAATAGTTGAGAAAGACTTATGATATTGCAGATTAATCTGTCTATTAATCTATTAAGGCTTAACGTTAGCCATATTTTCTTAGAATGACTCGACAAGATATTGTGTTTATTCTTTAACAAAATATTTTAATTAAAAAAACTATAATGTAACGAAGAAATTAATTGCCTTTTTTAATAAAAGGCAAAGAAACTAATTTTAAAGAAAAACATGTAGGTACTGTAGTAAGTAAATAACTATCGTGTAAAATATCAAGCGTTATTATGTTTTTGTTGTAGTTAGTAGCACGATAGTAATGAAACTCTCATTAGCATTTATATTAAGGAGCCTTTTCACAAATTGTGATAAGTTATAAATAATGAATACATTTTAACATGTACATGAAGGAATTCCCGTAAATGTGCACTGTGCCTAACTTCATAGCGGTATAATGTGACGTCACAACTGTGGGTCGTTTGCCTTTCCACCTGACCGCTATACGAGGTTAGCGTTTAACCGATTTTAAAAATATGGGTATGATTAATTATTATTGTACATGGATCAATCCCTCAAATATTTTTTTTTCATTGATATTAAATTTCGATATTGCTATTTATTTTATTTTAAATCAAAATTCTATTAAACTAGTGATTCACAATGGCTTCGCTCTATTTCGTCCCGTAGGTAGGTACGATAGATATTACCGCAGTAAGAAGTATTCTAGTCTAGTTGGCTAAGTGTGAATTGTATTACATTTATTTATTTATCATTTATTAATCATCAATCCTGTTTTTGTCTATATTAATATTATAAAGCAGAAGAGTTTGTTTGTTTGTTTGAACGGGCTAATGTCAGGAACTACTAGTACTTACTAAAAACCCAAGAAATTTAAATTAATATATGTCTGGTTAGGTACTGTAAAAGTAATGCGAAGTAGCATATTTTAGTTAAATATAATAAGCTTTAAACCTACAGAATCATGTTTACTATAAAATCGCTGAATCGTTTACACGTGACTTCAATACATCTCCAAACGAGTGATTGACATACAAAAGCCGTTTAAAATTGCTGATGTTAAAAACAAAATAACACAAATGGGTATTTTAATGACCTAGAAAATATTTCTTGTCTGTAAATTTCATGTGGAAACAATTAGTTTTAGTTGAATTTTACTGTTATCAATCGATTAAGAAAGGAATTAAAAGTAATAACGTCCAGATAACATAAAAATTGATTAATATTTATATTCAGGTGTATTGATATTCAGGTATTATTTTTTTAAATCATATCTTTCTCTTATCTGTAATCCTTTACATTGAAAACTTCAATAGTCCAGGTCATAGGGTCTATCAGTTTCATTCCAAGAAAACTCTATAAAACGGTTAGTATACATTCCTCAATCAGAAAATCTGTCCAGCTCCAGCAATCTGGTTTTAGGCACCAGTCCGAAAGGAAGTGGGTTCGGATCCCACCGCTGTCACCACGAAGTGAAACAACAAGATAGGTTACACAGACTATTTATTCTGACATTTCTTCAGTCAAATCATATATTTTTACACTATATTTACTTATTTACTTTTATTTATTTACTTTTTATTTACTTTACTTTATTATATTACACTACAACAGACAGACATTTTATGTGTTTTTGAATATCAAGTTATCTTCAAGAAATGTTGTGGAGTATAATATTGTTTATGTTCTTTATTCTGTGGCTTCTAGGCGTGCCAGTATAAAATTATAAAAAAACTATTAACGATACCGACTGTCGTCAGCAGTTGTAAATAACAGATCGTTTATGGTAGAGCCTTAAAAGGACATAATTGTCAATTTACTTTGTAGTTTGTAATATAGTTGTCAATTAATAAACTGTTTTTTTATTTAGACTTTCTATGTACTAAAGTTAATTTAAAAATTATCATCCCTTCTTAAACTTTCTCTTATCTTTAGATAATTTACACATTTAAAGTTGTATATTTATGTAAATACCAGCACTCATGAGTCATGACGAATACAAAAATTCGTGTTCACACAAATAAGTAAATGTCCCCAGCGGGACTCGAACCTGCAAGCGCTGTCACATCAAGTAGGGTCACAACAAACTGACCCAAACTAGAATTAACCTCTACTTACATGAACCTAATCTTATTTAAGCTAGTCACAATTAACATAATATTATTATAACTTAATTTTCCTGTTTTATAGGTACCTATTTGGTGGAACGCGAAGTTTTACGTACGTATTTTGTACGGCAACGGATTTAACAGGGATTTACTGACCTTAACTTGACCTGAACTGGGTTTTAACTTTTATTATTATTATATCCACCATAATGTATGAGTCGTATATAAGTTTAAAATAAGTATGAGGCAAATCATAAAGCTAATATACCGACCTAATATAAATAAATATGTTAGGCCATTATTACAAACAGCGCCATCTAGTTCCGTGGTAAGCTACGAGGCTTGTGTTACGGATGCTAGATAGTTGATACACTACACATATACAAGTTTAAATACATACATATTATAAATATAAACACTCATAACTGGAGTTCAAACATTCGTGTTCATCAAATGAATGCACCCAGTGGGACTCAAACCCGTGATTTTTGTGGTCTACATATCGCTTACATGACCTAGATACATACATAAAGGTATAGTATGTAGATACGTATTTCGTTGATTGATGATGACATTGAAAATAGATTTCCTAAAAGTAATACCTAATAATTTAATAGTATGTACAATAAATATTTAATAGCATATAGTATCAACCTAAATAAAAATTGTTAAGATTTAAAATTATAAATAAAATTTTTAAGACACGTAATATGATTAAAGCGAATTATAATACAGGTACCCACTTGCAGTTATTTACCTGTTGTTTTTTTTATTTTTTTAACTGTATATGAAAATAAGATTGTCTATTGTCAATAAAGGTAATAATATAGTATAATTGTTGTAGTAATAATAATTATAATATTAATTCTTAATCTACTATACATTATAAAAGAATTTTTAAAAAATAACGTACCTAGGTAATATTGTTATTTTCACTAAAAAAATCTTATCGTTAATTTAAACTGTAAAGGAACAATGACTTACCTTTAAATTATCCTAATTATAATTTTTAACTTGCAAAAGATATTCCCAGACACATTCAATCACAGAAAGAAAGGCGTTAAAAATAACTTCATTGAAACTTTTATGTATAGAAAACTAAGCAATAGTCATGATTCATGCACCGGTTCATTTGAACACGTAACCACTATCTATGATAATAATATGCAGAATGTGATAAGTACCTATATTTAAGTTACAAATTTATTTAGATTTTATATTTTGCTTTTTAACAATATTAGAAAAAAACACTTTATTACAAATAAGTTGTAAATTCACGTTTAAAGTTTACTGAAGTTTAAAAATCGAACATTCTCGCGGCGCGAGCGTTCGTACACGTTAATATTCTTTCTCGATATGAACAGAGCTACTATCTTTATCTCTGTTTCTTGTATAGCGTTGTCTCTTTTCAACATCCATGGTTGTCATGTCCTTGACTTTGATAGAAATTAAAGTCCCGTTGGAAAATTTTACCTCTCTTTCATTTTATTCTAAACGCATAGGTTAGAAAGGGACGAGTATGTAAATATCGGTGAGGCTAGCTGTCAATGACCGAAGGCTTTAAAGAATCAAAATAAGAATTTACTGTTATTTGAGGTCCTTTGACCTGGTTTAGAGAAATTTTAAATTTAGTTTAAAATTAGAGCCTCTTTAGAATTATCAATTCATGTTATCCATAATTTAGGAAAAATAGAAAAAGGTTTTGTTTAATTTATTTTATAATATATTTAATATATTTTGTATTATATTTTATTCACTTCTGTATAATTATTATGAAACCGATTAAAATATTTAATGTGTTGTCCTATGTGTTGTCAGATTTAACAACAAGAAAGTTGGTGGTTGCTGGTAAAAAGAAGTTCAATTACCTACCTACACGCACAAGCATTTGGGTACCTATTTTGTTTGTATTCGTAAATAGGATATTTTTTTTAATTAATTAATTTACAATAGGCTTTCAAAATTATTTGTGACTCAATAGTCAAACTTATACAGCTTTTAAATGCTTTCCACGAAAATAGATTTGGAGAAAGTATAAGCTCTTGTTTTCAGAAACGTTTAGTGACTAAAATAACTGTTTTATATTACCTTTAAGAAATAATATGCATTTATAGTAAGTACTATATTTATTACAAAACTGCTTTGAAAGTATAAAGATAGGTACATATATTTTAAGGTACTTACATTAAGTTATGTCCAAATTGAGTACTTATAATATTTAAGAAAAGGGTCAGTAATAAAAATATAATATCAAATGTAAGTAGCTCGTTAAGCGCAATGTATAAAAAATATATCAATACTGATAATAAAAGTTATTACGATAAAAGAATTTTAATCTAAAGATAAAATAATAATAATATGATTAAAATAGAATTTTTATATAACACTTTGCTTTTATTTTAAAACAGGCGTTATCATTGTGAATGGAACCGTGCATTTTAAAAAGATTTTTAATCGTTATTGTTAGATTTATTTTATATTTTACAAAAGGTATATTCTAAACTATTTTAAGATGCCCTAGATCCTAGCATTTTAATCTGGATTGTCACGCTAATATCATCTCATTAACGACGAACTTATTTGCTTAATGTATGCTTATTTTTTTAATTTATTATTTTTACTAACACTACAACTCCCATGACAAGAGTACAAACATTCGTTCTCAACAAATAAATGCCTCCAGCGGGACTCGAACCCACGACCGCTATAACAGTAAGTAGGGTCACTACAAACTTAGCCAATATTATGTATATCGCTTAGAAATGTAAACAAAGTCAGTGGAAGTCGCGAGAATTAATATTCTTTGATAACAAAAACAAAAGCAGTTTTTTTTAATAATATCAATTCGTAAATCAACTGACCCAGTGGCCTGTAAATGTATTTTAACAAATATGTAAGGGTCGCAAATCGCTAGGAACGTGAAAAGACGTTATTTAAAAAGTTTAGGGGACGAGGGACCGCTGAGGTTATATTGCCGGAGCTTGTTGATTAAATAAATTTAGTTAAGTGATGTGACTTAAAATTGTACAGATTAAAATAATATTAAAATGGAAATAAAAGCTTTAGATTTTTATTCTAAAAAGAAAATTTTCTTCTTTTTTTGTAAGTAATCCCAATCATTAGCATTGTCATTCTTGGGTGGAAGTTTTTAAATAAATATCCTTTTTTATTAATTAGTTTTATTTTAATTTTTAAGTTTTACAAAAAGGACGACGTGGTTTTACATTACACACCAGACAAGAGAGAGAGAGAGCAACATCAAATTTTTAACAGATTAAAAATAACTATAGTATACATATATTATGTCACAGACAATATAATACCAACACCTTCTCCTATTTTTAATTTTTTTTTTTTATTTTTATTTATTTATTTTAATTTTACACACAAAAAAAAAACTTAAAAATAATAATTGTTACAAACTTAAAACAATTTCTCTGTGTATTTTATTTGTTTTTTAACTTATACAAATTACTGTTTTAATATATACATTTGTTTTTAATTTATACAATTTTATCAATTATCCATTATTTTGTTACAACAATTTTCAAATTTATGTTTTAATAAAGGTTTTGTCAGCATGTCTGCTAACTGATTTTCTGTAGGACAATATATTACTTTAATATTACCACTTATATAATTTTCATGAATGAAATAAAATCTAACATCAATGTGTTTAGATCGTTTGTTAAATGATCCAGTTTTAATTAGTTGAATTGAACTCTGGTTATCTATATTTAGAATAATCTCAACATTAAATGTTAATAACTCATTAAGTAATGATTTTATGAATAAAGTTTCTTTGCAACAATCAGCGGCTGCAATATACTCTGCTTCAGTTGAAGACAAAGCAACAATTGGTTGTCTCTTTGAACACCAATATATAGGTCCACCAGAATACATTAATATGTATCCAGATGTACTACGTCTACAAGTCAAATCATTTGCATAATCAGCATCGCAATATGCAAATAATTTTGATATATCAAATCCTTTTTTAAACAAGATACCTTTTCGTTTAGTACCTGCTAAATATTTTAAGATCTTTTTAATTGAATTAATATCCTCTTTAGATGTATTCTCTATTTTCCTACTAGCCTCATTGACTGCATGTGCAATGTCAGGTCTGGTACGAGTTGACAGATACAATAGACCACCTACTAATTCTCTATATGGAAAGTTAGTTACAATACAATTTCTATCAGATATGGTTTTATTTGTGTTACATGGTGTATTCACACTTTTACAGTTTGACATGTTAAATTTATCTAATAAATATTCAATATAATTTTCTTGTTTTAATAATATACCTTTTTCATTTTTAACTATTTCTATGCCAACAAATATATTTGGAAATTTATTAATTTTAATTTCAAAGTCTTTTTCTAAGCATTTTAATATATCTAATAATTTTGATTTATCTTTACATATAGCTAATCCATCATCTACATAAATTGCAATAATTACAGTTTTATCATTATTAGTGAAAACACATTTATCTGTTTTAATAGGTTTTAGATTTAATTTTAACATACTTTCAGTAAAGGTTTTATTCCAGGTTACTGGTGCCTGTTTTAAACCGTATAATGCCTTTTTTAACAAACATATTTTATTTTTACTGTCATCATAATTAAAACCTTCTGGAATATTCATATATACCTCATTATTAATTTCTCCATATAAGAATGCTGTCTTAACATCAAATGTAATAATCTCATAATCTTGTGAAGCAGCTAATGCAAATAGGGTTTTAAGAGTTGATTGACTTACCACAGGACTATAAATTTCAGTGTAATCTATACCTTTTTGCTCGAATCCACGAACCACCAATCTCGCCTTGTAAGTTCCATCTTCTTTGACTCGGAACACCCACCTGTTTGACAATATTTCCTTGCCTTCTGCTTCCTGTCGATCCACAATATCCCAGGTATGATTTTTCTCTAATGATTCCTTTTCAGATGTTACTGCCTCAATCCATTTATCCCTGTCAGGCCCTGAAAGATATTCTGAAAAACTAAGTAAGACATAATCATTAAATTTCTTTGGTTTCTTAATCTCTCTTTTACTTCTAGTCATATTTTTGAAATCATCACCCATTATGTTTTTATTTTCATTAATTGTTTTATTTTTAATTATATTTGTAGTGTTATGACTGCCACCTTCTCCTAAGCTGTTATTTATGTCATCATCAGTGTTAATTAACTCCTCTACTGGGTTTATATGGGTACTGCCTTCTCCTAAGTTTTTATTTTTATCATTATTTTTCAGGTGATTTATTTCTTTTTCTTCATTTAAAATTGTATCTTCATCTTTTTCTTCAGGTAAGTCAATTAAATGATCAAATAAATTTTCAGGTATTAATGTTTTTAAATTCTCCTTTTGCTCCTTTGTTTGTAAAGTTTTATTATTAATTACCGTTACATCTCTTGATATTTCTAAAGTTTTAGTAAAATCATTCCATAGTCTATAACCATTAGGTGTATAGCCAATCATTATCATCTTGTCACTCCTTTCTTCCAGTTTATAAAGATTTCCCAGTCTCTTTGCATATACTTCAGCTCCAAACATTATTAAATTTGACAAGTTTGGTCTTCTACCTGTCCACATTTCATATGGAGTTTTATTTGTTGTTTCAGTTGGTGTTCTGTTAAGCAGGTAAGCACTTGTTCTAATGGCTTCTCCCCATAATATTTTTTCTGAATTATTTTGAAATAACAATGCTCTGGTTTTGTCAAGTAATGTTCGATTTAATCTTTCAGCTTTCCCGTTAAGCTGAGGTGAGTATGGTACTGTATAATCTAATTTTATTCCTTTTGTTTTACAATATTTCTTGAAATAGTTATTTTTATACTCTCCTCCATTATCACATCTTATTATACTAATCAGCATTTTATTTTCTCTTTCAGATTCTTCTATGTATTCCTGCAGACACTCGGAGACTTCAGATTTATACTTCAACAGATAAGTTTTAATGAAATGTGTGTAATCGTCTAAAATGGTAAGTACATACTTCATACCATCATATGTTTCTTCAAATGGTCCACAAACATCACTATGTATTATTTCTAATTTTCTAGTAGCTCTTTTTCTTTCAGTATTAAATGGCTTTCTTACTTGTTTTGATTTTATGCAAACTTCACATTGCGACATGAGCTCGACATCTTTTTCTGTTATTTTCAGACCGTCAGCAAGTTTCAGTAACTTTGAGAGAACATTTTTACTTGGATGACCCATTTTAATATGCCAATCCATTGCAGTTTCATTGTTATTTGAGTAAAATGCAATATTGTTTTTATATATATTATTCAATACATCAACACTATAAAGGCCAGTTTTGTTTTTATTTCCAGTTAGTACAACTTCATTGTCTTTTAATATTTTTACTGAATTTTTATTAAATATTACAGATCCTCCATTGTTTGTGATACATGATACTGATAATAAGTTTTGGGTAAGTTCAGGAACATATAAAGTATTTTGTAATGAACAATTTGTACCTTGTACTTTTCCATAGCCTGGTGACTTCATAGTTTCATTATATTTAGCAACACATATTTCTGTATAATCTTCTTGATAGTCATTTATTAAATTTATGTTATTTACCATATGAGAGCTAGAACCTGAATCTACTATGAACATATTTTCATCTTGAATTTTATTTGTCACAAAAGCAACATTTCGCTTATTTGATGTTTTATTTCTGAAGTAGCAGTTTTTCTCCTCATGGTTATATTTTTTACAGATTGAACATTGTTTACTGTTACAGTTTTTTGCATAATGACCAATTTTATTGCACTTGTTACAGGTTACTTTATTTGATTTTACATTTTTCATAGATTTAAAGGCAAAGGGTTTTTCTTCATGTTTTTTGGATATTCTATTTTCTTCAGATAACAGTCGGTTAGTTAAATTTTCTAAAGTTTTTTTCGAGTCTTCAGTTGAATCCCATGCGGTAATAAAATTTTCGTACTCGGATGGTAAGCATGATAGAATTTTTGAGATTAACATTTCATTTGTTATATTTTGACCAAGCCCTTTGAGTCTAAAGGTTAAGTTTTCAATTTCGCATAATAATTGCGATATGTTATGTTTTCTGCTTGTTTTAAATGTGAAAAATTCTTGTAGTAATTCAGAAGCACGTCTTGATTCTTCTCCGTCAAACATTTTGCATAATTTAGTGTACATTTCTTTTGCTGTGTTACACGACATTAATGGCGGCTTATATTTCTTGTTAATGCTCATTAAGATTGCACGTTGTGCTTTTGCATCTTTTATTTGAAAGTTCTCATCGGTTGAACTTTTTACGCCTTCAATTACTTGGCTGAGATTATTAGCTTTGAAATAAATGTTTATTTCATACTTCCAAAGCTGATATCCTTCCGTACCATTTAAAGGTTCAATTTTAATTTCATCCATTTTATTTTTTATTAGTATTAGAAATTAAAACCTTTTTAATTATTGTTGCGTCCTTTCTGCTTTCCTTGTTGTTCTGGGTGTCCTGGGCCCATAACCTCTTGGGTGGAAGTTTTTAAATAAATATCCTTTTTTATTAATTAGTTTTATTTTAATTTTTAAGTTTTACAAAAAGGACGACGTGGTTTTACATTACACACCAGACAAGAGAGAGAGAGAGCAACATCAAATTTTTAACAGATTAAAAATAACTATAGTATACATATATTATGTCACAGACAATATAATACCAACAGTCATATCAATCGTCTGAAGAATCCGCTTATAAAAAGAATTTTATAGAAATATGTTAAGGCAGTAACACACAACACAATCTAGTTCTATGGTAATATACGATCCTTGTGTTATGGAAACCAGATAGTTGATACAAATAATATAGTTAAAATTCATGCATATTGTAAATATAAACACCAATAATTTATGATTCTGACACAAATAAAGCCCTCAACGGGACTCGAAGCCGCGATCGTTAGCACAGCAAGTACACACACAATAAACTGAATCGTCAAATTTTACTCCATAGTCCATGTCTCTTGTTCAGCAGATGCGCACAAAGTGACTCGTAAAAGCTTATGTCTTCAACGTTTTATTTTCATCATCTTTTTATTTCTAACACTAAAGTATTATTACTTTTTGTTACAATTGCTATTAAGGACAAGTTAAGTTCATATAACTTAATAGCTATAATACTATAAATAACATTTAAATTTTTGTCTACCATTTTTAGAAAGATTCGACTGAAAAATAGGGTCATATATATTATGACCGTATAATAACTACCTATATTACATATTATAGGTACCTACTTCTTAGTACTTGCTGAAATATACATAGGTATTGTGTTAGAAGCGAAATGTTCTTGAAAAAAAATCTATGAAAATTGAAAGTGTAGTGTGAGATCAAAAGATTTATTACGTAGCTTACATAGGTATTTCGGTGTGAATAAAAATGTCTTTTAAAATGTACAACAAATTAAGTTACTATCATGAAATAGCTTAAGCTTACTGTTATTACGGATTTAAAATTTTTGTAAATTTCGGTTTAAAGAACTTTATTCTCATTTCGACACAGTCATTTACATGAGAACTTAGGTTGCTATGCTTACGTTATACAGTTGAACGGCAAAAAAATATATATATGTATACAGAAAAATCATTAAAGGTATCAAATACAGTCTAGTTGTTTTATAATAGAGATATATCAGAGAGAACATGCCTATACAGATTAGACTTAAAATTGCTAAGTTTCTCAGAATGCTTTATTTGTTTAGGTAAATTATTATAAAGTATTGCTCCCTCAAAAGTTATAGTTTTTTGTCCAGATTTAGTTCTAGTTTTAGGTATAGCTAAGTGACTAGCACGTCTAGTTGCGTACCTGTAAGTCTGATCTTTTGTTGTAAATGATATATTATTAATGTGTATTTCATTATGTAATAGTTTCTGTATTAATAGACAAGTAGTGTAGAAGTGTAGTTGTTTTATATTCATTAATTTTGTTTCCTTGTAAATCTTTTCTGTAGCAGTTAGGTAGGGATAGTGAAATAATAGTTTAATTAATTTGTTTTGCGAGATTTGCAATTGTTTTAACGTAGATTTCGAGGCGGTGCCCCATATTTCGATTAAATATAATAGGTGTGGTTTTACTAAACTATTATAAATCATTAAGCGGACTGAGTGAGGTAAACAGCGGACTGTACTTTTTAGCGAACCGATTAAATTAGAAAGCTTATTTATGATGTGGTCAATATGTGCATTCCAATTAAGGTAAGAGTCTAGACGTAAGCCTAAATATTTTTCTTCCTTCTTTTCTTTCAATGGGATATTATTAATTTTAAGTGTTAATTGATTTTGAATTTTTTTGTTCTTTGATTTAAATATGACATAACAAGTTTTATTTATATTGATAGTTAGCAAGTTATATTGGAACCACATATAAATTTTATCTAGATCTTTTTGAGCCTGGGAAATGATATCATCTATTGAGAATCCAAAGTAAAATAGACACGTGTCATCTGCATACAGAGTGAGTTCACCATATAAGTCAAGTTCACTAATGTTGTTGATGTATATCAAAAATAACAAAGGCCCTAATATGGATCCTTGTGGTACTCCATAAGTTAAGTAAGTTGGCTTGCTTAGGTATTCATTCAACTTAACAACTTGCTGTCTGTTTGTTAGGTAAGATCGAAACATATTTAGGGCACTGCCAGTGACACCAATGCATTCTAGTTTTTGTAAGAGTACTGGATGACTAACGGTATCAAATGCCTTTTTGAGATCAATAAATACTCCAAGTGCTATCTTTTTGCTATCAATATTGGATTTTATTTTAGTGACTAGGTCTATTGTAGCTGAAAGTGTGTTTGATTTAGGTCTAAATCCGTATTGCTTATCAAAAAGAAAGTTAATTGAATTTAAGTGGTTAAGTAATCTAACGTATAAAATCTTTTCAAGAATCTTTGAAATAACTGGCAGTACCGATATTGGTCGATAATTTCCCGGGTCTGATTTAGCACCGGACTTAAAGATTGGACTTACTTTTGCAATTTTTAGCTCGTCGGGAAAATTCCCCTCCTTTAGTAAAATGTTAAAACTTATCGTTAGGCTCTCAGTAAGTGAGTTTTTAATACGCTTTATGCTTTTGGTATTTATTCCATCAACTCCGGTACTCGAATTAGAGTCAAGATTATTTACTATTGTTTTAATTTCTTTTATAGTGCAAGGGTCTAAGTTTGATAATGTATTACTAATGTTACTTATTCGAGGAAGTGTGAAAGTTAAATTGTTGTGGAATTTACGAGGAATTTGATTCGCAAGTGTTGTTCCTATTTTAGAGAAATACTCGTTAAATGTATTACAAATAGAGGTAGGTTCAGTTATAGGCAAATTGTTAACTATAAGTTTTGAGGGAACAGGAATCTGATCTTTTCTCTTATTGCTAACTAAATCGTTAAGTAAACGCCACATTTTCTTCGGCTTTTGTCGACAGTTTTCAAATTCCTGAGTATAGTAGGATTCTTTGGCTTTCTTAATTTTACTACTTGTACTTTCCTTTAGATGATCGAATTGAGTTTTTAAATTATTATCGTTTATGTTCTTTTTAAGTTGAATCCATAGTTTATTTTTTGTTTTTATGTCCTGTAGTATATCTTTATTAATCCATTCTTCTTTGGGGGGATTGAGTATTTTCGTTTTTATTATCTTACTACACTTAATAAGTGTTTTTAATAGTTCAAGAAGAGTTGACAGGTTATCTATTCTATTATTCTTTATAGCTGTTTTAAATGAATTTTCAAGTTTATTGTAGTCAATGGCTTCGTATTTAATATGTCTTCTTGGTGGAGGGTTGTATTTCTTAATTTCAAGGTATATCTGTTTATGATCTGAAATACTGGAATCTACAACAGCCATGTGGAAATCTTGTAAGTTTAGATTGGTGGACACATGGTCTATGATTGTTTGTGAGTTCGCGGTATCCCTGGTTGAGAAACGTTTGTCTATATAATTAAGGAGCTTGTATCCACATTCTTTTATGAGTTTTTTATATAATTGGGCTTTTCTGTTGACGTTTAGCAGGTCTATATTAAAATCGCCGAACACAATGGCTCTATTCCGTTTTTGTAATTGATAATAATAATCATCTAAAAAGTTATTTAAATTTGTGTCTCCAGGGTTATAGACTACTCCTATCTCTATTCCATATTTTTCGAGTAAAATCCATAGATAGTTATTTCCATTTAGGTAAATAGATTCTGTTTCCTTGTGGCTTAAATCATTATGTATGTACGCTGATACTCCTCCTCCGTTTTTGTCAGATCGGATATTATAATAATGCGAGTAATTAGTGAGTTTAAGAGATAAGGCTTGTTCTTCAGATTTTATCCAAGTTTCGGTGATAAGAATTACGTGAATTTTTGACGGTATGGAGCGGAGTATACATTTAAGTTCATCCATTTTGCCGTGTTTGCAAAGACTTCTAATGTTTATGTAAAGACAGTTTAATCCTGATTTATTTGTATAAAGGATTTGATAATTACTAGCAGCTTGGTAGGTTACATTGTCCAGAGTTGCATCATATAATGGAGGATTACAAATCAGTTTTTTGAGACTGGAACAATTTGAGGTACACCTCTGTTGTATTTTATCTTTAGATTTTCTTCGCCTTCCTTTGTTCGCCGCTGTAGTTCATCCCGCAACTCATTTAAAAACTTTTGTTGAGCCGGTGTTTGGTCAGAAAATATCTTGATACCATTCATAGAACATTTACTTTTATTCTTTAGAATCGATATAGCCGTATCTCGAGTACTAAAACAAACTTTAATTCGTCGAATTTTGTTTGGTATATATTTTCCAATTCGAAAGATCTTGATAATAAAGTTCGGACAGTCAAGTAATATATTAGACAAAATTTTGTGCACCTCAGACTCATCCATAGACTGACGTTGACTCGAATCAGCAATAACCTGCTCGGGCAATCCGACTATGATTATGTTTTTCTCTCTGGTATTTCGATCTTGCACTTCGCGAATAATTTGTTCATTAATAAGTAAGTTCGAGTAGGTAGAAATTGAAGACTGAATTACATTATTTTTAAGTTGATTTCGCAAAAAGATCCATATTTTTTAGAAAAAAAACTCCTGAGTCCAGACTACTGACAACTTCGATGCCTTCCACATAACGCTTTCTTCATTTAAAAGGATTTTATTGAAATTGTGACAGACAGAAAAACAGGAACAAAAATCATGTGAACTAATAACATCATGGGATATTTCTACTTCAATAATTGCTGCAATCTGAATCACCTACACGGTAATTAAGAAACTATATCGTATGAAGGTATGAAGCTATTGACGTTTTAATGGCTTTGTAAACTCAAAACAAATTATTATTCAGAAACATTCATCCGAGTGAGTTTGTGTTGGATTTGGAGGGCTTTTATTACATTTTTCGCACAAGACTAATAGGATTTTTTGTGTTTTTTGTGTTGTGGTGAAAATATGTTGACCCGGATGGCGGATAACTATTATCATACCAAATTTCATTAAAATCTGTCAAGAAGTACCTACTGTGATGCAGTCAGAGATAAAAAATGTATTGTAGATTTGATATATATTTGACTTTTGTACAGGTAACAAAGCTTACTGTTACTGGGGATTACTAAAAAGAAAATCAATAAGTAAACTTGGCCCGATCCGGGACTCGAACCCAGGACCTACGTGCCAGCAACTTCCCCACCGAGTATGTATCGAACAGTTATTCATAATAAATATATCTTAAGTGTACTTCATTCACTCCCTCAGCCTTTAAGATATAATTGCAACTATGATGTATAGTACACATCTAAATTATTCTGACGACTGATCTGAAGATAACGAACATGAAGATAGCTCAGGTAAGATTTATCTTTACTGGCTCATGTATAGCATTAATTAATTTATTACCCATACTACTAGTATTATGCATCTGAAGAATAATTTGTTTCTTTGAACGCACTAATCTCAAGAACCGCTGGTTCTAATTAAAAAGTCTTCGTAGTGTTGGATATTTATCGATATAGACAATACAATCACATTACTAACTACTAATCTCTAAAGCAAACAAAATAATTCAGTATCTTTTTTACTTGTCCGTTTGTCAATCTATTTTATTTTTTGTGTAGAAGGTAACTATTGTAAAGCCTCTAATAACAAATGGTTGAAAACTGATAGTTTTTTAAATACATAAATTAATCATGATTAGTTGTTTGCTGTAGAAATTCTTAAAGTCAAAATTCACTTCTAAAAGCGAGCTTTCAATTCGTATTTTTTTTATTTAGCGGAAGACTTTATGGTTTAAGGTTTCGGACGTTTTTTAACCATTTAAAGGAACAGGATTTAAAGATTTTACGTTTTCTGACCAAAATTAACCGCTTCAAATGAGTTTTTGTGTATTAACATTTGTGCGAATGCGTGCATCTTAATAAAAGGATATCTTTACGTTGCTTATTGACGAAGAAATTAAAAAAAATAAAATTCAATCACATTCCAATACTTTTAATCATTCGACTGTTTCTCCTTATCAATATTATTTCATGATACTCAATATTCTACTTCTCTTTTTCGCACTTTTAGGTTTTATCATGCATCCTTTTCTATTAGCGAGAGCTTATGAAAAATAGCAGTTATGTAAGGAAACAAGAAAATTATCTTTTTTAAAGTAATATAATTTTCATTAAATATTTCAGGGTATACTTTTTATACAATTATTAGGCCAAATTACAAAATGTTCCCAGATCATTGATAAGCACTCTCAAAAAGGCGTACACATAGATGACTATTGCCACAAAATAGGTGTATGTGAAGAAGGCACCCATGTCATGTGTTTATATTATAATCCTGTAAGTAAAGTACTATACTATAATATTATAAAGCTGAAGAGTTTTATTTATTTATTTATTTAAATCCACCAGTGATTAATTATCACTTTTAATACAATTTTGAGAAAAAAAAAACAGTGTAGCTTAATTCTAAATGCATTATCTTTTGAGGCAGATACAGCATACAAATATTATTTGAAAAAAATATTAATTATTACACTATATTAAAAAGGTATTACTTATTAGCGAAAATTATCAAAATGGAATCGTTCTAGGTTGCAAGTAGTTTATTGTATTAAAATTAGTCAATTATATATTATTTATATTAAAATTATTTAATCTATCCCTGAAATCTCAGGAAATACCGGGCCGAATTGATTAGTTTATTTTTATTTATTTATTTATGTACCACACAAAAGAAAAAGAAAAATACATAAATATAAAAAGGAAGCGGAGACATTGTGTACAACGGGTGACTTATCTCTTTAAGAGATTTCTTCCAGAAACCCTTGAGCGTGAGAAGGACATAGTTATCAAGAAAAAGGTGCAGTTTCGGTACAAATTACAAACGTAAATACATACATATATACATACATACGCATACATACATACATACATACACATAACATTCATACATACATAAATACATACATACGTGCCTACATACATACATAGGTATATACAGACAAACAAACTCACATAATAATGTTTAATGTTTTTGTTATCGCGAGGCTATTTATATTTCTTTTTATTTCGCCGTACCACACTTTGCCATCATCGTGGACTATGGCCTGATCCCCCCTAGTATTGAAAGGAGGCCCGAAGTGGAACTTAAAGGCCTGAATACAGTGCAAAAGTTAAGTTTAAGAAATTTTATTGTATTGAATAAAATTAAATGTTGTATTACAGAACAGGGTAATGGGACCTTCATGCCAAAACTATGTTAACGTCACGATAACTTCGGACTATGCCCAAATAATTTTGAATATTATGAATAAGTAAGAAATATTTTAGTTTTATAATAAGTATTTTTATAAGCATTAAAACAAGTCGTTGCTTTGACTAAGAAATTATAACGCGTTCACTTTAAAATTCATTTGAAGATCATCACATTCTAACAGTCATTAAGTTATTTTTAGTTTTAATTTTTTCAAATGTTTTCCTGACTGTTGACTGTGGAGCATACACAATATAAAGACAGTGGTAGCCCAGTGGTAACTTGATCGCTTGCCTGAACGAGTGATGCGAATTCAAATCCGGGTCTAGCATCTCTGATATTTTCATGTGCGAATAATTTTAATATGATTACCATTTGTCTTACGGTGAAGGAAAACATCCTGGTTTCCTGCATGTCTGAGAGAACCTAGCAAGTTTTCGAAAGAAACGTAAGTCGCATTACGCACTAGGCCAGCGTGATGGACTATGGCCTGATTCCTCTCGTATTGAATGGACGAGCAGTGGGACGTTAATAAGGGCTGAATACATCATAATTAACATATTTAATTTATTTAACATTTAATTGACAAAACACAGTGACATTTTGAATGATTGAGATAATGAGTGATTTTTTGATTTTATAGAATTCGGAGTAAAGTAGCAAAAGGTACATTGAAAGGAAAGGACGATATTCTTTTACCAAGAGGTTATGGGATTTACAGATTGGTATGTTCTCTCTTTCTAAGACATGTTGAATAGAAACATTGGTATCTTAAATACAAAACTAAAATTGTTTAACATGTTATGTATAATACTGGCGTAGTACTTTAAGTTTCCTAAGCTATCGTATAAAAATACTTAAAAAAAATAATTCTTGTAAGAGCTTTGTTTTGGGAAAAAGTGCAACATTTTTGGATGAAAATAAATTATTAATTAATTAAATTAATACAGGGTACACAATAAGATTTAAGGAACTATAATTTGTCTTTTGAACAGCTTATATTAGTTTTTAAATCGAAATTTGTTTCCCAACCTGTTTTCTTATTAGTGAAGATTATTGGAAATTAAACGTTTAAAAGGCCGCCATGTTGTAGGAATGGGATGAAGAACTGGCAACATTTGCACAGTTGTGGGCAAACCAATGCATTTTGAAGAACGATATGTGTCATGCTACAAGTAAGTTATGCATATCTACATATTGTTTATTTCTGAGCATTAATTCTATCAAATAATAATTAATCTAAAAGATACAATAGAATAAGTTAATTACAAATTGATTGATGATAAACGTAAAATCATAGAATGGGCCCAAAAATCTCTTCATGGGAGGCATCGCCAAGATTTGTGCCAGCCAAATGTCGACAAACAGGCGTCGAACGCATGGCTAACTGGTGGTGAACTTTTTCCTGAAACAGAAGGTTTCATAATCGCGATCCAGGACCAAGTAGTTGAAACCAGAAACTACAGGAAATATATAATAAAAAACCTAACAGTAGATACTTGTAGAAAATGTAATAGCGCTCCAGAAACCATTCAACACATCACAGGTGCATGTAAATCAATTGCTCAGACCGACTATAAACATAGACACGATCAAGTAGCTAAAATCATACATCAGAAACTTGCACATCAATTTAAGCTCATAGACACATTTACGCCTTACTATAAATATAGTCCACAATCTGTTTTAGAAAATACAACATCTAAACTTTATTTCGATCGGGCCATACTTACTGATCGTACCATTCATTACAATAGACCTGATATAACTTTAATAAATAAAATAACGAAAACTGGATACCTCATTGACATCGCAGTACCGAACACACATAACTTGCAGAACACCATAGCAGAAAAACTATCAAAATACACTGATCTGAAAGATGAAATAACCCGAATTTGGCATTTACAAAAAGTTAGCATAGTCCCCATAGTAATTTCTACAACAGGAGTTATACCGAAACAACTACATCAATCCCTTAATAGTTTAAATTTACCGCCTAAGACATATTACCTTTTACAAAAAGCAATAATCCTAAACACATGCAGAGTAGTAAGAAAATTCCTTCAGGCCGATAATGACAACCCACTTGTATTTAATAACACAGATACCTAATATTTCACTATCTCTACTCTTAAAATCCTCCTGATGTACACTTGGCTTAGGCCCGTGACATCAGTTTTGACCGGCAATAAAGCCGAGAAAAAAAAATGATAATAATAATAATAATAATAATAAAATCGTTTATTGCCATAAAGTACAGTAAAAAGAATTTAACATAAACTAGGTGGCTTAAATAACTAAATGGCAAAGGGTAATAACTCAGCTGATGCTGCTGAGGTCAGAGTCTCAGACAGCGCTGATTTTCAGTTATACCCAGCTCCCTAGGGTGTTGAGCGGGAGCATGGCAGTAAAAAAAAAAAAATAACAGTTCCTCTTTAGTTAATCATTCCAGGGTCAGTAAAAAAAGAGAATATCAATAGATAGAAAAAGTAGAGTAAAAATTAACAAGGAAAAAGATATTTTCGCTTTCCCCGACATCCTGCTTTATTTTTTTATTTAATTTTATTACACAAATTCTAGGTATTTTAAAGCTAATACTACCTTTTATAATGAAATAAAAACTTTCGAAAATAATTACTAATACCTTTTAAAATAGTTATAAAAATACCTATGAGTTTTAATGAAAGTTTCAAAAGTTCCCAATACCAGTGATTCTTACCTCAATATATTCAAAAACCTCATGTATGTAGTTTTAATATTTTTGCTTTTTTTACAACATTGACTTTCAAATAAACTTTGAAATGCCGACAGCTTAAGCTACCGTTCTTCTAAATTAATTTTAAAACTTCATTATGCTGTTAAGGTATTCGCAAATTAAATAATTAGATAGGAACTAAAATACGAAGTTTTCACGAAGACTAATTAATACGTTTAAGTTTTGCTCTGCGATACGACAGTACCTACTTTGAATAAAAAATTCTAACTTAGTCGAAACAATACATTATTTGGAATATTATATGGAAAATCTTATTGAAATAGTCATTATTATCATCCAATCTAATATAGTTTGAAGAACTTTTGACTTTAAATTTATCCATAACAAACATATATAAAAACTAACATTCTCCCTTTCTAATAGTAAGTTACTATTACTAGTACAGATATAAGTCATCAGTACCTAATAGATGAATAGAGATTTAGTAATAGATTAGTTAATTTCATTGTAACATTTAATTTTTAGAAAACTTCCCTGAGCCAGGTCAAACCCTTGGTCTGATACGGTATACGATAAAAGATTGGAAGCCAATAAATTTCCCGGACTTCTCAAACTCTACCACTTTGACCCCAGATAAAGTTAAATATGCTATTCTATCGGTTTTGGAGGCTTGGTACGATCTTAAGAGCTTTATGACACCGAATGATGTTAAGCAACTTGATAACAGGTAAGATAGTATGGACGTTATAAATGAAACTATCTTTTCGGATTTTGTCGCGGATTTATAGCGACAATCGCTCCCGTGACCTTGTTGATTTCTGTAAAGCATTCGAAACGTCTGAAACCAAAAATCATAATAAATCCGCGACAAAATCCGCAAAGATAGTTTCATTTATAATGTCAAATATTCGCGTAAACCTAAGAAAGTACCTATTATTTAGTATGGACGTTTTTTTTTCGTAAACTAAACGCAGTTTAATAGTTCAGATGAATTCGTCTAATCTTAGGTGTTTTTCATCCCCTTGTTGTGTGATTTACCTTGTCTTTGGGACTTATTGTACTTATCGCTTTTTACGTCCCACGGGTAAGGGTCTTCCTTCAATACGAGGGGATCAGGGCCTGATCCTGATCATCAGGCTGCCCAAGTGCTGGTTGTCTCTGACTGATTATAAATCATGTGGTATGTTTCGGTTTTGCTTGTCATCAAAATTATGTATAAAGAAAAAAACATATAAGGTAGGTAGGTGGTGGTGGTGCAGGAACATATTCTATCAGGATCACCTCTGTCTAATTCACTAGTAATATTAAATACTAAGAAAAAATCTTTTTACTTTTTCAGAGCTAGCCAATTTCCCTACTTGATACACGGAAGATCGACCCATATTGGCTGTGGTTTATCCGGATATAGCGAATTCGCGTATCATAATAACCGAGCCGATTTAATATATAATGTAAAGTATTTTTTATTATATCAAAGTTTTAATAGAGAAGCGTTATCTTACAAGTTAGACATTGTTCACATATTTCAAATATAAAGATCCACGACTGGAGTACAAAATAAGAGCTCATTACTCAAATGAATGTCTACAGATGGATTCGAACCCGCGACCATTACAGCAAGTAGGGCCAACACAAACTGAGCCAAGCATATCATCAATGTATATGAATAAGTTATTCCATTTTTTCAATAAACAATTATTCCATGGGGTATTTTATTAGTTTTTCCTTAATTTTACTATGAAGTGATTTTGGTTCATTATTACGTTGCTAGTAAAATTGAGAACTAAGATTTGAGACGTGTTAAAAAACTTTCAAATCTGTATACGAATGATATTTGTAACGAGCTTAATTAGAGCTTTGAGAGAATATTTCAATTAACTATACCTTATTTGCGTTTGCTCTTATTTACTTAAGACAAAGCGCAGCTTAAACTTTTGCCACACTATAAAGACAAACTAAGTTAATTATAAGTTCGTTAGTGGGTTAAACTTATTTATTAATTCATCAAATACTTATCTATTGCGTAATATTTTATTAAACTCATATTTGTATATATTAAATAAATAAATACTAAAATATCATGTCCTATATTCACTTATTTCTACAATCTTATTGAACGGGATATTAAATAGATTTTTTTCTGTATTTAAATAAAAAAATAAATAAAAAATAAAAAGTTTTTATTCATTTGTAAACTCATTTGACATAACTCGAGATTTATGCATCAGCCTTACATAATAGCAGACCACTGACCCATTCATAATAAAGCATTTACGAAACAACGTACCTAGTTGTATCGACACGCTAGGGAAACTGAAGGTCGGATGGATGGGAAGGATGCAGGTTCAAATCCCGGGTCTCCCAGATCAGTTCTGCCGCCAGCTAGCGTGGAGAGCTAATAACTGACCCCCTTAAATTGAAGGGTAGGGTACCCTAAAGTAAGGGTCCTTGGGACGTTAAAAATAAAAGTGGTCTGTAATAATGTACTGGTTTATTGCCGTAAAATAAATAAGAGGTCCGTCTGCGGTGGACTTCGTAAGGGGCGAGTGTCGGCCGCGCTGCCTCAATCTCTCTGCCACGAAGCCAAACCGGTTCCTAACAGCCCTGCAGTGGGAAGTTAAATAGGGCTGAATTCACTATATGTATGTAGTAAACGAACAGTTATAAAGCAGTAAAATTATCTTCTAGTCCATACAAATGGTATGTAACTATTCGACGCGAGTGCGCAGAGGCACATCAGTGTACACCACCGACCCACCAACAAAGCCAGGCTATACAGTGCGATGTGGATGCCCGCTAGGATATGATGAAGATAACGACTGCTTATGCTATAGAAGTGGGCGATCCTTGGCAAATAGTAAGTTTTAATTGTTAATTAACTTTCTATGTTATCTTTCTTTTAAATCTTTCGATGTTATCGCCGATTATTTTGATTTTTGATACATTAAACACTGTTGGGCACTGGCCTCCCTTTAATACAAGGGGGATTAAGACAAGTGGTAATCATGATAAGAAAGATTCGCACATGAAAATATCAGAAGTGCGAGATCCAGATTAGAACCCGCATCACTCGGTTACCACTGGGCTAACTCTGTCTCTGAAACATTGAATAGATTTTGATAAATTTTAGTATGAAGATAGCTGGTTATTCGGGTCAACTATGGAATATTTTTTACTGCGAAAAATATCTAATATGTGAGAAATGTATCCTAACCAATAAAACGTATTTAAAGATGACTCATAACGGAGTTAGGGTGAACCGCTAATAATTAATATATCAAATTTTATAGATTATTCATGTAAAGATAACGAACGCTGTAAGCCTGCCGTCGTAGTTTTGCCAATATTTAAAGTGGAAGAAGCTCCAGCACCGAAGATTGGGTAAGAAGAAGAAGAATTCTATTTCTAGCATCTATATTAACATTTATTTGTACTAAATATTATAATATCAGTTGTAGTCAGTTTTAGCCCAAATATCAATGATGCGAGAGTCGGGATTGGAACCCGCTCTGTTCGGCTTCCCGAGCAAGCGCGTTACCTGCACTGCCTTTAAAAATTTTACTGTTAGTATATATTTCTTAGAAATTAGATATTTTCCGGCAGTAAAAATATCCTATTTAGCCAGGATAACCAGCTATTATCTTACCAAATTTCATCGAAATTTGTCCAGTGGTTTTCTCGTGCTCTTGTTTCTCGGTCAGTGACAGACAGACAAAAATTCTGAAAACTATGGCTCATGGCTTTTATTCGGACTCTTTATCGTCAACATTTTTCTTTGACGATGAACAGATTCGACTAAGTTAGAATTTTATTATATGTATAGATTTGATTTTTTTTAGAAATAATGTAACACGATTATTGGATACCACGAATGAAATATTTGACCGTTATGACATGTTCCATAAGGTTAGTTTCATACTTTATCAGAAATATGTTTGTTTCCATCATGAAAATACTTAAATAATGATTCTATTGCTCTACAGCGAACAGTAAACGATTACCGCAATTTATTTAACAATTTGCAAAATATGGATCACACTAGGTAAGCTTTTTGTACACATACTATAAAGTCGTTGGAAAAAGAGTTCGTTTGATATTTTTTTAATGTGGGGTTTAAACCCATCATCTAGTTCCGTGAAGAATTGTGTTATGGATACCGGATATCCTAGCGACTCGCCCTAGGCGCCAAGATTAAATAGATTAAATCTATAGGTAAATCTATACATATAAATAAAATTGAAGTATCTGTTTTTATTAATTTCAAATTAACAGCTTTTCACAAAATGCATACGAAATTATATACGATAGTAGCAAAAAAAACCGATTTTAAAAATGTTTGTCTGTCTGTTTGTTACGGCTATTCTCTGAAACGGCTGGACCGATTTTGACGGAACTTGCACCCGCAGATAGCTAACGTTATAAGGCGTAACTTAGGCTACTTTTTTACCGACGTCAAAAAAAAGGAGGTCGAAATTTTATTTATTTTAAGAAGTGGAACCCGTGGCTTCGTAGACGCTAAACCTAGAGACGGCTAGTTTTAAGTCCAAAAATGTAAAACGCCAAAAAAAAAAAAAAAAAAAATTAAAAAACAAAAGGCACGGGCGCTTAACGCCTGTGGATGACACATTTACATTAAAAAAAAAAAAAAAAAAAAACCTAGAGACGAACCCGAGCAAAGCAAGGATGAGTCGCTAGTATATAAATATAAACAGCCGTGATTGGAGTACAAATATTCGTACTCATCATTCAATTGAATGTCCCCAGCAGGACTAGAACCCGCATCCTCTGGCAAAGCAAGTAGAGTCACTATAAACTGAGCCAAACTTCATATTGGCATTTAGTGGAAACTAAGCGCGTAATTTTTGAGATTTTCATTAATTTGAATTTTTGATAGGACTTTCTCATTTATTCGTCGTAAAAAAACTAGTAGTAAAGTCTTTAAATCTTTTCCTCTTTAAAAGTAATATTTCATATTTTGTATCCACTTCATTTATAATAAAATATAATAACATATTTAAATATTTTAGTGATATGATAAATAGAAGATTTCCTTTAGATGTTCAATCAAGGCGTTTTGGTGGAAAATCAAATTCCCAGAATGTTCATAGTAGCATACATCATCATATAAATACTGTAAAAAATCAGGTAAGTAATTATCAAATTTAAGACTGACTCAAAAATTAAAAACAACACAATTTCGACGTTTCGTTACTACAAAAACTATTGTATAATAGAAAAGTAATGAACAGTGAACTGTAGAGTTTGTGAAGTTAGGCTTGTAGAGTTAGAAGCTTGTCTCATGAGGTTTTAACAGTGCGAGCCATATAGTCTTGTCTTGGTAACTTATTACGATATCGTTGCTATATCATTAGAGTAGCGCAATTTTAAGTTATGTATGAATTAGATCTGTGGAAGTTGGTCATATTCTTTACCGTTTAGTAAAGAGTCAACGACATGCAACGGCTGACTTGATTTTTTGCTAATAAGAGAACTCTTAATCAAAATAACTATGAAACAAAAAAAATCTAACTCAATCGTTTCATCCGTTGGGCACTAGTAATGATGACATAGATATATAATAACATATTATAACATCATACATTTTGCGTTGGGGTTAAAAATTTATTATTTTTCGCTGATCTGACTGGTATGTTTTTCTAAATTTCAGAAATATTCAACAAAACGTAGTATATTCTCAAAGCCGATATTTGAATTACCTATTAGAAGGACTAAAGATATTTTAAACCAAACTCAAAATCGTCAAATTCATGTAGCATATAAAAAAGACGTGCCCCCACGAAAAGATTTCACTGAAGCACAAGAATTAGTATCCAAATATTTACAAAACAAGAGAGCTTCTAATGATGTGGAAACAGTAACTAGAAAATACATTAATAATGTATACAAGTATTCAAATTCGACAAATAGTGTAATGACTGATGTTAACTCACATACAGACACAAAACTAATGATGTTATTAGATAAATTAGAATCAGAAGTTAGAAATACAAATTTTAATAAAAATAATAAAGAACTATTTGATACTAAAATTCGTAAAATATACGATTTCCTAATAGGTAGAACAGATGTTTTTGAACATAAAGATAATTTTGAAAATGGCTTCAATGACTCAGATATTGTTAAGAAGTACGATAAAATATTAGCAAGTAATCCATTGTATAGAAATCGAGGAGAGTTTGAATTAAATGGTGAAGAAAACAAAGGATTAAGTTATAAATTTCGCAAAGATAACTATAGAATTACTGATAATATAAATAATACTGAAGCTGAAAAAAAAGTTGATGGTAGAAGGAAATTGAAAGAGAAAACAACCAATATCGTAAGAGAAGACGTTTGGGATAGTATTGATAACTATAGCAATGATGACTACTTTGCATTAGGTTCTAATAGAAGAAGCTTTTACGTAAATAAACTTAAAAGCTTACAAAGAAAACTTGATCATATTAAAAGAAATGGATATAAATATCACGTAAGTATTAACAAATGGAGAAATTTTCATATTATATAAAAAAGTACAGTACTCCTTTAGATTTTAATAATAATTACAATAAATACTTTTGAAAAAAAGATGAACCTACCTTTTATATAAGAAAAATAATAAAATAATTATTAAACACTAGTTGAGTAAGTACAAACATACAATGTACTCATATCAGGGACCCTACCTTTTTTTAAGTCGGATAATACAAATAATGGCATGCTGTGTCAAAAAGAGTAAATCATCATCAATATCAAATCTATACATATAAATAAAATTGAAGTGTCTGTTTTTAATTTCAAATTAATAGCTTTTCATTAAATGAATATAAAAGTATATACGCTATCAACACATTTTAAATTTTTGTTTGTCTTTATTCTGCTAATTCTCTAAGACGGCTGGACCGATTTTGATGCGGCTTTCACTCGCAGATAGCTAATATTATAGGGAGTAACTTAGGCTTTACTTTTATTTTAGAAATATTATTTTAACTAACGGATTCCGCGGCTTCGCCCGCGCTAAGCCTAAGGAAGAACCCGAGCGAAGCGAGGGTGAGTCCCTAGTATATAATAACACTTATATATATGAGTACTGCGCATGTTTAATAAAAATATTTCTATTCTAGGCGTCCAAAGATAGAAAACTAAGGCCAGCCCGACCAACAAAAGCTACTAAGGAATTCCCATATGAGAAACCTAAAGAGCCAATAAATACATTTTATATGCCAGATCGAGCGAGATTTTTATACGGCTTTTAGCACTATATATAAATATATATTTTTATTTTATGTAAACTGTTTCTTATTTATTGAACTTGGTCTGCTGTTTTTTCCTCTATATAACATTCATCGATTGCGATGAAAATGACGCTAGTCCATTATAAACTATCATATTAGTCCTTACAATGTAAAAAATAAATAAATAAATATGTTGGGGCATTATCATACACAGCGCCATCTAGTTCCGTGGTAAGATAGGAAGGAAGCTTGTGTTACGGATACCAGATAGTTGATATAAGTGTAAATTCATACATGTTATAAACTCGCGACTCACCATCGCTTCGCTCGGGTTCCTCCCTACGTTTAGCGTCAGCGAAGCCACAGGTTCCGCTAGTAAAACTAAATAAAATGTCTACCTCCTCCTTTTTTGCAGTCGGTTAAAAAGTAGCATAAGTTACGCCTTACAACATTAGCTATCTGCGAGTGAAAGTCCCGTCAAAATCGGTCCAGTCCTTTCAGAGATTAGCAGGAACGAACAGACACACAGAAAAAAAAATGGTTTTTTGATGCTAGTATCATAATAATTATATACTTTCATATGCATTTAGTGAAAAGCTGGTTAACTTGAAATTAAAAACAGACATTCCAATTTTATTTATAAGTATGTATAGATGTATAGATATAAACACGCATGACTGGAGTACAAACATCCGAGATGTCTTAACATTATTCACTAGCAAGTCATCCTCGCTTTGCTGTATTGATTAAAACCGTATCAAAATTCATTATATAAAACAAGAAAAAATAGAGCAAGTAGATAGCTAGTTTGTTTCATACTATGCTTAGGCATAAAGATCCATATCGGCAAGATTTTTTACGATATCATCAACAATCAGTTTCGTAAAACTTTCTTTGGTTTACGCGAATATTTGACATTATAAATGAAACTATCTTTTCGGGATTATTATATCGGGAGAGAACCGTGACCATGATTGCTGTAAAGCATTCGAAACGTCGGGAACCAAAAATACAAATAAATCCGCGATAAAATCCGAAAAGATAGTTTCATTTATAATGTCAGTTTCGTATTTCACCAAATTAACACAAAAACTAAATTTTCCTCCTTCCTTGCTTTTCCTCATCCATTGATAAATACCGCGCGTGAATTTTGTTCAGTAGTTTTTGAGTTTTTCGCGTACACACAGATATACAGACAGACGTACAGACATGGCGTAGGACTTTGTTTTAATTCACACAGTGAAGGAACTTTATGACGTTCTGATAAGAGAAATTATAAATATGTAATATAAACAAACAAAATCGCGGGAAAAACTTAATTATACACTTCTCAATGTTATTCAGTATTACGCAATATATTCTACATGTCATTTCGTACAGAAAACATTGAAATTCGCTTTGAGATTTTGAGATGAAAACGAACACGTCAGTCTTCGTGTCGCAAATTATTTCGAGACAAATTCAGACAATACATACAGATTTCCTTTGACGTTTATTGCTATGTAGCAATGGGGAATGAAATGCTAAAAAGTGTTTTCTTCGTTTTCCATATATTAAAAATAAAATTTAAACTAAGTCTTATATGAATTAGTACATGAAATATTTTGTTTAAATCTTATTGAAGTAGTGGTAGTGGGAACGCGGTCGCTTGGATATCCGAGTGATGCGGGTTCAAATCCGGGTCTCGCACCTCTGACATTTTCATATGCGAATCATTTATATCATGATAATGTCTTACGGTGAAGGAAAACATCGTGAGGAAACCTGCATGTCTGAGAAAACCTAACAAGCTTTCAAAAGACATGTGAAGTCCGCCAACTCGCACTAGGCCAGCGCGGTAGACTATGGCCTGATCCCCTCGTACTGAGGGAGGCCCGTGCCCAGCAGTGGGACGTTAATAAGGGCTGATGATGAAGTAGTTAGATACAAAGGCCGAATTTACAGTTTTTAAAATTTTCTTCTCGTGTGTCTGTCTATCTGTAGCACAACAAGAGAAAACTACTGGATAGATGTTTTGGTATAATTATAGCTATACATTTTACTGCGGAAAATATCTCGTCTCTGAGAAATTAAAGGCCTATAAAAGGTATCAACGTAACTTCCTGAATCGAGCGAGAACGAATTGTTAGTTTTATATAAAAAATCTTATAACTCTTTTTTTCTGAATACAAAATAGAGGGTTCAAAATTGCCGTTTACTTTGATCGGCCAAAATAAAATCGGTCAAAATCTAAACGGTTTTGTGATGTAATAAGTGTTATCCTAGATTTTAGTGATTATTATTTTTAATTTGAATCAATCGTTCAAGATTAATTATACTTCTAAGAATAATTACTCCTTCTTTCTTATTATATCAGAAGTCACTAATTAAGAATGCTATGGGAAGCAATAGGATTTAATTAGAGTGGTTTCTATAAAGAAAATTGTACAAATAGAGATACACTAAAATAACATTCAAATTTCAAACGTTTGTAAAACTGCGTTATTATTCTTAGTTATATTTAAATATTACGAAAACTAACATGCACATACATGTAACTGAAGTGTCTTATCAAATGGTCGAAGTGCCTAGAAGTACCTATCATGATAAGAGATGCTGATTCATAACACTAGAAATATCTAATACCTTAATAGATAACCTTTTAATAATAACCTTTTATAGATAACAGCAGTTATCACTGTGATTTATGTAGGATCGTAAAAATAAAAAAGTGCTTGTGTACAAATACACATGTCAGAAGTAAAACTTCTTTGGCAAACTAATTTTTAAATCTCGTTTATATTTATACTAAATAACCCCGTCTAAGCTAGTTGAGAGCGGGAGATGGCGCGTAGGTCACACCCACGAGTTAGACAGAGTTAGAAATGTCACTGACTCGCGGTGGGCGAGATCTAAGGCTAACTCGTCCCCGGCTCTGAGTGCCTGGTACTATGGACTTATTTTTTCGTTTCATCGAGTTTGAAATCACTACGATTCTAAAGAAGTTTCACTTCAATAAATAAAAGCACTTCGTTAGAACTTCTGACTGTTTATATTTTAAAATATAAGATTTAACATTTACGCGTTACGTCGTGTCGCCATAATGACAAGACATCCTCCTTTCTTCCTTTCATACTCCTCACGCATTCTATTCTTAAAATCCTTACATTCATTGCCTTTTATTCTTACATGCATACTCGTTTTACAAATCCTACATCTATATAACAAGATGTATATTATTACTAGCTTCGTTTGGGTTCGTCCCTAGAATTAGCGCGAGCGAAGCCGCGGTTTCAGCTAGTTCATATACTAAAACGTTCCTTGAGAGACACTATCCATTGGTGAAAATAGCATGAAAATCAGTGTAGTAGTTTTTGAGTTTATCGCGAACAGACAGACAGACGCGACGGAGGACATTGTTTTACAATATTATAGTAATATTAATTTTAGTATTACGAATAAGAGTTTATACTTCAACTGAACATATAATATATATGTCAGGTTATTAATATATGATGAGATAATATTTCACGGTTATTTAAATTTTTCACACTCAAATGCCTGTAGTCTATTATATATCTAAAAAGTAAACCTAAAACTTAAATACAAAAGAAATGTGTATTCGGTTTTATTTTTTGGTCTGTACAAATATTGCTTGAGTAAACATTTTGATTAGAAAGTTAATTTTTGTATAGTAAATTCGTATGAAATGATTATAGAGCGTTGATCTCATTTACTTTCGAGTATATAGTATGTATAGTAGAATAGTATGTATATCTATACTAATATTATAAAGATGAATAGTTTGTTTGTTTGTTTGAACGCGCAAATCTCAGGAACTACTGGTCTGAATTGAAAGATTCTTTGTATTTGTTGGACACCGTATGTGAAATCTATTTGGTTTCCGGTGATTAGAAAGCGGGCAGTGGCGCGGGAATTGCTAGTACAGTATATGAATATTGATTGCGAATACTCTTTTGGAAAAATAGTTATGGTATAACAGAGTTCACGGAATAGGTAAATCTATCCTGTGATAGAGTTCATTGAGAGATACTTCAATTCATCCTCGCTATTTTCTATCTAAATAAATAAATATTTTGGGACATTACACGCACACAGTACCATCTTTCCGTGTTAAGCGACAGGCTTGTGTAACGGATACCAGATAGTTGATATACTACATATATAAGTTTAAATACAAACATTCGTGTTTAGCAAATGAATGCCCCCCAGCGGGACTCGAGCCCGCGACCGCTGGCGGAGCAAGTAGCCGGGACACTACAAACTGTCAAGCTGTCGTAAATATATTGTCGCTATACCTATACATAGTTTATCTTATTATACATACACTATTTGTACTTTTATTATCTCGTACATCTGATGTACCTTAATATGAACGTATACTTTCACATTTTAATGCTTATTCGATTTTTACAACATATGTCCTACATCACTACATAGTATAAAACAAAGTCGCTTTCTCTGTCCCTATATCCTTATGTATGCTTAAATCTTTAAAACTACGCAACGGATTTTGATGCGGTTTTTTTAATAGATAGAGTGATTCAAGAGGAAGGTTCATAACTAGCGGAACCCGCGGCTTTGCCTGTGCTAAATCTAGGGCAAGTCGCTAGTAGCATACTAAACGGCAAAGTTAGTCCAGGAGAAACGCGCTCGCTCGGGGAATCGAGTGAAGCGGTCTCAATCGGTCCGGCTCTTGCTTCTCTTACTTGCTATATTTGCTTGCTATATTTAACTCGCTTATATTTTGAAGTTAAAAAGAGCTGATTATTTAATTAATAAGAAATTACTCATGTTTATTACAATTAATCAATAAACTTTTTTAAGGGACAATTATACTGTGAATAATTATAAGTAATTTGCGGAATCCTTATTCATATGAATCTCATTCGCACTTGACTTATTATATCCAAATTAGGTCAGTTTACTGAATGTAAATATTAGTTAACGTAAACAGTGTCATATAAGATACAAAACATTTGGTGAAGTAATGAAATAACGGAAGAAAAGATATGCCACGTGAAATAATAAGTTTAACGTTCTTCTTTTTAACCGACTTCAAAAAAGGAGGAGGTTATATGTTCCGTTGTATGTATTTTTTTTTTATGTATGTTCACCGATTACTCCGCCGTCTGTGGGCCGATTTCAAAAATTTTTCTTTTGATTTGTAGGGTATAGTTCCGAGGTGGTCCCATTGTCACCAAGTCAGGATCTGATGATGGGATCCCAGGGAAATCGAAAGCAACTCTCAAAATTTACAGGCACCTATTATGTTTTTGATATATTTTTTAAACCCGATAAAGCTTTTACGTATGAAAATCATCATCTCATGTGGATGAGCTGATGATGGAAGGTAAAACTCCTCAACAGTTGTTTTTTATGTGTTTTCACCGATTTCTCCGTGAATTGTGGGCCGATTTTAAAAATTTCTTTTTTGTTCGGTAGGGTATACATTCAAGATGTTCTCATTGTCACCAAGTCAGCATTTGATGATGGGATCCTAGATAAATCGAGGGCAACCCTTAAATTTTATCGGCACTGATTACCTTTTTCATATATTTTCTAAAGCTGTTCAAGAATTTGTGATGATGTAAGGTATATATCCTCAACGGTTAGGAGTTGAAAGAAAATTCTTTTAATATACGTACTTACGAACTGATAGTCGTATTCCTTCAGGATATTAGGTGGATTGATAATAGAAGGTAAATCTTATTAACGTCTACGAGTTACGTGGTAAAATAGACGTGGACAAATCTCGATTGACTATTGTCGTTCATTTCAAAGCTTCGCTGACTTATTGGAGCAGTAGTTTAGTTAGCCTTCCAATATTTTATTTAAACATAATAATTTCCACAAAAAAATTTAAAATAAATTATTTTTTAACAAAAATGAAAACCGACTTCAAAACGCTACAAATCGAAACTAAAAAGAAAAAAAATAATTTTAATTACTTAGTTATTGTTGGAGTCGGTGCCAGCCAAAGCAAAATAATCTTAATACAATTTAATTAATGTATCAATTTGTAAATATAATCAAAATATCCGTTCGAAAGTTCATTGCAAAGGCAGGATAAAACTGTCCTTCTTGGCTGGCACCGACTCCAACAATAACTAAGTAATTAAAATTATTTTTTTTACGAGTAAAGTTAATATATTTATTCATCTACATATATTTAAAACAAAATTGTAATGAATCTGTATGTTTAATTTTTTTTGGAAATATTATTAATACCCAGGCCGTCTATCACGAGAAAACTACTAAACAAATTTCTATGAAATTTTGTACAATGGTAGCTAGTCAATAGTTATCATATACGTACCTACAATCTCTCTCTGAGTCGGTAGAATATATTTTCGTAGTTTTACTTAAAAACGAAAAAAAGTAATACGTATCTAGTTACTTTTTTTCTTGATAACTGTCTAAAACATTCTTAAGAAAATCCTTCAAAGATAAGTAAACTTTGCAGACTAATTACTTCACTAAGTATTTCGACGAAATCGGGAGTTCCCTGCGCGAATATAGTGGTAATTATTAATGAAGTTTGTTTTGTAAAGCCTAATTTCTATTAAACAAGGTTTAAAATGGGGCTTATTAGGTTTAAGCCTGTAATAAAGGCGTTCCACTTGATAAATGTATAAAAAGATCGTCTTCATTTTGTTCGCTATCAGTGACTTAAAGGCTTTCAAAATGAATTTTATTAAAATATTCGTATTCGTGCTTGTTTGTATTATGGCGAGCTCAGTTGTGTCTGGTAGCCCGAGGTGGAGATTCGGGAAGAAAATTGTAAGTTCTATTTATTTTTTAAAATTTTATAAGGTTTCCATGGCACGTTTGGATAACCGAGTGATGCGGGTTCAAATCCGGGTCTCGCACCTCTGATATTTTCATGTGCGAATCATTTATATCATGATTTCCACTTGTCTTACGGTGAAGGAAAACATCGTGAGGAAACCTGCATGTCTGAGAAAACCTAGCAAGTTTTCGAAAGACATGTGAAGTCCGCCAACACGCACTAGGCCAGCGCGGTGGACTATGTTGGCCTGATCCCCCTCGTCCTGAGAGAGGTCCGTGCCTAGCAGTGGGACGTTAAAAAGGGCTGATGATGATGATCACAACATAGTATAAAGCAAAGTCGTTTGCCGCTGTCTGTCTGTCCCTATGTATGCTTAGATCTTTAAAACTACGTGACGAATTTCGATGCGGTTTTTTCAATAGATAGAGTGATTCAAGAGGAAGGTTTATATGTATACCTTGTGGAACTATTAGCTAAATCTATAAGTTTTAAATGAATATTTATATATTAATATTAGATATATAGGTACTTCTTATAGTAGAGCTAGTTTACTTAATAGCGAGTATATTCCAAATTATTACATTATTTTTCATATTTGAGTAACAAAATGAAAAACATCAAGTAATTTCATATTTCGCTTCGATAACGTTTCTTTAATCTATAGTTATGTATTGACGATATATTGGATGAGTCTGACATGATGACTGGAGTTCAAACGTTTGTTCTCATCATACAAATGAATGCCTCCAGCGAGAATCAAACCTGCCACCGCTAGTACAGCATGTAGGCTTTTACATACTGAACCAAGCGTGTCTAACCTAATCTAATAAGTAATTTGAATAATATTATTTATAGGAAAAATTGGGGAAGAGAATTCGTAATAGTGTCATCAGTGCGGGCCCAGCCGTCGCTGTGGTGGGACAAGCTGCTACCATATACAAAGGAAAATAAACAAAATACAAAATCTTAACTTATTGTTAAAAATTAAACTCGGTATTTTATAATCAAGTTAAATATTATTTATTTATGTAATTAAAACTTTTTGATTTGTGTACTTTATTTTTTATTTTAATACCTAATTCTTTATACATATGTATACATATATAAAAATCTTCTGTGCGTGTGTATGTAATTGAACTTTCCTCCTAAACGGCTGGACTGATTTTGATGAAATGTTTTGTGTGTGATCAAGTGGATTCGCGAATGATTTAGATTCACAATTCGGTCTACATAATAAATTTTTTGAATTAATTAGTTATTTATACATTTGGACAATAAATTACATATACAATTATAAATAATTCGTTGCTAAGCAACATTGTTTTGCCCATGCTTATTCAAAAATTTCACCGGGAGCAAAAGACAATTAGAACAAATAAGAGGACGGATCCGTTAGTCTATATGTATATAAATAAAATTTGAATGTCTGTTTTTAATTTCAAATTTACAGCTATTCATATGCATATGAAAGTATATATATACGATACTAGCAACAAAAAACAATTTTTAAATTTTTTGTCTGACTGTCTGTTTATCTGTTTATTCCGGTTAATCACAGAAACGGCTAGACCACTTTTGACGGAAGATTCACTCGTAGATAGCTAATGTTATAAGGCGTAACTAAGGTTACTTTTTAACTGAATTAAATATTTTAAAGGAAGAGGAGGAGGAGAAGAAGGAGGAGAGGAAGGTAGAAATTTTATTTATTTTAATTAGCGGGATCACTATTATTAAATAAAACTGTATCAAAAATTGTATAATATCGATTTTAATGTAGGAAATAAAAAAAAAGATATTCAAACAGTAGTAAATATAATAAGACAGAAGATGGATGCTTGGGTTTATTAGCTGGTTTCTGACCAGTCCCATACAACCATTTGTATACGCTACACGTGTTTAATGCATTACCCAATAAAAAAAGGTCATATCTATAAAATTCTTGCCTGTAGTACCTAAAGTTATGTAACTTGGTTACCTAAAGCTATGTACTATGTAGGTACATTAATTAAATTGCATAGTTCAAACACAACAATAATTGAAGTATGAGTGATAACTGATAAGTACCAAGAGGGGGTAAGGGGATGGGAGGAAGGCGTACGGTTTTCAATAAAAGCGGTCCACTCGTTCAGCTAGTACCCGTCTCACTTTGCTGCGACTACACCAAGAATACAAAAGATAAAGATATAAAGAGATAAAGAAAATGGATTTTTTAACGAAGTGTATATTTGCTCTTTTTTATATCGCTGTGCTTGTAATATCTTATGTGTATGGATTACATAAGTTCAGAAAGAAAATTGTAAGTACTTAATATATTTTAATTTTTTATATCTATACCAATATTATAAAGAGGAAAGATTTGTATGTAAGTATGTTTGTAACGAATTGGCTCAAAAAGTACTGAACCGATTTAAAAAATTCTTTCACCATTTTAGGAGTTCTGAGAGCGGGAGATGGGCGTACACATATATGAAATAGTAGGCTCAGGAGTATATTAACGATGGTTTCTAAAATAGCTGGAGTAATTTTAGAGAGAATTTTCAGGCAAAAACCGGTTGCGAGTAATCAAATGAAGTTTAGTAGCGATATAAAATAATGAACGCGCGCGAAGCCGCGGGTAATGCTTGTAGTATTTTAATAATTAAAAATTTCTGTCAAACAAAATTGTGTATGTATGTATGTATGTATATGTATATTCATTACTTCTTTACCGTAATATACACCAACTGCCTCGTTGTTGTAGTGGCTAGCATGTACGGTCATTCATCGAGAGGTCCTGGGTTTGAGTCTTGGGTCGGTCCAAGTTTAGTTATTGATTCTTTTTGTTTAGTAAACCTCAGTAACCGCTCGGAGTTGGGAATTCGGTGGTGTGTCACCCCCATGCCTCGGAGAATACGTAAAGCCGTCGGTCCTGCGCCTTAGCTCTTACTGGTTGTGTCGAATAGTCGTCCCACCGGAGTATGAGAGTGATAGGAATAGAGAGTGCACTTGTGTCTGCGCGTACACTTGTGCACTATAATATCTCTTGCGCAGTTGGCCAGTCTCAATGAGATTGGCCACCGTGGTCGGAATCGGTTGGAGAACATTACCTGACGTAATATGACTGGACTTGCATGAAAAGAGACATACTAAGCTAGAGTACCTAAAGAGTATACGTCATGTATAATGTATATAGGTCTCATATAGGTTATCAGAAACTTTGGAAAGGGTTAGGCGTTAGGGTCTTATAAGTAACTATTACTTACTAATAACAATTTATTAATATTTACAGATGGAAGCAAGAGAAACGACAGTGGGTATTATCAAAAGTTTCCAATCGGCTGTCAATATGTTTGATGAATTTTGGTCCGTAGACATGTAGTCCATGTTTATTAAAAAATAATAATATTTCCCAATAAAAATTAAAGTTTAAATATCCGAAAAAAATATTGTAGTTCTCTAAAATTCAAATATATAATAGAATCATAAAAAATAAATTTGTTTCATTTTGTATTTTTTTTTTATCTCATTACCATAGGATTTTACAAAACTAAATGTAAAAACTAGAAAAGATACTATACTACACACTAATTTCAATTCAATTTTAATGGTTTCTACTCGTAGGAGTGTCAGGAAAAGATATAGTCATGGGTGTTTATATTTATAATAATATGTATATATATTTAAAGTGTCGTAGGTATAATCAACTATCTGGTATCCGTAACACAAGCCTCGTAGGTTACAACGCGGAACTAGATTGCGCCATGTGTAAAAATGTCTTAAATTATTTATATGTATTATTTTCATTTTACTTGTTAAGACAAAATGACATTAGTTCAATCACAAATAGTCGAAATTTGAGAGAGATTTACAAAAAGAAATTTAAAAATTACAAAAATCTGAAATGATAATTTACATATTCTTTAATTCACCATTTGTAGTGACCTTATATCATACTAGCATTTCCCGCGGCTTCGCACGCGTTCTAAAGACCGGAAACCAATTTTTTTCTGAGTCGCGTGGTATAAGAACTAACACCCACCCTTCCCGTGTTTGCAACATTTTTCAATGATGCTTCGCTCTTATTGGTCGTAGCATGATGAAATATAGCCTATAGCCTTCCTTGATAAACAGACTATCCAACACAAACAGAATTTTTCAAATCGAGCCAGTAGTTCCTGAGATTAGCGCGTTCAACCAACCAAACAAACAAACAAACTCTTTACGATATTAGTATAGATAAGGGCACGAGGATACAAATCGTAGACTGCCGTAGAGATGCAAATATTTGCATCGTACAAACTTGTCGCTTGAGATATTTTGTAGTAACAACACCGTCTTGTGTAATGAATGCTATGACTTATAAATCCTTGCACATGAGAAGATGCTACGTAAAGTTTGGGTGTTAATAGGCTCAGTGGTAGTATCTGTGCTACTGATTTCTGAAAGGTCACAGGTTCGAGTTGCAATAGAAAAATTTTTCTTAGGTCTTTTTGATATTGATGATCAAAAATCTTATCTTACGACACTCCTGAATGGCAGGAATAGACAACTTTCTATGTATTAAATGAAGAGGTCCAAGAAATATTTATTTTGCACGAATCTTGCATCGAATTACAGTTTAAAGTTTACGAAATTTATAATCTATAATATTATGAAGATGAAGAATTTGTTTGTTTCAGAAAGTTCAGGTTATTTTACTTTCGGATAGTCCATTTATCGAGGAAGGCTACAAGCTATAAGTAACATCACTTATTATGATAATAATATATTATATATAAGAATTTGGTTTCAAAATAATATTTATTGTAGGTATAAGTGTTCTTACATATGTTGCTGGACTTATTGATAGAGGACTAGGCATGTTATCTTTTACTTATCTAAGTATGATAATTGATATATTTCTAAGTATGATTAATTCCTTGTATTGGTTATTCTTTGAACTATAGTATCTACTATTGTTAATGTATAAGCTTGTATTTCTGTATAGTAGTTATTCGTTTACTCTGAAACCACTGAAGGTATTTGCATGAAATTTAGTACACATAACGAGTTATACATGGGTTATTAAAGTAAGTTGATGGTAAGTTGTTTAGTATTCTTTATTGGACTTATCTATACTAATATTATAAACCAACTAACAACTAACAAACAAATAAGAGTTTGTTTGTTTGTTAGTTTGTTTGGTTGAACGCGCTAATCTCAGAAACTACTGGTCCAAATTGAAAAATTCTTTTTGTGTTGGATAGTCCGTTTATCGAGGAAGGACAGGCTATATTCTATCACGCTATGACTAATAGGAGTGGAGCATCAATGATGTATTTTATATAAAAATGACTTGTCACAGAGTTTGTTATAGAACTCCTCCAAAACGGCGTAATCGATTTTTATGAAATTTTTCGTGTACAAGAACAGGTCGTAGGCTATTTTTTATTCCGCTAGGTGATTAGGTGACCAGATTGTTTAATTTTTATTTTTAGACGAAATTTTTATTTTTAATCATTTAGCATCATAACACCTAAATTTTTTACCTTCTACCACCAATTTCTATTTTTAATAGTGATAAGAACGCAGGCAAAGCTACGGAAATTGCAAGTATTATTATATTAATACATTTTAATACAGACATACATTTTAAATAAGTTGATTTAAGCGAGGTATATTAAATACGTTATGTTTGCTTTGACGAGAAGATTACGTTAAATTTTCAAGATGTTGACTTTGCATTAAAGTCTAATGTGTACATTAATGCGAAATGTAATCACAAATATAACTTTGTTTAACGATTTCAACGACGCAAACGTTAAAAAGTGATTTTAAGAACAATTTTAGAAACCTATTTGATATGGAAATGTTAAAAGTTTAATTTTAAAGCAATTTTTTACGTAAAAATATAAATTAGAAAAACAGTGATAAGTAATTAAGCGTGAAAATAAAGTAAGAAATTAAACGAGAATGAAATTAATTTATGTAATTTCATTTGAAATATTTATTTTGCAAGTTTTAAAAATAAATGCTTTTAAGGTAAGTAAATCTAGTATATCTGCTTAAATATTATATGTAAATACTGCTCTATTCAGATCATAATATTTAGATTTGTGCAAATATGGTATCTTCACTACATATTATAAAACATAGTCCTCCGACCGCGTCTGTCTGTCTGTGAGTCTGTTCACGATAAACTCAAAAATGACTGCACCGATTTTCATGCTGTTTTCACCAATGGATAGAGTGGTTCTCGAGAAAAGCCGCTAGTTTAAAATCATAGAATACATCGGCACAGTTCTCGAAACGTAATAGAAGCCTTGCAATTGGTAAGTGATAGCGAAAAGCCAATAGCCGCGCTTCAAAAACCAGTATAAACGGGTTTTAACCAATCGCAGAATGCGCTACGCCACAAGCCGTACTGAGCTTAAGGATCGACGACTGTACTATCTATATTATTTTAAATCTTTTAATATAAGATAAAATTAGATTAATATTTTAACTTGCAGAAATCTGGATATTACGATAGTATCATCTTTGAAGATCAAACGTCGAACGTTCATAGAAGGGTAACTTTCATTTTCTTATAATATAATTTGGCGCGGGTTACCAATGCTAACGTAAACAAACTAACATTATACAAATTTCTTAAAAATCTCGATAATAATAACTATATATTTCAATAGGATTTAAAATAATATTTATTGTATGTATAAGTATTCTTACACTTGTAGCTGGACATTATTGATAGGGGACTAGGCATGTTATCTATTACTTATCTAAGTACAATATATTTCTAAGTATGATTCACTCCTCTTGTATTGGTTTTCCTATAACTATAGCATCTACTATTGTTAATGATAAAGCTTGTATTTGTGTAGTTACTCGTTTATTCTAAAACAGGAGAGATTTGTATGAAATTTAGTACACATTACGGGTAATACTAACATGGGTTATTAAAGTAAGTGGATAGTAAGGTGTTAGTAATGAAAAAAAAATAAACGATAAACGATTAGTATTTCTCTTTTGAAACGACTCAGTCCGAACCGATATACCCATTGTCTCTAAGCATCCAGAGCAAGTGCGCAAAATGTATGTGGCTATCAGTCTTATCACAGCCAGACGTATTCTCTCGGCGGAAGAGCCACGTGCCATTGATTGATTGGCTAACTACTATATACAATACTAGAGATTCGCCCTCGCTTCGCTTGGGCTTTTTCCTAGATATAGCACAGGCACAGCCGCGGGATCCGCTAGTTATGCATATAAACCTTCCTCTTGAATCACTCTATCTATTAAAAAAAACCGCATCAAAATCCGTTGCGTAGTTTTAAAGACAGAGAAAGCGACTTTGTTTTATACTATGTAGTGACTAGAGATTAAACCTTGCTTCGTTCGTTATGCTAGTACTAATTTATTAGAGGTGAGATATTTTCCCACAGTAGAAAGTATCCTATACCTTGATAACCAGCTATCATTATATCAAATTTCATCAAAATGTGTTAATTACTTTTATCGTGATGCAGTTACAGACTATAATTCTGAAAACTATTCGTATACATTTGGCCTCTATGGATAATAATGTAATTTTAAAACAATATTTATTGTACAGCTTGGACTAAGTTAGATTTTTTTATATGTATATATTCTAGGACGCAGTAAGCCTGAGCCATCAATCTCTTCGTGTAGTCGCATTGGCGACAGGTGATGAATTGTTGTATTATTCTTACATGATTTCTTTGATTTATTTGCAAACTTTTACCTAGAATTATCATTTTTATTGGAAAAGTCTAAGTCTTGAGAGTGAATTTAAAAAATCGGATTTCTATACTTCTTTTATCTTTTGCGATAAGTAGGTGGAGTTTTAAAGCTATATGTTTATTAGTGACTTTGCTTGTATCAGGTGCGTCCTTATCTGCCTTACAGGAACTCAAGGTCTTCTCTTGGTACCCGTTTTTAAATACTAAACGATATCATTTATTAAGCAGTTTGAGTGCGATGGAATATAATAATAAAAATGCAAATGCACGCACAAACTTTTGTATTTAAAACAGTATTTCTGATAACTATAATACCTTAATAAGCGTTATCTATAGATAACAGGAATAACAATTGCTGTCACTTAGATTTAGGTTTCTAATAAATCTTAATAAGTCGGTAATTCCCTGAGCGCGAATGAATTTCTCTTTGCGAATAATTATTGTAACTAAAATTGTCGTTTTCTATAAAGGTCGCTCGTCATTTAGAAGCTGTAACCGAAAACGTACTGACACAAGTCCTTAAAGTAATCAAACAGAACTACCCGAGTTTGAGAAAGAAAAGTAGATTACATAACTTCAATGTAACGATGAAGAAATTGAAAATGAAATTGCAAAAATATTTACTAAGAAAGAAGACGCAAAAACTAACTAAGTCTCGCAGACATAAGATTTTCAATGTTTCAAATACGAATATTGAAGGGTAACATAATATTACCCAATGTGTTTTTGTCATGTGTTTATACAAACAAACTTCGAAATACAAATAACTTTGGATTGAATAACTTTATTTTATTTGTAAAACTGACAGTGGCAGCCCAGCGGTAACGTGCTCGCTTGAATAACCGAGGGATGCGGGTTCAAATGGTCTCGCAACTCTGATATTGTGCGATGTGCGTCATGTGCGAATCATTTCTATCATGATTACCACTTGTTTTAATGTGAACGAAAACATCGTGAGGAAACCTGCATGTCTAAGAAAACCTAGCAAGTTCTCGAAAGACATGTGAAGTCCGCTACCACGCACTAGGCCAGCGCAGTGGACTATGGCCTGATCCCCCTCCTACTGAGGGAGGCCCGTGCCCAGCAGTGGGACGTTAAAAAGTTCTGATGATGATGATGAAGATGATGATGATTTGTAAAATATATAATATGTAGACTAGTAACACGTTCTAAGGCGAAGTTTTAATTTGACACTATTTTTTTAAACTTGTATATTAATACTATTAACCCTCGCTTCGCTTGTTATGTATTTTTTGTGCAAAACTGTATTACTGTAACAGTACTTGTATAAACTGAGAGAGAGAGAGAGAGAGAGAGAGAGAGAGAGAGAGATAGGCCTAAATCCGGCCCCATTTTATCTAAGCAGACGTCTACTAGCTATTGAAAAGCTTTAGATTCCTTTATTACTATTGAGTCTGTTTAATAATCGTTTTATATTATTCAATAAGGTTAAGATCAAATCGCCGCTCCCGCTCTCCCTAAATTTCATCTTTATTAGTCAAGCGGTTTTAGATATTTCATGATGAGTGAGTGATTAACCTTTCGCTTTTATACATTTAGATAGCTAAATGAAAGTATAAGTAATACAACTAAGTCGATAAAATTGTCTTGGTCTTTTATTGAGGATTGTAACGAACCAAAGGAGGTTGTTACGTTAAATAAAACATACCCTACATATTAATCATTCATTTTAATATGCACAATAATATCTACAGGTTTCCTTTTTTGATTAATTTCATTTGAACTAGATATTTTAGAATCGGCTCCTTTTACAGTTGTTTTAACAAATCTCTTATTTCCATTAACTTTCTTTCTCTTTATATTCTTTTTGTGTATGTGGTTTGTGTCTGAATGTTTGTCAATTAAGTTTGTGTGTTTAATAGCTTTGTGCTTTTTCTTTATTTTTCTTCTTTTAAACTTCGGAAATTCAGCTCTATCGTTTTCATAACTCCCAGTTAGTTCATATTTTGCTTGAGTATTCTGCAATGAAATATTTAATAGTTATTAATTATTTTTTTACTATACTAGATATATCCCATGGCTTGCCCTGTTATCATTTCATAAAGGTTGGTAGGTGTTACACAGCCGGTAGAAATAAAGATTCATTGGCTTTTACAGCTGCCTTTGTTTAATCAGGTCATAAAAGTTGTCACAAGGGTATTCGTAGGTACAGTAGATAATAGTATAAGGGACGCTCATTAGCTTCAAAGAAATCTAATCATATATCAGTTATAAGTATCTTGAGAGGCTCCAAAACAAAAAAATCAAGGATGTTTGTTTTAAAAAAGCTTAAACCCTGTTTTAGTATGCAGAAACTAGTTAATAATATTCATAATCGTTATATTGCTGTGTGTAGGCTGATATTAAACGTAATAGGTAAATATAAACACACATCTAATGAGATAATGTTTCGTTACCGAACTTAAAAATTGTAATAATTTATTACTGAATTTAATTTTGCGAAACCATTGAGAATATTTATAGAGTGTTTTAAAGACAATAAATATGAAAATTTGTTTTAAATACCTTAAGATGTCTTCTTTCAACGCTATCAAGTAACGATCCCAATGGAATGATGTCACCATTTCTAGCTTCCACCTAAAAAGTATAGAAAATGCGGTACATTATTATACAACCTTCTTAATATTATAGTACTAAAAATAAGTTTATCTTTCCGACGGTATATTTAGTTTATGGCTGAAGGGATTCTGTTGAAAATTGGTTCATATGAAAAGGTTTTGCGTAAACTCATAGGCTAGGTAAGACTAGGTAATCTACTTAAACACAATATTGTCCTAAATGTTAGCTTCTATTGCATATATAATAACCTTTTACAAAAAAGCGAGCTTTTGTATATAGTAGAGATAGTGTGAAAAAACTGTCTTTGTCTAAAGTCTAAACTGTGTTAGGACCAATATCGATAATATTATAATATTCTTTATTGTACTAAAATTACATAAATAAAAAAAAATCATAGAAAGTCACGTCACAAAGGTGGACTTATCTTATAAGAGATCTCTTCCAGTCAACCCATGTGCGTGAGAGATAGCGTTACATAGTGTAACAGAAAGAGAACGTGCTGAGACAAATTATACATATAATTTCAAAATCGAAAGAATATTAAAAGAAATCCGACACTATATAAATAATCAAAAGAGAAAAACAAAAACCGTAGTATATTCATAGAATACTTACTCCATAATCGTAAATAAATATATTTTGCAATATCAGAATGAGGCCACATATAAGAAACCGCATGATCGTTTGCTTAAACCTAAATAACTCCAACACAACTTTGTTTTTAAACATCGCCTAATAATGGAGATGAAGCCGTAAAAGAGAGGCAAAAATTTACGACTTTCGTCAGTACATTTGTAGTTAATGTATAAACTTTTTGTTTGATTTACATTGTTCGGTACAAAAGGTTGGTACCACGTTATTTGTTTTAGGATTTTAACCGCAGAATTAAATTTTTCGTTTGGCGCAACTTGTAGTGACCCTACTTTCTTGCGCCAGCGGTCGCGGGTTCGAGTCCCGCTGGAGACATTCATTTGTTAAACTCCAGTCATGGGTGTTTATATTTATAATATGTATGTATTTAAAACTTATATATGTATTATATCAACTATCTGGTATCCGTAACACAAGCTTCGTAGCTTACCACGGAACTAGATGGCGCTGTGTGTAATAATGTCCCAACATATTTTTTTTAATTTTATTTATATTGTACCGCGCTAGCTTGGTTTAACGAGGGAAGTGGGTTCAAATCCAGGACTCGCACTTATGATATTTTCATGTGGGATTCATTTCCAAGATGATTACCACTTGTCTTATGGTGAAGTCTATGGCAAACCCGCACTTGGTGAACTATGGCCCGATCCCCTTCGTTTTGAAGAGAGGCCCAGCAGTGGGAAGTTAAAAAGGGCTGAAAATTATATTTTACCAGTTTACATATTATAGCTTTTTTAATGTATGCAAATTGCAGTAGTTTTGAATCTAATTAATAACACGAGTATTATGTAAAATAACTTATTATGTTTGTAAAATAACTTATTACTTATATTTTTTATTGAAAATTAAAGTTAGGTTATACGAATGCCTTTTTAAAATGGTTCGAGTATCAAGCATAATATTGTTTAAAGATCTTTTACATAAAAGTTATCAATTTTTTTTAAAAAGGGTTTATTTATAAAAAAATATTTATAAAAATGAAATATAAAATTTTTAAAATAAAATAAAGTTACAATAGTTTAATTATATTCTAGCTTCCTAGGGCTATGGATCCAGATTGACTGTCTATATGATGGAAGCGTAGTGCTCAGTTCGTAGTCAGCATTCTGTAATGAATAAAATAATTTGAAAATGCAAAAATAAATGAAATTTGCTTTTTTGACGGTTACAGTTGCAAAGTTTATTTAAAAAACAAAGCAAAAATAATAAAAAGTAAACGCACCACACATGTAAAACATAATTTTCAAAATTAGTAATTTAGTTTTAATTTAATCAACTCAGAAACAGTAAAATTTTGTACATATGAGTATATAAGGATTTGTATTTTTAAGTTCAACTAGCGACTCGCCCTCGCTTCGCTTGGGATTTTTTCTAGATTTAGCACAGGCAAAGCCGCGGGATCCGCTAGTTATGCATATAAACCTTCCTCTTGAATCACTTTATCTATTACTAGCGACTCGCCCTCGCTTCGCTCGGGTTCTTCCCTAGATTTAGCACAGGCAAAGTCGCGGGATCCGCTAGTTATGCATATAAACCTTCCTCTTGAATCACTCTATCTATTAAAAAAACCGCATTAAAATCCGTTGCGTAGTTTTAAAGATTTAAGCATACATAGGGATATAGGGACAGAGAAAGCGACTTTGTTTTATACTATGTAGTGATTAAATAGTTGTATTTTCTCTAGAAATACTTCTGTATTTTTCCCCAAATACACAAAATAGCGCCTGAATCACCCGGGTGTAATATTAACTATATAAGATTATATTAGGAGACGAGTACTTGTAAAAGTCTATTTGAATAAAGAATATTTTGATTTGATTTGATTAGACAATAATAAAATGTCTAAGGTTATTCAACTAAATTGTTTTTATAACAAAATTTACAGACTTGTAGAAGCCATTGAACAAAATATTTAAAGTGAATAGAATAGTACAATATAATATAATTTCAACTTCAGTTTTTATTAGTTTACATTTACTTACATATTCATTTAAGTATCCTCCAAATAAATATTGTTTTCTTTTAAGTTTATTATCGTCGTTTCGATAACGATTTTTTCTACTAAAACTTATGTCTTCAAGTTTATTCACATTATAATTATTTAAACTGTCAGATTTTATATGTTCATTATTGCTATTTATATAAAGCATTTTTCGGACATTAATTTTATTATTAAATGGAAAAATGTTATCAGTAACATAATTAACTTTATAAGATTGTACTCTATCAAATTGGTCTTCATAGTCATTAGCTTCATTAGTTTTACGAGGATTACTTGATGAACGAAATTTATCCTCAAACTTACTGTATAGTTTTTTAATCTTCTTATCAAAAACATTCTTTTCGTTATCATTGAGTTTAACAATTCTTGCTTCTTCTTCTAGTTGATTGAGTAAGCCCATTAATGTTGTGTCATATCCTTCAGTTAAAAGTACATTGGATTTTTTTATTGAATTCTGAATCGGTTTGGTAATGTTGTAATGAAATTTAGAGTAGTTACTGTGTACTTCGTTTTTATTATAACTATATTTATTAATAGAACTAGGCAAATTTTGATTCCCGTACTGTAAATCTACCAAATTATGTTTTCGTGTATTTGAATAACTAGGCATAACATTTCTTATATTCGTAAAGTCTTTTCCAGGTACATTTCTTATGATGGTGGGTGAATCACTAATGTTGTGATACTTCATTTTCCTTGTAGGTAATTCAAATATAGGCGTTTTTGTAAATATGCTCTTGTTTATGGGATATTTCTAGAAAAAAAATCATTTTTTATGTATGTTATATGAATATTAAGCATTAAATGTATATTTTTAGTTAACTCACTCTAAATTGTTTGCCCTTAGAAAATGTAAAGTCCTGAAGAGACTTCTCTTCTTTCTGTGTCGCTGGCAAATTACTAAAAAACAATAGAGATATTAGATAGTTATAAAATTCAATTAAAAGTATGACACATATACTTCTTTTGTATACTAATAATAGCAATACGCTGTTTTTTTCGCTCTCTAACTGCAAAACTACAAAACGGACAGACATTGACTTATTTCATATGATGCAGCGTGTTTCAGTGAAGGTTTTAGTATATTTAAAATATAAGAACTTGGTTTTGTAGTCTTTAGAATGAGGGAGGAATCACGCGAAATGCTAGTTATCTATTAAAAAAAATGGTTAATATTATATGTATTATATACCTAGAATTTTTCGGAGGTGCATTTTCTACTGTAAAAATCGGTAGAAGAACAACATTTGGTGCGCATCGTCCATACTTGCAGGAGTGAGCTGTTTTAAAAAAAGTTAATTTAATTTAATTTGTAAAAAATCTCTAATATAAGATACATAATTTACATTTGCAAACCTAATAATACATTTGTCATTACACAATGTGTGTTACTTCATTTTGAGGTCACAGACTGATTTTTTATTTTTACCAATTACGATATATATTATAAAAATCATGACTAGGTAAATCATAGTCAAAAGATAAATTATGACTTAACACATTTCAAGAAATAATTCCTTAATTAAGTAAAGTACAGACAATTATTACTTACATATATTAAATATGTAATACTACTAGAGTTACTTATAATATGTACGAGTAGGTATATATTTATCGTGCTCTCACAAAAGAATGCCCCCAGCGGGACTCAAACCCACGATTGTCGGCACAGCAAGTCACTACAGAATGAATCAAGCTTGACATCAAAAATATAATAAATGTTTTTTTCACAAATCACAAGACATCAAAAATATAATAAATCGTAAAAAATGTTTTTTTTATAAAAAAAGTATTTGTTGCAAGTATAATTTTTGTTATATTTTTATAATTATTATCATTAATAAGCATAAATAAATAACATCGTTAACGTTAAGCAGTATCTTATATCAGGGCACTATCTGAAAGTTTTAATTAAAGTCCCTAGGTGTCGAGAGCTTGGAGCACTTAGACTTCTCAAGTTTGTTGAAAGCTTATGGGACATAAGGTTTCAATTACTTAAGTAAACGCTATCAGTGAAAATGCTAAATAAGCCCGCAAAAATTACCAAAAATATTATCAGGTCCCGTAAGATACTTCTACTACGTTTCGATATAATTTTGTTGGCGTAATACATAATTTTAATTTAACGTTTAAAGCATGAAGAAATAAATGAATAATGTTAGGATATTAATAGACACAACTCTATCTGATACCGTAAACTACGAGGCCCGCTATACGGATACCAGATTGTTGATACACTATAAATATATAACTTGAAATACATACATATTAAAAGTATAAACAACCATGAATAGAGTACAAATGTTCGTGCTAAACAAATGAATGCCCCTAGCAGGACTCGAACCCGTGACCGCTGGTACTGCAAACTATGAAAAGCATGTTCACGATCAATTTTAAAAGTAGAGCACTTAAATGTCGACATGTCACATAAAACCAACCGACCAACCAACCGAATGTCTTCAACTATATAGAATTATGCAAAAAAAAATTACATAGCACTCATGGAAAGGAGAGCAGATTTTTTATTTATTTATTTATTCAGCCCTTTTTAACGTCTTATTGCTGGTCACGAACCTTTTTTTGACACGAAGGGATAGGACAGTTTACGACGCTGGACAAATGCGAGTCGACAGACTTCAGGTAATGTATTAAAATAGATAAATTAAATACAAAAACATACGAATTCCTCTCCCACTTTCATAGCACAGGCATCCAGCGTCCTCATCATAGCCCGGAGGACAGCCGCATTTAACAGTGTAACCAACTTTTGTAGGAGGATCCGTAGTGTATACGACGTCACCTTCACGAACGCGGTTTGAAAAGTTGCAGCAGATACGTACGATCTAGAAGATAACATTGTTAGGCTCAGTAAATAATTATTTTGACCCGGGCTTCATTCTTTTAGTGATAAAGGGAATTTAATAAATGAATCCATTATATATTTGATTTGTAATTATCATAGACAATATCTCACTTGGATAATCATGTGATGCGGATTTAAATCCGAGTCTCGCACCTCTGATGTTTCCATGTGCGAATCTTTACTATCATGAACTTGTCTTACGGTGAAGGAAAACATCGTGAGGAAACCTGCATGTCTGAGAGAACCTAGCAAGTTTTTGATAGTTATGTGAAGACCGCCAACCCACACTAGGCCAGCGCGGTGGCCTGATCCCTCTTGTATTAAAGAAAAGCCCGCGCTCAGTGTTGTCGATGATTACAAATTTCAAGAAGGAAAGTTTTCTTTGCATCTAGAAAAAAAAAATTAACATTTTTATCTAGCAATTGCTTCAACAATTGTTGAGATTTAGTATATTATATTCTAGAGAGTTCCAGAATTAGCATTGTTAAACCAGATTTAACGATGAAAGAAAGGAGAATTGATGCTATTAATGTTTCTATCTAAATTGTAAGGTGAAATAATAAAGAATTAGAGTTTAAGAGTATGAGTTTACATTACATTGATAATAATTTGGTCTGCTTCAGCATAAACAAAGTCTTGGTAGACAGACAGACCACATCCAACATGTGTCGACGAACCTTGGATTAGTTGTAATATCGGAGTTACCGAATCTGCCCTGTGAGTAAAAATTTTAAATACACTGTTTAATGTTTGTATATAGTTACATATAAAATACAGGCTATGTTAATATTGTAATATGGTTCTGGGTCTATTTTTCGTTTCATAAATGCAATCAACGAATTAATTTTATTTTAGCCTTTTAATGAGTAAATGTCTTGCTAATTCATATCTTAAGTCATTGAATTCTGATTATGATGATCTATATGGCTTTGAATATTAAAATAAATTTAAAAATAAGTGCGAGTAGGACTCGCGCACGAAGGGTTCCGTACAATCATCTATAACAATTAAGCTATTCCTGTAAATTGTATGAGCGCCCATATAATTTATCTCATTTTTTATTGGCGTCAACTATGTATTTATGGGGACAACCTTTAATTTTCAACTTTTTTATTTTTTGGAAGTTTTCCTTTATTTGTGCTGTGACAGACGGACAGACAGATGGACAAGAGAGTGATCTTATAAGCGTTCCTTATGTACGGAACCCTAAAAAGTGACAAATCAATTATGTACGCTGTTAATATAATATTTATTTTATCAATATGTACAAGACCATATACTCGTATGTATGAAAATTGGAATATAAACTACACATTTCACTAAAATAAATTAGAAAAAAATGAATAGACAAGTACAATCTTTTTTTAACTAAATTATATCTAAATGCAAAAAATAACAGCTAAAAGTAACCTACAAAATTAAGAGATAAAACGTCTACAGTGCTTACCATCGGCCATCTTCATTCATAGATTTCTCTATTTTAATGCTGTTTTTCGTTCTATATAAGCTTTCTAATCCTGATTTTATACCGTATTTAACTTTTTCCAAACTGAACCCAGTGTAGTTGAATTTATTCCTTCTAACTATTGGAGTCCAATCTGGTATAGTAAATCGAGTTAGGCTACAAACTTGGCCTGGGTCTGGATATTTCTCTGAAATTTGCACATTTAATGATATTTAATATTAATATTTTTATTAAATAGCTAGAGTACAACTTGCTTTATTTACATAGATTTAAAATTTAAACGTCTATTTAGGGCTTTGGACGCCATTTAAATATCAATCGTAAATTGATTAACTTACTTGTTGCTCGACATCTATCTTGACCATAAATACACTGGTCAGCCCATAATTTAGCTAACGTAGCTAATTCTGGGTCCCATTGCTGGAAAAAATAGTACATATACAAATAAAATAGAAGTTTAAGTTCAAATAAAGGCTTTTCACTAAATGATAAAAAAATTTTTTTTATTTTAATTTATGCACTTTAACATTGAAAATGAAAAAATATATAGTCTATTTATATGTAAGAAATAACAGGAGAGTGTATTATTTCCATGAATCCATGGGTTTTTGTCATATGGCCTTATTTGGTTATTATGTTTTATGTTATATTATTTGAAAAAAATGAGTTAATAATTGATTATTACCAATCTAAATATTCCATACCCGCGGGGAAAGACACTCTCTCCAAGAGGAATTCCTCTGGCTATTCTGCTTCTTATTCTGAAAATAAAATAACTACAAGTATTATTTAAACATAGTTTGTTCATGTGGCATCATGGCATTTTCTATTTGAACACCTTTTTTAACGTTGGGAAATTGATTTACGCATGTCATTAGCATATCATACCACCAGTATGTATACAGGTAGGTTATATGGAACTCATTGGCTAGAAAAACCAGTATTTCCTACTAAAACCCAACGAAAAATGACGACACGTTTGGCTCAGTTGGTAGTGATCCTACCTTCTGCGCCAGCGGTCGCGGGTTCGAGTCCCGCTGGGGGCATTCATTTGTTGAGCACGAATGCTTGTTCACCAGTCATGGGTGTTATTATTTACATATAATATATTATTTATAGTATGTATTTAAAAATTTATATGTGTAGTATATCAACTATCTGGTATCCATAACACAAGCCTCGTAGCTTACCACGGAACTAGATGGCGCTGTTGTAAAAAAATGTCCGAACACATTTTAACCGAGAGCCGCCCTAATGGGTCGTCGCAGCATTCTCCGACGGCAGGTATTCTGAGCAGACGCACCACACGACTGAAGCAAACGGTAGGTAGCAAGAGCAATACCCAATAAAATTAAACCAGCTAAGTAACTTAGATAGAAATACAATTATCACACGTCGAACTAGATGGTCACCAAATTTTCTATAGGTAAATTTAATTAAATTTTGTTGTTCAAGTAATTTTTTTAAGTGTTGCCCGAACTTGAAACATTGTTACGAATTACCAATATTTGTAAGACCGATGTCAGTTAATGTTATCAATATTTAAAAATCTTTTCAGTCTTTTCTAAAGGAATACGGAGATTTTTCCTAAATTTGAAAGACATTTTGCTAATTTACAAGATAACACAACAGTAAGTTATAAATAATCAACTTCATTAATCGTGTCGATAGATCAAAACTCCTAAACTGCTTTCTGTAATATTATACCAAGAAACCTCATGCTGTTACTCAGATATTAAACTACTTGTATGTTTACTATTTAATAAGGTTTCCAGCGCTTTAAATCGGTGTATAATTTCATTCACTTAGTTACCTGGTACATACTCGTAGTGTAATTTGCACAGTGCGTCTTAAAATATGTTGGAACATTATTACACACAGCGCCATCTAGTTCCGTGGTACGAAGGAAGCTTGTGTTACGGATATCAGATAGTTGATATATTACATATATAAGTTTAAATACATACATCTTATAAATATAAACACCCATGACTGGAGTCAAACACCCGAGTTTAAAAAAAGAATGCCCCCAGCGGGACTCGGACCCACGACCGCTGGCGCAAGAAAGTAAGGTCATTACAAACTGCCGATTAATAATGCTTAAACGACCGATATTACAAAAATTCTTCGGGTAGGTAGTTCAAAGAACTTTATGTACCCTGACCTTACTAGGGCTGGCTTTATAAGACACAGAACAGTGTAGTAGAAAGTAGACAAAGTACTTACCCATTTATCGAGAGTAATATGAAGTCTGCATATTCCTTGGTCAAAGTCACATTTCTGGTGCCGAAACAAACTTTTCCTATTTCTTGATTCTAAAATAGGTGGATAACTGATAATAATATATTTAGAGTTAAAATTAAAAAATGTAGGCTTAAGTCACTTTTATTTACTTTGGGCGGACCCTTTTCATGATTTGAGAGGAGGCTCATGGCCAAAAATGTGACAATTATTAGGATAGAACTTGCGACTTATTAAGAAGTTCGTCCATCTTTCAATAATTTCGGTTCTATTATATGTACTCTTATATTGCCTCACTCAATTTATAATCTATTTTATGGATAAATATGGTACAGTCTATCTTGGATGGTTATTAAATCTGGATAATTTTTCTATATTCAACTTACTGGATTATAATGTGTACACATTATATGTGAACCTTCTTCACACACCCCTATCTTGGGGCAGTAATCTTCTACATGTAGTCCTTTTTGATCGTGTTCGTCGATTACTTTCGAAGCTTTTATATGTAGACATATTAACATTAACAATCCCTTTATCTGTAATAAAATAATATTAAAGAAAACTATAATGATTTGATATGATTAAGTCTATCCAAAATTCGCCGATCCGCAGTAGTGAAGACTATAGCCTGATCTCCCTTAACGGGACGATAAAAGAGCTGAATACAAGCTGATTTAATGGAATAAGAAGTAAATTCTGAATTTGGGCTCAGTCCCGTAGAGTAAAATGGTCAAAGATTAAGTTTTTTTTCTCTTTATTTTTTATAGAGGGTTTTTTCACGAAGTGAATATGTCACCCTCATCATTGCTTACAAGTAACATATAATAAAACTGACTTAACTACTTACTTCTAAGCTTAATTGCTAACTTAACTAATTTATAAATCATCTTGGCTTTAATAGACAAAGGATAGGCTAAAATACTGTTACAATATCCTATATTGCTTCCACGTTGAAGCAATATTGATGACCTTTGACCTGTAACTCTACTACATTTTTCTAAGATATGGAGAACATCTTCCACTGTACCATACACGGCACAATTGGGAGAACTTACTTTGTTCATCATGTAACTAAAACTATTCAAAGGGATATGACCAGACCGAATGCGAAATGCGATGATAACATCTTGTCTACTCATTTTTTCTAATTCAAACCATAGTGAATCCATAAGTTTAGGCTGGATAGTTTTATACCAGATCCCTTTAGTGAGAGAACGTTCATCAAAATATACTGACCATAAATTTAGGCAATTTCTCCTTAGGTTCCCTTAAAGATTAAGTTTTAGACCTTACAACTTTAATTATTATTTTTTGTTTTAAAAAAGTTATTACCACTTTTAGTCAGCATTATTATTACGTAAGTTACACTAAAATCGGTTATGTTCTTCTGGAGATTTGCAAGAGAGAGACTTACTCGTAAATTTAAACATAAGAACAATTTATTTAATTCAACAAAAATACCTTAATTAAATGCATTAGTTTCATGTTAGTGCCATTTTATTATGTACATATTTCACATAATCGACAAATTTTATATACTAAAACTATCTGGTATCACTGAGTGTTAAACAAATTATCAAGAAGTCATGCTTAAATCAAACTTCAGTATATCTAAACTAAAAATAAATTTGGCTAACAATGGTGTTGAAGTTGATTGAATTGGTGATATTAAAAAGACTTATGTATTGAGTAAAGCTTCCTTTTGTTAAAGATCAGTTGTACTTTTTTGAGTTCAATACATTACTGTTAGAATCATCGTTGCTACAAGTACAATAGTAAATTTTTGACTCTGTTGCGAATAGATCATAATAGTATACCTTGAAAGACCCTTCTGAACGGGTACTTCCGGTATAAAGTCCACTACCCTCAGATCAAGCAACCTCTCGGATCGTCTAAGTTACAGGTAAGATATTATTAGAGGTTAGGAGTTGGATTTAAGCAGACAGTGCTGACTTCGTGAGCGAGTCCCACATAATAAATAACAATAATAAATATGTTAGGACATGGTTACACACAGCGCTATCTAGTTCCGTAGTAAGCTACGAAGCTTGTGTTACGGATACCAGATAGTGGATATACTACATATATAAATTTAAATACATACATACTATAAATATAAACACTCATGACTGGAGTACAAACATCCGAGTTTAACAAATCAATGCCCCCAGCGGGACTCAAACCCGCGACCGCTGGCGCAAGAAAGCACTACAAACTGCACCAAACGTGAGAAAATTAAAGCAATTCTAGTAATTTTATTATTCATTGTGCCACTTGACCTGCCATTACGTTTGAGACTTAAGATACGTTCAAAGTACAAGTAAATATTTAGACATGCTAGGGTTAGGTGATTTGGAGCTTTCGAGAGCTTTGTATTTGCATATTGTTTAAGTTTGAACATTTGCATTTATTTATTACTAGTGATATATGAGCGTTCATTGGTACCTATTTGTTTCTTAAATAATGACTTATATATTTAAACTAGCATTTTCCGCGGCTTCGCACGCGTTCTAAAGACCTGATACCAATTTTTTTTCAAAGTCTAGCGGTATGGTACCTCGCAGAACTAACACCCGTTCTTCTCGTTTTTGCAACATTTTTATTAGCCTTCCTTAGTAAACGAACTATCTAACACAAAAAGAATTTTTCAATTTGGACCAGTAGTCTGAGATAAGCTCGTTCAACCAAACAAAATCTTCAGCTGTATAATATTAGTACAGATTATAATAATAATTAATCATTACATTTATGCTTGGGTTTAAAAGGCTAAGCCTCAAATGGCTTGGAACCTAACTTTAATCGATGTTTTCTAGAAAGTATTAAATATTGTTTTTTCAGAAAATACAATGCCTATAGGCATTATTAAACTAACATAGCTCAAGACAATGGTGTTTGATTTACTGCAGTTTACGAGTATAAACGTTTTCTTCAGTTTAGTTCACATTTACTTCGTCTAGACTTGATTTAACTTCGGACTTTAGATCGTAATGTTTCTTTTATTATGCGTATTTTATATTTTCGCGAGTAATGCTGTAAATGCTGATTCAACACCGGTAAGATATATGTAACCAAATTGTAACTCAGTCAAATATGTACATAAATATTTTTGGAAAATCTTAACAAAATACTCAAAATAATTGATCATCATCATCATCATCAGCCCTTTTTAACGTCCCACTGCTGGGCACGGGCCTCCCTCAGTACGAGGGGGATCAGGCCATAGTCCACCGCGCTGGCATAGTGCGAGTTGGCGGACTTCACATGCCTTTCGAAAACTTGTTAGGTTTTCTCAGACATGCAGGTTTCCTCACGATGTTTTCCTTCACCGTAAGACAAGTGGTAATCATGATAGAAATGATACGCACATGAAAATATCAGAGGTGCGAGACCCGGATTTGAACCCGCATCACTCGGTTATCCAAGCGACGCGTTACCGCTGGGCTACCACTGTCAAAATAATTGATAGTTTTTAGAATTTTGATGAAATTTGGTGTAATGATAGCTGGAATTAAGAACAATGTTGTTACCGAGTCGCTATTTCTCTATATTAATGATTCAGATAATGACAATGATTTTACATAATTGTATTCAGCCCTTTTTAACGTCCCACTGCTGGGCACGGGCCTCCCTTCAGTACGAGGGGGATCAGACCATAGTCCGCCATGCTGGCCTAGTGTTGGCGTACTTCGCATGTCTTTCGAAAACTTGCTAGGTTCTCTCAGACATGCAGGTTTCCACACGATGTTTTCCTTCACCGTAAGGGATTTTACATAATATGAACTTATCTAACTAACTCCAAAAAATTACTTTAATTAAAATGTTGCATAAAAATAAAATTCCCTTTAAACTTAATTACCTCCAAATTTGCTTAAAAAGAAACATAAAAATAACGAACAGAATTTGTAATAAAATTACTTTGCAAAATAGAATGAGAGAAACAAGAGAGTCTATCGCTTATTCGGGGTACGTTTTAGCATAATAAATGAAAATTATTTATACACAAAGCCATGCCAAAATAATCTCGTTATATGAAAATATTTAATTTTATGGTTAATTTGGCCTTTTAGGGAGTAGGTTGGGGACTGGGTCGTCCATTTAGTTGGTTATTTCAAAAGCGATCTTTTAATAAAAATTGGAGTCGAATCTCTACATGGAATATTTTATAGAAAAATTTATATAGAAATAGTCATTATTATCGACACAAAGGCCTATATTATAAGTAGTTTTTAGAATTTTTACATCGATTTTTACCGCTTTATTCAAATTTAAATTTCGTCGAAATTATTGCTTTGTCATTGTAAAATTTTTGCAAATATTTTTTTTTTAATTTACCAAAATTTTAAAGGGCACCTTTTTATACAGAGAAAGTAGCATAAGCAAATACATACCCAAAAATGTGTTTAGTCATAATTATGGCTTTATTGGCACTTGATATTTAAAATAATAGATAGTGTAAGAGATAACGATAATTGTACTTTAATTATCTTAAATTTTTATTTCAGAACACATCAACATATGCAGGGCAGAATATTAAAAAAAATGAAGGGGCTCTTGGATTTTATGCAGCTTTACACAGCAATCCCGTTAGTTACTGCTCTTTATTTTGATAAAATTTTGCATTTATTACTTATCGTTATTAGAAAAAACAAAAACAATAAAAGTGACATTTTTAAACATTATGTCACGGTTAGAATAAGTCACTCTAATTAAGTATTTTTTGGACTTTATTCACAACTAGCCACTCGCCCCCGCTTCGCTCGGGCTCGTTTCTAGTTCCGCTAGTTATACATAAAATCCTTCCTTTTGAATCAGTCTATCTATTGAAAAACCACATCAAAATCCATTGCTTAGTTTTAAATATCTAAGCATACATAGGGACAGACAGACAGGGGGAAGCGACTTTGTTTTATACTATGTAGTGATGTATATAGTAAGTAGTGAGATTAAAATATATACACTCTTGATGTCGGTTAAAAATTAACTAAGATACTTAATAGTTATATATTTTGAAATTTTTATCGCAAATATCAGAGCAATTTAAAATATTCTTGTTTAATCATGTCAGAATTAGAGTTTCTATTGTACGTTTGAGAAGCGAATACGATTGTTTTCGCTATCTTTAATCGCTACGTACTGAATTTTATGCATATTCATCGAGGCATAGTACAAGCACAAAAGGTAAGATATGAATCGGCTTTTATTAAGGCCGGGTTTAAAGGGATGAATTAAAGATATAGGGGTAGGATGATGTAGTCAAATTTACTTATTATATATCACATACGAGTATGTACTAAATACATCGTGGTTGTAGTATTATGCATATTTTGTTTTATAAGGAGTTTTAAATCATCTCATCAAGAAATATCAAAAACCGATTAACGTGCTACGAACGGATTTGGCGACAGGGCCGGATTAAGTAGGTCAAAGGCTCTCGCGATGTTGTATAATCCATCTTTTGTACTACACACCATAAATTGGGCTAAATAAATACCCATGAGCTTTTATAACTAAGTTATAGCGCTGTTTATGTTACAAAATGTATTTATACTTATAAAAATATATTATGTTATAGCGCTGTTTATGTTACAAAATGTATTTATACTTATATAAATAAATACTTATAAAAATAAGGATTTTGATGAAACTGCGTTTAGATGTTTATTTAAAATTTACAGCCACCAATAAATTTGACATTCTACGAAAAGGACGTAAATCAGGTCAGAGTACCAACAAAATTCTACGAAGAGCATAAGAAGAAAAAGATTAAGAAATCACCTAAAAGAACTATTCAGAAAATTATTAAAAAAGGTAAAAATAGAAGTAGAAAAATTTACGTAAACCCCATCACAAGGCTGCCAACTGTACCATCACAAAAACTTGAAGTTCAAGACAGTAATGCCAATCTAGAGGAAAGTACAACAGAAAACCATAAAAAAAAGTATAGAAAAAATCCTAAAGTACCAAGATATCCCATGCCATTTCATAAATTACAGCATAAACCTACACAATTCAGAAATAAAAGAGAAATCGATAGAAAAGATGTTTTCATAATTAAAGATTTAGATGAAATGGAATTTGTAGACAAAGGAGATGACTACGATGTTATTAAGACTAATGTTGGACGCTATTGGTAAAAAAGTAAAATAATCATATTATTAAAAACTTTTCAATTTGTTTTAATATAAATTTAAAATAGATTTATTATTTTGTTTTCTCTTTCTTTTATATATTTACATATACTTAATAAAAAACATTTTACTTCGAGAACGAATAGGTAATGTGTATCTATGTTTCAACTATAACATAAACCTCGTAATATACCACGGGCCTTGATGGCAATTTATATTTAGTTATTTATAAACGAAGGCTTGAATTTGTTTTAACTTAGGGCTATTCTATACAAAACAAAATTATAGATCGAACTAAAATTTTTAAAATATTATTATATTTCAATTGGTGAAATAACCAACATTTTAAATTAGTACAAGTGAATGTTTAAGATAGAATCTCAGATCTTAGAAGAAAGTAAAGTTCATTTTCTAGGAGGAATTCTTTACATATTAATAAAACTAAATAAAATGAAAAAAATAAAAATTATTTAATTGTTTATTTAAATAAACATTATATACAGTCAGTACAAAAAGTTCAATTATTACATAAAATAAAAAAAAACTTACATTAAAATGATTAAATAAAATAGATTCTATTTACATTTCACTTATAAAGCTTACACATACTCGTCATAACGACGAATATAAAAAAACAAAGCTAACAACATTTGTAACCTTTGAAATAAGTAAAGGTCAACTAAAGCTATATTTTAAAAGACTCTCATAGTACTATGAATACTGAGTTGTAATTTTAGTACTTAAATTATAAGAGCACGTAAAGTCGTCAGTCCTGCGTCTTAGCTCTCACTGGTGGTACAGTCGTCCCACCGGAGTATGAGAGTGATAGGAATAGAGAGTGTACTTGCGACTGCACTATAGTATCTCCTGCGCAGTTGGCTACCGGAGTGATAGGAATAGAGAGTGCACTTGTGTCTGCGCGTACACTTGTGCACTATAATATCTCCTGCGCAGTTGGCCAGTCTCAATGAGATTGGCCGCCATTTCCGGAATCGGTCGCAGAACATTATAGAACATTACTTAATATTATTATTTACAAAACCAACTACAATTCTTTTTCAACCAAAATTATTCAAAGTTTCGTATGAATGTTTTATTTAAATTACTTATTAGTTAGGGATTTTCAGCTTTTATGTCAGCGCCATTTTTACTTCTGTACTCCCATCCTTGGTAAGCGAGATCTTGAGGGCTAACATCATGTTCCCGGAACGCAACACCGTTTGATCCGTATTTGTTGTAGTGGTTCCCCTGTAATTTTTTTTACATCTAACTTAACAAGTATTGAAATGATAAAAGAAATTTATACGATATTAAGTATACTATATTATTCTCTCGTTTTGTTATTTAAACACGTTTGCAATTTTTAAAACATTAAGATTTCCCTAGTATTTTTCTATTCGTGAATCCATGAATAAAAGAAAATCAATGTAATTCTTTATTATTTTATTCTTTTAGGAGAGTAAATATAGCTTTTAATCCACTAGACGTCGTTCAAAAATGTATTAAACTACTCGTATCTTGAAGTTAATATAAAAATTCTCTTGAAAAAATAATTTTCAAATATTCGCAAATTTCTTAGATTTTTGGGCAACTTTTGTAAATTTATTCCCGTTAAAAATTGTATTGTGACGGAGTTTATAGTAAATTTAACGATTTTAATCAAAAAACACTATCTAAAACAACTTAATGATATTACAAAAAGTCAATTAACAGATACAAAATAGTTTTTTCAATAACTTACAGCATAATTTTCATAATGGCCATACTGTGATGGCCCGTGGCCTTCTCTGTACGGACTAAGGCCTATACCAGCGGGAGAGTACTGCGGTCCTGAGTAGTGGTTCGATGAGAAGGGCGAGGAGAGGTTGGGCTTGCAGAATTTAAAGTAACCAATAACACCTAAAAAATTTAAATAAAAAGTGCTTTTGACTAACTTATATGTATCAAAGTCAAAATTGTTCAATGGGTTTGGACTAAGACTTTTACTACAAGTTCGAAAGTTGAAAGCTTTACTAAAAGTTCTTCCGTGGTAAATAGAGGAATTTTTAGCTCGAATATTAGATTAAGTTGTATAAAATGCAAGCGATAGCTCAGTGGTAACGAGCCTGCTTAAGAAATGAAGTGAAGCGGGTTCAAATCTATTTGTACATTGTGATATTTTTATTTGCTAATGATTTTTAACCATAATACTCACTGGCCTTATGAAAAAAACGTTCCTTACGTTCTTTATAAAAGGCTATGAAAGCTACGTCTGTAATAAATCTTACCTGGTACTATAAGAGCCATAAATCCGAGGAACTTCTTGAAACTGGCGAGACCAAGTATTAGAGGAAGGAACAACAGCAGCTTAAGCTTGAACAGCTTAAGGATCAGCAACATGGGAATTATTAGTTTCTTGAGCTTATGGCGACCTGTAAAATAAATAAATATTTAGATTTTATTATGAAAACGATATGCTTTAGCACTCTTTGATATATTTGGATTAGTTTGTAGTCGAGATACGTGCTATCCAAGAGATCGCAGGTTCCAATCCCGTTGGTATCGGGTGATGAGCATCAATGTTTGTACTCCAGTCGTGGGTGTTAATATTCATTATATCTATGTATTTAAAGTTATATTCCAATATGTGTAGTGCATCAACTATATGAATAACCTAATAATAAAAAAACTAACAAAGTGAAAATGAGTATAAAACCTATGATAAGCGAAAATTTGCAAACTATTACTGTTCATCTTTTTCATTATTTCAAAGTATCAATATGTACATGTTGTATTTTTATATAAAAATACTAACGGAAAGGAGGGGCTTTCTTATCTTCAATAATGTCTACTTCATCAGCGATCTCGTCAAGGAACCTTGGAGCAATAACACCGTTAGATGTCACGTCGTCGTCTAATTCAAACTCCAAAGCAGTAGACCTTAAAAATCTGAAATTAAAAAAGAATATTAAATATTTTGTGTCCAAAAACAGACAAGGTACTATAGTAAGATTATAAATACAAAATGGTTTGTATGTTTGTATCTATTTGTTTATCGCTACCAGAAATATCTGAAATATAAAACAGAGAAGTCAAGAGAAGTCGAGAGAGTGAGAGTAAGTAGCTCTCGCTAGTTTTATTTTGCATTTTTAGTCATATTTTGCAACACCAGTTAAAATAATCGTAATATTTTATTATATTAAGGTATATACTAAAACGTATAAACAAAATGTCTAAGCATTTTTACTGTAACTTTTACTTTAAATAATAGCAGATATCGTGATCCTGTTACTTATGTCACAAAAGAAAGAAAATTTCCATAAACCCTATAAATATATTCGTATTGAAGAAAAGTGTTTAATCAGTACATATTAATTTTATTAACTAAATGCATGTGAAAGTACTTTTATACGTTACATGAAAATATCAATTTTTAAAATATTTGTCAGTCTGTCTGTCTGTTTGTTCCAGCAAATCTCTGAAACGGCTTTTTATTGACAGATTTTTACTTGTAGATAGCTAATGTTATTAGAAGAACTTAGGCTACTTTCATATTTTTATTAGAGAATTTTAAAACCGTTTAATTTATTTTAACTTACGCCCAGCGAAGAATAAAATAAATAGCGTACTATTTATTTTTAATAGACAGTTAGAATTCTAGTACTGCCCTAATTCTAATTCAATGTTTGTCGAGAAAGTTCAACCGGTTATGCATCCAGTTGCACTAAGCTGGTTCCTGATAAGTACTTAGTGATATTTATACTAATATTATAAAGCTGAAGAGTTTATTTGTTTGGTTACATCACGATACGACCATAGCAGCGGAGCATCAATGTAAAAAGTTGCAAAAACGGGAGAAAAATATTTATTTTGATTGAGCCTTTAGAACGCGAGCGGAGCCTAGTTATATTATATAATCTCTAAATTTAATTAGTATTATTGTTAGTTTTATTATAAATTTATGAGACCCTAGTAACTAACTATCATCATATTCAAATTTTATCAAAATCTGTCCAGTGTCTCGTGTGTGGTCCCAATCAGACAGACAGACAAAAACTCGGAATTCGAAATACATATTATATAATATACTCGTATATTCGGACTCCGTATTGTTAATGAACTATTCCAATAAGATATTTTTAGGGAATAGTTAATGTACAGACAGATTCTACTCAGTTAAAATTTTATTTAATATATAGAAAATAGGTCTTACAGTCCGTCTTTTGCGTAAAAATAAATAAATTAATTGACAACACATATATTACCTTGTAGACCGTAAAGCCGGTCACGTTAACTCACTAATTAAGCTGAGAGGTAAATTTATTTCAATAATTGGTAGAACCTTATTATGTACAAGGAAGAAAGGAAGTAAAATTACATTTTCCGCCATAGCTTTGTGGGTTAGGATATTTTAATGCAAAAGCGTTTTAATTTGCGTGTATCATATTATAAAAACTGAAATACTCATAAAATTGATTATATTTAAATTTTAAATGCTTAGTATTATTAAATAAATATTATAATAAAGATAAAATATTATGACATATAAGGGAAAAAATGTTTTTTGTGTGTTTGTTTGTTTGTTTGTTTGTAATGAATAATCTAAAAGTACGTCAATCGTAAATCTATTTAGTTGAAATTTGGTATGAAGATAGTTTTCATTCTGGATGAAATTAGTGAGAGTTACTATTGAAAGTTTAGTTGGTATAGACAGCGTGTCAGAATAATTTTAATATTAGGGTAAGATTTTCTTTACGAAAATAAAATAAGCTAATAGGCATGCGTCAAAAATGACTACACAGCAGCATTTCATCTTTAGTTCAAAGGAAAATAGGGCAAAGGGTGAATATTATATTTCGTTATTAAAACCAGAAAACGTGAAGTTATTTATAAAGGAAGACCATCAAGCTCTTCAATGCGGGTATATTAAATGAGATCGTTGAGAGTGATGCTTTATTGTTATTACAAATATGTTTTGCTAGCTGTCTTCAAATTAAGAGTACAAAGTTTAGTAGTCATATTTTGTAAAATATAAATAAATAAATATATTAATATGTTGGGACATTATTACACACAGCGCTATCTAGTTCCGTGTTAAGCTACGAGGCTTGTGTTACAGATACCAGATAGTTGATATACAACATTTATATCTAAATACTATGAATATAAATACCCATGATTGGAGTTTAAACATTCGTGCTCAACTAATGAATGCCCCGAGCAGGACTCGAACCCGCGACAGCTGGCTTAACAAATAGGGTCACTACAAACTGAGCCAAACGTGTCGTCAAAATATAATAATAATTTTCAAAGAAAGTTCTTTAAACTAGCTTTCTGGGATTAGGCGGATTGTTTGATTGTTAAGATTTTTGTTCTAACAAAATAGAGTAAGTAATATTACTTTAAGTAGAATACTGAATATAATTTTGCTCTTACAATATTTAAAAAATATATCCCTTTGGATTGTAATGAATAAGTAAAGTAAACTTTATAACTAAATATTATCATCAGTTGCATATTTTCTTTATTTGTAAATTTTTTTGAGTGAGTTTAATTTTTTTTTTTTTTATGGTAAAAAGGGGGCAAACGGGCAGGAGGCTCACCTGATGGGAAGTGAACACCTCCGCCCATGGACATCTGCAAGCCTGAAGCCAGGCTTGCAGATGCGTTGCCGGCCTTTCAGGAAAGGGAGGGATGGAGGAGGGAGGGAAGTGGGAGGGAGGGGGTAACGAAAGCGGAGGATGAAGGGAAGAGGGAGGGGGGAAGGAGAGTGGGCCTCCCGGACTCTCACTCACCGGTCGAAACGCGACAGCATAGCTGCCACTTCACGCCGGTCTTCTGTGAGAGAGTGGTACTAATGAACTATACGGGGCGTGCCGGCCCATTCGGTTGCTACCCGAAGGTAACAAGCATGGCACTTGACTTGTCAAAATTGCTGTAAACCATTCGAAACGTCGGGAAACAAAAATCAAAACAAAACCACGATAAAATCTAAAAAGATACTTTCATTTATATATAGTTAGTTTAAGGAGTTTAAGTTAGAATATTAAATAGTTATGGTTATTTCTTAAGTTTTGTTGCCATTACAATTAAAATTTACAGCTTATTAAGGAAATTTCTCAAACTTTTGCTGACCTATTGAAGTATTTGATATACCTCGTTCTTTATTGTCTATGGAGAAGAGCGTCATTGTTTTGTACTGTTATTGAATTCCTTTGGTAAATTCCTTCATAGTTAATTATTAATTAATATTTGTATCTCTAAAATCCTTTGAAATATGAACTTTAATGTTCCCAAAATTGTAAACTTTACAATGTAATATCATACTATTGGTTGAGATACGGAAATAATTATGTTCAAAATATAGTATTATATAAGTTACTAGCATTCCTCGCGGCTTCCCTCGCTTTCTAAAGGCTGAAAATCAAAATATAATTTTTCTCCCGCTTTTGCAACATTTTTCATTGATGCTCCGCTCCTATCGGTCGTAGCGTGATGTAATATAGCCTATAGCCTTCCTCGATAAATGGACTAACGAACACAAAAATATTTTTTTAATTCGGACCAGCAGTTCCTGAGATTAGCGCGTTCAACCAACCAAACCAACAAACTCTTCTGCTTTATAATATTAGTATAGATTCTATTTGGATTAACGTATGTATGTATTATTTAAACAATGCTTAAGCGAAAGCTCTTCTTGCAAACTGTCGCTGTCCTAATTTGTTGAAGGAATAGACATAAGTATATATAAGGGTTAGTCCCTTAAAGATATAAATTCAATTTGAAAAACAAAATGTTTTATGTTAAACTTTTCGCTGGGTACACCCAGTTAAAATAAATTAGACAGTTATAAATGAAACTATCTTTTCGGATTTTGTCGCGGATTTATTGTGATTTTTGTCTCTCCCGTGACCATGATTGCTGTAAAGCATTCGAAACGTCGGGAACCAAAAATCACAATAAATCCGCGACAAAACTCGAAAAGATAGTTTCATTTATAATGTCAAACATTCGCGTAAACCTAAGAAAGTAATAAATTAGACAGTTTTTATAATTTTCTAATAAAATAAAAGCAACCTAAGTTACGCCTAATGACATTAGCTGTCTGAGAGTGAAAGTCCCGTCAAAATCGGCCTTGTCGTTTCAGAGATTAGCCGGAACAAACAAACAGACAGACAGAGAGTCAAACATTTCAAAAATTGATTTTCTTTTTTAATGTGAGTACCGTTTATACGCATTTAGTGAAAAGCTGTTTATTTTAAATTAAAAATACACACTTCACTTTTATTTATATAATATGTAATTGCAATAGGTACCAACTGTACGATGTTTACCTTAAGTTAACGTAAAGATTAATGGTTTTTATGGCTCAATACGTTCCGAATAAGATATTATCATAGTATGGGCATGTAATATAGCCTTAATTAATGTATTGTTTACAATATTTTCCTTACCTTTCAATTTTTCTCATGCCATATTTGACAAGTGAGTCCCAATCTGAGTCCTCACTTCGGGGTTGCGAGCTCAACTGTGGCGGCTCTCTCGCTAACGCTCGCGCCTGGGATTCTACTTTACGTAAAATCGCATTGTCTGAGAGTCTGTAAGTTAAACATGTAATTACTTATTAATTACAGTAATTATACTATTATAATAATTAAATAAATCTTAGTAAATATATTTATATATATTAGGACATTAACAGACAGCACCTCCATGGTAAGATACGAGGCTTGTGTTATGCATATCAGATAATCAAACAGATGAATGCTCTCAACGGTATTCAAACCCGAGACCGTTGGCACAACACGAAGGATTACTACAAACTGAACGTGTCGCCAAAGCCATGCTAAATCAAATGTACGCATTAAAATATGTACAGTTCGCGTCACGTAAAAAGAACGCTGGAAGAAAGTGGAGGGGGTGTGTTTGTGCATCGGTACATTCGCATACAAAATTCCTAAGCCTAATCTTTTATTGTTGAACTAGCGTTTCACTCACATTGTATATTGATTATTGGTAGGTACATTGAAAAATATATTAGATAGTATGTCATCAAATAGAATTCTATTAATTAATAAAATATGTTTGATTCAGTGTAGAATGTTTAATTTACTAACAAAAAATTTAATTAATTCGTTTAATATATATTTTTTAACTATTAACTGCAATATTATCAGATTCTCTCTTTATAAAACAATATAGGTCAAAAATATTTTTGCACAATTTTTTAGATAAAATCATTTCGTAATTAATAACTTTTGTGTGCGCGATGGTATTTTGAACTGACAAACCAATAGCGAGCCGGAAAGCATGCAGCGCGTGCCTTGACGTCCCGCGCCCCGCGTCTTACCACCAAATTGGCCGATAAATCGCCTCTGCGCAACTTGACAGCCAGCGTTCTTTTTACATGACGCGAATTATATCTATGTATATTTGTTTTATTAACCGACTTCAAAAAGGAGGAGGTTATCAATTCGATCGGTATTTTTTATGTATGTATACCGATTACTCTGTGATTTATGATCCGATTTACGTGATTATTCTTTTGTTTTATGCGGAATAGCTGCCATTTGGTTCCATAAAAATTTTAAATATTTTGGCCTAGTAATTTTTATTTTATGATAATTTTTTATAAGAAATCAATTGCGTTATTTTTAATTAGTTAGTAATTTACTTACTGGTAAGATGGTTTATCGAAGAAATCGTCAAAGGATCTCAAAGCTTGAGCTTTGAAACAATCTGCCAGATCACCATTTATGCACTGCTGGGTTGATTTTTGGATATACGGGTCTTCATCCTCACCTAGTCCTATCCAGTCTAGGAAGCCTCTGCCTTGAGCTTCGGGCTGGATATAGAAGTAATAAATACTCTAAGTATAAAATATATTATTATATACTAGCGATAGAACCTCGCTTTGCTTATGTTCGACCATAAGTACGTTTTTATATATACTTCCTTATATATTTCCCATGGATTTTTTATATATATATATATATGTGTATCTTATATGACCCCGATCACCAGATACACATAAAAACCTGTGCAGTGATTTCCCGTGATGCGTTTCCAGACAGACAGACAAAAATTCTAATAACTATCGATTCGTCCCATGTATCAATAATAATAACTATTCCAATAACATCTTTCAATTAATAATCTATACATTATAGATTTGACTCAGAATTTTTTTATTCATTAAATTATTGTAGATTTCATTCATATACGATTTCCAATGAATCCGTATATATAATTTATTTAAAATTTATTCTTTTAAGTAACTTACCGATCGTCCGTGATCATCATTAAAATGCAAGGATCTTCCTTCATTCTCTTCCTTTGGGGGTTGATCGGGTAATCTAATACCGCCATCTCCCCTCGACTGTATGGCCAGTACCGCCGCGATCGCGACCATTAACCATCTCGCTCGGTTAAACATCCTTACGGCTTAATATATCCTGAAAAAAGGATAATATGCTACATAAAATAAAAGAATATTATATTAATGACATACATGAGTACATCCTGTACAGTCATGTTATGGTTCACTATACAAAAAAGTGTTCTATCCAAGTTAGTTGTATTATAATGTTCTCCGATCGATTCTGACCATGGCGGCCTATCTCATTGAGACTGGCCAACTGCGCAGGAGATATTATAGTAAACAAGTGCACTCTCTATTCCTGTCACTCTCATACTCTGGTGGGATGACTGCTCGACACGACCAGTGAGAGCTAAGGCGCAGGACCGACGGCTTTACGTGCTCTAGCTTCCCAACTCTGGGCTGTTACTGCGACTTACTAAACAGAAAGACTCAATAGCTAAACTTAGCCCGAACTGGGACTCGAACCCAGGACCTCTCGATGTGTGGCCGTACATGCTAGGCACTACGCGTCTGAGGCAGTTAGTTGTATTATATGTATGTCTTTTCATGTATAACGTGAATTGGCATTCAATAACGTTTCCTACTTTTACTTAGACACTTTCGCGCGTTTAAATGCGATTGGTACAGTTGTAACGTATAGTACGAAAAAATAATAATTACAATCAAATGAATTTGGACTCTAAACCAAGAGTATAAGACTTGAAATCCAATGATATTTATTATTTGTTTTTTTTTTTAATATTATGACAATTAAAGGAACTACAAGAAATAAGCCATTGATCGACCGCTTTATAAACTTGGTTTTTTTATCTTAGTCATCAAATTACATAAATAAATAGAGTGATTGAGGGAGATAAGAAATAGAGTAAGATGACATTTTTAACAATATTTTAAAAAATACGTATAAAAATTAAGTTTAAATAACACGTTTGGTTCAGTTTGTTGAAGCCCTACTTGCTATGCCAGCGGTTGCGGATTCGATGCCCTCTGAAGGCATTTATTTGTGTTATCAGCACCAATGTTTGTCCAGTCATTGTAAAGTAACTGTAATTTTTTAATAAGAGGTATATTCTAAATAAGATTAGCTTTAAAATATATATTATCATACCATTTCCAAACAAACACTCAAATACATCGTTTTTCATTTACTTCACAACACTTTTAAAACACATAGAAATGAAATGACTCGTCCGCGCGACACGCATCGTACTGTTAGACTGCGCGTGAGTCGGTTATAGAGTAACGCAAAGCAACAGACGTGGTAAAGCGTGAAAATGAACTAATTTGTTACGACAATTGCCCAGAAAGTACCGACTATATAATTTATTTAACAGGCCTTTGTATTATCAGTCCTAAACGTCATAAATTTCATCAAAATACGTCCAGAAATTTAGGCGTAAGGGAGTAATAACCATTAAATATACACAAATTTTCTTATTTATACTTTTAGACCTACAGGAGATTTCAGAAACACAAAACTTACTAATTTATTTAAAGTTTTGGATGTTGTACTATACCTGCGAGTACCAAAGTATGTTAAAAATAAACATTATGAATATTATCACCATATATTGTAAAAAAATCGAAAATAGTAACCGTCTTATGTTAGAGTCGGTAAAGAATGAGGACACCCATAGCTATTCACTATAATATATTTATAATTCAAAAAACGTATGAATAAAATGGCATTTCTATGAAATTAATCTTTGCGTTGAGTAATGGTCCGGAAGTGGGACCGCGGCTTGACTTGAATACCAAGTTTGACATAATTTTAAGGCATCTGCAATTATTTAGAGATATTTTTTGTCATGCCTCATATACCATATATTTCATCACAATGCAAGAAATTAGATGATGATAATAGAATTATTGTTATTGCTATTTAAACGATTTTTTTTGAAAGTACTTTCCATCTTATTTTTAATATTAGGCTTTAAAATCTATTCAATTATAAAATTACAACATTACATCTATTAAATTATTAAATGCAAACATACGAACATAGACTTTTTTTTAAGTATACTATAATGTATATTAAACTCACGTAGGGTTGAACCCGAGTGGAGCGAGAGTGAGTCCCTAGTTAAAATGTAGGCGTCACTATAATAAGAGACTAAAATCACTGCACTTGCGTTTATCCTTAGATACCGCGCTTTAATAATTTCATATTTTCAGATAGACGGACAGACATAAATACAAAAGTTAAATATCGAGATGACTAAATGAATTTTAAACACACGCAGTCGCAGGTTTTGCTAGTTATCTTAATTTCTATGGATTATTACATTAGAGTTTATATCGATAATGTAATTACTGTGACCTTATCAAAATGATCCTTTAAAGGTGATTTTAGTTAACAGGGTATCTTCCATTAGTCCGTCGAATAACCACTTCGGAATATAGCTATTATATAAGTTTACCGTTTGGACGTTTTGTTACTAAGATAACTATTGTATAACAGAGAAGTAATGAACAGTGAATACATTTTTTACCTTACGCTCATGTGAATGAAGCGAAATGGCTAATTCGAGGTCTGTGAAGTTAAGGCTTGTAGAGTTAGAAGCCATGGTCTTGTCTTAACATTTTTTTAAAAGTAAATGGTTTTAGTCGGATAACTAACTTTCTAGAAAAATCAAAACGGTGTTCATGATAACAATAACTAATATAGAGTAAAAGAAACTATATCTTTTTCAACATAATATGTAGGAGGTTTAGTTTTACACTTGAACTTCCAAAACTATTAAAAACCCTTATCTTTCCTTCCTTATGACGCTCTGTCGAAAAGCAAGCAATCGAAAAATTAGTAAGGTTACTGAAAAATGTCATGCATATGCCGTTGTATCTACAAGCATATCCGGTTACTCGTTGCTATGGCATATTTATGTACTTTTTTAGGGGTAGACTTTATCTTTATTACTCTCACCGAAATCTCTATGGAGATGTAAAAAACAAAAAATGACATTTTTCCATCAAAAAAAGAAATTGCCAGTATAAAAGCTATCCTATATTTTATATTATATGAGAAATTCACTCATTTAAAAAAAAATCTACGTCTGAATTAAGATCTGATAACTAGTTTCAGAGTTCATCGCGGACAAACAACTTAAAAGGAAAATATGTTTTTGTTTTATTTCCAATAAAGTACGTAGTTTTAAGATGTTAATTAACTTTAATAAAAGAAGAACATGATTTAAAAATATTAAGCAAAAAATAATGTTTTTCAATAGAAATAGAGATTTCAACAATACAGCTACCAGTAACATTTTCTAATTACTACTACTTTACTTTACTTACTATTTTTCTTTGAGAGTCGCGGACTACTTTTGCACTGTGCTTTGAATAGATAATTTTTCATACCAACAATTTTAAAGGACTTTTGTTTTTTGTACATGTTTAGAATCCTAAAAACGTTAACCATTATTTGTAACGACTGTTAATTGTTTAAGTGCTATGTATAGTCTTTTATGTTTTAAGTATAAGTTTTGTTTCGATTCCCGAATAGTTAACTATTAGTGATTTCTGTCAGTAAATACTAAATGATAATCTGACAAACTAGATGTTAGACCATTTTGCCACCTGCTGAAACTAATCTCCTATGAGCTAGTCGCATTAACACTTGCTCACCGACCATGGCACATATCAAACGGGATATCATTTTTTTTAATGTAGTTAATTATGTAATACTTTGTAAATACAAAGAAATATAAACAATCTGTTTTAGTCGTAAATGTAGGTCGTCGGTGGACAGCATTATGTCATTCTTGTATAACTCTGATTCATACACACAGGATAAACTTTCACTACCTTCAGTACTCGTACTATTCGATTATTTCTTAGAAATTGCTTAGCAAATATGATTGCAGAAGTATTTAAGTACCTAAAAAAGACAATTTGATTACCCAAAGAATATTAAACACTAGCATTTCCCACGGCTTCTCTCGCGTTCTAAAGGCTGAAAATCAAAAGAAATATTTTCTCCCTTTTTTGCAACATTTTTCATTGATTTTCCGCTTCTATCAGTCGTAGCGTGATGTAATATAGCTTATAGCCTTCCTCGATATACGGACTATCCAACACAAAAAGATTTCTTTTATTCGCGCCAGTAGCTTTTGAGATTAGTGCGTTCAACCAAATAAACAAACAAACTCTTGAGCTTTATAATATTAGTATAGATTATAGTTTGTCTCCTTACTCAAAGACGCCTGGATCGATTTTAATAATTCTTTTTTTGTTTTGTTAGGGGTGGTAGTTTAAATATAACTATAAATGGCCTAAATAAAAACAGCTGGAAAATCTGAAGTTAACAACTGTTTATTTTGTGTGGGAATCTAACTTTTGAAACGTAAGTAAGGGCGAATGTCATCTAAAGTTTTTTTTAACACAATATGAAATTAATAATATAATTATATAATTTTATTTTCTTTTGAAATATCAATAATTAAATCAAAACTTGATAATAAAATATAATTACTAAAAGCCTTATTTAATACTATAGTGATACACTTTCGCTTCGCATCTCTAGATTTTGGACATATCATATTACGAGTACGTCGTCGTTAATAGAAGGGACGACTTTTTCCGGCCTAATTCACACATATCATCATACCGGTAGCTTAAGTCGTAATATGTTAATGAATTTTGGTTTATAATCTTTTTAGATAATCTTTCTTTCAATGCTGTTTTTGTTTTGTCCAATAAGTCAATACCCTAGCTTCCCTACTCTGGGTTTCAACTGAGAATATCTTAGCAGATGCCGACTCGGGGCTCGAACCCAGGAATACTGAATCTACCCGTACATGCTAGCCAATAAAACACAAATGGCGTTACTCATAATTATAGAAAATGTAGACAAGTGCGATTTTGCCTTTATTAATGTTACTTTAGCGAAGCAACGGATGATTATTATTTATGTATGAATATAATCTATACTAATATTTTAAAGCTGAAGAGTTTGCTAGTTTGTTTGTTTGTTTGGTTGAACGCGCTAATCTCAGAAACTACTGGTCCAAATTGAAAAATTCTTTTTGTGTTAGATAGTCCGTTTATCAAGGAAGAGGCTATAGGCTATATTATTACATCACGCTACGATCAATAGAAACGGAGCGTCAATAAAAACGTTGTAAAAACGGGAGGTATTTGGATTCCAGCCTTTAGAACGCGTGCGAAGCCGCGGGAAGGGCTAGTATTTTATAAGCAAGAGGTTGCTGTTTTTATTTTGTCCAGTAGGTCAAGTGGTAAGTATTTATTAAAAATAGATGTTTATGCTCTTAATTTTAGTTTCATTTTTTCTTATAAAATACATAAATAAGTAATTAATATATTTTTTTTATAAAAACAGTTTTAAGAAAGTCTTAAGATATTAACACCTACTAAATTATTTTAACCGATACTATATTTAATCGATATAACTTTTAAAATGCTTAACTTTCTTTAGCAATATTGAAAAAGAAAAACTTCTTGTAATTTTAATAATTGGCAGTTAATTAAATAATAATTAGTAAAAATACTAATTCGTTAAAAATAATAATAAGGCTTACCTTAAAAGTGTTATTGTCCAAAATCTAGATCACGTCAGTGCACTGTGCGTTTCAAATGAGAATGAACCCACGTACCGTCAGGCAACCTTATATAATAACAATATAAGAATTGCATAAACTACTTCGTTCTGTTTTGTATGTACCTGTTATGTGCATCAGAAATTCGACTCTATCACAAGGCAGTAAAGTCTATTATTCTAACATTGTTGAATTGCATTTCAAGTCAAAATTATTGGTAAAATTCATTCAAATGTCAGCTTTACTATCAAGAATTAAAGTGTATTTTTATTTATCAGTTTGTTTTTGTGAATCAACACTTCAAGTAACAAGTTTATTTGTTATATGAATTTCAGCTGTAAAGCTTTAAGCTAAGGTTCAATTTCATAAAGCGCAAAAATGTAGTACCGTTTGAATTAAGTTAGCGCAACTTTGGGATATCCCAGCTGTTGTTTTAAAGATACATTGGCATGGAGTTGGCTTCTTAAAAAAGAAATAATTTAGTATAATTTTATGGTTACAATGGAATTTGCCCGATTACTTGATCTAAATGCAAAAAGATTTTTCCAAATCGAAGAAGTCGTACGGTACTACCTAAGATATTTTGTACTTTCAAACAAACAAACTCTATCTCTTTCTAATAATAATATACATAACAACAACAAGTAATTATAAGTAAAATATATCAATAATGTAGTAAATAAGATTATTATATTATTATTCGAACTTTCTAACAATTTATTTGTATGCATATTAATTCATACATACCAATATATAGTTATATAAATATGATACTAAGGTAATTGAATTGAATTATTTCCCTTGTTTTCTTTTTGTTCTTGTTTCAGTAAATGTTTAAAAGATACATAGCAAGTTACTGGACTAACTTTAACAGAATAGTATTCAACTGCACATAATATATAAACAGCGCTTTATAAAAAGCCGTTTCTATACAACTTAGCCGATATTGTATCCTGGTAAGGTTTTCATAATACAGTTCATGGTAATCGGACAATCCTCAAACTTTTCATTGATGTAGAAATTTATCCCGTGAGGTTACAAAAACATGTAAATACCTTCTTTTCCTATTCAAATTGTGCGGAAAAATCGCTTTTCTGTTAAACTCCAATATAACTTCAAAAGATTGACCCAAAATAGCAATTTTTCGATACCCTTTATTGGAATTTATAAAGTGGCATGGTAACGCGCTCGCTTACATAACCGAGTGATGCGGGTTCAAATCCGAGTCTCGCACCTCTGATATCTTCGTGTGTGAATCATTTGTAACATGATTACCACTTGTCTTACGGTGAAGGAAAACATCGTAAGGAAACCTGTATGTCTGAGAGAATCTGGCAAATCTGCTAACTAGCACTTGTAAGCGTAGTGGACTATGCCTGGACTATAGCTACTCATCCTAGCTTCGCTTTAAGTTTGTTCCTAGTGAAAAAAACAAATCTCCCAAAGAAACTTTTTCCAGGATAAAAAGTAGGTAACCTATTACTATTATAGTCTATAATCTGTCTCTGTGCAAAATTTCATTCAGATATGTTCAGTTCATATTTATAATCTTATATAGTTAACTAGCGACTCGCCCTCGCTTCGCTCGGGCCCTTCCCTAGATTTAGCACAGGCAAAGCCGCGGTATCTGCTAGTTATGCATATAAACCTTCCTCTTGAATCACTCTATCTATTATAAAAAACCGCATCAAAATCCGTTGCGTAGTTTTAAAGATTTAAGCATACATAGGGATATAGGGACAGAAAAAGCGACTTTGTTTTATACTATGTAGTGATGTTAGTATGATAATAATCTAAACATTCCTACATACATATGAGAGCGACTTATTCCTTCGCTTGATTTCCTTGGTACCTAACGCTTAAATGTTACTCTAGGTGATAGTCAATCTATGTGCTAAATTTCATTAAATATAGCCAGGCATATTTCGATAGTACCAAACGTTTTTATTATTAACTCGTTCTCTATCATCCATCTCTTATAAAAGTTGTACCCATATAGGTTTGATTTTGAAACTAAAAATAATTATTTAGACCTGCAGTTGTTAGGTATTATAATAGCCAAGGCTGCATTTAAAACTGCCGAAATCTAGATAATATATAAACATATTTTTTTAAACATACTCGATCCTAGATAGTTTTAAAGAAAAAGACTAATAAAGTTATTGTTGAGTTTGAATATAAAAATAAACTTATGTACTTTAAAAGTATTAAATGAATGCTTTAGAAAATAAAAAAAAAATACTGAAACATCATGAAAACGTAAATAAAGTGAAAAATATAATGCTGTAAATAAATTACATTATGACAGCTATGACAGCGGCCATAACGTAATTTATTCCGCGAGATAGAAATAAAATTGTGTTATTTTTCACCAACTTAAAGAAAGTAATACTTAGTTAATCTGTTTTTCTTTTTATGGGATACTATGGGATTGTACTTATACGTCTAAGTTAAGTTTTTAGAAAAAATATCTAGATCAATATCAATGTTTACTTTCTTTTGCTTAACAGTACTTCTAATTTTATTTTTCCGTAGTTACTCGTTTGTTTGTCTCCAACCCTTTTCAACGTCCCACTGCTGGGCACGGTCCTCCCTCAGTACGAGATCAGGCCATAGTCCCCACGCTGGCCTAATGCATGTAGGCGGACTGCACATATTTTTCGAAAATTTGTTAGGTTTTCTCAGACATATACTCGTAATTTTGCGTTATCGCCCAATTTTTGGTTACCTTGTTTTTGCGATACTAATGTTTAAAAAGTAACTTTTAGAGTTAATTTGCTATTTTTACTATCAGATTTTATAATAATTATGAATAATTAAAAATGTTATGTATTGGTCTCGACCAATATAAACCTAAACTTTAGCCTAAACCAAGTCGATTTATTGTTAAGCTTTCAGAAAGTTTCTACATCCATCTCGTGACTCCTTCATCAGATTAGTTCGGCGGTTCCATATAATTGAATTTAAAACAAAGTTTGGAAGCAGGACTTGTATCTAATCAAAATCAATTACTAATGCTACTTACAATCTACTCTTATAAGATACATATGAGAAAAATTTGGTAATTTTTGGTAAATTATAATAGTTTAGAAATTGTAATACAATATTGTATTACAAATAATTTTTTTGACAAGAGCAACTGTTGAGTTTCTCGCCGGTTCTTCTTAGCAGAACAGCTTTCCGAGCCGGTGGTAGTTTACTCACAGACTTACAGACTGACTTTTTATTTTGATAATGTAAAAATGACGATTCAAAAGAGCTTGTAAAAGTCTATTTGAATAAAGAATATTTTGATTTGATTTGATTTGATTATCCTGAATATGTAATATTTTAAAATTCTGTTAAAATACGAATCATTTATATAACTAAGCTTGTTTTTAGTGAAGTAGGTATAAATATATATTTTTTGTTTTTCTGTGTATCTGTAGCCACAACTCTGTATTGTATTATACTATGGGACAACCACTTTGGCTTAGTGGCTAGCATGTATGGCTGGAGATCGTGAAGTCTTTAGTTTGAGTCCTGGACCGGGCTCAATTATGTACTTACAGAGTTAATTACTCACAAATTATTATTCAAGGCTCGGAAAATACGTTAAACTTACGGTGCCTTATTTCTCTCCAGTTGTGTCGAGTCTCATGAATTGAACGTAGTTAATTCGAATCTCTACTCAATCTCTCTCAAATGTTTCTTGGAAAATCTTATTGAAGTAGTTATTAGTATCGATACAAAGACCGAATGACATATCTATATTTTTATAATTTTAAATGTACCTTATGTTAGTCAAAAGTACATTGTAATAAGTTATAATAATTGTGTGCTAAAAAAAGAAACAATTTTTTTTTATCAAATGTTCTTACATATCTACACGTTCTTTTCCCTCTTATAGAAGTATTTTCAGAGTTAACATATGTACCTAGTTACTTATCTTAATACGGCCTTCGCTTTCCACTACATTGACTGAGCCTAGCGCATAATTCACTAAGATAAAAGAATAAATAAGTAATTGCTTTTCTCTCTCATGAACCGGGAGCGGTCTTATTATCATTATATTATATTCATTTATTTAATATATTACATATTTCAAGAGTAACACAAAATTTTAAAAACTGAACTTCCATCCATAAGAGCCAATCCAAACTCACAGTCCGTCCTTGGCCTGATATCGAATCAATGAGTGCTTTCACACTATCAGTAAGAGTCAAGTTCCGGTCGAATCACAACTCAACAAACTATCGATTGTAGGGAAAATAGCATTTTTTACCTACTTATTTATTATTGTTATTTATTTATATATATATAGACAGTGGTAGACCAGCGGTAACGCGGTCGCTTGGATATTCGAGTGATGCGGGTCTCGCACTTCTGATATTTTCATGTGCGAATCACTTATATCACGATTACCACTTGTCTTGAGGTGTAGGAAAACATCGTGAAACCTGCATGTCTGAGAAAACCTAACAAGTTTTCGAAAGACATGTGAAGTCCGCTAACTCGCAGTAGGCCAGCGCGGTGGACTATGGCCTAATCCCCCTCGTACTTAGAGAGGCCCGTGCACAGTGGGACGTTAAAAAGGGCTGATAATCATGATATATTATTATGAAAAATGGTAATTGGTAAAGAGGTGGTCCACTCCGTTGGATGGAGTGCCCTGCAGCCTGCGGGCTTCTCCAGGTACTTCTGTGATAGCAGAGTGCACAGGTTACAGGTTAGCTGTTTGTAGTTTGCTACTACAGACTAGTCATCAGGGTATCTATTAAGATCCATCCATTCATCCTGTCCTACAGGTGGTAAGCGTAAATGCATAACCCAGTATAACAAGGCTGTTTAATAACAAAGAAAACACACACTTAATTTAGCCCCATTATGAAATGATTTTCACGATTATAGCTAGCTAACTAGCAATACGCGCGGCTTCGCCCGCATTCATATTTTTAATCGCAACTAAACTTCATTCGATCACTCGCTGGGTTGAAAATTCTCCAAAATTACTCCAGCTTTAATATACTCCTGAGCCGCGCGGCTACCTATTTCATAAGTATATCAGGTGCGGCGTGCACTCCTCCTCTCCTGTTATTGTAATTTTAGTAGGGACCCTTATTTTTTTCTTGCAATTAAAATAGCCTATATTAATCAGGGATACTGTAGCATTCAAATGGTGAAAGAATTTTTAAAATCGGTCCAGTACTTTTTGAGCCAATTCGTTACAAACATACTTACATATAAATCTCTCCTCTTTATAATATTAGTATAGATGGCATGACACTGGCATTTTTGAAAATTGAATTATACAGTTTAATGGCTGTGTATTAGTCATAGTTGGTCAAGTATCTACTATAGATGATACCGGTTATTTAATATATTATGCAGATACATGACATACATATCCAAATATGACCTTGGCTCATGACTCAACATATCAAAAACCCCATACCGATTGAGCCACTAACCGAAAAACACAAAAAGTTACCCAAGATTATGCACTGCGGATTTAAATTAAGACAAAAATGTGCCAAATACAATTTGAACCTTATTGTTATAAAAAATAAAGTTAAATCTTGCTTACAGGTGATAAGTATGAATTTTAAAGGACATTTTAAAATAAGCTCTATTGTGAAGGAAATAAAGTAGAAGTTAGCGATGAATTGATATTAAGAAAGGTCAACTTTCTACTGGCTTGAAGAGTAGGGCAAACCGGATCTTCATCTACATTCACTATATTTGGACTGTACAGTTTTGATATTTGTTTATTTTTATCGCAATGCTATACTAGTATTAACCTCGCTTAAATAAGTTTCCCAGTATCGTTCTAATATTTTATATAAAATTCTTAAGTTTTTAAATAAATAATATATGTTGGGACATTATTATACATAGTGCCATCTAGTTCCATGGTAAGATACGAAGGAAGCTTGTGTTACGGATACCAGATAGTTGATATACGACACATATAAGTTTAAATACAAACATAATATTACAAATATAAATACCCATGACTAGGTGATAAAAACTACAAACATCCGAGTTTAACAAATGAATGTACCAGCGGGACTCGAACCCGCGACCGCTGCTGGCTGACAAGAAAGTAGGGTCACTACAAACTGCGCCAAACGTGTCGTCGAATAATATAAGTACAAGTAATATTATGTAGATATATATATTATACCTTTTTATATATATATTTCGATCTCATTCTCTGTGTTACCTATAGAATAAAAACTTTTGATATTATTTAATGTCATTTCTAAATGTCATTAAATAAAATAGCTCATAGATTACTTCATTTTGTACATTTTTATAGTTAGTTAGTTAAATAGATCTATACTTATTGGTGGTTGTAAATGAATGACATTTAGCGACTCACCCTCACATTGCTCGTGTTCTTTCCTAAGTACCTACGTTTAAACTGATTGTTTTACCCATACGAAATAAATAATTCTGAACATTTAAATTCTCTATTTATTTTATTAATATCTATTTATTTTATTTTATTAAAGTACCTACTCTTTATTTTTCTTTTATATTTAAGCCGGAGTGACACACTCCCAAGAAAACAAAAGAAGGATTATTCAAATCAGTCCATCCGTTTTTAGTTTTAGCGAGGTTAAAAAATCAATTTTATACGATATGGTATAAAATAAAAAGTATCAAGATTAAAGTGTTCCTCTCTAGAATATGTAACATTTAACGCGAAATTACTAACAAATGACAATAGGTCCTTGTTGCGTCTTTCACCTATCTGGGCTACGACTCTCTCACATTTGTCCAGGTACTGTTATCTAATACATACTCGTATATTGAGGAATTTCAAGTAGGTCAGTTCGTTGAATAAGTCCCAAAAGCTTCTAACTGTAAGTCAATATTCTTTTTCCTTTCATGCGTATGTCATTTGTTTGAGATGCAACTTGTTTTACTTCTACGCTTGAGTTATGACGATACAGACAACGTCATTATTTGTGAGAAAAGATAACAAAAATCTTTAAATAAAGGGTTCAGATGAGATATTTCGTGAGCCCTTTTAATCTTAACTACCTATTTGGTTGTCGTTAACTTGTCGTCGTCATTAGCTTCCGGAAATCCGAAAATCTGAGCCTGACAGCTAAAAGTAGACGCATCTGAGAGGCTGGATCTACTTCTTCAGAGCTATCAGTAGCAGAGTGGATCGTGGTTCGAGGGAGCAATTTCACAGTTGTTCACACACACCCTTAATTAAGAGGAGGTTGTTTTACTTTTTTAGGCGACGAAACGAAGATGGCATCATGCAAGATGTCTTAAACTAACGATTAGCGACATACGTACCTAGCGTACTAGCCTTCTATGAAGTGCTTCTATGAAAAAAAACCTTTTTAGTTTCTATAGTGTTAACATGTAATTGTATTTAATATCTGTTTCACACAAAAATCATGAGATTTTTTGGATCCATAGTGTTTACTACTAAGTAATTAAAAATGTATATATTTTTTTCTTTTTAGTTTCGATCTGTAACGTTTTGAAGTCGGTTTTAATTTTTGTTAAAAAATAATTTTAACAGTTAATATTTAATCTAGATTTCTCATAGACGAGATATTTTTCCGCAGTAAAAAGTATCATAAAACTCAATTTTTTTGATTTATTAGATTTTTAGTATGATGTGCAATACAAAATTTCATTAAAATCTGTCCAATGATTTTCTCGTGATGCCTTCTTTGAAAAACATACAGACTGACAAAAATTCTAAGAAATATTTGTTATAACTATTTCGATAATAATTAATAAATTAATAAGATTTTCCAAAACATAGTTAATGTACAAAATAGACTGCGTTTGAATTTTATGGTCCATTCCCAGCAGTGGGACGTTGAATTTACATTGAAATGGTAAATGGTAATAATATAAATATTTTTTATCTTTGTAATACAGTTAGTAAATGATTTACTTATATATTTTTTAAGATTTACACTTTACAGTAGAGATAATTTATAGACCGGAGAATGTTTATTGTTAAAAGACTCTTAAAACCTATTATTATTAGTATGTAGTAATTTGAGAAAGAACGTTATGTATAAATTTGTTCTTTTTTTGGAAAATAATACAAATAAACATTCATAATTGGTAAATATTTATTTTTATAATTATGACTATAACAATTAATAAGTAAAATAACTTAGTTAATAAATACAAATAATAAATTAATTTATGGGCACTCTTTAATTAAAACATTATAAAGTAAATTAAATATTTTTAACAAAATGGTGATAATTAGTAATAATATTAATTATAAAATATACTTAAAATTAATTTTTTAAATAACAAAATAAATAATTACAAATGAACATGTTCAAATAAATTATTACAAGCACTCATCAAACACACAATAAATTACAAACATGCACATTCAAATTTATTCTAATTTAATATAATATTGTAATATTTACAAAATATGATATGCGTATTATAAATTTTAATTAGTAGACGTCTCACATCTAAATAATAATTATTTTAATTTATATTTCATTCATTGATACATAAACATACTTAGCATTTTGAAATATCTGATAATCATCATCATCATCAGCCCTTTTTTTAACTACCCACTGCTGGGCTCGGGCCTTCCTGAGTACGAAGTGGATCAGGCCATAGTCCACCGCGCTGGCCTAGTGCGAGTTGGCAGACTTCACATGTCTTTCGAAAACTTGTTAGGTTTTCTCAGACATGCAGGTTTCCTCACGATGTTCTCCTTTACCGTAAGACAAGTGGTAATCATGATATAAATGATTAGCACATGAAAATATCAGAGGTGCGAGATCCGGATTTGAACCCGCATCACTCGGTTATCCAAGCGACGCGTTACCGCTGGACTACCACTGTCTTTTATATATCTGATAATAATTTTTACTAATTGACTAATTTCAATAAATTCTTCGGTAATGGGTTAGTTTAAAGTTCGACGATCAAGTCCTGGGTACACCAATTTCCATTATGAGGTTTTTAACCTGTAAAAAGAATTTGTTTCAGTCGTGAAATAAAATAATAATGTCCTCTCGACCGATTACGGCCACGGAGGCCACCTCATTGTCACTACAAGTTAATAAATATAGTTAAACACAGGCAAAAGCCGCGGGACCCGCAAGTTATGCATATAAACCTTCCTCTTGAATCACTCTATCTATTAAAAAGAACCGCATCAAAATCCGTTGCGCAGTTTTAAAGATTTAAGCATAGGGGAGATCCTTGTACCTTGGGACACCTTGTACCTTGGGACAAGCTTATTATTTGAAAAATATGCATTGCAAAGTGGTCACTAGCGACATCTAGTAGCTATTTCATTACAACATTTAGAATACATTCAGTAAAGTCGGCCATTTTGACTTGTGTCATAGTTGTCATATGTCGTGCGATTATTTCGCTTGGTTTTATTTTTTAAATCTATTTGAATCTTCGTTTTAGTTGATATATTTTGAGGTGAGTAATTTTTTTAAGATACAATTAGTTGATAACTACATTCGTAACCACTTATTTTAATATAAATCATTAGTTTTGCGTGATTGAAAAATTATACCACACTTTGTTTTATACAATTGAAATTTGTACCTTGGGACAGTGAATTTTTTGTACCTTGGGACTGTCCCAAGGTACAAGGCAATGTTTTTTTCAACTATTTATTTTTATATGTTTAGTTTTTAATTTGTTATTATGTTTTTAGATGCCAAGAAGTAAAAATAAAGTCACTCGGCCGAAACCAAACGAGGAAAATGTTAAAAATGCCATTGAAAAGGTCATTCAAAAACGTATGTCTATTCGAAAAGCAGCTGAAGAGTTTAATGTCTCGAAATCTTTAATAGGCCGTTACGTTAAGTTAAACAAAGAAAAAGAAAATGTTGATGTCGTGTATCGACCTCTTAATGATGTAAAGAGAGTATTTAGTAATGAAGAAGAAGAACAATTGGCTACATATTGCTTAAAGGCATCTAAGTTTCACTACGGAATATGCAAAGAAGAATTTTTAAAATTAGCGTTCCAATATGCAGTCATTTTAAAAAAAACATATCCAATTGCTTGGGACACAAATAAAAAAGCTGGTAAAACATTTTACGAAAATTTTATTAAAAGGCATCAAAATTTAAGCTTGCGAAAACCAGAAGCAACGAGCTTAGCGCGTGCTACTGCTTTTAATAAGGCCAATGTAAATTTATTTTTTGATAAATACAAAGAACTGCTCATGAAATACAATTTTACAAGTGAAAGGATCTATAATGTAGATGAGTCTGGCATATCTACAGTACACACACCAATGAAAGTTTTAGCACCAAAAGGATCTAAACAAGTTGGGAATATTACATCAGCAGAGAGAGGTAATAATGTCACAATTATTGCATGCATTAATGCGCTTGGAAATTCTGTGCCTCCTTGCATGATTTTCCCAAGAGTGCACTTTAAGAGCCATATGATCAATGGTGCTCCTCCTGAGACTTTAGGGCTTGCAACTTCCAGTGGGTGGTCCAATAGTGATAAATTTGAGGAATTTTTAAACCATTTCATTAAACATGTAAGACCCAATAATGATAATAAAGTGCTACTGATTATGGATAACCATGAGAGTCACCTATCAATTAAAATAATAGAGTTAGCCAAGGAAAATGGCATAGTAATGTTCACATTCCCTCCTCACACAAGCCATAAGCTACAGCCTTTAGACAGAACCGTATTTGGTCCACTCAAGAAATATTATAACAAAGCTTGCAATGATTGGCTTTTGCAACATCCAGGAACTCCTCTCACTATATATAATGTTGCTGAATGCTTTGGTAATGCTTATCCCCTAGCTTTTACTCCATCCAACATTCAAAATGGATTTAAAGTTGCAGGAATATGGCCATTCAATAATAATATATTTGGCGAAGATGAGTTCTTGAGCTCATTTGTTACTGATAGACCTTATGTAGATGCTGACGCCGTTGCACACATACAATTAAATATGGATACTCAACCAAATATTGCTCTACCTGGATCATCAAAACGTGCCGATATTGACAGCATTCAAGCAAGTATAGAATCTCCAGCACCAGCATTCACTAGAAGTAGTGAAGCAGACAAAAATATTCTAGTATCACCTGAGGTTATTCGTCCTTTCCCAAAAGCCCCACCACGAAAGAATAAAACTACAAGAAATAGGAAAGGTAAAACAAGAGTCTTAACCGATACTCCTGAAAAACAGGAATTGGAGCTGTTGGCCGCTAACAAAAGAAAGAATGAAGTTAATAAAAAAGCTAAATCAGTTAAAAAGCGAGTCTTTAACAAGTTAAAAGTTCTAGTCAGTAGCTCTGAGGATGAAACTGATATTGTCTTAGAGAGCGATGACACAACTGATGACGTTCAAGAGGAAGATAATTGTGTGGGGTGCGGTGAAAATTATTTCAGAACTTCGAGTACAGAGGACTGGATTCAGTGTGTCACTTGTCGGTTCTGGGTGCACGAAGATTGCACCTTTTTCGAAAATTACTGTCAGAAATGCGGTATTAAGTCAAAAAAATGATTGTTTCTTAAGAAAAAAGTGCTAATAAGCAAGCTTTGTAATGAATGTGTTGATTTTTAATAAAAAAATATGAAGATTATCTTTGGTTTTCAGTGCTTTAAATGCCTTTGACAGAGCATATAAGTTCAGCATTCATACCTAAATTTCTGACATATTAAACACTAACAAATTTCATCCAGATCCGTTCAGATTGAGTAACAATCGTCCAAACATCTAAACATCCAAACTCACATCTAAACTTTCATATTTATTATATTAGTAAGATTTATATCAACTCATATATTATATAAAATTTTTATAAACAAAAACATCTTACAATTACCTATATAAACTTTTTTTCGGCTTTGTGTCCCAAGGTACAAACACTGGTGTCCCAAGGTACAAGCCACGATTGTACCTTGGGACAAATATCCTTAAGTAATTAATTGACATTTTCTCATAAATAAAACTTAATAGGTAGTGTGTTGCACCATAGTATTGTGATGTTATTGAATACTAATAGAAGTTTCAATATTCATAGCCATAAATCAATTTGAACTAAAATTATGAAGGATTAAAGAAAAGTGTCCCAAGGTACAAGGATCTCCCCTACATAGGGATATAGGGACAGAGAAAGCGACTTTGTTTTATACTATGTAGTGATGATATAGTGCACAAGTGTACGCGCAGACACAAGTGCACTCTATTCCTATTACACTCATACTCCGGTGGACGATTGCTCGACATGATCAGACAGAACAGCTAGACCTACTTCAGGCTAACTAAACAGAAATACTCAATAACTAAACTTGGCTCGACTCGGATCTCGAACCCAAGACTTTCAGATTTGCAGATATACGATTATATTCTAGCAACTGCACCACTGTGGAAGTTAAATATAATATCGTTTTCGTAAAGGCGGTACTTATTAAGCCAATTAAGTCCTTGCTGAGGCGGAAAAAGAGCTACAAGCTATGGATATTTTTAACAAAAGAATTCAATAACTTATTATATCCGACCTTTCGACTCGCCCCAAAATCTTTAATCTAAAACGGTTAGATGCTTTGTTCGTTTTATATATGTACCATAAGCCATTACTTTTTGAGTACTTATATATATTACATTGAACTAACTACCACGGTGTTTAGTGTTTAGTAGGCGGTGATCTTAGGTTCGAGTCCCGCGTCCACCACGCAAGCTAAAATAAGTGCGGGTTGGCGGACTTCATATGTCTTACGAAAACTTGCTAGGTTCTTTCAGACGTGAACCTTTCCTTCACGATGTTTTTCTTTACCGTAAGACAAGTGGTAATCATGTTAGAAAAGATTGGCACACGAAAATATAATAGTTTCGAGACCCGGATTTGAACCCGCATCACTCGAATACCCAAGCGAGCGCGTTACCACTGAGCTACCACTTTCTTTTTTGTACTAATATATTTATTTATTAATAAACCTGTTTCGGAGTTTATGTAACATAAATGTCATTAAAGCCCTTTTTATTTACTTTTCATCTTCTTTCTCTTTATTATCTTTTAGATATTCAAACGATCCAAATTACAAACAAACCAATAAATCATCATTACAAATACAATATAATTTACTCTTATTGAACTCGTATAAGTGAAGTGATTCAAATATGATATAACCTCGCGTTCGTATTAAAATAGAATATTAATAAGCAACGAATGTACGTGGGATGATTAGGGAGAAGCTTTCATATTAAAATGTCTACAATTTGAAAACTAAATAAATAAATTTGTTGAGAAAACTTGCTAGGTTTTCTCAGACATGCAGGTTTCCCCACGATGTTTTCTTTCACCGTAAACATAAGTGGTAATCATGATAGAAATGAATCATACATGAAAATATTAGAGTTGCGACCCGGATATGAATCCGCATCACTCGTTTATCCAAGCGAGCGCGTTACCACTGCCTACCTAGAATATAATATCTAGAAAACCTACAGCCTAATAAGTAAATTATATTTACATATATTAAAAATCCTAAGCCTAAGTCATTATGTAGGTATATTATGTATAGTATATAGGTCCTGTGGTCTTCTTTGAAGATTTTTTTAGCGAGTGTCTAATATTAGAAGGTAAAATTACATTTTCCCTAACGTAACGTAACGTAATATTTTGGTATAGGCAGTAAACCGCATTCAGCTTCATAACGATTAGTATCTAGGGAACGATCTGAGTTAACTATAATCGGATCGTTGGGATCTAAATGAAAAAGGTGAAAATGTGAATCGAAACCCTGACCCAATTTTCGTAAAGGTTTAATATAAAAAATAAATAGAACAACACATCCCTAGAGAAGCAAAGTTACAGAATGTCAGCTTTTCTCATATTTCGTGTTTGTCATGCTCGTCTTGATGACATTGAAACTTGTTTGTTTTGAACGAACGTAGAACTTAAAGCATCGTGATTTTTATAGAAAATAAAGATTTTATTTGAGACATTGTTATCAAAACTAGGTAATAAGTTATATCTTTTGACTTTTTTAACTGATAGACAAAATTATTTTAAAAAATAGCTAATACACCTTTACGTGTGAGTAAAAAAGAATACTGAAAATTGATTTTCATTTAGCAAAAATTTCGTGTAATATACACATTATTTTATAATTAAAAATATGCTACAAATTGGACTATATGGCCTTTTATACCTGACTATAGGTACTCGGTAGTCGTAATATGATTATTTTTTAAAGGAAAAAAAAAAAGAAATAATACTAACATTAATAATTAATTCGAAGTTTTCTAGCAGTAACAAGTTTGTTTATATCGTGGTATGCAGCTATCATTGTATGTGAGGGAGTGGTTACAGCACAGGCTGAGTGAGTCTGGATACAGTCATCTCCCTCTTGCCCTCTTCTCGCAGCTCTCATGTATCGGAAGAACCGTAGTATCTCTGGATTATCTGACACTGGACGTCTAAGCTCGTTTAGCTCCCTGTAATAAAAAAACATGCTTAAAAACACTTTTTTAATAAGAATAGTAATTTAAGTCATTTCGTTTTTTTTTAAATAAAACCGAATTCCTTCTGACATTATCAGATACCTTTTCTACAATTTTTTTACTTTTACATGAAAATCATAGCATTGTGTGTTTATTTCTTTCTAACTTTATTGCTATGGACTTAATTAAGTTTATACTAAGACAAAGGTTTATCATCTAGATACATAATTATTTCGTTTCGTTTAGTTTGTGACTCTACATACATATCTCTGTGCCAACGGTTTTCGGTTAGAGTTTCGCTAATTTTCTCTATCTGTTTAGCTAAATATGGTTTAATTGCAGCTTAGAGCGTGCTTGGTCCTTTAGATAATATACATACGAATTTTAGTGTGAAAGTTCAGAAAGCTCTATGTTTTTCTTCTATGGTCGTAGAGTTATTATGTATATAAATATAATAAGGTATTTTGGTAATTTGCATTATTTGTCAGAGCTTACAAATAATTGTTACAATAGTTTTGTTTCTCCGTTACTAAAAATATTTGGCGTCATCACTACATAGTATAAAACAAAGTCGCCTTTTCTGTCCCTATATCCCTATATCCCTATGTGCGCTTAAATCTTTAAAACTACGCAACGGATTTTGATGCGGTTTTTTTTAATGGATAGAGTGATTCAAGAGGAAGGTTTATATGCATTTACCTGTGCTAAATCTAGGGAAGAGCCCGAGCGAAGCGAGGGCGAGTCGCTAGTATTATAATAAAAGATGATTCTGATTTTAACATGACTAAGTCTAAAAGGGAGAGCAATCGATTGAAAGTAATTTATATTTCATCGAGAAATAACTATTTAAGAGAGCAGGAATTTTCTTTGAATATATGTAGAAAAATACGGCACAATCTTGTACACTTTTAAAATGTATTATATCTTACTAAAGTTAACGTCTGGTTTAATCTTAGGTCTAGTTTTTTGTTGAGATTACTAGATTTACTATTTACGAGTAGATTAAGACAGTTCATATGTTCTTATTAAATGAGTTAGATGTTAGTGAGTATAATTAAAGTTTATATTCTTTCTACATTATGTTTATTGTCCATTAATAATATAATGATCTGAGTTATATTTATATTATATATTACATATTACATTGTTATAATATTACATTACGCATTATTCTGCCTGTAAAATTTAACCTTCTTTACATAGCCCCAAAATAATGGAGCTTATTATATAATTTATCTATATTGAAGTCAACTAGTAAATATGTAATGTTTATAACCAAGAAACCAAATCATAGTGATGAATGAGAGCATTTCCCATCCTGAAACTGTATGTGACAGGCCGTCTGTCAGACCGGTGTCTATCCGACCGTCTATTGTAGAGGTGGCATTCTAACCAAATATCTTAGTTAATAGTTTCTATCAAATAGCTAGCTATTAATATATTATTTAGCTTAGAGGTTAAGACATTTGTACTGATTAATTTTAAATATTTGTTCAATTGATGAAGATTTTATCATATTACGTAGCATCTTTAAGTTGATTTCTTATAAGAATCAATATAAATAGCCTATGTGCAAACATATTCTCTTTCATCATGAGGTTTCTTAAAGGAAATCAAATAAGCCAAATTAAATACATACGTTTTAATAATAACTACTGTAGATATAGTCCCAATATTTAATAAGGCACTAAAATCAGTTGCAATAGAAGTATTTTGAATTTGAACCAATTTTTGGGAGAGGATGACCTAATGTGCTGAAAAAGAGTTCGTAACGAGAACTATTATAATATAATATTAAATAAACTCTCGGATAGATCACGAATTAATTTGAAAAAAAACTAAACAAATTAAGTTGAAGCCGCGCGAAAAGCTACATTTAAAGATATATGTATATAGTAATAGTAGGCTTTAGAAACTTCTATTTTCCCTCAAGAACAATATCTAAGTAACGTTACAATTGAAGAATTCATAATGTCTTTAAATATTTGAGAATTTGTTCACTCGTCCTTGTGTTTCTGCAGCTTTTTGTTATATAAATAATGTCCCACGAGACTCACCTGATTAACCAAAATATACTGTACATTATCTTTCTCTTTATTTAATATCTGTTTTTGTTAATGCGACTAATTTTTTTTAAAATTTTTAATATATGTTGGGACATTTTTACAACAGCGCCATCTAGTTCCGCTGTAAGCTACTACGCTTGTATTACGGATACCAGATAGTTGATATACTACACATATACATTTTAAATACATACATAATATAAATATCAACACCCATGACTGGAGTACAAACATTCGTGCTCAACAAATAAATGCCCCCAGCGGGACTCGAACCCGCGACCGCTATCTCAAGAAAGTAGGGTCACTACAAACTGCGCTAAACGTGTCGTCAAAGTGAAGTCGACAATAATAGATAATTACCTGCTTAACTGTGCCGACACTAAATTACTGTATGGGGCGTATTTCGCTGGGCTTGCATACATGAGGCAAATTAATTGTTCCCGACATGCTTCTAACTTCACATCGCTGAGGCTCTGACCGCCTATCATCGTGTTTTCCTCGGTTGGTTGATCGGATGGCGTTAGACCTAAAATGTACACATTGGTTATTAATTTAACGTTTGACTTGTGTATATACTTAATTATATACTCGTATGTAATACATATATTATAACTTTAAAATATATACATAATTTAGGTGCAAAATAATATATGTAAAAAAATCACTTTACTTTTTATAGTTTTTAATTTCACGATACTATCACTAGTCACTACATAGTATAAAGCTAAGTCGCTTCCATATTATGTCTGTCTGTCCCTATATGTATGTGTATTGTGTATGCTTAGATCTTTAAAACTACGCAGCAGATTTTGATGCGCTTTTTTAATAGAGTGATTCAAGAGGAAGTTTATGTATAACTAACAAAACCCGCGGCTTCGCTCGCGCATAACCTAGGGACAAACCCGAGCAAAGCGAGTATAAGTCGCTAGTATATGATATATAAATGTATTTCGACTGACTTCTAAAAAATTCAGAAAATCTTTCTGTTTTTGTCGAATAAAAATGTTATTATTCTTTCTTAAAAATTTAACTGTCATATTTTGGTGTTCTGAATACCTATCAAACAAAATATGTTTACATATAAGTTCATATGTTTAAAAGTCACATTTACGAGTTCCAAATATTATTGCTCCTAATAAAAGTTGAAAATACACATAAATAATATATTAACATTGATGTAGTTAACCAAATGCGTTGTCGATGTAATTAAATATACATAATAGACAAATTTAAATCTTATCTTTAATACACCAAAGTTGAAAATACTTTACACGTGTAGACTATTTTTATAAGTACTATATAATTGGCTCTAAAATTTGCCAAAATTAATTCAACTTTGTTAATATAGATATAAGATATACTTTAGCTTACCAAGTCTAGCGAAGATGCCATCGAGTCGTGAAAGCAGTGGAGAATAAAACGGATCGTAATTGCTCAGGATCATAGATGATGCAGGTATTTTCTGGAATATCTGAAAGAGACATAACTTAGGTAAGTAAGAAATATTATTTTTACCAATTTAAAAAAGGAGGTATGTACCTACTCATGGCATGCATGTTTGTTTATATGTTACGTAATAATTCGTTTGTTGATGAAATTTTCGCCAATAAAATTTAGAATCTATTAATAATGATTGATATACAATCTATTAATAATGATTGATATATAATTAATTATAAATAAATATGTAAATAAATATGGGCCATTGCACAGCACCATCTGGTTCCATAGTAATCTACGAAGCTTGAATGGATAAGCTTGTGATCTATACATCAATACATATATATGTTTAGATGCTTACTACTTAATACATAAAAATATAGTGTCTTTTTTTAATTTCAAATTAACAGCTTTTCACTAAATGCATATGAAAGTATATATACGATACTAACAACAAAAAACAAATATTTGAAATTTTTGCCTGTCTGTCTGTCTGTTCCGGCTAATCTCTGATGACGCCAAACGTAGGGCTAGTGATATAAATATAAACACCAATAACGGAGTACAAACATTCGTACCTACTCATTGTACAAATGAATTGCCCCCAACGGGACTCAAACCTATGCTACGGCCTACGCCCGCTGGTACGGCAAGGCAACAAACTGAGCCAAGCTTATTTTAGGTTTATATAAAAATAATAGCATTGAATAAAAAAAATCATCTAAAGAAGAAAACACTTCGTTGAAGTATTTTTAATTATATAACACCAAAAATGTCATGTAATATAATAGGTGTATAAGGGCCAGTTTCACCAGTCTCTGATAAAGTGTCAGTTAGTAATCTCTCACTTAACACTAACTAACAGATAACGGTTGCTGATATATTTTTTCTGTTTCACCATTAAACTACCTGATAAACTAACCGGCAGATATATTACAAGCCACTTGCTATTTTACATAACGGCAACGTCGCTTTTTTGCGTTACATTACACAGACGCATATGATCGCTATTTAAAATCTAGTTTAAAAACTAAAATATTTTAATTATTTTTTTATTTAAAATAAGATACATTTTACTTTTTAATGTTCTTGAATATAATTTTGTTATAATGTTATGAAAAGTAATTAAATCAATCAATCAATCAAAATATTCTTTATTCAAATAGACTTTAACAAGCTCTTTTGAATCGTCATTTTTAAATTATGAAAATTAAAAGTCAGTCTGTAAGTCTGTGAGTAAATTACCACCGGCTCGGAAAGCTGTTCTGCTGAGAAGAACCGGCGAGAAACTCAACAGTTGCTCTTTTCAAAAAAATATTTGGTAACAATATTGTAATACAATTTATCTATTTATCCTACGTGAGACACAACCAGTCACTAATCCCACACATTTACATCTACCAGGTATTCCGCTATAGTGTAATAAGCTTTATTCATTAACGTATTTTTAATTTTTGATTTAAATTGCCTCAAAGGCAAGTTCAATATGGACTGTGGAATTTTATTATACATGCGTACACCTTGCCCCATAAACGATCTATTAACTTTATGTTATTTAATGTGTTACTTCTACGAGATTAAGGGCCAGTTTCACCAGTTTCTGATAAAGTCCCTGATAGCGTATCCGGAACTTATCTGACGGATGAACTACAAATTTCGGTTTCACAAGTCTTGAATAGTGGTATCTAGCAGTTAAAGTGGCCGGTAATTTATCAGCCGAATCAAGTAGCCGTTAAAGGTGGTATCTGGTAGATAACTAAAATGATTCGAATGGAGGGCGCGAATAAAAATATCTGTCATTTATTTTTGGTAATAAATAATATCATACTCGTTATTAAGTAGTCTGCAGCCACAAGATGGATTTGTTTGAATTTTTAGAAGACGAATTTGATGAATATTATGAACGTATTTGGCGACCTCAAAGGAATAGAGTAATCCGCCCTAGAGCAAATTATTTTATAATACCACCATATATTATATACCAAAAGGTCTGTACAAAATTTCATACGTTAATAGAAATTGATATAAAGATTACAACCGACTGGTAAGTAGATAGTAGGTAATATTTTTCAATGATCTTCATGATTTACTTATTTAATAGACTTTTGATTTTTTCAATAATGCAACGATTGCTTCTATTTTGCAACGGGAACGTTTTTGATTGTATGTGGTGATTTCGGTGGAGTAAGCAGAGCGTCAGCTTGCAGAATCATACACAAGGTTTCTAAAGCAATCGCCAAATTGAGACCTTTGTATGTGAAATTCCCCACAAATGCAGAGGACATATCACTAGGTTTTTATGAAATTGCAAGATTTCCTAGGGTCGTTGGGAGTCATCGATTGATCGATTTTATTTTCAATAATAATTTTTTTATTTTCTACAAGTGAAATTAATAGCTCAGTTTCAACCTTTTGTTCTAATCAAGCGTCTATTAAATATAACATACAACAAAAAAGCGCGAAAGTCGAAATAATTATGACATCCGTGGGTTCATTTTACGCTAATTACATTTGGAAGTGGAACGCAAACTTGTAATCATAATAACATTTACCATCGATTTAATTACTTTTCATCACATTATAACAAAATTATATTCAAGAACATTAAAAAGTAAAATGTCTTATTTTAAATTCATATTTTAAATCTTATTTTAAATAAAAAAATAATTAAAATATTTTAGTTTTCAAACTAGATTTTAAATAGCGATCATATGCGTCTGTGTAATGAAACGCAAAAAAGCGACGTTGCCGTTCTGTAAATTAGCAAGTGGCTTGTAATGTATCTGCTGGTTAGTTTATCAGGTAGTTTAATGGTGAAACAGAAAAAATATATCAGCAACCGTTATCTGTTAGTTAGTGTTAACTGGCGGATTACTAACTGAAACTTTATCAGAAACTGGTGAAACTGGCCCTTAATATTTGTACATAATAACTTATACGTTTACTGTAACATAACATTTGGTCACGTTCACCAAAGATATTAAAAGAAGCCACATATATTATTATTAGAAACTAGCGAATTACCCTCACTTCGCTTGATTTTTAATTCATTTTTTGGAGCAGAATACTTGTACTTTTTATAAATAACAATTATACCAGTGAACGACCAATCAAAATCGGTCTAGTCATTTTAAAAATTATTCGAAACAATAGACAAAAAATTTTTTATTTTTTTTTCATAAATACCGTAAATATTATCATATGCAAGCATTAGTTAAAAAGATTTCGACATTCAATTGCTTTTACCTTTATAGATAACACGAATTAGCAAAAATTTTACTAGACTTTTTATTCCCATCTATAGTGACATCAGGTGTACGACCGACAGGACGATTTTACGTGCTCTACCGGCTACGGGGATGTAACAAGCATTGTTAACTCCCTAAGAATTGGCAAGTTTTCGAGAGAAAGGTCTTTTATTAATGCAGATTCGAACCGAGGATATTAGATTTCCTTATTAAAAGACATAAGAGATTCAATTAGATAGCCTTTCTAGTACATTTTGTAAGATTTTTTAGAAGACAGTAATTTTTTAGAAGACAGTACGTACGCCTTGGGAATGATGTGATCGCCGCCAGGCTGTTTCAACATATAGAATTATTGTTAATATGCAATTTAATTTTAAAAAAGAATGAGATTAAGATAAAAAAAAATATTAGTCCCGCTGAGTTTCTTTCGCCAGTTCTTCTCAGGTCAGAGGTTTCTTCTTTCCGAACTGGTGGTAGACTCATGACGTTCAGTAAGAAATTGTAACAATTTTTATGCTGAATAAAATATTTTGATTTGATTTGATTTAAAAATTTACGATGAAATAAAATACGTTACTGTTAGAAAAATGCTTGTGGTTCAAATAATTATTAAAAAAATTAAAAGCACATATAAAGGTATTAAGATTACTTAACAGTTACGCCAGAGGTTTAGCAAGATTTTGTAAATTATTTTTCAGATCATATTGATTTCATTTGATAATTCATGTAGGTACTAAAAGTAGATCTTCATTCTTTTAATTCTTTTAGCGGATTGCGTTTAGTTTACTTTATTTTGGGATTATTCCGGTATTGTTCTATAGCTTGTTAGCATCTGGCAATGCAGCCGGTCGTAAAGCCAAGAAATGCAATAGGAAGCAACCGACCTCATTGGTACGAGGTTTCACTGATTATAGTGAGTAAGAGTAACAAAGTCCTATTGAAAAAAAGAAAATTAAAAAATTTAAGAAGTAGACCAGTTTTACAAAAATAAACTAAATGTGCAGAGTTGAAGTAAAACGCTAGTATGTACTAGGTAACGCTAGGTATCTGAGATTAATTGACTTATATGGCCCATTAATTATTATTAAATTAGGCTGGAGGGTATAATCTAATTATCATAAAATTAAAGGGATACTAAACCCCTCAAAAACCACTATTTCTCGTATAATTGAAATGGCCTTCTACAATAAATCGAATTGCAATATTATATTTTAGACTAGCGACTCGCCCTCGCTCCGCTCGGGCTTTTCCCTAGATTTAGCACAGGCAAAGCAGCGGGATCCGCTAGTTATGCATATAAACCTTCCTCTTGAATAACTCTATCTATTAAAAAAACCGCATCAAAATCCGTTGCGTAGTTTTAAAGATTTAAACATACATAGGAATATAGGGACAGAGAAAGCCACTTTGTTTTGTACTATGTAGTGATACCTAAGTATGTGATAGCCCAGTGGTAACGTTCTCGCCTGGAAAACCAAGTGATGCTAATTCAAATATTGACTCTCATTCAAACCCTTGGTGTTTTTTTGTGCAAATCATTACCAATATTATTACCACTTGTTAATATCTAGATATTGTATTGAAAATATTGTAAGGAAAACTGAATGTTCAGAGGTGAGAGTATTAAGCAAAGTTATCGAAAGACATGCAAAATGTCCAACTCGAACTAGTATCTTGAATCATTTTATAGAAATACCATCGATTTAATTGATTTCAAATCTTAATTAAAAAAGGAGCTGGGTCTAGCAATTTCACTTTTAGTTTTACAGCATAAAGTTTTAGCGATGGTTTGGATATTAAAAATGATGGTAAATTTTAATTAAACTTAGCAGTTTATTGGTTAATAATATTAATATTATATACGAACTAAAATAAAAGCAAGGTCATGTATAAAAATAATAAGTAAAAAATACATATATTAGGCATTGTTGCACACAGCGTCATTTAGTTACCTGGTAAGCTACGAGGCTCGTGTAACGGATACCAGATAGGTAGTTGATACAATGTCCATTAATTTAAATACATACATAAATTATTTGTTTGAATGAGATATAGTAACAGTTGCTTTAACTATACGTTTGGCTCAATTGGTAGTGGGCCTTTTTTGCCAGCGATTGCGGGTTCGAGTCCCGCTCGGGGCATTCATTTGTTAAGCACGAAAGTTTGTACTCCAGTGATGGGTATTATAAATATTTATAATATGTATGTATTTAAAATTTATATGTGTAGTTTATCAACTATCTGTTATCCGTAACACAAGCTTCGTAGCTTACCACGGAACTAGATGGTGCTAGTGTAATGATGTCCCAACAAATTTTATGTTTGAAACATAGAACAGAAATATAAGGTATACTTTTTTAATATATTTTTTTATATGTAGGTACAGACTAATTTGTTGGCCCTTCATATAAAAGCCAATCAATGAACTATAATCACTCAATGACTTCGGTTAAAGTATATATATAGAAAAAATGACAGATTTCTTTCAAATTGATGAATGTCTCTAATGAAATACTCAGACAGAAGGAATTACAGTAATTTAAAAAGGATTAAAGTAATAATAGAATATTCATTTAAAATAATAATTATTTAATAATATTTAACGCTCGAATGTCAAAGTTTCGAAGTATTTCATTAAACAGCCGGCGATAATTAACAAAAGATAATGGTGACAGGCGTCTACAACCTTGAAGTGTCCGTAACGTTTCAATAATTAAAATGTACTATTTAATGTAATTTTAATGTCACCGCAAAATAATTGAATATTATCTATATTAATATTATAAAGCTGAAGAGTTTGTTTGTTTATTTGTTTGTTTGGTTGAACGCGCTATTCTCAGGAACTACTGGTCCGAATTGAAAAATTATTTTTGTGTTGGATAGTCCGTTTATCGAGGAAGGCTTATAGGCTATATTATATCACGCTACGACCAATAGGAGCGGAACATCAATGAAAAATGTTGCGAAAACGGGAGTAATATATTTCTTTTGATTTTCAGCCCGTAGAACGCGAGCGGAGCCGCGGGAAAGGTTAGTATGGAATAAGAGAGTCGGTTTTCCAAATGAAATCAAATTAAAAAAAACTAATAGTAATAGACTCCTAATTAATTTCGGCTTCGGTGGTTTCGGCTTTACTGAGACATGCCATGTGAGATTTACTGCATTTCATCACAATCTTATCTGATTCGAGCAATCATCTTCTTTGAACATGATTGTTGCAAAGCATTCGAAACGAAAGAAATCAAAAATCTAAAAAAGTCCTCGAAAAAATCTGAATACCTAGTTTTGTTGAAAATCTATACTAAAATTATAAAGCTGAAGAGTTTATTTGTTTGTTTGGTTAAACGCGCTAATCTCAGGAACTACTGGTCCGAATTGAAAAATTCTTTGTGTGTTGGAATGCGAGCGAAGCCGCGGGAAAGGCTAGTATAAAATATTCGCGTAAATCTAAGAAAGGATTATTAGATATAACTGTGCACAAGTGTACACATTCTGTTAACAGGAAGTAGTGACTCCCTTACGTCAATTTTCCTTTCCCTAATCCAAGCTGCTATTGAGTTTATCTTAAACAGGAAGACCCAATAACTGTAATTAAATCCAGTTACTCTGGATTTGCAGACGTTTAGGATTTTCTAAGCCAACGTTTTACACTTTATATTTAATGACAGTAATAATACTTTTTTTTGCCATTCAGCGGACGAATGTAGCTTTGGGGGTAAAGAATTTTATTTGCTTACCTTATGAGTTAAAAAGAAACTAGAATAACGATAGGGATTTCCTATCTATCTTCTATTCTCTTATGGTCTAGTGTGGTCAGGACAGAACAGAACCATATTAAAGAAGTTTTGTTCTATTCTGTCCTGTCCTATAATAAACTTAATCTATTCTACTCTACTCTATTCTACTCTATTCTATTCTATTCTACTATATTTTATGTATAACCTAAAAGTAAATATAATATTATGTGTTAATAAATACCTTATAATTATTGCTTGTAGTCATTTGATTCTTATAATAACTATTCTTGCTGGGCAGATAGGACACCTTTTGGGCGCCGGCGCCGAATCTGAAAAATAGAAACGTCAATCATAAATATATTACATTTAAATTATATAATAATTTAGCACTTTTCCCACAGCTGCCCAAGCAGCCTAAGTCGTTAGATTTCCTTAGTAGTTCCTGAAATAACAATGCTGCTTCTAATACGATGTTTTTTAAAGAAAGTAAAAGCTTGTAGTTAATTTACATACTAAATAAAATTTTCATTGTATAGGGACTTTTTCCAATTACTATTTTCTTTTTTTTATGTTACAAAGGGGGCAAACGGGCAGGGCTCACCTGATGGGAAGTGATCACCACCGCCCATGGACATTTGCAACACTGCAGGACTTGCAGGAAGAGGAAGAGGGAGGGAGGAGGGAGGGAGGAGGGATGGGGAGTGGGCTTCCTACTATTTTCTTTTTCCAATTACTATTTCCAATTATATTGGCAGAAGTTTTAGTTGACAAAATCAGAGATTTCTAAAACTTACTTGACAAGTGCTTTATTTTAGAGACGAAGATCCCATAATTTTTAATGTAAGAAATGAAGTCTAAGCAGATTATTTTTGTTTTTATGGCTTACTTATATACATTTGATATATTTTATCTATTTAAGTGTGATTTATGAAACGCATTGTTTTCTTTTGGGGTTAACCTTCAAACATATTATTTTGTGTATCGATATTAAAATCGATATTATCTATGTATAATTTATTCAAGCGCTTTTTCTTTAATGGGAATTTGATAAAGAATCGACTCAGTATAGCACGACAGTAAACAGACATAATATATAAGATTGCAATAAGCGTCTCTATAATTAAATAAGCACTGATTAAATGCTTTACATTTTAATTATTTTATTGTAATTAAATTATTTGCCTTCTTCCATTAATTAATTATATAGAAGCCGATGCTTTTGTCACGTGTTTTAATTTAGTTTGCAAAGGGTTAACGTAATGTCTTCATTTCATGTATAAATTTACTACAATACTCCCGTGACTTTGCTCGTGATATACTGATAACCACTATATATAGTTTCATTCATTATATATTAAATTTGTTAGATGTTATACAAACTGGTTAGGTCATTTAAAAATTTGCGAAAACGAACAGACATGCAAACTATGAAAATTGCATAATTTTTATATATATCTATAAGCAATAAGTATAAATATGGTGTCCTAATGTGAGAATTTTTGTCATTTGTTGCGAAAAATCTTTAACGGAAAGGGAAGAAGAATGAAAAAAGCTCTTAGTGACTTGTTTTCTCATTCGTGATTGAGTTGTATGCTATTTTTATATATTTTTTAATGAATCGCTACATATACTTTCAGTCAAAATTACGTTCTAATTCGGTTCTTTTTACTTTAAATTAAAAATTAATTATAGGTACTCTACCGTCGATATAATTAATATAATTAATAAATTAAATTTCCTTCTTAAATCTTAAATCTTTTATTGTAATAAAACCACTGTGAAAAGGACATGAAGTTAGTATGAAACGAAAGTCATAAATTCATGGATAATTGGTGGTAATAGATTAAATAAACTCAATGCACAAAAGTACTTAACGACTTTCTTACATATATATCAATTTCAATCACGTGTAAACGATCCAAGGATGTAAGGACGTACAAGAAGACTGATTGACAGTAACAAATTGATGAAAAAGGTATCTTTTATGTGAAATGGGAAAAGCTTTACAAATGCTTTGTTATATTTAACATTTGTTGAAATCGATTTGCCTCAAAGCTTAATATGTCAACCCTCCTCATGTATTTATTTGTAGATTTTGGAACGTAAGCTATTATTTATTACTTAGTTGACGAAAATTTAAACTTTAAAATGTATGATTTAATCATTTAAACATTAACACGTCTTTTTGAGGACGGAGATAATATATATCTATACTAATATTATAAAGCTGAAGAGTTTGTTTGTTTGTTTGGTTGAACGAGCTAATCTCAGGAACTACTGGTCCTAATTGAAAAAATTGTTTTGTGTTGGATAGTCGATTTATCGAGGAAAGCTATAGGCTATATTACATCATGCTGTGACTAATAGGAGCGGATCATCAATGAAAAATATTGGAAAAACGGGAAGGGTTGGTTTTAGTTCTGCGAGGTACCATACCGTGCGACTCAGAAAGAATTTGGTTACCGGTCCTTAGAATGCGAAGCCGCGGGAAATGCTCATGATTAATAAAAATACTTCTAATTATTTCTATTAATCTAATTACGACGAATTTTGGTGATATATTCAAAAGACACATCATAAAAATTATTCTCAAACAGACAAAATCAACAACTATAATTATTTGACTTTTGTAAGTTTTTATATAATAAAAAATATACGTATTCCATTATAAAAAAGCTCTTTCGAGAGACTTACATACTTTCCCTAATGGAAATAAGTCAGTCGACTAATATTTTCCGTCATTTGAAAACTTTTCATGCGCACTTCGCATTCCCAGCCACGTCCCTGCGGAGTTGAACTTTTTTCAGACAACGTCCGCGGGAAGTAGGCCATGATCATAAAACAAATATTGCTATATATCCTACTAGCAATACGCGCGGCTTCGCCCGCGTTAATTTTTTTAATCGCACTAAACTTCATTCGATCACTCGCTGGGTTGAAAATTCTCCAAAATTACTCCAGCTCTAATATACTCCTGAGCCGCGCGGCTACCTGTTACATATAATATGTGCGGCGTGCACTCCTCCTTCTCTCCTGTTATTGTAGTTATAGTAAGGATTCTTATTTTTTTCTTGCAATTAAAATAGCTTATATTAATCACTGATAATGTAGCATTCAAATGGTGAAAGAATATTTAAAATCAGTCCAGTACTTTTAGAGCCAATTCGTTACAAACATACTTACATACAAACCTTTCCTTTTTATATTATTAGTATAGATGGACAGCACGAAGAATAATTTTCAGAACATGCCTAATGGTTAGCCGTTTATCTCGTTCCCATGTTTATTTTAGATTTTGTGCTAACGATACCTTTTTTTGGGTCCCAAACGCATTGTAATGCTGTAATTTATGCGATCCCATACGTATTGAGTTTTTTATTCTGTATCGTCTAAATTGTAACAATCAATCGATTAAACCTTTATTAGAACATTTTTTGTTATCGCCGGATTTCGCAGTACATTAAAATTTTAAATTTTTTATAAGCTCTTGCTAAGAGTCTTATAAGTATTAAATATTCATGTTTTAATAATCTTACTTTTAAGCTTTTTAATTAACACTAAGAACTTTATTTACGAATAATAATTTTATACCTTTCAATAATAATATGGGAATAAAAGCTACAAAATGGCTATTTCTAAACATATACGTTTTAGAAAAGAATGTTGAACATAAGTTTGTTATTATGTATTTAACATGTTGGAAAAATACTTTTCATTTAATTTATTATTCAGGCTCACCCTTGCTTCGTTCGATACGTTTTTGTCGATTAGTACAGATTTTTCAAAAAAAATTATCACACAGATTTTCGTAAATGTTTACTATAAGTAATATGCAAATTATGCATGTATTATATATAGATAAACTTTCTTCTTGAATTACTCTGTCTACTACTGTTTAAATTAAATGATCTAAGCGTAAAGACGGCGGGAAGCGATTTTTTTTTGTTGAGACAGTATTACACACAGCGCCATCTAGATCCGTTGTAATCTGTGAGGCTTGTGTTACGGATACCAGATAGTTACACTACACATATTTCACTTTTAAATACATACATATAACAAAAAAAACTTTGTTTCATATTATGTTAAAGAATTGAACAAGCAATCTTACCGAGACATATCAACGTTGGAAAGATCGTTCACGTCGTTAGCATTTGCATATAATTCGTCTTGGGAGTAGGCGTATGTCGCTGCTGGGTTTGTTTCGTATCCCATAAAATCTTTGTTATCATTCATGTAGGCAGTTTGATCATCACCGTTGGCTGGTGGATAGCTTGCTTGACTTGATGCAGCTGATATTTGGGATATACCTGCAAATATATTTTTAAATAAAATAATATCCTTATGAATTAGTTAAAGTTTAAAAATATAGTGATAGCGAACTCGCTTGGATAACCAAGTGATGTGGGTTCAAATCCAGCTCTCGTACTTCTGATATTTTCATGTGCGAAGCTTTTCTAACATGATTACCACTTGTCTTACGGTGAAGAAAAACATCGTGAGGAAACCTGCATATCTGAAAACCTAGTAAGTTTTCAAAAGACATGTGAAGTACGCCAACTCGCGTGGTGGGCGATGGTCTGATCCTCCCCGTATTGAAGGAAGGTCCGTGCTCAGCAGTGGGGTGTTACAAAAGGGTTGAATACATACACATACAAATAAGCTAAATTACCATACAACACTATTATAAACACCTATGACAGAAGTACATACATCACATAAAGCAATGTCATCGCAACTGAGCCAGACGTGTCGTTGGATGGAAGATATTTTTATTTGATCACAACTCTAATCAAGGAAAAATATAAAAATTTCATATTATTTTTGTTTAAAGCTACTTACTTTACTTCAAGGTAGGTAAGGAAGTGTTGTGTTTTAAGCTTCGAGCTTACGTACCTACTATTTATCATTTATTATTACTATTAATTTTTTAAAGATATGCAAGAAGGTATAAGTTGAAAATATTTACCAAGGAAAATGTTCAAATCTCCTCAAGCATTATAATCAACTTCATTAAAAGCATTTTAATTGATTGATTAAGTTCTTTAAAATACTCAAAGTTTTGGACAGTGACATAAACAAGTGCGAAAGTTTTGGCAGAGTCGTGAAATAATTAATTTCGAAGTTACTTCGGCTTACCTTTGCCTAAGATTTTGCCGAAACTTCCCAATATGCTCGGCAAAAACATGGCTAGCAGTATACTCTTGAAAACTTGGGCACCGATGAGGAGTGGTAAGAAAAACTGTTTTAGTCCGAATGCTGAAATAAAGTATTTAAAAGTATTTATTGAAATTACTTCATGAATTTTAAATTTTATGTAATAAAGTAAATAAGTGTACTATGGCGAATAAAATAATATTTAAATTTCACAGGGTTTTTCAGCAGGTAACCCAAGAGGGGATTTGTGGGCTTACTCATGCGCGGCTCTCGCGTACTGAATTTAAACAGAAAAAATTAAGTATCTAAACAAAGTTTTTCATAAGTAAACATTTGATTTTTATAATAACATTTATCTTCAACGCAGTTTAAATAGTCATTAATAAAAAATATTTTGTTAGTAATTTCATATACCATTGACTTTGAAAAAGAGAGATAAATAATAATATTAGTCCCGCTGAGTTTCTTTCGCCAGTTCTTCTCAGGTCAGAGGTTTCTTCTTTCTGAACTGGTGGTAGACTCATGACGTTCAGTAAGAAATTTTAATAATTTTTATGCTGAATAAAATATTTTGATTTTGACTACTTGAATCTTTAAAATCGGGGCGCCATTGCGCAAGAAACCACGTAATATACAATACAAATTACGGACCTTTTTATTTAAGCCAGTCAAGAATCACCATTGCGTTAATATAATATGTATTTAATTAAAAAATATGACTTACATCTAAGTCCTATAAGTCGTGCAGCCTTTGGAAGATTAATGGATAATATGTGGGTATTTACAAAATTTTTAATTTTCTGAAATAGTCTATATTCGTAAGTGTACGAGGCGAATAAAGCTCTGCCTACTTCTTTATTTCGGAAGTTTTCTCTTGGTTTTAATTTATTCTTATCTATTGCTTTAATTTCAACACCTTCGAATATTTCATAATGATCTTTATCGAGAGCGTCGTCTACAAATTTTTCTAATATATTCTGTAACTGCCTCTCTGTATTGTTTACAAACACATACTTCTCAGAGAAGGTGCTAATTGCTCCTAATATATTGGCGAAATAGTTATTTTCCTTTGGAAATTTCTCTTCATTATTTACATTATTAACTTTATTACTACTACTATTTTGACAGTTATGGCAACTATTCGAATCTACACTATCATCTAATTTATCAGAGTTATCCATATGACTTGATTTTTCATTTTGAATGTTTTGGCGGCTGCCTGTCACGAGCAAAAGAAATAAATATGTCGTGACTAAAACGGCCTTCTCTGGATGTCTCCATGATTTTTTTCTGTATAACTTTTGGGTTGATTCGAAAGGGTCCATGTTGCGTCCAAACTTTCAAACTTCATCACCGCAAAGTGGTTGTGAATGTTCCAAAGCCGATACAATTATTGGGACGATAATCTGAAACAAAAGGTTTATCATAAGTCAATTTATCGTTAATATTAATACTAGTTTCAATTTAATGTATTTGTTTATTGTTGTAATTTTTCTCAAATTTTATATTAAGTCACAATGAGTGCAAAAAATGTCAGCCGTTTCTAAATTCTCTTTTTTTCTTTTGGTGCATGCAGTCGCGGGTTCAAATCCTGCTGGGGTCATTAATTTTTTTGAATATCACAGATGCTTATACCTACTTCTGTCATGAGTGTTTATATTTATTATATGTATGTATTTAAAGTTCTAGCCATCTAGTTGATAAGCTACACATATACAATTTTAAATGCATACATGATATTATAATTACAAATGCCATGATTGGATAAACACTTGTGTTCATCATACAAAAGCTTTGGGAACTCGAACCTGCGACCACTGGCACAGCAAGTATACTCACTACTAATTAGGATTAAATAATACTTGTAATAGAAGATGACATGAAAAGAAAATCAATATTTTCTAACGCATTGAATTTTACGTAAAGAAAGCCACACAAGCGTAATCTAATCATGATTTCTATAAGAGTTGCGTCTATTGAAAACGTTCACACCATTGTCGTTGCCATTACGTGCTGTAACATTATACTACCATAGTTTCGCTTCGAGCCCTCATTTACAAGCTTTTCTAATTACATAAAACTTGACTATAAAATATTTCCTAGAAAATGTCTTTATTATTGATACAATGGTTTCTTTCTTTTAGGAGGTAATATAAAACCGTATATAAATGGGATGAAAGGCCTAAGAATCGAACCTGTGAACACTTGCATCTTGCAATGATATATTTAACAATTATACATGCAAACAAACTTTCGTATTCATAATAATAATGTGTAGTACGCATTATGGCTTAAGTATGGTTTCTCATTAAGAGCTCTATCAATTTCAAAAGGTACGACGCTATAATAAGTACAAAGGTTTATAATGCACTCGTTTATATTCATTTTTTACGCCACATATGCACATTATGGGTGGATCTGCTATAAAACTTTATGATGCTTTTATTGAAAACTGAGCAGTAAAATACGTGTGTTAAAATATATTTTAACGCAGACTAATGGTATACCAATGATATAACTTTCTTCTATATTATAGTATTAAAATTTTAAACCAAAACAAACCTAATATATGTACATATTTTTGTATATTTAATTTAGTTTAAAATTTCAAAAATCAAAATCAAAATCGAAATCCTCTATCGCATTCCTTTTTACAATTTTACGGTAACATTATTATGTTACCTATTGGTATATACATTTATTTATGATTCATTTATTGAGCGTAAGTATGGTGACTTGGCTGATTAAACCTTTTTCTGATGTAAATCTTTTGCTTCGTTTTATCAAAGAAAGAAAAACCATAACTATATTGCATTTATTCAATAAACTAGGAAGGAAAAATTACATTAGTAGGGAGTAACAAAAGATGTAACCAGTAAAGAGACACGGCACAGTCCTAAGTAATCTATACATCTATCTATACATATAAAAAAATTAATGACCGTTTTTAATTTCATCATTCATCAACAGTGGTAGCCCAGCGCTAACGCGGTCGCTTGGATATCCGAGTGATGCGGGTTCAAATCTGAGTCTCGCACCTCTGATATTTTCATGCGCGAATCATTTCTATCATGATTACCACTTGTCTTACGGTGAAGGAAAACATCGTGAGGAAACCTGCATGTCCGAGAGAACCTAGCAAGTTTTCGATGGACATGTGAAGTCCGCCAACACGCACTAGGCCAGCGCGGTGGACTATGGCCTTATCCCCCTCGTACTGAGGGAGGCCCGTGCCCAGCAGTGGGACGTTAATAAGGGCTGATGATGATGATGATTAACAACTTTTCATTAAATGCATAATATGAAAGAACATACTGTATACTAACATAAAAGAAAAATTAAATTTGTCTGTCTGACTGTTTGTTCTGGCTAATCTCTGACACGGCTGGACTGATTTTGACGGAACTAGCAGATAGCTAATGTTATAAGGAGTAACTTAGGCTACTTTTATTTTAGAAATTTTACCCTTGCTAGCCACAACACCACCGAGACATTTTAATCAATTTATAAGATTGTTTACACAAAGTGCATTTGTTTACGAACTGACTTGTAGCATCCATTAGAACAACATATCGATTAGCTTTGCGGGGAAAGCTCGTTCGGCAAACCAAAAGCACTTAGCGCAAAACAACAAAACTGTGAAAGTTTATGTTTCGATTTATTTATTTATTAGCTTTCAATTTAATCAATGACATAATAATTATTATCTTTTACACTGAAATGGTTGGAGAGATTTACGTGAAATTCGTCTTCAGTAACACATTATACTACAATTATTAATGACGGTGCTAGCTGTCGCGGGTTCGAGTCCTGTTGGGGACATTCATTTGTTGAGCACAAATGTTTCTACTCTAGTCATGGATGTTTATGTTTTTAATATGTATTAGTATATTTAAAGGTTATATATATTTAGTGTATTAGCTATCTGGTATCCGTAACACAAGCCTCGTATCTTACAACGGAACTAGATGGCGCTCTGTGTGTTTATGTCCCAACATATTTATTATTTCTTTATTATTAATAGAGTTTGACCTAATTTTAAGATGAGGTTCGTAATAAAAAAATATAAAAAAATAAAAATCATCAAAATAAACAAATTATTTACTATAAGGGCTGTGACATACTGTGTCGTAGCCACTAACGCCCACTTCCGGATTATTTATACATTTTTTCCAAATCAAAGGTTTTAAAATATAATTTAGGGGTTTAATTGTGTAATTATGAGGTGCTTAACAATTTAGTTTCATGTTTTCTATGAATTCTTATATAATATTTTATTAGATATTAAAATATATTATATGTGCTATTTTTAATATGAAAGGGAAACTATAGTGAATATATTTTTATAATATAATAATATAATGTGTCAATCGTTTTATGGAAAGAGGTATAACGCATTATTAGCGGCTATAAGTCTTTCGTTGAAAGCTTTCTTCTAATAATAGAGCTTTTTAATTATATCAGTAGTGGCTATATATCTAATGATTTGAATAATGATGATGGACTTTTTGCGAAGTGGTAAAGCTTGTAAGCTTATTAACTATCATTATTTAAATATAAATTCATAGGAAAGAAACGTACAGTACGATTTTCGTTATTTTGTAAACTTTTGTGTAATGCAAAAGTATACATTCTTTATAGATTATATGTTTTTATGTTTTCGCCATGTTCCCAGTTCCCAGACAGAAAATTCTAAAAGTTATAGAGTAAGATGTTAGCTATTTTCTTTTTACTTTTTTGTAGTTTCAAATGACATTAAGATAGTTTTCGATTGAATAGAAGGTTTAAGATTATGATTGAGTCAACAAGTACATTTCCATGAAATCAATGGTAGGATTTAAAGCTCTTTAATTCATTGCTTGATTTTAATAATACGCTCAGTATTTTCCCATATTATCTATACATCTATACATATTATAAATGTGTCTTTTTTAAATTTCAAATTAATAGTTTTTCACTAAATGCATATGAAAATTTATAGGTACCAGCGTAAAACAATCAATTTTTAAAAATTTATCAATTTTAAAAAAAAATCACTGTCTGTCTGTTTGTTTCAGCTTATCTCTGAAACGGCTGAACCGATTTTGACGGGGCTTTCATTCGCAAATAGCTAATGTTATAAGACGTAACTTAGGCTACTTTTTAACCGACTTCAAAGAAGGAGGTTATATTTTACAAATTTCATTTATTTTAACTAGCAGAACCCACTAGTATATTATACATAATAGTATATTGAGCTTTCAATATCTAATCTATTTACATAACTGGTAACGTTTCAAAAACGTTAACGTTAGTTTGTATAAGTTCCCTTTAAAAACGTGAATTTAGCAAACCACATACGATAAATTATAAAAGATTTATTATCTGGATTGTACTTTGGATAAGGAAAATGTCACATTTCCATTCTTTTACGTTTTGGGAAAGTTGGAAACCGACATTTTTCGACCCTTATCACAATTTGTTAACGTTCAGAAAGAATATTGAATTTTAATATATATATTTTCTCTTTACAATGTCTACGAATGTAAACGAACAGTGTGGATGTGTCAGGATAATTTAATTAGTTATGTCAGTATTTAAAGCGAAGCGATTATTTATATATTTCTATTTGTGTTTCTTGTTTTAAAACCAAAATTAAAACTAGGTACTATAATTCTTAGTTGAATACCTTAGTTGATTTAGTTGATAAAGTGTATCTTGTAATCTATAAAATACTTTATTTCCTTTGGTAACTTTTCATTGCCGAATTTCCCCCTTTTTATTGAGATAAAATCCTTCAATCATTGAGTTTAGTGATTAAATAGTAGTGCATTGCACAAGTACGTGATAATATAGTAAAGATTTTTCAGAAATTAGATAGGTACATTCTTGGAGTAAAAAGTATTCTGTAAAGAACCGACCCGGGTAACCAACTAGCATCACTACAAAATATAAAACAAAGTAGCTACGCAACAGATTTTGATGCGGTTTTATTAATAGATAGAGTGAGTCAAGAGGAAGATTATAGTATATAATTTGTCAAGTTTATGTACACATTTACTAGTAGGACCCGCGGCTTTTAGTCATACCAAATTCAATAAAACTATTAAATTAATTCATTCAATAAAATTATTAATAAAGATTCAGCCTTATTATTTTTATCAGATAAGTGTCTAGTTCTCAGCTCTTGGCTGGTTTTAACTACATTACGGGTCGAAACCAAGTAAATGTAGCATGTGTTGTGTGCGTATTTAAGATGTAAATGTGTTTTCTTCTTCCAATTGCATGACTTTTCGGACTAATTATTATTATTAATTTCAATTAGTTTTTAAAAAAATATTAATAGTTATTAGAAAATCCCATTAAAAAATTGCCAAAAAAGCTTCTATTTAAGAAGCGTGGAATTCTCACGACAGTAGAATGATTATATTCAAATAATTACAATCGTTTACAGTTTCCCAGAATAAATTTCTATTCAATGTACTCATAATATTAATGCTCTATTATTTTTCTGATTTAAGCGAAAAGTAATTATCTCAAAGAACTTTAATAATGTGTTATGTTTCTTCGTATTGAAGAAAAAGCTTCTAATTTAAAAAAAAACGAATCCTATGAAACAGTCTATTTGCTAAAAGCTTCCGTATTAATTGAGATGTTAAATTTTATTACACTGCTATTAAAATATTTAAAAATATGAACAATTTTTGGACACAGCTTTATTTACTTTTGTTTCAATGTGTCTAATGCTTTACTAGCGCTTTTAGCATAATACGGTGTAAAGGTCACAGAAGACCGGCGTAAAGTGGCAGCTATGCTGTCGCGTTTCGTGCGGTTAGTGACAGTTTGGGAGGCCCACTCCCCATTCCTCTTTCCTCCCTCTTCTCTCCCTCCTCCCTCCCTCCCTTTCCTGAAATCCCGGCAACGCATCTGCAAGCCCTGCAGATATATATGCGCGGAGGTGATCACTTCTCATCAGGTGAGCCTCCTACCCGTTTGCTCCCTTCGTACCATAAAAAAAAATTCAAGAAGCTCGAAGAAAAAAAGATTTTATAAGACTATGAAAAACTACTGTGTATAAGACTATGAGAGTGAGATCTTGTCGTATAAGAGATAGAATAAAATTAATGTCCCGAAAAGCTTTATGCAATCTAGAGGCAAGCGAGCAAAGCAAGAGATAAGTCAGTAGCGTATAAAATAAATTATAATATCGTACATTTCTTATAAATTACTTATATGTAAGCATCAAATATTTCGTTAATAAAAAAAGTTAATTATGTTATGATGACAGAATTTTGATTAAGTCAATTTTCTAGGTATCTTATAACGAATATTAGATCAATAAGAAATTCTTAGAAGGAAGCTTTTAATCTACTAAGGTTATAGATATTTTGTTCAATCATAATAGTATTAAATAAATTGATGAGGAAATTTAACTTAAACAAGTATTATAACGTGATTGTAGGTACATGTTATAAAAAGTAATGAATATATAAAACACATAAAAATATTATTTTTTATATAAAAATCTTCTTTGCCTGTGAATGTAATTGAACTCCTCCTAAACGGTTAGACCGATTTTGATGAAATGTTTTGTGTGTCCGAGTGCACTCGGGAATGTTTTAGATTCACAATTCGGTCTACAAAATGTATTTTTTGAATTAATTAGTTACTTATACATTTAGTCAATAAATGGCATATTCAATTATGAATAAGTCGTTGCTAGGCAACGTTGTTTTGTAACGTACTAAAACATTTCACCGGAAGCAAAAGTTTATAAAAAATTTCTATGTGTACAGGACATCGTCCATTGGGTCTACTAGTCTATACATAAAACACAAAAATATTATATATTTTGAAGAAAAGCTGGGTTCGAACCCATTTCACTTGGTTACCCAAGCGATCGCTTTACCAATAGGCTACTATAACTGATGTTAAATTTAGTCACACCTGGTATAAGCGTCAATATAACTCATTATACGTGGTTATCAATAAAAGTTATCGGAAAAGGATTTGTCATATGACCTACTTGGCTTTAACTTTCTTTGTCGTATGACTTAAGTAATAAAAGATTCGCGGTCGTTCTCTAGATAGATAAGCAAAAGATTAAGCTCTACTGTATACTTTTCTACATTGTTAACATTTCATAATTTATTCAAATCTTCTTGCATTCCACAGCTTTTTAGTTAGATAGATAAATATTTTGAATTATATACGTTTGTAACGTAAAAGAAGACCACAGGAGATGAAAAGAAAAATAAAATAATGCGTGCAGAATGGTTTATTATCAACTAGCGAGTCGCACTTCGCTTTGCTCAGGTTCGTCCCTAGATTTAGCGCGAGCGAAGCCGCGGGTTCCGCTAGTTATACATACAAACCTTTCTCTTGAATCACTCTATCTAATAATAAAACCTCATTAAAATCCGTTGCGTAGTTTTAAAGATCTTAGCATACATAGTGACAGACTGACAGCGGGACAACTTTGTTTTATTCTATGTAGTGATATTAAACTCTTTCCTAAAATAAACATATTTATTGATAAGAAGAGATGAGGCTTAAGCGAGAAAAGAGAGAGGTAGAGGTAGGGAGAGAGAAAGAAAAAAGAAAGAGGAAAAGCAAGGCAGCTATTCAGCAAAACACAATTCCGCGATTTAGATATATACTGTAATAATTATGTAAAGTAAATTAAATAAATAAATAAATAAAATAAAATAGCCTTTATTACTGAGAATAAATATTACATAGTATGTGGACGTTTTATATGGTTAACTAACTCTTAAACATTTAAAAATAAAGCTAAAAAAATAAAGACAAAAAAATAATATTAACCGTTACTTATATTATGTCTCTTATCTCAGTTTGCCTCTTGGCAAAGGCCTCCTCTAACTCTCTCCATTGGGTCCTGTCCCTTGTTACTCTTCTCCAGTACGGACCCACTGTCATTTTAATTTCATCTTCCCATCTTCGGTGTTGTCTACCTCTATTTCTTTTTGAGTCTCTGGGATACCAATTTGTGATCTCTCGACTCCATTTTTCCTCTTTTGAACGCATCATATGGCCAGTCCATTTCCACTTGAGTTCGTCTATTCTGTGTAGAATATCTATAAACTTGGTTTTCTTTCTTATGTCTATGTTTTTGACCCTATCGCTTATTCTGAGGCCCAATACGCTTCTTTCCATTGCGTGTTGACATGTTGCTAGTTTAGCTCTATGTATTGCAGTAAGAGCCCATGTTTCACATCCATAAGTTAGACAAGGAAGTATGCATGTATTAAATACCTTGCTCTTTAAAGATGTGCTGAAATCTTTGTTTTTCATTATGTACTTTAGTGCCCAATACTTTTTCCAGCCATTTGCTATTCTTTTGTTTACTTCTTTTGTCATTTGATCTTTAAATGATATAATTTGGCCTAAATAGACATAATCATCAACATACTCTAAAAATTCATCATTTACCATTACCTCTACTTGTATGCTATTAGTCATAAGCTTTGTTTTGCTGCCGTTCATTGTTAAGCCGAATTTATTGCTTTCTTGGGATAATTCTTTTATCATTTGCTCTAGAGTACTGGGGGATTCTTCTAACAAAACTATATCATCAGCAAATCTGAGATGGTTAAGCCTCTTACCGTTTATACGAATGCCTAAATTTTGCCATTTCAAATTTCGAAAAATGTAAAGTAAATTACTTTCCTTAAATGTTTGAAAATTATACTTATTAATTAATTTGTATCCAATAAAACTCATTATCGTCTTCAATACGTGCCTTTCATTATATGGCATTGAAACTTTAGAGATACAAGAGCGTAGCAAGACTATAGACATAGTCTCATCAATGTACAAAGCTAACACGTCCCCCATGCAATATAATAATTTATTACCATAATTTATGGGCTCTGCTTTCCTATCGCTTAGAGTGAAATGAGGATGGTCATTGGAGAGTTGTATAGGCTCGTGAAGGTTTCTACCATAGTTAAATATATAAGATACCAGGCGAGTTTTATGACATAGTTTGAGTGGCAATATATTCAATATTAATAATCTTTATGTACACTGTATACTCCATTTCTCAACCAACTTAAAAAGGAAGAGGTTTTCAATTTGGTTTTGTTTTTTTTGAAAGCGTATACTCTCACTTTGGTCACGATAGTTTGTCAAGTATGGAAAAAATTAAAATGATTTAATTTTCACGTACTGAATATTCATAACACTAATTTCTTATTTTGATACTATTATGTCTACACTAAAAGTGTAAAAATCGATATCAGCCCATGCAAATTAAACTAAAGCTTACATCAGATATTGAGGTATAACATCACTACATAGTATAAAACAAAGTCGCTTCCCGCTGTCTGTCTGTCCCTATGTATGCTTATATCTTTAAAACTCGCAACGGATTTTGTTGCGTTTTTTAATAGATAGAGTGATGCAAGAGGAATGCTTACATGTATAACTAGCGGAACCCGCGGCTTCCTTCGCTCGCGTTAAATCTAGTTTTAAACCAACTATTCCTAATGGTCTAAGAGCCGGTGGAAGATCGACCTTCACCGACCTGATAACCAGATGAGACATATTTTTTATTAAATATAATTTATAAACAAATATGCCTATAATTACTTGCCTATCTGAAAGTGCTCATGGCTATTTTTAATTAAATTAACTTTAATCGATTTTTTTTCATCACTTTAATTCTTTTGATAACCAAATGAATTTTATTTCACTGTTAGTTTTTAACACACAGAATATGCCTCAGTAGGCTTGCCTACTCATTTTTGTGTATAGCTACCAAAGCCGATGTAAACAGGTAAGTCAATATAGGTGACTCCATCGTTCTGCTAACTTATCGAAAGTTATATCAAATTTTAGATTATTTTATTACAAAATCAGTCATATAGACTTGCCTGCAAAAAATCATACTTAAAGCACTGTTGCCCAGCTAAAAATAGCCATGAGCACTTTCAGATAGGCAAGTAATTATAGGCATATTTGTTTATAAATTATATTCGATAAAAAATATGTCTCATCTGGTTATCAGATCGGTGAAGGTCGATCTTCCACGGTCTCCTCTACTATAATACTATAAAATATCTTTAGTACTAATAAGAAACAAAAAGAAACCACAAATTAGTGTTTTCAACTAGTTTTTTAAGATATTTACATGTATTAGTCTTACGACAAGTGAGACGAACAGAGAAGTATGAATATTACGAGTTTAATACGCAATATCTTATGCCTTGCGGTATTGTTTGGAGAAACGGAGGGCGCAGTGCTAAATAATGCAAATTATGACCGTAGCTTTCTATTATTGCATCCTAATGTCCGTGTCATCTACATTACACACTCGACATATAAAAGCTAAATGTGCTAAATGTTTTCTGTTTTACTGAATTTCAACATAACAACGTGTTTTAACCGACTTCACAAAAGACGAGGTTTTGTGTACATTATTTTTGAAATATAATAAGTACACAATGGTAGCCCAGCGGTATCGCGCTTGGATATCTGATTGACGCGGGTTCATATCCGGTTCTCGTATTTCTGATATTTTCAGGTACCACCTGTCTTTCGGTGAAGGAAAACCTCGCGATAAAACCTGCATGTCTCATACTCCGAGACTTAACAAAGAAAGATATGTACGTTGTACAGTCCGCCAACTCGCGCTTCGCCAGCGTGGTGGACTTTGGCCTGATCTTCCTCGTTTGAAGGTAGGCACGTGCCCAACAGTGGGACGTTAAAAACAGCTAAATACACAAGGTATATAACCAATGTAAGGCCAAATACATATGGGGCTTACTTAGCTTACATTTTATGATACAACTATTATTTATTACCGATTTACTATAAAAACGGGTTGTCTAATGCCATAGACAATTTATTAGGTTGAATTGTCCGTGTCTAATGTAAAAAAATACCAAACCATATTTATAGTCCCTGTGATATTAGTATTATTCTCCTGAGCAAACAAAATGTCTATTTATACTTAACATTGGTACAGACGTTCTTATAAAAACTAGCCACACATATTTTTATGTGCACTATGACTCATATATTATAAGTAAACATAATATTTCTTACAAAATTTATACTGGCACAAACCTCGTAAAGTTAACAGAAAAAATTCTCATTGTCGTTCTCTCGTGGCTCAATAAGGGTTGATGACTTTGAAAGCTAGTTATTAAGATAGTACAACACTATTAAGTGTTTGTGGAATAACAAGTAGAAAATAGGTAATACAATATCTTTCTAAAGAGCTTTGTCAAAACACCTGGTTGCTAAGCCTACTTGCAGTACAATATAGGGTTGATTATCTGGTTTGTGAAACAAGAGGCAATCAACTGTCCTCTAATAATAATATAGGTTCAGGCACTTTAGTATTGTTCGTACATAAAATATTTAATATAATTACTTGTGTGCAGGCTATTGATAATGTTACGTTACGTTTGGCTCAGTTGGTGACCCTACTTTCTGCGCAAGCGGTCGCGGGTTCGAGAACCGCTGGGGGCATTCATTTGTTGAGTACGTATGTTTGTACTCCAGTCATGGGTGCTTATGTAAATTATGTGTGTTTATTTAAAATTTATATATTATGTGTAGTGTATCAACTGTCAGGTATCCGTAACACAAGCCTCGTTGCTTTCCAAGAACTAGATGGCGTTGTTTTAATAATGTCCCAACATATTTAATTTATTTAATTAATTAAAATATTCATAAAATAAATAAAGAGTAACTGCGGTATTATTTAAGTTTCTCGGCAGAACAGCTGATTTGGTGGTAGCTTCTTCATTGACTGGCTACATTGTAAAGTGTTTTACTTCATTCATTTTATTAATATGTGTGTGTATGTTACGTCTTTACGCTGTAACCAGAACTATTATGATCTGAAGTAACATAGAATACTTTTCGGTACTTTCGTGTCTCCAACACTCGAACTCAGCAAGCATTATGTTCTTCATACATAACTGCGACTTACCCACGCTTCCCTCGGGTCCTCCCTCCCTGATGAAGATTGTGTTCACAATTTCTAAGCTTTATTTTTTTAATTTGAAACCTTTTACCAAATCATTCCAGTCTTTTCACAGATGACACATAACAAACAGACAGACATAAAAAAACAAAATGGTTTCTTTCCAATAAATACCGTATATACACTTTCATACTATGCATTAAATAAAAAACTGTTATTTTGAAATTTCCAAATAAACCCTTTTTTATAAGTGAGTTATGTATGTGGGTTTAATTGCAGTATATTTTCATATATGGCAACCACGCCATATGAAAGCGGATAGTTCAAAGAGTTCAAAGGAAAATAAAAAGATAAATTAAGGATATAATGAACAAAAACTTTTATAATATTCCAAAAATAGTCAATTTATTCTAAATAATGGAAAAATTTCTTCTTTTTAACACTAATTAGTAAGCAAATATGGAGAAAGTGTTGACCTTATCTTAACCTTGAACAAGGTAGGCGAAAACAAATAAGACAAGTTAGTTATGGCCGGTGACCCACTTGTGACTGCCACGAATGTTTGCTTACGTTTTGACAAACTTTCCTTAGCTATTTAATAGAAATATTCTTAGTATATGATCTTCTTTACATGTCAATACGTACTTATGATGGCTATTTTCTCTAATGACTCAACTTCGTAATACTTTCTTAGGTTTACGCGAATGTTTGACATTATAAATGAAACTATCTTTTCGGATTTTGTCGCGGATTTATTATGATTTTTGGTTTCCGACGTTTCGAATGTATATAACCCCCTGAGACGTCTAATACCTTAGTCTCTCCCGTGACCATGATTGCTGTAAAGCATTCGAAACGTCGGGAACCAAAAATCATAATAAATCCGCGACAAAATCCGAAAAGATAGTTTCATTTATAAGACTCAACTTCGCTTCGCTCGGGTTCGTCACTAGATACGTTTTTCACGGATTTATATGTAATTCGAACGGGCGGACGAACAATAATTCCTTAAAACTATACATTTATATATCGATAGTAAAGAATATTTAAATTAACTTAACTTGTAGTAGTATATTTTTAATGACTATTAAGAGAAATCATGAAAATAGGTCACTATTGGCAAATATTATAAGCCATAATATATTGTGTATACAAATTTAAATATTTTTTTTGAAGTCAAACAATCTACGGAACATCTAAGTAACATTAAATGTGCATACAAAATAAACGCAATAAATACACGTCAAGGTGGCAAGAACGCTAGCTGCATTTCCGCTGAATTGTGGTCTTTGGTTTGGGGTAAAAACGAGTCAATTCTCTTGTCAGTGGAGCTAGCTAGCTTATATACTAACACTAGCTGATACCCGCGACTTCGTCCGCGTTGCTTGAAATATTAACAAAGTTTTCCGCAGGCGCTACGCCGCTTGTCCCACTACTCCGCGAGAAGGAAATTTTCGTCATTAAATTTTTATTAAATGAAGATATCGCAATCTTTTTTTATATAAGGGCCAAGTGTCTAAGAAATAAAACTTAGAAAGTTTCATTGAAATCTATCCAGTAGTTTTTCCGTGATGCGCGCACAACTGCAGACCTCTATCATTTTATTTATATAGATTATTAGGTTATATAAAAACAAATGAAATTAATTAAATAAAAAAAAAACAATTGACTTTAACCTTTTCTATTAAAACAGTAAAAAAATAATCATTTGGAGTCTGTAGAAGTTACAGTTTGGACACATAAATTTAACATTCTCACACCCACCCCCGCAATCCCTATTGGAAATAGAATTTCGTAAAATCCTATTTGAGATGATTTCTGCATGACAAATAAAAGATTACTACCAAATTTAAAGTCTATAGAGGTTACAGTTTGGAAATATAAATTTCACATTTTAACACCCACTACCGCAATTTTTTTCGGCGGTGGGTTGTTCTAAAATCCGCTCTTAAATCATTTCTGCATCACATATAGACGACTCTAGCTAAATTTGGAGTCTGTAGGAGCTACGGCTTAAAAAATAAAAATTTTCATTCTTAAACCACCCCTGCAACCCCCTGTGGGGTGAGCTACCGTAAAATTCGTTCATAGACTATTTCTACATCTCTTACAGAAGATTCCTACCAAATTTGGAATTTATAGGAGCTATAGTTTAAAAACGGGAATTGTTCATTGTTAACGGACCCGCAATCCCCTTTGGGGGATGAATTTCTTAAAATCCGTTTTTAGTTGACCTCTACATAACGAAAGTAATATTCCTACCAAGTTTCACATTTCTAAGTCCTATAGTTCCCGAGATTTCGTGATGAGTAACTATAGAAATTGGAATACTTCGATTGTCATCGAAATTTTTAACGTTTTAGCAGACTTTTTTTAAATTTTCTTACATATAAACATTCTCCTGACAATTCTGAAGACAACAAAAAAAAATTAACCCAATCGGTCCAGCCGTTCTCAAGTGATACTCGATCATAGATACGGCATTTTATTTTTATCAAAAAATGAGAGTGGGTGTGCAGGGGTGCGTGGGAGTTGGTGGGTGGATGCGTGGAAGTTTGTAAGTAGATTCTTAGCTGAATGTAAAAGAACATTATCCGTTTAGTAAACTCCGTTGAAATCCATAAAAACAAAAGAATCAAGAGAAAACGCTTGTCTTTTGTTTTTATTAGCGGGATAAATGTTCATAAAAGTAAAACAGCAATAAAAAAATGAAGGAACATTAGAATTCAAAAAATAAATAGCCATAAACCATCTAGGAAAAATTTCGCATCGAATGGTGGTAGTTTCATGTCGATACGATCAGTGGTTTAGGCGTGATTGAGCCTCAAACGAACACCATTTTCATTATATATATATATAGATTATCATTCCGTTCTGCATGCACATTTATTTAGATGTATAGACACCTCTATAAAATAACCCACAGTGTATGGTATAACTAGTGACTTACCCTAGCTTCGGCTCGGCGTCATCCCTACATTTTTTGTACTTTTAATTGTTTTTTTTAATTTTGATATGCTATGTACACTTTTTATTGACATGCATATAAAACATATTATTATTGTATAATTAATTAGAAAATGCTGTATATGTTTGTTGTAAGTGTGCTTTTACAAATCATCACTACATAGTATAAAACAAAGTCGCTTTCTCTGTCCCTATATCCCTATGTATGCTTAAATCTTTAAAACTACGCAACGGATTTTGATGCGGTTTTTTTAATAGATAGAGTGATTCAAGAGGAAGGTTTATATGCATAACTAGCGGATCCTGCGACTTTGCCTGTGCTAATTCTAGGGAAGAGCCCGAGCGAAGCGTGGGCGAGTCGCTAGTAAATAATAAAATAATAGATTTAACACGAGCGAAGCCGCGGAATCCGCTATATACTAAAACCTTCCTCGAGAACCACTCTATCTATTGGTAAAAACAGCATGAAAATCGGTCCAGTAATTTTTGAGTTTATCGTGAACAGACAGACAGAAAGACAGACGCGGCGACTTTGTTTTATAATATTTAGTGAAATTATGTAACTTGTTGTAGGTAATTGGTATAGTAAATGGATGGTCAAGTAGCAATTTTGGATAAACATACCTGATTGAAATAAATTGATCTTACGTTTTATTGGTGTTTTAGTGCTATAATAAAAATTGTTACTGTAACGTTAAAGCTTTATTCCTTGGAAAAAATTGTCTGATAAAGAAATGTTACGTACATCTTAACGGTTAGTACAACTTATCTTAGAGATTTTCCGCAGTAATAAGTTTCTTCTTTTGGATAACCAGCTATTATCATTCTACAATTCATTAAATTTGTCTAGCGGTTTTATCGTGATACGGTCAAGAGGCAGGCAGCCAGACAAAATATACGACTACTATCGCTTCACTCGGGTTCGTCCCTTGATAACCCGTTTAGGATACAATTTTTACAAACTTTGAATGTTTTATTTATTTGTATCTAATACAAAGCCTAAAAAATATGTTTCAATCTTCTAGCTTTAAAAATGACGTAATTTCCATACAAACTTTCATTCCCTATTTTGTCCAATTACAGCCCTTTTTTCGCCTTAAAAATTAACCTTTATCCTTTCCCAAGCTCTATTCTACCTGTGGACCAAATTTTGTTTAAATCGGTGCAGTGGTTTTGGCGTGACAGACAGACAAACTGACAGACCGACAAACAGAGTTACTTTCGCATGTATAATATTAGTAAGGATAAGGATTTCAATAATATTTTCAAAAAAATATGTTATGTTTCAAAACATATTCGACTGACAATTTTACTATATGTATTATCATAACTCTTAACCAGATATAATAATTATTATAATGACTTCTACTGTTATTAATAATCAAAATAATAGCCTTCCACGCTTTATCAATGTTTAAATATTAAATAGATTTTTAATGATGTAGTTAGTGTCATAGATATTAACTTAATTTGTGCTAACAGGAATAGACCGTTTGTTATTTTTATTCATATGTAAGCGAGTGGCTGCAAGCCAAATGGGGTGATTTGGTGGGGTGATTTGGTGGGGTGAATGGGGTGATGTAAGAGAGGAATTTGTTTATCTACATAGATGTTTCGTAAAAAAATAAAAACTTTCCATTTGTATGAATGTAAATAAATATTATGAACTTGACGAGTATAAGAACCGTGAAACATAGTTAATATTTAAATATGTTGGGACATTTTTACTCACATCGCCATCTAGTTCAATGGTAAGCTACGAAGCTTGTGTTATAGATACCAGATAATTTATTTACTACATTTTATAACTTTTAAATTCATACATTTTATAAATATAACACCCATGACTGGAGTACAAACATCCGTGTTCAATAAATGAATGTCCCCAGCGGGGCTCGAACCCACGACTGCTTGCAGCAAGTAGGATCACTGGAAACTGAGCCAAACGCGTCGTTAAAAATGTTTGTCACGTAAAAGGTCTGTTGTTCGTCTTTTAGACATTTGAGCCTGTTTTCCTTAAAACTGAGTCGATAACCTATAATGTAGAAATTCGAAAAACGCTTACCCACGATATCTGATAAGGAAAGTGAGGACTTTAAATGATAAGGCTGCTTTTACGTTTGTATTTAAGTACATAATACGCGTATGTAATTTTTTTACATTGTATTGAATTTTTTGGTACAAAGTATTAAATATCAATCCCTGTACCATTTTTCTATCTCAGATATTTAAAGTATATAACTACCCTAATATCTCAAACATACCTTTAGAATGGTTATTTAAATAACATTTTAAAGCACTTTTAGAAGTGGTAGTGCCATGCTTGTTACCTTCGGGTAGCAGCCGAATGGGCCGGCACGCCCCGTATAGTTCATTAGTACCACTCTCTCAGAGAAGACCGGCGTGAAGTGGTAGCTATGCTGTCGCGTTTCGTCCGATGAGTGAGAGTCCGGGAGGACCACTCTCCTTCCCTCCTCCCCACTCCCTCCCCCCCCCCCTCCCTCCCCTCCCTCCATCTTCCCTTCATCCTCCGTCTTCGTAACCCCTCCCTCTTCCCTCCCCATTCCCTCCCTCCCTCCTCCCTCCCTCCTCCCTCCCTCCTCCCTCCCTCCGCCCTCCCTCCTCCCTCCCTCCTCCCTCCCTCCCTTTCCTGAAAGGCCGGCAACGCAGCAGATGTCCATGGGCGGAGGTGATCACTTCCCATCAGGTGAGCCTCCTGCCCGATTGCCCATTTTTACCATGAAAAAAAAATACAACCTATGTGATGCAAAAAAACAAAATTTTTTTATGTAACATTTATTCCAAACATTTTGGTTTAGAACTAAACTAAGCATTGACTAAAGCAAACCAAGCGTTTAAAATCTGAATAGGATTTCAGCGAGTGAAAGTATTATCATCTATATGCATGACGCGGTGAATGGTTATCGAAGCGCAGAGTTTTTTCTCTATTTTACTCGTTCATATTAGATTTTCTACTGGCTTTATTTGTTGTTGTCTGGGATTTTTAAAGAGTTACTTCATACTCTTATTATTTATCACTACATAGTATAAAATAAAGTCGCTTCCCGCTGTCTGTCTGTCCCTATGTATGCTTAGATCTTTAAAACTACGCAACGGATATTAATCCGGTTTTTTAAATGGTACAGTGACTCAAGAGAAAGGTTTATATGTATAATACTAGTCGAACCCGTGGCTTCGGTCGTGCTAGTATTTCTAGCTAGTTTACTTATATATTATATTTCCTAGACGAATAGAGGATTTGCCTGAAAGTAACTTGGGCTGCCCTATTCCAGATAGTAAGCCTTTCGAGGGATAGGGCATAGCCATTTTACATAGGATATGACATACATTTTCACACAAAAAAGTTATTGTTTCAGCTTCATATAATATCATAAAGTTGATAAGAATAACAAATATATTAAATTAATAATAGAACAAATTTATTTTTTTATAAATATTGAAAACACATTTTAAAATTGAATAGAAAATAAACGAAATAAATTGGTTGGCACATATTACAACAGCGCCATCTAGTTCCGTGGTAAGCTACGAGGCTTGTGTTACTTATACCAGATAGTTGATATACTACACATATATAAATTTTAATTACATACATATTATAAATATAATAAACAAGTAATACCAATTTAATATAGATTGACAACATTTTAGTAGATGCCATCACGATTTTTGTGTGTAAAAGTTTAGGGACGAAAAATTTGGTGTAACAAGATCACATCGCAAGTTACGTTACCGCGAGTTTGTCAATCGAGTTTTTACCGCCAGAAATATTAGAAAAGTTTTCTGTTACAAAATTCCTATCCTTCTTTAATTTGACTTTGTTGTTCTTACAACTTAACAACTGGTCGTGATTTTTTATACTAAATAATATACTGATCAGTCCCTTCGTTTTTAGGTCAGATCTTCTTCGTTAGAAGAAATATAGAACACTAGCTATTTACCCTTGCTCCGCTCGGATTCATATCCGGATAACTGTTATTATACTAAATTTCATTAGAATTTGGATTCTAGAAATCTAAATTTCATAGAAAATCTAGATTTCTCGTAATGCGGTCACAGACGGACAAATATTCCAAAAAATTATAGGTTCCGCCTCTGTATAGATAATATCACTATTTCAATAGATTTTTATTATTATTTAATTATAAATTTATAATTAGCTAATTAGCTGTTTCTCAAATATTAGAGATAGTTGCCATGTACTTGTAGGCACATAACATATACTTTAGATATTAATTATCACTATTCTATAATATGATATGGTCACTTATCTATAATATCTACCCACTACTAGGTCCGTATGTGTACACGTTGTACAAATTAATTTTGAAAGCGTCCTTATCTGTTATTCGGATTAACTAAATACATAATGCCACATAGTAATGAAGTTTGAATTTGTTGAAATATTTTAAATTATATTTTCTACTGTATTTTAAATTTCAAATTTAAACAAAACAGCTTGTGAAATGATATTAAATAATTCAGTCACATAAAACTTTAAGGAAGTAGATTTATTGAGTTTTAGCGACTCGAAAACATGTTTGCAATATTAAATTGTCATGCTCAGTGAAAGACTTCATCTTATTCATTTGGGATTCAAATAATACTATAATAAGTAAAATGAACATTGTCAAAGATTCCAAGAGATCTCACACACTAAATATTTAAGTCATAAAACTTTAATAAACACGACTCGGGGACTAGTTGTCACCAAACATTTGAAGCAAGCCATTTTTATTTTTATTTTCTTTTTCAAAATCAAAATATTTTATTCAGCATAAAAATTGTAACAATTTCTTACTGAACGTCATGAGTCTACCACCAGTTCGAAAAGAAGAAACCTCTGACCTGAGAAGAACTGGCGAAAGAAACTCAGCGGGACTAATATAATTTTTTTATCTTAATCTCATTCTTTTTCAAATTCAATTGCAAATTAACAATAACTCTAAATGTTGAAATAGCCTGGCGGCGATCATATCATTCATCATTCCCAAGGCGTACTGTCTTCTAAAAATCGTTAATCGAATAATAAATAGCCTTTAGTATACAAATGTTCCTTCCCAATTTTTTTTATTTTCATTTTTATTATTAATTAATTCTTTTTGTTAACAATTCTGTTTCTTTCATCGTACACTAACAGGACTAAAGAATTGTATAGAGCGTACGTGACGTTTAACGCTTTGCTTCATAGACAGGAAAACTAAATTAATGACACTAATAACTATTAAATTAAAGAATTATACTTTTGACGACACGTTTGGCGCAGTTTGTAGTGACTCTACTTTCTTGCGCCAGCGGTCGCGGGTTCGAGTCCCGCTGGGGGAATTCGTTTGTTAAACTCGGATATTTGTACTTCAGTCATGGGTGTTTATATTTATAATATGTGTGTATTTAAACTTATATATGTAATATATCAAGTATCTGGTATCCGTAACACAAGCTTCGTAGCTTACCACGGAACTAGAAGGCGCTGTGTGTATTAATGTCCCGACATATTTATTTATTTATAATTTTTAAGTCTAGACTTAGAAAAGTTTAGTAATCACATCAATTTACCTTATTTCCCAAGAAATCTCAACTATATTACTATTAATAATTTATTTAATTAGTTTTTCCATTATAAGCATGAAAGCGATAAATACGAAGGATGTTCGATACAGGAGTTTCAATAGTGGTGTAATCTGCTTTAGCTTTATTAAGCGGTAAGTTTGTTGATTACGGATCATTTACTATGATAGATGAATATTAGAGGGAGCGAGTATAACACAAGCTTTGTTATATATCGTTTCGTGTTTTAGTAATATTACTACAGTAGGTAGGCCAGTTGTAAGGCATTCGCTTGGGAAACTGAGTGTAGCGAGTTCAAATCCCGGGTTACACACTGATATTTTCATATACTGTATGAGTTTAACAAGATTACCATTATGGTGGAGGAAAATATCCTGAAGAAACCTGCATGTCTTATAGATCCTAGTTCGAAAGACCTGTAATAGCTTGTACTTTGCCAGCGTTGTGAACTAATAATCTCAATCCGCTACTTATTGACGGCAGATCCGTCCCAGCCTTGAGGCGTTAAAAAGGAGTAAAAAAACTTTTTTAACACACACTTTTAATTCCGATACAGCCTAACAATAGACCTATATATAATATTTATAATAGTATATAACTATTTATGTCTTATGACATACTTAATCTATCGCCGAGCCTTTCCAACATAAAGGAGTATAGCAAACATTATATACATGATACATATAGAAATTTTCGCTTTTATAGTAATAATTATTAAATTGATCCCATCGTGTTTCTCGACACCAATTAAGACATACCGTCTCGTCTTAATTCATGGGATTTTAGTGAAAATTGTTCGTCTAATATCATATTTCATATACAAAGTTGTTTGATCTATGAATCTTTCCGCAAGGCACGTTAACGAGACCTTGGAGTCACGTAATAATCTATTTTATATTTCAGAAGAGTAACTAGAAGAATGGCGGAACCGATTTTAATAGAACTTTCACTAAGTCCAGGATTTAGACAAAGATTTTTGAACAATATATAGAAGACAATATAGCTTATATAAATCAACAGATAAATATAAAAAGCGCTTTTAAGCCAGATGTAAGAGTATGCGTAAACTCGAATACTGTGTATTTTAAGAGCTTTAATACTCGAAACTTTACATTGTTAAATCTTGTTTGCACTTTTGTACTCTGCTTAGTTGATTGCTAAGCTTTCCTTGAAAACGAATGAAATTTTGAAGATACTTGAGTTTCTACATCCAAAATCTAATTACGTATAGACATACTTAGAAAGTGCTTAAAAATTTTATGTTTTACGAAGCAATAGGACTTTTGTTTATAAAGCTTTTTAAAATGTTGTCAGCTTTTAAGGTGCAAATCTTTTTTGAGTCTATTATATGTAGATACGAGGTGACGATACGTTTAGCTCATTTTGTAGTGCTATTTGCTGTGCGGTCGCGGGTTCGAGTCCCGCTGGAGGCATTAATTTGTTAAGCAAGAATATTTGTACTCCAGTCAGCTGTGTTTATATTTATAATATGTATCTATTTAACGTTATATTAGTGTAGTGTATTAACTATCTGGTATCCGTAACACAAGCCTTGTTGCTAAACCTGGAAGTTGTTGGCGTTGTGTAATCCAGTCCAACATATTTATTTATATATGTTATATTTTGCCTCAACGGGACTCGAACCTCCTAGCCAGATTGTAAATATTTACGAAATATTATTACACTAAATATTTTACTGACATTTAAATTACGCACTAATAGAAATTTATTAAAATAAATAATATACTCGTTATCTAAATAATTATACTTTTTACACGGTACATGAACACTTTGAGGCAGTGAACACTACGTGGCCTAGATGATCAATCTTGACCGTGAATTGCTAAACATATATCATTAACGACTATGATTCGTTGATCTAGTCGTTAGTACTTATAGCTCTAGAACCGGTCAGTGTAGGTTCGAGTCTTGAATAGACTAATTATACCTATTTAGTTAAATATAATATATATAGTTGTTCATGTGAAGTTGTTGGGGCACGTTGTGGTGAGTTCACAGGCAGTCCTGTAATGCCCCATTGCACTGCAGCGAAAGGTACCGCTGTGGGCTTTAGTGAATAAGACTCTCATAGTCCCTGATGGTTGACGGATTGGCAGGATTCCATGGCTGGTTTCTCCAGTAATATAAAAAATGGGACAAGAGGATCCGATCTGTTCTTCAATTCTTCTTCGATTGCGAAGTTGTAAGATAGTGATACGTGAATGGTTCGAGAGGTCGAAAAGAATATCGGCTTTCGAAGCTACAAGAACTCTTTTATAGGATATTAACCTCTAAATGACTTTCTTACACGTTTGGCTCAGTTGGCAGTGATCCTACTTTCTGCGCCAGCGGTTGCGGGTTCGAGTCTCGCTGGGGGCATTCATTTGTTGAGCACGAATGTTTGTTCTCCAGTCATGGGTAATAATATATATATTATGTATGTATTTGAAATTTATATGTGTAGTATATCAACTATGTGGTCCTCGTAATACAAGCTTACCACGGAACTAGATGGTGCTGCTGTAAAAAATGTCCCAAGATATATATTATAATTAAAATTTATTATGTCAAAATACACAATATACGTAATATTTAGAAAAGATATAGGTAAATAATATTTTTATACGTACTAGAAGTAAATAAAAATGTTTGGACATGCACATGCAGCACCATCTAGTTCCATGGTAAGCTAAGACGCTTGTTTTATGGATATCAGACTTGTGATATACTTATTACATATTTATATTACTTTTTAATAAATATCTAATATTAATATAATCACCTATGATGAGAGTACAAACATTCGTGCTTACCAAAACAAATTCCCTCAGCGGGAATCGAACTCACGACTGATGCAGCAAGTAGAATCAGAAATAACTAAGCCAAACGTACGTTAAAGCGTCGTAAGTAAACGTATAAGCGATGACAAACGTATAAGGTCAGTTTTTATTGGTTTTATCTCACTAGTCCTGTATTGGAAATAAAATTGTGCGGATAACGATCTAAGCAAGTGGAGATTCAATAAGAAACAACGCATAAACGTAGGAAAAGTATTATTCACCGGCCATAAAATGAATTTATTTTATTCATCGTAAGTAAATTTGTTGAAACAAACTTACTGCCTTGTCTTGTATTATACAACTATATTTAATGGGTGGTTATATAAAAAAAAGATTCGAGTGAACAAAATCCCAAGTAAAATTTACATGGAAAGTACTATTACAGTGGTATCTCATACATATGTAACTAACATGTTGGTAGTAAAATGTACACGAAAAACAGTGAAAAGCATTAATTAGTTCAGTAAATTGCCAGAATTTTGCATATTTTTTCAATTCATGTCTAAGTACGCGACTTTATTAAGGCCCTTTTTAAGTGTACTCTCTTGCTTTCACTTTCAAAGTCCGATAGATCAGTGTTAGGTGCAAGACCGACGAATGGGTCGGCCATCGGAACATCCGGTCTTTTACTGAAAATTACCTAAAAGAAAAATCCAAACTGTATTTGGCCTGACCTAGGTCTCGAACATCGTTACCCTCGAGCCCTATGTCGGTCGACCTCTCGATCATGAGTTCGATGCATTACACAAACTTATTATGATACCAACTTATTGTATATTTCGTTAAGGGAAAGTATAATAAGATTGATTCCATTTTTTACTGGTCAGCAAAATCGTAAAAATGTAATCTACAGTTATTAAAAATGTAAAATTGTATAAAGAGTACTTCGTAGTTTAAACAAATTGATAAGCGTAATATAAAGCGTAGTTAATAAATCATCTACTTTTATACATCACTATCACTACATAGTATAAAACAAAGTCGCTTTCTCTGTCCCTATATCCCTATGTATGCTTAAATCTTTAAAACTACGCAACGGATTTTGATGCGGTTTTTTAATAGATAGAGTGATTCAAGAGGAAGGTTTATATACATAACTAGCAGATCCCGCGAATTTGCCTGTGCTAAATCTAGGGAAGAACCCGAGCGAAGCGAGTGCAAGTCGCTAGTATTAAATAAAATTGCAGTGTCTGTTTTTAATTAGAAATTAAAAGCTTTTCACTAAATGCATATGAAAGTATATATATATGAATATGAAATTATATATATGAATGCCTCCAGCTGACTCAAACGTGCAATTGCTGGCACAATACAACTAACGTTCTATGTACTGAGCCAAACGCGTCGTCGTTTTAAATATGTCACTCGTTCAACTTGAAAAGTTTGAACGGATTCGGAGTAAGTTTCGTATACGGATAGACTTAAACTTAATTTTGGATAAGCGGATAAGCCAAATTTAGTTATAAAAAACGTAAGTATCGCTGTATATAATTTAAAGATATTTAAGTTTAAGTTTAAATAAGTTAAGTTTATTGTATTTAAGTTGCGTGTGGTGTTTACCTTTAAGTAATTGTTACACTGTTAACAAGAACCCATAAATATTGTAGATACTTTTAGAACTAGTGTAAATAATTGTTGGTAAACACTAAACCTCAATTAAATAAATCCCTACTAATATTATAAATGTGAATGTAAGTTTGTTTGTTACGCTTTCACGCAAAAACTACTCAACCGATCATCATGAAACTTGTACACATATTCTTGGAGGTATTAGAAGTACATTTTATAGACATAGGATATTTTTATTAAAAAAAATTTTTTACGACAAATTAAAAATTGATTGTATTAACTTTTTAATTATTTATTATTATTAACCCATTGGGTTCTGAATTAGCTAGAGTAATTTTGAAGAAACTTTCAGGCACCCTACATATCAACCGAATAAGGTTGATTAGCAATTAAAAAAATGAACGCGAGCAAAGCCGCGGGTAAAGCTAGTAAATAAAAAAAAGTGCGTGTGTTCAAAGTACACATGTCAGAAGTAAAACTTCTTTATATTTCTACTAAATAACCCCGTCTAAGCTCGTTGAGAGAGGGAGAGGGCGCGAAGGTCACACCCACGAGTTAGACAGACTTAGAAATGTCACTGACTCGCGGTGGGCGAGATCTAAGGCTAACTCGTCCCCGGCTGTGAGCGCCTGGTACTATGGACTTATTTTTTCGTTTCATCGAGTTTGAAATCACAACGATTCTAAAGAAGTTTCACTTCAATAAATTAATTAATTAAATGGCATCTAAGACGGAACTCGAGTAAAGTGAGAGTAATTTGCTACTATAAATATATGGGATTACATTATCACTACATAGTATAAAACAAAGTCGCCTTTTCTGTCCCTATATCCCTATGTGCGCTTAAATCTTTAAAACTACGCAACGGATTTTGATGCGGTTTTTTTTAATAGATAGAGTGATTCAAGAGGAAGGTTTATATGCATAACTAGCAGATCCCGCGGCTTTACCTGTGCTAAATCTAGGGAAGAGCCCGAGCGAAGCGAGGGCGAGTCGCTAGTTCTTATAATAAAATTAACATGCAATCGGAACGGTTCAGATGAGCGTGACGAGTGAGAGTGAAAGGTGATCTCGAATGAACACACTATATTGGAATGTGGAGGAAAGTAAGCAAAAAAACATTTAATTGGCGATGGACGAAATGTCGTGTTGGAATGAATCACTTGTCGCTGTGTAACTAAAATTCCTGAATTTAGTTTTTTTAGTATCTTAAATTATATGTTGAGAGTTATTAGTGTCAATTTGATGCTATAACTTTTGTCTTTGAAGCTTAGAAGAAAGTAGGATCTTTATCGTCAGAATTATCTTAAAGGTTCAGTTCCATTGAAGTTTGTTTCTAAAGTTTTGCTAAGGCCTTAGACAATCAAAAAATATTTTTTTATCTTTGTCCTACAATATAATTCAAACGATCTATCAGTACCCAGTCCTATTTAATGTCCAGTTGAGCACAGTGTTTTCTTAGGGTGAAGAAAAACATTGTAAGAAAACCGGCATGTCTGAGAGAAACTAGCAAGTTGTCGAAAGACATGTGAAGTCCGCCGACCTGAACTTGGTCAGACTATTGGATTATGACCTGATATTGAATCATATTGAAGGGACGATCGATCCCATCCCATGGGACGTGAAAAAGGACTGAAAACACAATTTAAAATCAATGATTTAGTATGATCACTATGGACTTCAAAACGTGCCAATATATTATTAATATTAAAATTCTTCTACGGGGCGAGTAATGCAACTTATGTTTAAAATAAGTTAAGTAACCAACTTAACTAAGTTGCAATTCACGCAGTCTCAAGAGATACAACTCTAGGCTTCGTTCTACATTTATATAAAAGGAGATGTTTTGTAGTAGAATTTGTTTGGATTATGCAGACTTGTGGAATTTAGTTAAGTTTAACTGGAACTTTGTTATAGGCGTTATACTCGCTTAATTATTATTTTATCAATACCGTATACCGTATAATAAAATTATAACGGAGTCTAATGTATTATTTTTAAACTGAGTCTAATATAGTGCTACTCATAAAAATCTATTGTCTAAATCATTTATTAAGCTGTTAGAAAATAAACACCTATATTTTGGTTTTAAAAAACATAAAATTTAAAAATTACTAGCGACTCGCCCTCGCTCCGTTCCCTAGATTTAGCACGACCGATGTTTTAGCGAGTTCTGCTAGTAGAACTACTTGACAAATTAAATAGTAAAACCTTCTTTTAAAACCACTCTATCTATTGGTGAAAGCAGAATGAAAATTGGGGCAGTAGTTTTTGAGTTTATTGCGAACAAACAGACAAACGCGGCGGAAGACTTTGTTTTATAATATGTAGTTACGACATAAATAACGACATGTATTGTATACACATATATACGTAGTTATGGCCAAACCGTTATATACCGTTAAAATGCGAAATCTCACCATTCTATAAATACATTACGAAGGACACTAGAACGATGCTATAAAATCTAGCTCGGGTGCCATCTAACTGATTGTCTATGGAAGCACGTCTAATAAAAGTCTATAGATTTGTTTTGTTTTATTTAGCTTATACAATATACATGCCATTGGTAAATTCTCTATACATGTGTGTGTATGTATATTATGTCTTCAGCCATTTTTTACGTCCCACTGCTGGGCACGTACCTCCCTCAGTACGAGGGGGATCAGGCCATAGTCCACCGCGCTAGCCTAGTGCATGTTGGCGGACTAAACATGAATTTTGAAAACTGGCTAGGTTTTCTTAGACATGCAGATTTCCTTACGATGTTTTTTTTCTTTAACCGTAAGACAAGTAGTATTCACGATAGAAATGATTCTCATACGAAAATATTAGAGGTGCGAGACCCGGATTTGAACCCGCGTCACTCAGTTATCCAATATATATACCGTATATGGTATACTTCCTCATATGATAAAATTCTAGTTGAGTCGAACCTGTACATTAATAGTTTTGTAAAATCTAATTTGAATAGTCATAATCAATAGACTTTAGAATTTATGTCTATGTCTGTGACAGCCTCACGGGGAAACTACTGGACAGATTTTTATGAAATTTAGTATGATGATAGCTGGTTATCTAGGTCAACAGACCTTTTTACTGAGGGAAAATATCACAAAGAACTAAGATACGTTTCCCCTAGATAATAATAATATTTTTCGACCGATTCCGGCCATGGCGGCCAATCTCATTGAGACTGGCCAACTGCGCAGAAGATATTATAGTTCAGCGCGTGTACGCGCAGACACAAGTGCACTCTCTATTCCTATCACTCTCATACTCCAGTGGGACGACTACTCGACACGACCAGATAAGAGATAAGGTGCTCCTGCACCTTATCTCTTATCGTGTTACGTGCTCTGCCTCGGCACAGGGGTAAAACACCGCCAACTTCCCAACTCCGGGCTGTTACCAAGACTTACTAAACAGAAAGACTCAATCACTAAACTTGGCCTCGAACCCAGGGCCTCTCGATGTGTGGCCATACATGCTAGCGTCTACACCACCGAGGCAGAAGAAAGAAATTTACTTAGATAGGGAGGTGAGCGAGGATGAGCCGCTAATATGATCTTAAAACTAAAAATGAGACTTCCATTATAAATGGTAGTATTTCAGGCTGAAGCAACTGATTAAATTTAGATAAAATTTAATATTTAGATAGACTATCACTTGGAGGGACACATAAATTACCATTGACTGAGTGAAATATTAACCATGGGTGCATCGTTGTTAGTCCATAATTTCCATTTAAAAGAAACATCATCATTTTTAAATAATTTCAAGCTATGACTCAAGTATATACCCAAATAAACCCAAATTAAGTACCTACTTATTAATTAAAGTCGGTTAAATAAACATGCTTGAACAATAATGAACCTGTCATGCTTCTGCATCATTTATTATGTTTTAGTTTTAAATGCTAACACATAATGGAATATATAGAAAGTTAGAAGTTCATTTGTCAAATTCACCGGTATTTTGTCAAATGGATCGACAAAAGCATAGTGCAGAACATTTAGTGCACCCAAAGTGCCTATTACTTTAGTCACGGCCTGATGGCGGGTTTAAAAACGAAAGCTAAGAGACTAGGATTATTTCCTTTTCCATTGAAAATAAAGCTAAGTTAATATGATTTTTCATATTTACTCAACTATAAAAGTTTTTCTTGTATAACTTGTTGAAAACGTACTCGTATAATTGAGGCGGAAAAATTATGTGAAAGCAAAATGTAATGGAGTGGTATAAATAGCTGTTTGATTATGATAGTAATGATAGTGAACGTTACGCTTAAATATATGTTGGGACATTATTACATGCAGCGCCATTTAATTCCGTGATAAGTTACGAGACTTATGTTACAGAATACAGAAACCAGATAGTTGGTACACTACACATATATAATTTTATATATTATAGTATGCATATAACACCCATAACTGAAGTACAAAATTTCATGCTCAACAAATAAATACCCTCAGCGGGACTTGAAGCCGTGACCGTTGCGCAACCACACAGCAAGAAGGATCACAACAATCTGAGCCATACGTGTTAATATATACTAACTTGAATATAATTCGCAAATTGTAAGAAAGAAGAAAAACCAATTAAAATAATAATAAGCTTGTGGACCTAAAATCTCTAGTTCACCTTCGTTGGTCGATTAGAGTGGAATGCAATACCGAATTGTTTGAAAGGGTGGAAGAGCTCAATCTGCGTAATAATGAAGAAATCCGCTTACTAGCACTCGCAATAGTGAATTGGGGCATATCTCGACAACCTTAACTGACCTCGACGATCGCCCAAGGCTCTATCTATGCCCTTTTTTGCCTTCCAAATATTTAATCTGAGACAGATGAGCATGCGAAAGTTATATATATATATATATATATATATATATATATATATATATATATATATATATATATATATATATATATATAGATCATTTTTATACATATATGTATAAATCACTCAGGATTAAACGGTTATTCGTTGTCGTTTACCCTTTACATTAGCTTAAAGTCCTTCACACACTAACTAAAAATTTATCTCTTAAACTGCCTACCGTATCTATCTCCTAACTTGTAGGTGGTTTGTAGGTTGAAGACGTTAGGCCATTTTACAAGTGTGATTTTCTTTGAAACCAATAAAGTTCAATTTTATCCTCAAACATAAGACAGCTTTCGTACAATTAAGAGTTTTAGTTGAATCATAAATAAATCGAAACGGTGCGAATTGAATGAAAGTCATTAACATTTTGAGGTTAATATCATTTTAGTATTTCTTTAGGCTGTGACCAAAACTGAATGTCTTAAAAGCTTATGGTACGAATTGCAGAAGAAACCATTCACTTTAGGTAGTAAATTGAGTCGCAATAAAACTTAATGGTATGACCTTAGAATTTGCGGCAAGACTAAGTTCAGAAGTCTTTCTCTCTCGGGAGAAATATAAAAAAGGGTTATTCTAATTACGTAAATATCAATTAGACGGACAAATCTTAAAACGCTAAATTTTTTTGCAATATATGAACAACAATATACTTTCACTAACTGACTAATTTTGCTAATTTGTCACTAAATAAAGATACGATCACTATTACTAGTTATAATTCAAGTTCTTCTTTACTTAGCCACGAGTGACTCACTCTTGCCCTTTATTTAACCAATTTGTCATAAACAGGTAATCGTGTTACCAGTGCAGAGTAGTGTAGCTTTCTATTAATGATAAAATTTGATTAATCGATTCAGTAGTTTCAGATATAAACCCATAAAAAGAACTGAAGAAAGTTGGCCTGTTTTTTATATGAGAATGCTATCCCAGACAAAATCGCGACTATATCTTGTATTGCATGACATTAATGGCGAGTAGACACATCTATAAATAATGAGACTGTACACAATACATTTAAATACTAAAGGCATTCTAGAACTAAGTAGTCTTACCTATTTTCTAATACCGGTTTCAAAGGAATTGGATAAATTACATTTTACATATGGACTACTTGATTTATCTTCTAATAAATTATTCTTGTCATGTAGTATATTCGTGAAGTTGTTTTGCATAAGTTAGTATATCTTCGTTAGATATTATATATTCAAAGAGTAAATAAGAAAAGGATGAATTATAAATCACTACATGTTATAGAGCAATGCCCTCCACCGCGTCTGTCTGTTCGCGATAAACTCAAAACTACTGCACCGATTTTCATGCTGTTCACCAATAAATAAATAAATATAAATAATTGGGGCATTATTACAACAGCGCCATCTAGTTCCGTGGTAAGCTACGAGGCTTGTGTTACGGATACCAGATAGTTGATATACAACACATATATGAAATTTAAATACATATACATATTATAAATACCATACCAATGGAAGGATTTATAATGTATAATTTAAGTTTTTGTATACATTTAATTGCGGAACCCATAGCTTCGCTTCTAGGGACGAGCCCGAGCGAAGCGAGAGTGACTCGCTAGTTGTAATATATGTATTTTAATCAGTCTTTCGGTAACTACGTTATCGGTACATGGCAATTATGTTGAAAATGTTTCGCGCATGAAAATGTCAGAGGTACGAGACTTGAGTTCACATCACTTGGTTTCACTAACAAGTACGTTGTTAAAGCTACTACTGTTGTCAATCAATGTAAGATTATCGCAGTAAATATGACATTGAAACAATAAAGAAGGAAAAGAAAATTTTAATTATATATAGAATTTTGTTTCTATATAGAAAAAAGGAAATCTTATAGCATTACTTAAGTAGTCTGTCTCTCTGTCTGTCAATATAATTTTTCTCAAAAACCTGAACAAGTATGAAGTCGAAACTAAAACTATATGCTCAGGTTTGTAATACATAGAGTCTACGAAAAAATCAAATCTCTAAGTCAACGCATTTAAATATTACGGCCTTCTATCTCGCAAAACATAATAAATACGATGAAAAAATAATTGTTTAAACGCTTTAAGCTACGGAACCCTGGGAAAATGAGTCAGAGTCACGCTTATCCGTTATAATACATAAAAGCTAAAATTTGGTACTTAGTTGAATGAAATGAAGCATAAAAATAAAAAAAGGGATATCTGTGGGTACTTTGCCAAAATTAAGGGTTTTTACACGTATAAATTCTGTAGAAAGCTCATGCGACATACTGTGCATTCGAAATGAGGGAAAAATGTTAATTTATAAACTGGTGCCAAGTGGGCCGTGTTGACCTGGGTTCTGATTCGTTCGCTCGTTAAAATCTGCTTGAAATTGTCGATAGCTGGATTTGTAGATTGACTAACTTTTTTTCAACCGACAAGGAGGAGGTTCTCAATTCGACTTGTATCAATTTTTTTCTTGTTAGGTAATAGATACTGCACTTGACAAGTTCTCATATAAATTTTATCGAAATTGATTCAGCGCTTTTTGAGAAAATCACCAAATACCAAAACACTACACTTCCTATTAAAAAATGGAAAATAAAATTTATTAAAAAAACAAGATCCTATTTTAAATTATACCTATACGTTCTAAAAATTAAATGGTATTTTAACTACTTCAAATCAGCTACAACTATTAGAGTTAAATATAAAAAGATTTCGATGCATATAAAAGAAAAATAATAATAAATATGTTTTTTATCTTTACATACTACGTTTTGTATAACAAAAATCTATGTAGCTAATTTTGTAATTACATTTTTATCTTTTAATTGAGATGATAGTGCTGTGCTTGTTGCATAGTAGCATTTGAAATAACTCCGCATCTGTACCAATTAAAACATTTAATTATTTGACGACACGTTTGGCTCAGTTGGTAGTGACCCTACTTTCTGTGCCAGCGGTCGCGGATTCGAGTCCCACTGGGGTCAATTTGTTGAGTACGATTGTTTGTACTTCAGTCATGGTATTTATATTTATAATAGTATATTTTAGTTATTTTCATAGTATTATGTCGTATGGAATCCTATTATGGGGTAATGCAGCTACCGTTAATACCACTTTTGTCCTGCAGAAAAGAGCTATTCGTGCCATATATAGTTTAGGACCTAGAGTATCATTAAGAGAAAAGTTTAAAGAAATAAAAATATTGACTGTTGCTTCCCAATACGTGTACGAAAATGTTATGTATGTTCATAAAAATATACACGAATTTCCCAAGAATTGCGACATGCATAGCATTAATACTAGGAGCAAACATAAACTTGTAATGCCTGTGACTCGCTTACGCCGAGTCAGTAACTCTTTTTATGGACAATGTATACGTCTATACAACAGGATCCCAGAAAACGTTCAAAAAGCTTCTATTGCCAAATTTAAAAAAATTGTGAAGGAACGTTTGTGTACTAAAGGCTATTATTCGATTAACGATTTTTTAGAAGACAGTACGCCTTGGGAATGATGTGATCGCCGCCAGGCTATTTCAACATATAGAATTATTGTTAATTTACAATTTAATTTAAAAAAAATAGTGAGAATACGATAAAAAAAAATTAGTCCCGCTGAGTTTCTTTCGCCAGTTCTTCTCAGGTCAGAGGTTTCTTCTTTCCGAACTGGTGGTAGACTCATGACGTTCAGTAAGAAATTGTAACAATTTTTATGCTGAATAAAATATTTTGATTTGATTTGATTTGATAATATTTTGTATGTATTTAAAATTTATATATATGTAGTTCACTTAGTGTGCGAAAGGATTTGATCGATATGATGTTCCTTTTCAAAATTTGTCGCAATGAAATATAAATCCTCACCTTCTGCAGTTGTTCATTTTTTATGTCCCCTCTCGGTTGCCTCGTGGTGTAATTAAGCCTTTTCATGTTACTTTTAGAAGAACTGTGCTTGAAGCGAACTCCACTATCCGGCGTATTTCAAAAATATTTAACCAATGCAGTGGCTCAATCGACATTAAGAAATATTTTACATCAACTTTTACTTATAGCAAATAAGCAAATGTAGATTATATCTATGTACTTTTTTGTCATTTTTCTATTCTATCTAGTGTATCTGATTGCATGTTGTGTTTACTTTCAAATAGTTTTACAATTTACAATTGTTAGTAGTGATTTTTGCAGTGATTGAATGTATTAATTGTTAAACTGATAAATAAATAAAATAAAAAAATATATCAACTATCTGACGACGATTTGACGACTCGTTTGGCTCAGTTGGTAGTGACCCTGCTTTCTGCGCCAGCGGTCGCGGGTTCGAGTCCCGCTGGGGGTATTCATTTGTTAAGCAAGAATGTTTGTTCTCCAGTCATGGGTGTTTAAATTTAATATGTATGTATTTAAAAGTTATATATGTAGTATATCAACTATCTGGTATCTGTAACACAAGCATCGTAGCTTACCACGGAACGAGATAGCACTGTTGTAATAATGACCCAACATATTTATTATTTAACATATTTGGGGACCGAAACTGAAATATTTAATGTGTAAAACCTTTAGTTTAGAAAAGTAAACTTTTAACTATCGATATTGCTAGTACGAAACAAACATTGTTTTTCTACAAAATAAATTCTTCTAATCTCTAGAATGTTTATATTTTTGGCAGACTTCCAAAAAGTGAAATAAACTTATTCCCAACTTCATTTTATATTTGGCAATCCAACTTGAAAGTACAGAGACTAAACAGTAACAGTAACAGAGTACTAGAGACTAGTATAAAGATTTTTTTTTAATCTCTAGGTACCTAAATGCTGCCTATTATCCGACTTCAAAAAGGGGGAGGGGGGTTGAAGATTTATCATCGGAATCTTTTTTTAATTTTTATTTTTATGTACTCATAACAAAGAAATTAAAAGCATTCTTTTTAAAGTTTTGAAGTCAATTTTCAATATTTTTTTGTAAAAAATATTATTTCTGATTGATTATTTCATAAATTTTTATTTTTATAATAGCTTTAATCGTAAAAATTTCAACCTACTAAGAGAAATTTTGTTTAATCAAAAAGTTTGCCAAGTTATAGGCATAGATTTACTTTCTCTTTTGATGTCGGTAGTAAGTACTATATTTTTATTTTTTATATACTTTATAGTATTTAAATAGGTAAGTATCGGGCTTCTGTTATAAATACGAAGTATGTTTCTTTATTACAGTTCATGCTGAAACGAACATACAAGTTTTGATGAAATTTAGTAATCAGATAGACTTTGACTTGGAGAGTACCTCGTAGGTGCTTGATCCAGTAAAGCTATGGTAACTTGCTAATATGTTGGGACATTATGACACAGTGCCATGTACTTCCGTGGTAAGCTACGAAGGAAGCTTGTGTTACGCATACTAGACAGTTGATATACTACATATTTAAGTTTAAATACATACATATTATAAATATAAACACCCATGACTACAAACATCTGAGTTTAACAAATAAATGCCTCCAGCGGGACTCGAACCCGCGACCGCAGGTGCAAGGAAGTAGGTTCACTACAAACTGCGCCAAACTAATATTTAATTTAAAGCACTGGACGAACTATGATAAAATTTGGTATGGTGATAGCTAGTTATTCGGGAATACTGCAGGAAAATATCATATTTTAAATTATTACTAAGCCTTAAAACGTATTGAACTAGAGCGGAGCAAGGGTAAGTCGCTAGTGAGAAATAAAATAATTGAAACATTATATGTAACGAAAATTTTGTATCCATTAAAAGTAATGGCATATTAAGTTGACTCACCTAAAAAGTAATTAACTCATACATCTTTAAAGTCTTTGAAGGTTATATAAATAGAAAACTAATTACTGTTAAAATCTGTAAAAAATTATACAATAAATTTTTAGCGGGTATACATATTATAAGTAGGGCAAGGAAGTGGTAGCTCAGTGGTAACGTGCTCTCTTGGAAAACTAGGTGATAGCGGGTTCAACAAAAAAAATGCATTTTGGAGATCCCGACATACTTTAGTCCGCCAACGCGAACTTGACCAGTGGACTATGACCTTGTATGAAAATCACTAACGAAGTCCTCGCTGCGTCTGTGTCTGTTTGTCTTTCTGTATGACTATTCGCGATAAACTCAAACACGACTGCACCGATTTTTAGGGTTCCGTACCTCAAAAGGTAAAAACGGAACCCTTATAGGATCACTTTGTTGTCCGTCTGTCTGTCTGTCTGTCTGTCTGTCTGTCTGTCTGTCTGTCTGTCTGTCAAGACCTTTTTTCTCAGGAACGCGTGGAGGTATCAAGCTGAAATTCATATCAAATACTCAAGTCTATGGTCTCTTGGAGCTGTGAAAAAATCAAACTTCTAAGTCAACGCGATCAAAAGATACTCCCGTTTATGCCGCAAATTTTCGACACTCGCAAGGGAATCAAAACCTACAGGGTACTTCCCGTGAACTCAGAATCTTGAAATTTGGTATGAAGCAACGTCTTATAACACAGATAAAGGAAAAATTGCGAAAAGCATAAATTTTTAGTTACATCATATAATAAAAATATTTTTAATAATTTTAAACTTATTACCCCTTTACTCATACACCGTTCCGTACAGGTTTGTACGGAACCCTCGGTGCGCGAGTCTGACTCGCACTTGGCCGAATTTTTATGCTGTTTTCACCATGGATAGAATGGTTCTCGAGGAAAGTTTTAGTATATAACTAGCAAAATCCGCGGCGTCACTCGTGCTAAAACGTAATAGTAATATTTATGTATGTTAGACATAGCCGTTTTCAAAGGGCTGAATAATTATTTTATACAAAACGACAGAATTTAGAGCATCTTTTTTGATGTCGGTTATAATATAATTTTAATCTTCATAAGGGTTAGGGTTGGCTTAATACTGTTACTTATCACGTCTACTGTTATCAGTGACCCGTAATACCTATTGTTAATCTCACTTGTCTGGAAAGTGTCACGTTTCACATTTCTAAGTATACGTATTTTAATATGGCATATGCTAATACATTGTCATCATTCTTATTTTACCAATGTGAACCATAGGACTGTCTGTCCACTTGTTACTCTAAAACTGCTGAACTTTTTAAAGTTGTATAATAAAATTCCTCAATCCATTTTAAGCTCTTTAAACAAAGTTAATCTAAAAGTAAGAATACATTATTGAATAAAGCTTACGTACGTTGGGTCTCACGTAGGATAAAAAGATAGTTATTGTAGTGCAATATTATAACAATTTTTTTTTTACAAAGAACAACTGTTGAGTTTCTCACCGGCTCTTCTCAAAAAAAAAGAATTTGGTAAAACAAAAAATGAAGGACTTTCATATAAACTTGCGAAAGCCCTCCTTAATCCGGCTCTGTCGCAAAATCCGTTCTTAGCGGACGTCTACTAACTATAAACTGCCTCCCTGCCTAACTTTATTTTTATACGTCAAGTGGTTTTTGATATTCCGTAATAAGTGAGTTTATTGTTTTCCAGTAGTATACCAAGTAAAAAGTTTAAAGTTTCCAACATGCTCGAAAACATGTATGTTAAATGTAGGGATTTGGAACTGAGACACGCATTTACTGCCAGCTTATAACATAATAGTGTTTTGGTACTTTGCCAAATTGCACTCTTGGCTATTACGGTATGCATTATGCTTAGACACTGTGGTGTACCTTTCGTGAAACTGTAAGGAATAGCTTTTTTTGTAGTGGCTACTTGTTTTGCCAAAGGTCGCGGGTTCAAGTCCCGCTGGGGACATTTGTGTGATGAAAATTATGACGCTTGTACTCCAGTAATGGGTGTTTGTATTTATAATATGTTCGTATTTAAAGTCACATATGGGTAGTGTATTACCTGGTATGGATAATACAAGCTTATCAGAAGTAGGTGCTGTGTGTTAACGTCCCAATACATTTATTATTATAACTAGCAACTCACCCTCGTACGAACCCGAGCGAAGCTACAAAATAAATAAAATTTCTACCTCCTTTTTTGTAGTCGGTTAAAAAGAAGTCTAAATTACGCCTTATAACATTAACTATCGCGAGTGAAAGTCCCGTCAAAATCGGTCCAGCCGTTGAAGAGATTACCCGGAACAAACAGACAGATAAAAATTTTAAAAATTTGTTTTTTGTTGATGGTTTCATATATATATACTTTCGTACGTTTGTACATTTGGTAAAAACTGTTAATTTTAAATTAAAAACAGACACTCCAATGTTATTTCTATGTATATATTTCTATGTATATATTTATTGCATGAGATGACTGAACCCTTGGTTACACGAACAGCCCCAGTTATTTAATGCTATATGTGTAAATTATATCATCATGCATTGTTATCTTGTAGTCAAATTATATAATTAGTAATAAACTGATGTATGAAAAAAATCCAAAGAAAGCTATGGGAAATTTTGCTCACATAATTATCTTACATAATTATATTCTGTGTATATTACATTTATTAATTGTGGGAAAATAATACTTAAATAACTATACGTATATGTGTTTTTTTATTGTTTAAGCTAGTCTTTCGAAAATTTGCTAGGTTTTCTCAGACATGCAGGTTTCCTCGCGATGTTTTCCTTAATCGTGGTAGTTATGTTAGAAATGCTTCGCACATGAAAATATCAGAGGTGCAAGACCTGGATTTGAACCCGCATCACTCGGTTATCCAAGCGAGCTCGTTACTACTGGGCTACCAGTGCTTTTAATCAAATGAAAACAATCTAAGAAAGTACTGTATAAATATTATATTCATTAACAAGACCATTTTGGGAGAATTTCTTAATTTACGCACAAAAAGTAAAGAGAGCAGTAACTAACTCAACTTTTTAAAGACTAATGACAACGCATAATAAACTTTAACGACATATATATAAGCAAATTGTATTAAACCTCACTTTTTTTTTGTTCGAAAGGCGTTAATTAATTGCTTTTTTTAATTTAATCTGTATAAACAAGGTTATATTATGAATAATTACTGTGCCGTTTTAAAATATACATAGTTGAATATTTTTTCATTTTAAGAACAGCACGCATACGGTTTTTTTAGAATTATTTCAAAAAATCTAAAAAAAGTGACTCTTTTCAAGTGAAGGTATGTAGCTATAATGTATATCTATCACAGTTTATTTGAATACACTTTTTTTATTACTACTTACTTTGTTTTTATTACTGCGAACACCCACCCAATTGGAGTTTCTGATGGCTGTCAACGAGTGGGATTTAGTGGCTTTTCTAGGTACCTAGAGTCCTACATAATATACATAAGTGGAATAAATAATAGCATTTTCTAACGTTAAAAAAGGTATATACAGTTACTTAAAAAATGTTGGACAATTGGTTAAAAAAGGCATCCAAGTACTATTTAAGCGAGAGAAGTCATGTTAAAAGTAGTTTATATAAAAAATGTAGTAGTAATGTATTTAACGTACATAATAGGAGCATAGTTCACTTGATATGTGTGTCCCGTTCACAACAATCGCAAACATTACGGTGTTCTCGAGACATGCATAGGCACGTGAATAAATTATCACTGGTAACTTGTGTTTATTTTTCATCTAAATAATGTTGACTTTTGACACAGTTTTTTATTATTACTTCACGCTTGAGGTAAACAAGAACATTGTATGTAAGTTTGTTGAAATATACTGTTGCTTAACAAAAATCTTGATGCATCCACTTTAAAAATAACTTAAGGTACTTGAATATGTTGCTTCACATATTGTTTTTTCTAATAAATAGAAAAAAATGAAGAGAAGGCAGAGAGGGAAAGAAGAGATAAAGAGATATAAGGAGAAAAGAATAATGAAAAATAGGTACCTACTAATAAATAAATACCGATCCTTTATTTTCAAGGCGGTAAAAACAAAACAAACACAACATAAGTGCTAAAAGGTATCATTAAAATGAAACTATCGTTTCGGATTTTGTCGCGGATTTATTATGAGTTTCATTTATATTGTCAAATATTCGCGTAAACTTAAGAAAGTATTAGATATCATTAGCTTAGTGGATACAACAAAACTTTTCTATGTATGACCTGGATATATTACTCATGCGGTTTGAGGCGAGTTAGTGTGTCGAATAGACAATGTGTCAGCTAGACGAGGTAACAGTAATATGAAGTAAAAGGCCATATAGCATGACATATATACTATCCATACTAATATTATAAAGAAGTAAAGTTTGTGTGTTTGTATATTTGATAAATTGTAAGGGGTAATCTCGGGATCTACTGAACTGATTTTAAAAATTCTTTCACCAGTAGAAAGCCACATTATTGCTGAGTGTCATAGGTTATATAAAAAACCGAAAAATAAAAAGGCTTTTACGTGGTAGTCCGTTTTGCAAAGTGAATCGGAGAAAAAACGGTCGAATGAAAGCGTTTCTTACGAACGCTGCCTTAACTGTGAAAGATATATTTTTGAGTTCTAGGGAAAAGATGTGGAGCTTGAAAATGCCTACAAAAAAGTCAACGACAGCATATGTCTAACTTTTATATTTAAGTTACAAAAAGTAGTTTTTTTAAATATTAGTTTTAATTATTAATTTTTAATTAATTTTTAATATTAATAAAATAATTTAAATTATTTAAACACTCTGTACTAAAAAAGGATTATTAGCATTATGCCCAACGAAGTGGGCACGGGTCAGCTAGTATGGTATAATCAAGAATTGAAATCATGACCTCGTGTAGGAGAAGTGATTGACCGATTTTAATAGCGCTGGTACTTTGGAATCATAACTTTTTCATGAATCGTTTAGTATAAGCAGTTACAGTTCCATTATCTGAACCAATAAATCGTTGGTAATTCTAACCCTACAAACTCCTAATATGTATAATATGGTTAGACACAATTATTAAATGGTAACGTATCAGGAATCGCTTTTGCAGAACACTATCAAGTGAATACACTAATTGGACATCTGTTATATCAACAACAACCTGTCCCACAGCGTTTTGTTGATATACTAGCGACTCGCCCTCGCTTCGCTCAGGCTTCCCTAGATTTAGCACAGGCAAAGCCGCGGGATCTGCTATTTATGGATATAAACCTTCCTCTTAAATCACTCTATCTATTAAAACAAACCGCATCAAAATCCGTTGCGTAGTTTTAAAGATTTAAGCATACGTAGGAATATAGGGACAGAGAAAGCGACTTTGTTTTATACTATGTAGTGAAGAGATAGATATACAAGGGCATCATCCGTCTATTAATATAATACTAAGAAAATAATACTTATATGACTTTACGTATATGTGTTTTATTGTTTAAGCTTCACCTTCCAAGCAAAGCTTCTACCATTTATTTCTTATGACTCTTATTTCTTTGCTCCAGCAATTTGTATGTTTTAAAAAATCACCGTAAATTGTGGAACTTACGTAAAATGTATTCATAAGCTCAACAATCTGTCTCACAGCATTTTGTTGATATAAGGGATAGATATACAAGAGCATCATACGGTTATTAATACGGAGGTGAGTGATGGCCGTACTGGCCATATCTCGAAACACTCAGGTGCTTTTATTAATATATCTTTTGTCTGTTCCTGGACCTTCTGGCCGCCGAAGGAAGCGATGGCTGGATATCGTAAAGCCAGACATAAGAGCTAAAAATAACTTACCCAGGATCATGTAAAAGATCTTGCAAAGTCGAGTAGGTGAAGTCGGAAGGTAGACCCTAGCAATAGCTGGGATTAATGCTATGCTTGCTTATATATAGATACAGATTCTTATTAGAATCGAGAAAGCTATTAATAATTTTATTTATAAGCCTATTTTGTGCTTTTTAATCTTTTTCTTAATAATTTTATTACTTTGAGTTACTTTATTAAAACTAAGAACAGGAAAAATACTATGAAATAAAAATGACACTAGAATTTAAAACTTCGTTTTGATAAAGTAGAGCAGGAACAAATGAACCAAGTTAGTATGACGCGTACAGATTGCAGGCAGCTGAGCCTTTCTAGTACAATCATATTTTCCTTTTTAGTGTTTTAATATATTATTTTAGTATTTTGGCTAGAGATGTGTTTAGTTACTTCTAATAAAAAAATAAGTTGAGAAATAGAGTCTCCTTTGCCATTTAGTTTAATAAAAAGTATCACGGTTACAACTTGTTGAAATCGACCGACTTTATACGATAATTTTCTTTAAAATAGTAATAACTACAATATATAGTATCCGGAAGACGGTATACATTCGCCAAGGCATTAAGGAGAAACTTTGTTGACATTTCATTTTTTGCAAATCATGAACCGGTTCTTAAACACTCATAATTTATTATGAATCTTACTTATGCATATTAAATTAAAATATTACAAACAATGAATGAAAATGATAAAATAAAGAATACTTACGTATAACAAGAACTTAAGCTATCCATATCTAGGCACTATCACCAAAAATTATGACCAATCCAAAAGAGAAAACTGGAAACCTAGATATAGTCCGGTCCATCCAAAGCATGCACACCACTTTCATATAAGTAAATACACAAGACACTAAAATACTTCAAAGTATTTTCACACACGTAAAACAACGTACTCTCACCGTAGTTTCCTCGCCACTGTCACGGTCGCGGTCTTCTACGCCTCCCACCAAGCAACACCTCGATGGGTTTGGGTCAACTAGAATTACTGGTTGAAATATAAAATCTTATATTACATTCGAAATTATAATAAAAATTGATTGGTTTCACTAAATCTATGTCGGTACGTCTGTTTATGCGTATGCGCATGCCATAATAACTCGTACTATGATCGCCATACTATTAAATAATTTAAATAAGAAAACAATAAGAGTGAAAGTTTAAGTTCGGTTGCGACATTATTTGACGCAATAATAAGCGAATGTATTGAACGAAACGTCAATTGGCCCAGTTCATTCACTTTCCAATGATTTACGTCCGAATCTTTCTTTGGAAAACCAGTAGACTGTAGATTGATAGCTCAAATAGCTATTAGCAATTTCAGAATGTCATGTTTTCGCATCATTAAGAAATAGGATTTTTATTATTATTTTGCGGTTCTTTGACTTGACTTGTTTTGTTCCGGTAGCTTTTCTGCAACTCCAAGTTATAGCGATGTACGAACAAAATTCAAAATATATTCAAACAAACAAACTACATAGCATACCTTCGCATACATAATAATAATAATATAATTTAATGACAAAATTATGTAAATATTGGAAATATTACAATTTTATTATGTATTGTTTAGTTAATAAAATTAATTAATGTATTCAATTTTTTTAGTTTCCTTAAAGTGATTAAGATATAAGCCCAAATCATCCGTGAACTTATAAGATCTTCTATCTACTTGCGAACATATTTTTCAAGAAGAAACCTAAAGCTATTTTATAAAGTTATTAAAATTATTAAATAAATTGTAAAGAATTTTGTTTAAACACATAAGTGGTTGTTGGTGTTCACATCTTTTTTAACCGACTTCAAAAAAGGAGGAGGTTATATGATATCATATTAATTGCAGTTAGTATAATGTTCCTTTTGCCAAATGATGGCATTAAAATATTTAAAAAAATACTTATTAGGAAGTATTACAAGTTCATAAATGAAATGTTATGTAAGTTATTTTCATAATATATATAATATATGTATGGTCTGTATGTAGGTCCTTAAGCAACTTTGGAAGCATTCCAAGATTGAACTAATTATGTAGTTCTAATGCATTCTCCTTGTTTGAAAACTTTATTGAAGTTTTCGTTTCAGAATATGGAAAATCTTGGCTAGTGTTCAATCAATAGCTTTACAGTTCGGTTAAACTTCATTTTTAACCCTGAACGTCCCTAGAACTTGGCAATTTTATAATTCTCTTAATTTGTACAATGTTTTTCGTTTTTTGTTTTCCCTAAGTTACCTTTTTGAACGATTTCAAAAACCAAGGTAACGTAAGGTTAGTTTATATTTTTAGCTGCGTTATATACATATGTGTTATATTTCTTTTCTATTTACGAATGGTCTTATACAAATATTAAATATCACCATTTTTAATAATTGTAGACATAATAATATTAAGTAGTTTTCAAATCAAATCAAATCAAATCAAATCAAAATATTTTATTCAGCATAAAAATTGTTACAATTTCTTACTGAACGTCATGAGTCTACCACCAGTTCGGAAAGAAGAAACCTCTGACCTGAGAAGAACTGGCGAAAGAAACTCAGCGGGACTAATGTTTTTTTTATCTTAATCTCATTTTTTTTTTTTTAATTAAATTGCATATTTACAATAATTCTATATGTTGAAATAGCCTGGTGGCGATCACATCATTCCCAAGGCGTACTGTCTTCTAAAAAATCGTTAATCGTATAATAACCCTTAGTACACAAACGTTCCTTCACAATTTTTTTAAATTTGGCAATAGAAGCTTTTTGAACGTTTTCTGGGATCCTGTTGTATAGGCGTATACATTGTCCATAAAAAGAATTACTAACTCGGCGTAAGCGAGTTACAGGCATTACAAGTTTATGTTTGCTCCTAGTATTAATGCTATGCATGTCGCAATTCTTGGGAAATTCGTGTATATTTTTATGAACATACATAACATTTTCGTACACGTATTGAGAAGCAACAGTCAATATTTTAATTTCTTTAAACTTTTCTCTTAATGATATTCTAGGGCCTAAACTATAAATAGCACGAATAGCTCTTTTCTGCAGGACAAAAATAGTATTAACAGTAGAAGCATTTCCCCATAATAAGATTCCATAGGACATAACACTATGAAAATAACTAAAATATACTATACGAGCTGTATCTACGTCTGTAATAAGTCTAATTTTTTTTACCGCGAACGCTGCAGAGCTGAGCCTTTTTGCTAGCCCCTCAATATGGAGATTCCACTGCAATTTCGAATCTATGATAATGCCTAGGAATTTAGTTGATGTTATTGGTTTTAACATTTCCCCTCCCAACACTACACCATTATCAACAAGTTTAACATTAGGTGTTGTAAATTTAATTAATTTAGTTTTTTGGTTATTTAATAATAAATTATTCGAATCAAACCAATAGACAACCTTTGAGAGAGCATCGTTTACATCGTCGTACATTAGTAAATTACGTTTCACCTTAAAAATAAGTGAAGTGTCATCTGCAAACAATACTATCTCATGTTTGTCCTGTACAAAGAATGGCAAATCATTTATGTAAATTAGGAAGAGAAATGGACCAAGAATAGAGCCTTGTGGAACACCCATATCTAACGGAGCCCCAGGAGATCTCTTACCATTTACATCAACCCTCTGAATTCTATTACTCAAATAGGAATTCAGGAGGCTGAGTGCCTTATTTCTAATTCCATAGTGATGTAGTTTCCTGATCAATGTCTCATGATGCACACAATCGAAGGCCTTGGATAAGTCACAGAATATCCCAAGAGCATCCTGTGACCTCTCCCAAGCCTCAAAAATATTTTTAACTAACTCAACACTAGCATCTGCTGTGGAGCGACCTTTCGTAAAACCAAACTGTTTCTTATGAAGTAGATTGTGTGCATTAAAATGCAATAACATTTGCCCGAGTATAATTTTTTCAAAAATTTTACTAAATGTTGGGAGTACCGAAATAGGTCATTTTTCAAATCAGTATTTTTTTTGAAAATCTTCTCTAATTCCTTCTCATTGTCATCCCTTTCCTTAAGCAATTGTTCACACTGAATCCTGTATGTCTTTAGCTCCTGGAGCGTCAGCTGGAGTTGCTCCTCCGCCTGGCGCGCCTTGGATCCACGGGTCATCATGTTTATTTATTAAAAAAATTGAACAAATATAATATTGACAATTTCTAACGTGTGTACAGGAGGTGTGAACAATGTAATATAACTATATTAATTTACTTATGTAACAATTTATGATAATAGGAAGGAAAGAAATTACAACGACAAAGATTCAATTTAAAACTTGAGTTCGTTACCTGTACGATGACAGCCGACGAACACAACTTAATTTTATGGATAATCCTTTTAGGAACGTATATCACAATAACTTTGATACTTTAAAATAAAGTAGCACTTATTTAAACTAAGCTTAACTAGCTATAATATATACAAAATTTATTAAAAATAAATTAATTAATTGGGAGAATTATTATTATTTTTAAATTTAACATCCAATTTATAAGTGGTAATAAATTAGTAGAATAAAATACATAATATTATAATATCTAGGTAAATATAATATTATAAAAGACAATAATTCTTCGAGTTTCTATAGTAATGGAGTTCAAAGCAGGTGAATGCACTTGACCGTCATGAACGAGTAAATTGTCCGCTAAGTACTGGTCTAGCCTTTCTACAGCACATTCCGTACATTTATTTTCAATACACTTGTATTCATGCTTGTATGATTACTAATATTAAAAATTGAAGAATATGTTTGCTTTGTTTTTGTTCGTTTGTTTGAACGAATCTCCGAATTAGACTTTAACGGGACTTAAAAAATAGCATTGTACTTTATAAAAATTATGTATGACCATGAAATTATGAAAAATAACCTCCAGATATAATCTCCAACATTGAATGACAGTGATAGCCCGTTATACGTACGCTTGGATAACCGAGTGATACAGGTTCAAATCCGGGTCTAGCACCTCTGTCTGATATTTTTATGTGCGAATCATTTCTAACATTATTATCACTTGCCTTACGGTGAAGGAAAATATCGTGAGGAAACTTACATGTCTGAGAGAACATAGCTTTTTCAAAAGACATGTGAAGTCCGCCAACTCGCAATTAACCAGCGTTGTAGGCTATTGCCTAATCCTCTGGAATTAAAAGGAAGGCCGTGTCTAGCAGTGGGACGTTAAATAATGTTGAATACTCTATTTCCAAATATTTACTTGAATGTCTGATGTACAAAAAGTATTAATTATAGAAACAATCAATGCTCTAAAAATAATTTAACCTGTTTGCTTAATACACGGATCGATATCACTACATAGTATAAAACAAAGTCGCTTTCTCTGTCCCTATATACCTATGTATGCTTAAATCTTTAAAACTTCGCAACGGATTTTGATGCGGTTTCTTTTAATAGATAGAGTGATTCAAGAGGAAGGTTTATATGCATAACTAGTGGATCCCGCGGCTTTGTCTGTGCAAAATCCAAAGCCAAAAATTATTGCTGTAGTCATTAATTTTAATTTAATCCCGACAGCTGAGAGTGAAATTTTGCTTAAGAGAAGGATGCCCCAGATTTTAAGTAAACCTTGTATTGGTTTCATTTCACATTAAATATTTATGGATATGAGCGCATCATCGTTCGTGAGAGAGTATTTTAATATTTTATCCTCATTAAAATATCATCAAACGTATGGAAAATATATAAACACGTTGTAGAATACAGTTAAGAAATATAAGCCAGAGTTTGTCGGTTGAACCCTTGTATGGTGTAAATTTTATTCCCTGTGGGTTAGCTACTTTCGTATCCATAAAATTCCATCCACTGCTTACAGAAATATTTTATATAACGATAGGTTATACTCGTTGTTATAGATTTTTCAAAAATGAGATAATTTTGACGACACGCGTGGCGCAGTTTGTAGTGACCCTACTTGCTGCGCCCAGCGGTCGCGGGTTCGAGTCCCGCTGGGGCATACATTTGTTGAGCACGAATGTGTGTACTCCAGTCATGGGTGTTTATATTTATAATATGTATGTATTTAAAACTTATATATGTGTAGTATATCAACCATCTAGTATCCATAACACAAGGCTCGTACCTTACCGTGGAACTAGATAGTGCTGTGTGTAAATGTCCCAAAATATTTATTTATTATTTATTATTTATTTTAAATAGCGATAGAATTTTACTGGTTGGTCAACATTTTTGAAAAATGATGTTTTTGCACATTAAAGTATATTTTATGTTGCCTTGGATAACCAGCTATCATCATATCAAATTTAATCAAAATCTGTTCAATGGGTCTCACAATGCATTCCCAGACAGACATAAAATCTATATTAAAAAGTAAACTATTAATAATCGCCTGAGGTAACACAAAACTAACATATTTAAGAATTTCTAATACTAATAAGATATTGTAGGTGAAAGTCTATTTAATATAAAGGCTCACTCATGATATAAACTAGACAGGAAAAAAAGTAAAGAGCTAATTTCACTAATATTTAAAATGTAAAGAACGGTTCTGGTTCTTAATAACTTTTAAGAATAGCTGTCAAAATCAGTTTGATACCTATATTTTTTTTGGGATAAAAGTGACCCAGATACGAGAATATCATTTATATCTGTGCCAAATACATCCAAATCGGTACAGCCGTATTGGCTTGATTGACAAACATCCATCCAAACTTACGCCTTAATATAGTAGTAAAATAATAAAAATAAAAACTTTTGTTTTCACAAATTTTTACAAAAATTGCATACTATTATTACTTTAATTTCAGAAAAGATATGGACCTTCGTCAATTTGACACTTCCTTTCAATTCAACTGGTTTATTTAAGCGGAAAGACGTAATAAAGCGTATAATTCGACCTTTTTGCGTTAAAACGTACGACTTAGTATGGGTTTTATATTGGGAATGGAGATTAGGGAATATCATATTTTTTACATACATTTATAATCATTTGTGTTTTAATAAGTAAAACTATAAGAAAATTTTTTTTTTTAACTCTTTTCGATTCTTGGGTATTAGAAAAATACGTAGCTAAATAACTTATACGTTATGTGGGATATTTCTATACGATAGTGTATAGTACAGTGTATTTTTTTAGTTTTTTTTTTCTTAGCAGCCGCTTTATTAAAAATTATATTTATCGCCAATATTGCAATTTGCAATACACTACTTATGCACTTATTCTGCGTGATAAAATAAAAATTAATCAATACTTATTTACTTATTCTTCGCTATGTAATGAAATATAAAATAATAAAATCAGTTTTCTGTTCCATAAAATATCTTTAATAAAATAACGAAAGAAATTGAGTACATGAGAATAAACACTTTATACTTTTTAAGATGTAACATTTATAAAATTACAAAGGCAAGATTTGATAAAAAATTTAGTGAAGTGGAAAAGTTTTGACAGTTTAGAAAAATTATATTACTTTCATTTTTGTAAAGAAATTAAAAGATAGCCTCAAGCTTTAAAAAAATCTAATGGAAATAATTTACTGAACTTCTACTTCATAATTAAAAATAATTATCTTAGTTGTTTGTTACTTTGTTACACATTGAATGAAAAAATAATTTTATTAGCATTTTCGTGATAACATTTGAACACGTCGTATCATTATATAGTATACTAGCGGACCCTACAGACGTTGTCCTGTACACATAGGAGAATTTTATAAACTTTTGCTCCCGGTGAAATGTTTTAGTATGCATGCGCAAAACAGCGTTGCCTAGCAACGACTTATTTATAATTGAATATGTCATTTATTGTGCAAATGTATAAATAACTAAATAATATAAAAAATACATTATCTAGTGGACCGAATTGTGAATCTAAACCATTCTCGAATACACTCGAACACACACAAAACATTTCATCAAAATTGGTCCAGCCGTTTAGGAGGAGTGACATACACACTCACAGAAGAATTATATATATATATAAAGATAAACATTATATACATAGTATAAAACAAAGTTTTTTTCCGTCTTTCTGTCCCTATGTATGCTTAGATCTTTAAAACTACGGAACGGACTTTGATGCGGTTTTATTTAATACATAGGTTCGCTTGCGCTCGAACGCACCCGAACCCGAGCGAAGCGAGGGTCAGTCGTTAATTCTTCATAAATTATAAATTAACAAAATTTTCTTTTATCATTTGATTTTAAAAATTGAAGCTAAATAATTAAAAAGTATTTTATTAATTCATTCACACTCATTAAAGGAGAAATTCCGATTTTTTATGTAAATAAATTTTGACAATTTACATAAAATATATTTAACAATATTATTAATAGATCTCAACAAATTAAAAAGTTGTGAAATTTTAAAGTTGCAAGAACAAGAATTCGCGACGTCACACGACATGAATGAACCAAATTTAAATTAATAATAACGCCAGCAACAAAAAAAAATATCAGTTGTACGTAAAATAAGTTGGAACACCGCAAGAGCTTACGTGCGACGAAAATAATTGAGCTTTTGTGATGTTTTGGCGCGAAAGTTTCAGTGAAATGACATCACACGACTGTAACCATTATTCGTGAAAATAATCCCTCAGTCAAATAATATTTTTTACTGATACTAATGCATGATTTTAATGTGTATTTTGGTTCAATTGCGAAGTATGATCTTAGCAACATCATGATTATTTTTATTTAATTTTTTATTAACTTTTTAGTTTTCAAGTTCACTAATAAATTCGTCGGTTAAGTATTTATATATCTTAGTTATTCGATTTTCAACTTTAATGTCGTCATTTAGCTGTCATTTAATGATTTAAGTGTAAGAAAATCTATGACAGTTCAAACTTATTCGTGTCTTCCGCACAATATGCGACACTAGCAGAATATATTGCGACTGTTAACGCAATTTTAAGCCATTACAAAAAGAAAAATTTAAAACATGCCCAACTAAAAATAGAATTAAGTATATTGGTTAAATTCACTTTAAAAAGCTTTATTATACAATTTTTTTGTTTTATTCTATGTTAGATTTAAGAGGCAGTCAACTGTAATAATACAAATGTACTCAATACATTATTTCAAATATAAATATATATTTACATGTTATAAGCATCATTTGTTTTAAAGTAAGATTTTAGATCTTAGATAGAGATAAAGAAAGTACTAGCGACATACTTTTGCTTCGTTCGGGTCCCTATGCTTGAATAGTTAAGAAACGCATGAATTACAAAAGCCCGAGGCAATACTTTTTCGCAAAGAACCTCACATCAGTTTCATTTACCATGATCAATGGTTTAGACGACTAACATACAAACATTTTTAAAATAGATAAGGTATAAATCTAAGAATTCATATTAAATAATGTAATTGAAACATTAGGAAATTATTAACAAGCTATGTAATACTTAATAGAATACAATTGCTTACCTACGAGTATTGTTGTTAAGTTAGATTCTATACGCGTTTTCATTACAAGATGAACAAAGCCACAAGAAAAGGTTTATTTATATATAACTGAACTATCCGATATTTTTTACGTTTGTATACAATTAAATTCCAACATTCCAAACGTTGGAAATGAAATATTGATGTTGGTTGTCAAGAGTAGATTGATTGCAGGAATTCGTTTGTCAGTTAATATTAATTGCCTGCTGCCGACAGGGCCGGATTTCGAATTGAGGGTGCCTAATGGAAATAAGGGGACTCCTAACAATAATACAAAATGATTAGTGGTTTCGTCTTCTAGTCTTAATATTTACTAAAATAAAGTAATAAATAGGTTCATTATTTTATTTTTTTTATATAAAAAAATGATGGGAAGCCAAGCTAATTTAAGAGCTGAAGCCCTGGTTGCCATTACCTACTGCTCGGCTCAAAACTGTTATAATCTAGATATTACAAGAAAAGATAATATATTAATGCATAAATCAGATGCCTTGTATATAGAGTAGAGCTAAATATAGATGAAACGAATTATTAAGAAAACCTATTATAAACCTAAGCAAGTTTTTCGAACTACCCTTCGAGCGCATAATTCTGGGATACGAGTACATTGTCAAGATCTTATTTGTTGTATTTCACTCATAATTTATTCAGAAATCCTTTTTATTTCTTTACTGTGACTAAATAAATGCAGACAGTGTAAAAGTTTATGGATAGTTTTTACGTTAACTTGAGGATAGGCTTATTTTACAGATACAAAAACTACTGTATAATGACTTTGATTTTACAATAGAAATATTATATACAGCCTTTTTGACGACACGTTTGGCGCAGTTTGTAGTGACCCTACTTTATGCGCTAGCGGTCGCGGGTTCGAGTCCCGCTGGGGGCTCATGTATGTTTATATTATGTATGTATTTAATTTTATATATGTAGTATATCAACTATCTGGTATCCGTAACACAAGCCGTAGCTTACCACGGAACTAGATGGCGCTGTGTGTAATAATGTCCCAACATATTTATTTTTACGATTCTACTGCTTGGCACGGACCTTCTTTCAATACGAAGGAGATCAGGTCATAGTCCACCACTCTGGCCATTTGCGGGTTGACGGACTTCACATTTCTTGCAAAAACTTGATAGTAGTAGTATTTCTTGTAAAGACTAGGCTATCAGACATGTAAGTTTCCTCACGATGTTTCCATCCATGTTGTTGAAATGTTGATTTGGTAATCATGATAGAAATGATTCGCACATGAAAATATCAGAGGTGCGATACCCGGATTTGAACCCGCATCACTCGGTTATACTATTTTTAAACGTATCTTATTTTTTTCATAAAAAATGAGAAATGCGAAAAGTAAACAAACTTTAATAGATATTTATATCAAATATTCCAGCTTGTATCACTTTAAAACCATGACAATAATAATAATTAAGCAATATAATCATATAACATAAAAGACTATTGCCATATTATGTAATTTTTAACAATACGTTAACGTTAGTGACGATAGTAATTTTATTTATATGTATAAAGACATACAAATAAAAATACTGATGTCACTAACGTTAACGTATTTACGTCACACTTTGTAGTAGAACTGGTAAAATCAGTGTTTTGATGTTGTTCCGAAACTTTACTTTCATATAAGGTACCGTAATTTGTTAATTTAATGCCAAACTTTCACCAGATGTTTGGGAGCCGGTTAAAATCGTGCTTCTAGATGATATTCAGTTTATAATATTGCTCGAATATTGATGATCTGGTATATATAAGCATTTATGTATTTAGGTCTATAGGTTGTGATAGTAGGTTTGTGTGAAAGTGTTTTTTTATTATAACTTTACGCAATGCAGTGACTTTAACGTCAAATGTTACATATTATGTTTAGTAAGTTTAAAGCTAATGACTTTTCTTGATTTCAAAATATGACTCCCTGCGCGTTTCTTGGCTTCACAGGATTGCCGGATGCTACGAAGAAAATATGCAAGAAAGCACTTTTTTTCTGAACCACTTATGTTTATATAGGATATAATAACGTATAAGAAGCACACTTGTATAAAAAGCATTTTAATAGAAGAATAATAGTACTTGATTTTAAAAACTTTCTAAGGAAACCTGTTAGTAGTAACTTCATTGGCTATTGCAAATTTGAAAGATTATAATTAAAAATTTACACTAAGACAAAAATATGATTCACTTCATTATAAATAAAACTATCTTTTCGGATTTTGTCTCGGATTTATTTAGATTTTAGATCTCCGACCCGATTTTATTTATAATGACAAATATTCGCGTAAAAATAACAAAGTATTGTCATTTTTAATCTTATTCCTAACTCTGTTTTTCGTTTATATATTTAATGAATTCATCTTTTGAGTGTAGAAAGTAATATTAAAAAAGTTGTTATTAACAAACTGATCACGCAAAGTGTAATGCGCGTAGAATTTTTACGTCCACTTTCATAATATTATAATTTTTATGACTCTGACTTTTCATCCATATCACAGTCGAAGTCCCAGACACATCATTACGTCTGATTGAAATTTCTGTTATTTTGATAGTTATAATATATTGTATTCATTAATTAAAGCTAATGTTATAAATTTTGACGACGCGTTTGACGCCGTTTGCTACTAACTTTCTTACAGCAGTCACGGGTTCGAGTCCCGCTGAGGACATTCATTTGTTAAACTTGGATGTTTGTACTCCAGTCATGGGTGTTTATAATTATAATATGTATGTATTTAAACTTATATATTATGTCGTATATCAACTATCTGGTATCCGTAACACAAGCTTCGTAGCTTACCACGGAACTAGATGGCGCTTTGTATAATAATGTCCCAACATATTTATTTATAATTTAAAATTATAAAATCTAAACTTTTAATGTAACATTAAAAAATAAATTTCCAAAATAACTTTAGTTTCTTTTTACTGCCTAGTAAAAATGACGCTACCGTATTTATAGCTATAGCAATTAAAATATCAGCTTAACAAATATACTAACATAAAAATAGTAATTATTACTAGTACACAAAAGCAATTACATTTATGAGTTCGTCTGTGTGTACATAACTTTAATTTCTCCTTTGTGATTCTCATCACGGTGCAGACAAAGTGAACGCCAATGAATTTCGCATGCATTACGTGCTTATTATGTCTAGTAGGAAATAATTTTCACCTATTCATTCAATTTAACTGTTCTTTGCTAGTTGATTTGTTGATTATTGTTTATCAGAAAAAAACTATGTAGACAAACACTGTTAGTTATGTTTGTTCGTTGTAAACGTTTCGCTTGGAAGCGTCCATGGGTCTAGGAGCGTGAGTAGGTTTCATATTATATATAAAAAATATTGTTAGAAGAGAAGGGCTTAAGTAATTTTTTTTTAAATTACGTAGCTGCTAGTAAAAGTCCTGTATAAATGGGTCCAGGCGTTTTGGAGATTAGTCGCTACAAACAGAGAAAGACAGAAAAATACAATAAATAATTTCATTATTATTTAGTTAAAAAAATGTTTTCTCCCGCAACACTTTTCATTGATGTAATATAGCCTATAGTCTTCCTCGATAAACGGACTATCCAATACAAAAATAATTTTTCAATTCGGACCAGTAGTTCCTGAGATTAATGCTTTCAACCAAACAAACAAACTCTTCAGCTTTATAATATTAGTATTATAGAGAGATAGACATTAAGCCATGTAACTGAGCTTTTGCAACACTGTATTAATAAACATATTATATTAGAAATTGTATATAGAAGTTGTTTGAGAGTTACATTGATTTTAATTCTTAGATAGAAGCATTCCCGCTAGTACAAAGGCACAATAACTTAAAGCTCGTTAATCTCGCGATCAAAGTAGGAAATTCAATGTACGAGTATATATATACTCAGTACATGCCTATCATCTTGTTTTCTGAGTATGATAGTGAATGTCTCTAGATAATAGAGCGAAAGGGTACTACGTATAAATAATTTACTCGTAGTACATCAAATGAAGTCAGTTAATAAGCTTATAAGCTTTTTTTCACTTAAATACAGCTTTTAATATTCAAAGCTTTCACTAATGTAAGCTTTACATCTTTTTAAATACCTCATTTCACATACTAATATACGAAGATTATTTATGACTACTACATTTAAATGAAATTAAAGTGTCAGTTTGTAAGTTGAAATTATCAAGTTTTCGCTATATACATATGAAAGTATATACGGTACTTACATCAAAAAATCATGTTTAGGAATATTTGTCTGCCTGTCTGTCCATTTGTTTCGACTAATCTTAAGTAACTTAGGCTAGTTTACTTTATTAGAGAATTATTTAAAATACGGTCGTAGATTTTCTTGTTAGCATCTTAATTCAGAGAACACGTATCAGTGTTCTAGACTAAGCGTCACACTTAATTATATCAAAGAAAATTTATAGGAACACCGTGTTTTACTTTGAATGCTCCTTTTTCGTTTTTCGTTGTTAACAAATTATTAGTTAACGTCGCTGTGGTTAAATGTAACAAAAGGTTAATTTTTAAAATCTGAATGCGAATTAACGAGTTAAACTAATGTTGCTCTTATTGATGTCGAGTAACTTCTGTGTCATATGAGATAAGGTAATTAAAGTCCGCTTGCTTGGAAATTCAGGTAAAGCATGTTCAAACCGGATCACAATTATCATAAGATGAGACCTGATCACCCTCACAATTAAGGGGTGCCCACGCCCCACAGGACTTGAAAGCTGAATCATAATAATAATAATGTTGTCCGACCGATTTCGGCCATAATCTCAATTCAATCTCATTGAGACTTGCCAATTGCGCAGGAGATATTATAGTACACCACTCAAGTATACGCGCAGACACAAGTGCATTTTCTATTCCTATCACTCTCATACTCCGGTGGGACGACTACTTGACACGACCAGTGAGAGCTAAGACGAAAGACCGACGGTTTAACGTGCTCTCCGAGGTAAGGGGGTGACACACCACCAACTTCCCAACTTAGTTTATTTATACAACAGTTTAGTTGGAATAAAGGAAATAAAAACTTCAACAAAGCACTTCTTCACAGAGAGTAAAATCATATACACAATGGTAGAGTAGACCACCTTTTTTTCGCACCAAAATGCGGAATCCTCTAATAAAATAACGAGGAATGTAATTGACAAGAGTGGTTTATTAATCACGTATAATGGTCACATTATTATAGTCATTTGTTTCAGGGCTGTAATGATTGCAATTTATTAGGTCCCAGATATATTTTCAATCCAATCTAGTATTTATTTACAACTAGCTTAAGCTCAGGTATTCGCTTGGGCTCGATAAAAATGTCTAATGCTGAGACAATTTAGCGCAAGCGAAGCCGCGGATTTCTCTAGTAATCGTATACAAAGACTTGACAGATTATATATTGAAACCTTCCTCGAGAATCATTCTTTCCATTTGTGAAAACAGCATGGAAAACAGTGCTGTAGTTTTTGAGTCTATCCCTATGCCTATGCCTTGACCAATTTTGATATTTTTTTCTAAGAAAAATAATATGAATGTGGCTGAATTTATCTGGGAATCCTGACTTATATCTGACAAAACTACCATAATATTACTGTGGTCGATTCCAAAAATAAAAAAAATATTGCCGTATAATATATCTATGATATCAATATTTTAAACTAGAAGGCAGAATAACCGCACGTTCATACACGTATAAGTATGTCTATTCAAGTACATACACAACATACATTATCAACTTTTGATGAGTTCGACTAAAAGTACGTGAAGTGAGCTTAAATTTGACTTTAAAACTTTTCATATGAAATTTTAAAGTTAGATGAACTTGTTTAAATTTTCAACTTAAAACTATTCTCATTACTTAGATATCTCAAAGAACACGTACGATTACATACGAGTATTCAGTTTAGTAAACTACACTAGCTATCAAAGTAGTAAAGTTAAGTTTGGCTCTGTTGGTAGTGACCCTGCCTTCTGCGCCAGCGGTCGCGGGTTTGAGTCCCGCTGGGGGCATTCATTTGTTGAGCACGAGTTTATTCTCCAGTCATGGATGTTAATTTATATTATGTATGTATTTAAAAATTTATATGTGTAGTATATCAACTATCAGGTATCCGTAACACAAGCCTTGTAGATTATCACAGAACCAGATGGCGCTGTTGTAAAATTGTCCCAAAAATAAAAAATAAATCACTGTGAATGTTATTAATTTTTACATTTTCCTCCGTCTATATGTACCGGATCGGATGCTATAAAAATTTTAAGACAGTGACATCTCGTTTTGTTGCCGTTATGAGTAATAAACCTTATAAAGATTTCTTGTATGTGATGTAGCTAAAACAACAAATAACTTATACTAGCGATTGATGTAAATAAAAAAAATGATGTAGCACAACTCTATTATTTCTCAATTTGTGTACGTATTACAGTGTAATATTGTAACAGTATACAAACACGTAAGTTTTCAAAAATATTATATAAATAAGAGTAGGGATAACTATTTATTAACAAAAATAAGGGTTTGAGGAAGGGAATGTGGTTTACCCTCAATGTGCCTCTGCTAGGTAGACCTGCCGTCGTATTGAATAGGTAAGCGATCCTGCCAGCCTCCATTAAGACGTAGTCTAGACGTAGACGTAGTTATGAGTAAGTGGGAATATAACAGACAACTGACTTCTTTTAAGTCAGTGAGCCCCACAAAACCATATGTGTGTACACAGGTGGTATGCGTAAATGCATTTGGAAAATGGAATATAGTTTCAGGGAGTTCGACTTAAAGAGAACTAATCCAGAAAAATTCTAGGAAGCAGTCCATTTGCGGTGTACCATGGGGTTAGCTCTGGATACCTCTCTGATATCTATTACACCGTGAGCGAAGAAACTCCCTGGTTATTGCGGTTTACCTCGGTCCGCCTTCGGGGCGTCGCGTCGTAATAGAGTGCGCAAGCAACCCTTTCATGTCTTCTTGGATTTTAATGTATAGAAATGTAACTTTCCACCTGAAGAGCCCAACATAACCGTTTGTATGTTAGCAGGTACGCTAAACCCATTTTCCAACGTAAAATCTACTCTAAATTATTTATATAAATTAATATAAAATAATTTATATCAAAATCAATAAATTGTTTATATAATATTCAATTATATTTTATAATTAACATATATATTTATCTAGTACTCCAATATATAAGTACTATTTACATTCGACTAACAACTATATAATTTTAACACTTACTTCATAAAAATAAATTGCAACTAACAACACGCTTCGTTCTCCAAATAAAGAAATAACATAATAATATATCGACACGGCTCGTCGAATCTCTACGAAATTGCGGTTACAGAATTTCTTCTTAGTCGTTCGCTCTTGACAGAGTGGTCGTGGTTGAAGATGATGCATTTTCTCTGGCTAATGTAGCTCCTGCGATGTGCCTCCACTTGTTACGGTCTTCAGCGTCACGGGAGCACTGGACTATGGAGTTTTGTGTTGTAGCTTTTATAAGGTCTGTCCAACGCGTGGGTGATCGACCGCGTGACCGCTTGCCTTCTACTTGCCCCTGGACAACGAGTCGTTCCATAGAGTGCTCATTTCGAACAATGTGCCCGAAGTATTTGATGATTCGTCTCTGCACAGTGGACGATAATCTCTGTTTGATGTTAAGTTCCTCTAAAATCGAAATGTTGGTTCGAAACGCTGTCCAAGGGATTCGCAGCAGTCGTCGCCAGCACCACATTTCAAGTGCATCGATTTTTTGACGGTCTTTCGAGCGAATCGTCCATGTTTCAGCGCCATAGAGAAATATTGGGAAGACTAAACTTCTCATAAGGCGGATTTTCGTGGCTTTGGTGATATTGCGGTTGCACCAGACTCTTTTTAGCCTATCAACGGCGGATCTTGTGATAGCACATCTCCTTTTGATCTCGTCCTCACACCCACCATTATTCGTGATTGTGGAGCCGAGGTACACGTAGCTTTGGACAACCTCACAGTTGCCAATCGTGGGTATGTCAGGGTGGTTTAGCTCAGCTCGGTCGACGATCATGATCTTTGTTTTTTCCTTGTTGATCGCAAGTCCAAAGGAGAGGCTTGTTGTCTCTAGGCATGTCAGCAGGTGTTCCATGTCTTCTTTTGTTTGAGTGAGAAGGGTAGTGTCATCGGCGTACCTTAAGTTTGTTATTTTCCGACCTCCCACTGAAACCCCTTTGTCCCATTGCTCCAAAACAATTCTCATAATATACTCCGTATATATGTTGAATAGGAGTGGTGACAGTATACACCCTTGCCGAACACCGGTATGTGTCTGAAAGCTTTCTGAGTCAACGTTGTCTATCCGGACAGTCGCAGTTCCGTCCTCGTAGAGTCGCCGAATGAGACGAACTAGGTGGTTAGGTACTCCCATTTGAATAAGTACGTCCCATAACTTATGCCATTGCACGGTATCGAAAGCCTTGCGAAAGTCGACAAAACAGACATAGAGTGGGATATTAAACTCTCTAGACTTTTCAATTATCTGTCGCATAATTAAAATCTGCTCCCTTGTCCCCCGACCCTTGACGAATCCTGCTTGCTCCAAAGCTATTTCAGGATTCAGAAAAGCTTGCAGTCTGGTGTTGATGATATGAAGGAGTACTTTGCTGGCGTGCGAAATCAAAGCTATAAGTCTGTAGTTATTACATTTCTTCGTTGATCCTTTCTTGTGCAGTGGTATAAACACGGAGTGTGCCCAGTCCTGGGGCCACTTTTCTGTCTCCCAGACGCGACTGCAAATAGTATGCAGCATATCAACTCCATATTCGCCCATTGCTATGAAGATTTCTATTGGGATGTCATCTGCTCCTACAGCCTTATTTACTTTTAGGTGGTCAATTGCTGCTCGAACTTCACTTTTCAATACAGATGGTTCCATAGCACTATGTGCAGTTTGTGTGAAAATGATAGTGTTAGAAGATGATGTTGTGCTGTTATCAGTAAATAGTTGTTCGCAGTATTCTTTCCATACAGAATACAGTCACGATAATCATTCGTTATAAGCGGAAATAGAGTTGAGAGTACCATATAATCGATAAATATAATATTTCCAAATGAGTTTACAGATTTTTTATTTTGTCGATAAAAAAAATTTATATAGATAATATTTTTTTATCAAAAATACACAAACACACATGTACGATAAAAACTTTTTAAAATAAGATAAATACTGTCTACGGTGAAGGAAAACATCGTGAGTCTGACATGTCTGAGAAAACCTAGCAAGTTTTTGAAAGACATGTGAAGTCCGCCAACACGCACTGGGCCAGCGCGGTAGACTATGGCCTGATCCCCCTCGTACTGAGGGAGGCCCGTGCCCAGCAGTAGGACGTTAAAAAGAGCTGATGATAATAATTATGGACTGAAAAATGGCTACTGAACAAAACCGTTAAGAATATTATTATTAAGTAATCAAAATAACTATTTTCAAATTACTATAAACTAATTATACGCATTTGCTTGTTAGTTGTTTAGTCGATTGTTTCGTTTGAAACGACAAAGTTTATGCAGAAATAAACATTGTTACGAAGTTTCCTTTATCTTATCAAAGTCTTATTAACATTACCATTTAGCAGTATAATGAAATAATAGGCTTTTTTGAGAGACTTAATTTGCTTAATCTACTTGTTATGTGAAAATAATAATAATAATAATAAGTCAGTCACCGTCCGTGATAAGCTACGAGGCTTGTGTTACGGATACCAGATAGTTGATATACTACATATATAAGTTTAAATACATACATATTATAAACATAAACACCTATGACTGGAGTACAAACATCCGAGTTTAACAAATGAATGCCCCAGCGGGACTCGAACCCGCGACCGCTGGCGCATAAAAGTGGGGTCACTACAAACTGCGCCAACTTGGTGGTTCGAAACCATTAGGGAACACCAATTTTGAAAATATATTTATTAACTAACTAGCGAACTCGGTGCTTATTGCCTAATTTAATGTTTGCAGCACAAAAAATGAAGGTCTTTCATACAAACTTGCGAGAGCCCTTGGACTTTCTTGTAGCAAAATCCGTTACGTAACGGACTAATTATAAACTACCTCCCTGCCAATCGTTATGCGACAAGCGGTTTTCGATAATTCGTGACGAGTGAGTGTCCGCTTTTATATATTGAGATGTTTATATTGTAATTTATAAAAACAACAGCAGACATGTCCATATTACAACCGTGTCTATAATAAAATATTATAAATAGAAATTTACTATTACATCAATTTTAGCGCAAATTAGAGAAAACCCTTTAAACAGCGCTTACTTGTAGGCAACAATAATATTATTTATACGGTAAAAATGGCCTTAGACAGTTTAAAATTTCATACATCGTATGAATAAATAAAAATCCTCATATTTTAAAGATATATATATATATATATATATATATATATATATATATATATATATATATATATATATATATATATATATATATATATACATATATATATATATATATATATATATATATATATATATATATAGTAGAGTTTCATTTTTCAGAAGATCTGCCTTTCAGACGATAGTGCAACTTAACAAGCATACACTACGGAATACTGACACTTAAACCAATTATAAAAATTGAAATTTTTAAAGTTCTTTTTATTCGATTTATAAAAACTATTAAGAGGTGACTTTATCTTAGATTTTTAATTTATGGAAAGAAGAGGAACGACAACTTTCTCCACTAATTAAACTAAAATCCGCATAGATCATTTATTCAAAATGTCATTTAATCTTGTAAATCTAAGAAAGTATTAACTTTCTTTTGTCTATTTCTGGCCGATAGTGTTAAGACAATACATACTACAGACAAAGAATAGTGAGAACGATCTATTTTAAATTAAAATGTTCCATTCGCAACAATACTTAAATCTAAACATAATCAACGTGACCCATGCCATTATAACAATTGTTTTACCAAAATGGTCACCCATCGAAGAATTTACTAAAAAGAGTTTGTAGTGACCCTACTTTCTTGCGCCAGCGGTCGCGGGTTTGAGTCCCGCTGGGGGCATTCATTTGTTAAAAACTCGGATGTTTATATTTATAATATGTATGTATTTAACCCGGCGTCATTGTGGTGCAAATTGTTACATGGATGTTGAGGTGGGTCAATATGATCCGTATATATTTAATGTATGAAATTTTCATGTTTTATTGAATATATTCGTTATCTTTGTCTGTATAGTGTAAATTTACAATTTGATTTTAGAAATAAAAGAAAAAAACTTATATATGTAGTATATCAACTATCTGGTATCCGTAACACAAGCTTCGTAGCTTACCACGGAAGTAGATAGCGCTGTGTGTATATATTCATTAAATAATGTCCCAACATATTTAATATTTATTATTTGATTTTACAGATGACTAAAATTCCTGAGCCATGCTGCACCTTGACTTTTGACTATTTCGGAAAATATAAATATAAATTATATAGGCATATTAGCATATAAAATACGAAAGTGGAACAGATAAAGAACTTTCACATGTAGTATATCGACATGGTACATCACTAGCTTGTTGTCATCGTAACTTAAATGGCTTCCACATTCCTTTTGAAAGCAACATTATAGCTGTCGAATGTACTAAAATAATAATTAATGTTTCTTCTCACAAGACTTAATAAATATAAATATGTTGGGACATTATTACACACAGCACCATCTGGTTCCGTGGTAAGCTATGAGGCTTGTGTTACGGATACCAGATAATTGATACACTACACATATATATATTTAAATACATACTTATTATAAAATACCCATGAATGTATTAGTAAAAACATTCGTGCTCAACAAACGATTGCCCCCAGCGGGACTCGAATCCGTGACCGCTGGCACAGCAAGTAGGGTAGAACACTAAAAACTGAACCAAACGTGTCGTCAAATCGTCAGTCTTCGTGTGACATTGTTAATGAACTTAATAGCTAAGTTAAAATTCTATTATTATTTTTTTATCGACTGCAATAAAATGAATAAGTTTAAGCTACCACGGTTTCTAACATATTGTGTATGACTCGTGACTTAACCTGGTTTAGATCGATGCATCCCTTGTGCCTTAAAAATATAGCCTGTGTTTTACTGAAGTTCATAGTCTATCGATATACGATTTTGTATCGATATCAATCCAGCCGTAAGCGTAAAGGACTAACTAATACACGCATATACAAACGTTTGTGTTTTAAACAGTTGTACTATTTGTGCTTATACTTGTAAGGGTATTGAACTTTCATAAATTCCCGCAAGAAAGTAAATAACATGAACCTTTCACATAATTACGCAAAATGAATATTTTAACGTTAATATGTCTATTTCTTTGGCATGCTCTATAACTTATAACGGTTCGTTGAACTTATTTTAGTTTACTCCAAGGTTTTAAATTATTTCGTTAGGCTGCATTAAATCCCTGTCAATTAGTGTGAGATAGAAAGCGAGTCTGCACTCTCTGGTCCATTTAGATAGATTCCATTACTTCATTATTAGTGACTTATGTAATAGTGATTAGTGACTAACGCTTCTCTCAGAGGTCACTGTCAAGATGGTTTAATTTGTATAGTAATAATATGCCCCACTGCTGGTTTTGGGCCACACTGACCAAGTGTAGGTTAACTGGTTTCATATATTTTTCGAACACTACTTATATTTCTGCATATATGCTAGTGTCAACCATGTTTTCTTTCGCTGCCTTAGCATATTGAAAAATACACATGAAACTATGAAAGACAAGAACCCACTTCTTTGGGTTCCTCATGATACTACGTTAATTCCTCTTATTCATTTTGAGGTGTCAAGATAGGAATATTTTTACGTCTCTCTTTATCTTATATTTGTTTTGTATTTCAATCAGCGAAAATTGAAAAATGAATTTATATAATAGGAGTAGAAGTTAGAATTTAACTTAAATATAATTATTATACTACGCTTAACTCTACACGAACTTATATCTTAAATGCAATTATATTCCTGTTCTTTCCAGAATCACTTAATAGAGCCTCACATTAAATGATTTGCTGAATGCTTAAACTGAAATTAAAGAAAATTAAACGTCTACTGAAACTTAAGCTTCATAATAAAGAGCCAAGAGGTCAACGACACTTGAACACGAGTAAAGTCACAAAATTTAAAACAAAAAACTATTTTCTTTATTTATGACGTAATTTTAGTTTATTTTATCATTTACTAGCGACTCGCCCTCGCTTCGCTCGGGCTCTTCCCTAGATTTAGCACAGGTAAAGCCGCGGGTTCTGCTAGCTATGCATATAAACCTTCCTCTTGAATCACTCTATCTATTAAAAAAAACCGCATCAAAATCCGTTGCGAAGTTTTAAAGATTTAAGCGCACATAGGGATATAAGGATATAGGGACAGAAAAGGTGACTTTGTTTTATACTATGTAGTGATGAAGAACGTGCTTAGTTGAGTTGGGGTTATATGGCGTTATAACATGCAAAACAAGGGATAAAAGTTAAAAGTAAAAAAAGTTCGAAAGTTGAAAAAGTTATGAAAAGTTTTAAATGACATAGCAAAAAATAAAATAGGATATAGATAATGTAAGAGAAACTTATTAGATTACTTTAATGAGGTAATTATTTCAAGCTTCAATTTCATTGTTTAAATTTTCACAGAGCCAAATAGATTTTATAAGATAATATTATTCAAATTATTATACATTAAAGTATAGTTATTTCTAAATGAAAACAACGTTTATAAATGCATTAAACCGTTTATCTGCTACTAGCGACTCGCCCTCGCTTCGCTCGGGCTCTTCCCTAGATTTAGCACAGGCAAAGCCTAGGGATCCGCTAGTAATACATATAAACCTTCCTCTTGAATCACTCTATCTATTGGAAAAAACCGCATCAAAATCCGTTGCGTAGTTTTAAAGATTTAAGCGCACATAGGGATATAGGGATATAGGGACAGAAAAGGCGACTTTGTTTTATACTATGTAGTGATGATGATATGGGGTCTTTTTATCCATAGATATTAACATTTTTTTGTTGATGCTTAAGTGTTATTTTGTAATAAATTCATTGGTTCAACTTGTCGAATTCTCATCACTCAAAAGAGTGCAGTTGCAGACAATATTATCGTCTTCAGGGCTAACTCTCTGCAAAATTTTTTGGGTGGTTGCAAAGCCCAGCGAATTTGGGAGTGCACGGTCTTATTAGTTGTACTACATAAGATGTTATACATTTTTATGATACAAGACACAAAACTATGGGTAGAGAAAGGTTCATTACGATTCTGTAAATGCAATGTAACTTTTTTCCAGCTGTCATTCATGTACAAATAATTCCACGTCAGTACTTATAGGGTTAGAGCATTATCGAAAAGTATACCGAGTATTTATATCTCATTATTACATTTCGCTAACAACCTGTGCCAGGTAGTTAAGAGGCGATTACAATTTTAAATATGTATGTATTGGTATTATTTTTGCTCTTATTGTTTTGCCTTATATGCCGTCCCGTTTTCAAAAATCAAAAATCAAAATCAAAATATTCTTTATTCAAATAGACTTTTACAAGCTCTTTTGAATCGTCATTTTTACATTACCAAAATTCAAAGTCAGTCTGTAAGTCTGTGAGTAAACTACCACCGGCTCGGAAAGCTGTTCTGCTGAGAAGAACCGGCGAGAAACGCATCAGTTGCTCTTTTCAAAAAAATATTTGGTAACGATATTGTATTACAATTTATCTATTTATCCTACGTGAGACACAACAGTCACTAATCCCACACATTTACATCTACTAGGTATTCCGTATTTTTAAATCTCTCACCAAAGGTTGTCTGGCAGCAATTTAGCAAGAAGACTGTCTTTGCATTCTTAACGCATAATAAAAGCAATAGTTGTACCTTTTTAAATTTACATTATGTGTGCAATATTTAATGATTAAGTAATAAAAAAAAACTTTTATTAAATTTGTATACAATTGCGTGTTTGTAAGCCCTCAAGTTCATTTACGATAAAATATTCATATTTCACTTCCCTTGTTAGTTTGATTGCTTCTGCGTAACCTTTGCGATACTACAGATTGAGTCACGAAACATTTCTAGATAAAAATCAAATTAATTTTTATATACCCTAAATATTTTAAATTATTTTATTATTTGCACCTAGCCTTTTGATTAAATTAAAGTATTATCGGTTAAATCGGTTCTCATGTTAAGCTGCAATAATCCCATCCCAAAGGCTATAGAATCGGTATTGCCCCTGACACAGTCCACCTGCGAAGGCCATGATGACCCTGACATAGGTTCTTGTGTAGGAGAAATTATGGTGCGTAAATTTAAAGCATTAGTAACTATAAAAACTACTATATTAGTTATCTTTATGTAAACAGGCATTGATAAAACAGTTTAGTTGTTCAGTATTGATAAGCATTAGTAATATTAATAAAAAAATAGAAACAATGTTTATGTCGATAGAAAATTTCTGTTCATATTGTCTTCAGCCCTTTTTTTACGTCCCACTGCTGGGCACGGGCCTCCCTCAGTACGAGGGGATCAGGCCATAGTCCACCGCGCTGGCCTAGTGCGTGTTGGCGTGACTTCACATATCTTTCGAAAACTTGCTAGGTTTTCTCAGAGATGCAGGTTTCCTCACGATGTTTTCCTTCACCGTAAGACAAGTGGTATTAATCATGATAGAAATGATTTGGACATGAAAATATCAGAGGTGCGAGACCCGAATTTGAACCCGCATCACTCGGTTATACAAGCGAGCGCGTTACCGTTGGACTACTACTCTACTATTTAATCGATCATATTTTTGGTTTAATTTAAGTTATTCTTTTATTAATACTCTTGCCTGATTGTATTATAAGTATACTTGTTTCTCTAGAATAAGTGCCAGTAAAAGTACTTTAGAAATAGCTACGAAAATACTCGTAGTTAGTTATCAATGAGATCGTTAGCCGTGACCAGAATTCGGTCATGAGGAAATTTGGAAAAGAATAAAATTATAAGTAAATATATACTTCGTACGTGTAACTTTCGTTATTTTCTTTCATTGACCAGGTTTCAAGGTACAGTGACTGCGTCGTAGTCATTATAGTAAATAGATTGATGTGCACTGCTTTCTAATGTGAAGTAAATAATACCCAATAGTTGATGCTTGAGTCGCGCGGTACGGTACCTCGCAGAACTAAAGCTCGCCTTTCTGTTTTTGCAACATTTTTCATTGATGCTCCGCTTCTTTTAATCGTAGCTTAAAGATAGATAGCTTTAGATCATAGTTAAATTTTACGCTCTTTAAAAATTTTACTACTCATTCATTAAAGCCATCAAATTGAATTTTAAACTCTTTTTAACGCCCTACTTCTGGGCCTCTCTTCATTATGAGGGGTGTCAGGGATCAGGCCATAGTCCACCACCACGCTTGACTAAATGAAAATATTCGGTTTTTATGTGTATTATTTATAACTAGGTGAGGACATTACTTCAGCTTCGCCCGCGTACGAAAGATTTAACCTAAATTTTAGATATTACATTATATTAGGTACATGTAGCTATTCTCGACAAATAGGCTATCGATAGGATAGTAGTAGTGGTTCACCCTGTGAACCTTTCGTAGGGGGGGAGGTATTGTAACGTAGTAGAAATTCATAGCATAGCGACATCTGCATCTAACGGCAAAACTACTATAGATCCTAGTATTGATTTGCTTAGTGAAGCTCACTAGATGGCGTTCTTTGAGAGTTGCATTGTGTTTCTCGTTTATTTAAATTGTTTAATATTCAGAGTCGTTTTAATTAATTACTTTCATCATTGTTTCATATGATAAATTATTTCATAAATAAATAAAATATAGATTTTTTTTCGGTTGGTATTAGTTTTGAAAGTTTAGTGTGGCAGCACTGTGAGGTTGTAGGATTTCTTTTTGCTTCATCATGATTGAGAGAAGGGAGAGGAGCCGGAGATTTAAGTTTCGTTTTTGTGTTTGGCCAGGTTCGCCTGAGTTTAATTTAATATAATATAATGTCTTAATTTTCTTAATAATTATCTCAACAAAAGTGGTGAGTAATTTCGATACTATGGTGAGATTTTCTTTTGTGGTTGTATTAGCCTATGGATGTCATATATAAATTCGTGTTCTACTTTTGTTGCAGCTTCCTCATGTTTCGTATATATGTTATAAATAAATAGTTTAATCTGATTTCGGGGATGGTGGGAACGAGAGATTTCAAATATACAATCTACTCTGGTAAGATTTCAAACCATTCTTTTGAATTGGCATAGGTTATGATTCCGCCATTTTGACCACATGTTTCTTTGTTTCAGGGATTTAATTTCATTATTTAATTTAATTTAATATATTTCAAAATATTCCATATATTTAATATATATTTCAAAATTTAATTTAATATATTTCAAAATATTAAATTTTCTTTCGATGACATTCTGTCATTTTCGTTAATCTTCAATTATCGAAACCTTTGAATCTGGAATTTAGATACCACCTAGAAGGGATATATTTGGATATACTGGGAGCTGAGTCTTCCTTGGAACATCGGCACAATATAACACCTGTCCGTGTCGATGTGAAGACCCAGGGAGCTGGAGATCCTGCTTCTCGGTTCCTGTGGAGAGTGTTAACGCCTTGTGGTTGTTCAGAACAATGGATTCAGGTGATTTGTGAGTGAATTGATGAAGAGGTCAGTACAGACTTTAGTTTTTGTTTAACCTTATTTATACAGCGGGTGTGTTTAAGTTCTGGTGGTATACTCGTTAGGAATTATACTCATCTTATTTTATTTTATTCAAATTAAATTCAATTAACATATTTAGGAACCCTTTCTATTTGACTGAGCAACATATTATGTATCTAAGGTTTTGTTTTACACATTAAATTCTGTATTTAGTTATGGATCTTTAAAATTATAAAAATTTAGTAATAAATTAATTAGAGAAAGTTTTGGATTGTAAAAATAAAATAAAAGAAATAAATCACTATTTTGTTTAAAATTATTTACTGGTTTCTTATTTAATGTAATTGTATCGTAACCTATAACCTAGATATATTTATAAACATACATACAAATAATTTTGTTTTCTCTTTGTCAACGGCACATTGTTTCTGAATTAGCCGGACAACTCTTCCGACAATGTGTCGGGTGGCAGTAGTTAGTTCTTGAGATTAGCGCACATTTAATTTGCAGTAACAAATATGAATTTCAACAATTCAGATCAAGCTATCCTATCTTCTTCTCAGGTATCAGTTCTTCTCAGGACAGAGGTTTCTTATTTCCGAACTGGTGGTAGACTCATGACGTTCAGTAAGAAATTGTAACAATTTTTATGCTGAATAAAATATTTTGATTTGATTTGATTGATTCTTAATAGGTCAGATTCATCAAATGTTCATCTATAACGTCACAAACCAAGAGCGCAACCGAGTGAAGCAAGAATTATGTTAGGACATTCTTACAACAGCGCCAACCACTTCCGTGGTAAGCTACAATGCTTGTGTTACGGATACCAGATAGTTGATATACTAACATATATATCTTTTAACTACATACATATTATAAATAAAAACACCCATGACTGGAGAACAAACATTCGTGCTTAACAAATGAATGCTCCTAACGGGACTCGAACCCGCGACCGCTGGCGCAGAATGCAGAGTCACTAACAACTGAGCCAAACTAGTCTTAAATATATTTCAGTAAATATGAAATACAGTGTTAGATGTAAAGAAATACATATATAGTGCCACATTATTATGAGCTACGACGGGAAATCTACAAATGAATAATTTTATTATACGAAAAAGATAAAATCTAACATGCTATTCCTTTTAAAGCTGTAGTTCTAAGAACATGGTTTAGAATACAAATGGTTATTTCCTTTTGCTTTGTTCCTTTGACATTCAAATAGCAGAAAAATCATATTATAAATGTAAATTGTATCTAAATTCAGTATAAAGAGCGGTGGAAAAGCTGCTCCTGTGGAATATTACCTACTGAATGATATATAACTGAATAAAATAAATGATATTTATACGTACTTAATATATTAAAAATCTTACTTATTCGAATCTTTAAATTATTTTGAAAAATCTCATAAAATAGCTATTGCTTTTTATTATAAACTAGCGACTCACCCTCGCTTCGCTTGGGCTCTTCCCTAGATTTATCACAGGCAAAGCCGCGGGATTTGCTAGTTATGCAAATAAACCTTCCTCTTGAATCACTCTATCTATTAAAAAAAACCGCATCAAAATCCGTTGCGTAGTTTTAAAGATTTAAGCATACATAGGGATATAGGGACAGAGAAAGCGACTTTGTTTTATACCATGTAGTGATAAAGGATGCAAATCTATAGATTTTTATTTTATTTTAAAAGAATTTCAGTCTGTCTGTTGGTCTGTCTGGGTCCAAGGTCCAAGGTCCAAGGGTCCAAGGTCTAAGGGTCCAAGGTCTGAATGCATCACGAGAAAATTACTGTACAGATTTTGATAAGAATTATTGTGATAATATCTGGTTATCTGGGTCAACATATATAATACTTTTTACTGTTTGAAAGTATCTCCGAGAAATCTATATTAAAACGTCTAGCTCTAGGAACGAGCGGAGAAAGGTGAGTCACTAGTCACTACATAGTATAAAACAAAGTTGCTTCCCGCAGTCTGTCTGTCTCTAGTATGCATAGAACTTTAAAACTACATAACGGATTTTGATGCGGTTTTTAAATAGATAGAGTGAATCAAGAGGAAGGTTTTAAGTGTAAGTTACGCTCGCGTTAAATCTAGGGATGAACCGAAGCGAAGCTAGGGTAGGTAAATCGCTAGTTTAGAATAAAGTAATAAATAATAGAATAGACCAAGAAATAGTTTAAAGCAAATCAGATACAAATAATGATAATATCTGAAAGCTAGGCAATATATCCAATACCTTTTAAGATTTTGAAAGCCCTAATCAGCCACACGCAATTTGCTTTATAGTTGTTCCGCAAAAACCTAATATTATTTAAATTTCAGACCCACCAACCACAACCTTGTAGTTAACGATAAGCGTTTACGTAAATTCATATCACACGCAATCACTTAGGTACAAAAATTGCACGTTATTAAGCTTTATACGAAAAGTAGTTTCGACATAGAAAAAGGCTTTTACAAATGCAATCAAAGTTTTGTGTTTGTTGTAAAATACTATGTATTTGCCTAAATGGCGGTATTTTCTATAGGAAATTGTATTTTAAGTATATTTATAAATTTTCTTCGAAATTATCTATTATTAATTATGTATGTCCAGTGGTCCCGCTCTTATAATCAACTAAAGCGGGTTCAATTCCCATCGCACCTATGATATTTTCATGAGCAAATCATTTCTAACCTGATTACCACTTGTCTTACGGTGAAGAAAACGTGGGGAAACCTGCACGTCTGAGAGAACCTAGCAAGTTTTCGAAAGACATGTGAAGTCCGTCAGCCCGCACTAAGCCAGCCTGGTAGACTATTGCTTGATGCCCCTCGAATTTAAGGGAGGCCCATGCCCAGTATAACTTTAAAAAGGGCTAAATAAATAGTGTAATTATGAAAAAGGGTTGAACACACTACTATTAGGTAATAATTTGTATGCAGCATAATTGTTGAGAAAATTTATAGGCTTACTAAAATCACGCTATGGTATTTTGAAGTAAAGTAATTATTATATAAAGTTCAGGCTAGAAAATATAAATTAAGTTAATTGAGAACCCCAGTTATACTGAGATTAATATATAGGTAAATCTAACAAATACAAAGTCCGAATTATTAGATTAGTTATTAGATTTTTTTCTGCCTTTCTGTAACCGTATCAAGCAAAACCATACGACAGATTTTGATGAATTTGGGTGTCATGATAGCTGGATAACTAGCTTACCCACATATCCGGGTACTGTGGGAAAATAATAGCTCATTTCTGAGAAATGTATGAACCTGTTACCTGAGTGGAGCGAATAAGAGTCTCTAGTAAGACTTATGACTTATGAGTAGAAACAGCGTTATAATATTCTAGCATAAACAGATAACTGTATCCTTCTCCGACTAATATAGTATGAAAATATAAATATGTGGGATATTATAACACACAACACCATCTATTCCCATAGAAAGCTACGAAGTTTGTGTTGAGGCGAACCGTATAGTTGATACACTACATATATATAACTTTATGTACATACATACCCACATATTATAAATATAAACACCCAATATTAATGTCCAAAGCGGCAGTCGAACCTGCTACCGCTTTCACAGCAAATAGTGTCACTACAAACTGAGCCAAACGCGTCGTCAAAATAATTAATTAATGTTTATGCACTAATATTATATCATTGTATTTCAAAATACATACTGAGTTCATTAACTTCCGCAATTATTATCGTTTTATCGCTTTCGTTTATATGTAATATTTCAATACATAAATATAATGTACGCACATATTTCATACTGTCTTTACCACATTAGCTTAACTCTCTTATCGCAAGAAAACAGACAAAATATATTCTTGTTAATTTATATACAGGACGCGATGGAAGGTTTTTTTTTTTTTTTTTTTTTTATTCTGAATTAGTGCTTGACTGCGTTCCACCTGATGGTAAGTGGAAACGCAGTCGGAGATGGTAAGTCGCACTAATTCAGTAGCCACCTATTCACTCTTGCCTTGAAGACACCCATATTGTAATCGGACGGAAACACTGACGCAGGCAGGTTGTTCCAATCCTTAGCCGTACGTATAATAAATGACGAAGCGAAACGCTTCGTCCGGACGGGTGGAATGTCTACGACATAAGAATGGAGACCAGCCGTTCGTCGAGTCGTCCGATGATGGAAAGGGGATGGGGGAATTAAGTCGTGTAATTCCTGCGCACACTCTCCGAAATGCAACCTATAGAATACACAAAGGCTGGCAACCCTACGTCGGTGATCGAGGCTTTGTAATTTGCCTTTTACGCTTATTTATGTTTAGACTTAAACTAATATTTAGTTCAATTGTTAAATTATATAAAACTAGCGACTCACCCTCGCTTCGCTAGGGTTCTTACCCCCGCACTAGGTACAGGGGGTACAGGGGTTAGGATAAAATTTTTACAAAATTTGATTTATTTATTTATATTTAATCAAAAGCTTAAAAGCTTAAAAATAAGTTTTAAGCTAGCTTTAAAAATGACGTGATTTCCATACAAACTTTCATCTCCTATTTCCAACCCTTACAGCCCTTTTTTCGCTTTTTTTTCCCTTGAAAAGTAATCTATGTGCTTTCTCAGACTCTAGATTTAGCGAACCAAATTTTCGGTTTACATACAGGCAGACAGGGTTACTTACGCATTTATAATATTAGGAAGGACTAGGTTTAGCCCGCGGCTGTGTTCGCGTTTTTTTGGATAATAGTGTGTGGTGACACACACGATTATATTTTTAGAGTATGATGTTTAAGCGTCTGGCAATACGTGAAGCCAATCAGCAACTAGGGAGATAATCCTCGCTTGGCCTCCAAGAAGGTCTCTTGGAATTACTCCTGGTTATATGGTCTGATATTCAAATTTAAATTATTTTACTCAGCATAAAATTTTTACAATTTTTACTGAGCGTCATGAGTGTACTACCAGTTTGGAAAGAAGAAGTTTCTTTCGCCAGTTCTTCTCTTACTTGAAAAGAGCTGGTTTAAAAGAAAAAACTTAGCGGGACTAATATTATTGTTTAGCTTATCTGTATCTACAGATATCGAAGACTATTCTCATATCACTTAGATATGAGAATAGTCTTCGTTATTGTGATCTACGTATGTAAGCAGACGTTAGGTGCATAATGAACCTAACTTTGGCTTTTTCTATACGGTAAACCTATACCTACATGCATTATAAAAAAATATAAGCTACTTTGTGAAACGCTACAGTGTGAAAAAGTCGAAAAAAAATACAAATATGAATCAATAAAATTTAGTACCACAAACTACAGGTAAAATGGAAAACAAAGTTTGTTTTAAACATTTATTTTAAAAGGTAGTTTATATTAATTTATCCCAGATTCATAGCTGATCCCACAACTGCTACGGCTGGTCCGGTCTTAATGATTCCATCTCGGATATGCTGGCCGACGTGCTCCTGAAATATGAGTGCGTTTAGAATTCAATGAATGCATTGTTCAATACAAGGTCGCTCTTTATTCTTATGTAATAACTAGCATTTCCCGCGGCTTCGCACGCGTTTTAAAGACCGGAAACCAAATTCTTACTGAGTCGCGCGGTATGGTATCTCGTAAAACTAACGCCAGCCTTCCCGTTTTTGCAACATTTTTCATTGATACTCCGCTGCTATTGGTCATAGCGTGATGTAATATAACTTATAGCCTTTCTCGATAAACGGACTATCGAACACAAAAAGAATTTTTCAATTTTAACAAAAATACTATTACGAAATATTATAAATATTTCACATTTTCATACTTAATGATGACAAATGTGTCATAAAACTTGGTAAACCTAAAATATATTAGTGTACGAGTAGTTAGTGTAGTACATAAACTGTGGTTCTGTAAACAGTTATCTAGCAGATGGGCTTTGTTTGATAAGAACATACCGTTTCCATATCTCGAAGGCGAATTAAGCTATCAATCAGCCACACTTGTTATCAATTTATGTCAATCCCTAAGTCCGACCCTAAAAGTCATTATGACGACCCTAACCGTTCGAATTCAAATCAGTTTTCAGAGCCACTTACATGAAAATATCGGTCAAGTGCAAAGTAGGGTAAGGTCTTATTAATTTTTCGACATTTGCCTCGTTATTTCTTGATTTTATTCTACTTGACGTTTAAATTTATTGTAACTTTAACGATTTAGCGAAATACAATATCTAATTTGTAGGACCCACTTAGTTGTATACATTATGCCCCTTTGGTAACTTATAAAAGGTTTTCTAGCAAATATAATATGGGTAAATATAATAAATATAATATAATATGGTATCTTTAAGGCTCCTTCGATTCTTAACATCATTGTGAATAAAAAAGTAAGATAAACAAATTCTATTTCTGCAAATCATATTATAGCTAATCGAATACGTAAAAATATTAGATATAGTCGTGATAATGTCCTTTTCTGTAAATATAACTGAATAGATTTAACGACTTGCGGCGGCGTGCGAAGCCGCGGGTCTCGCTAGTTAAGACGGGGATATACGCCGTTGACCTTGCTCGATTGGGCGTTGCCGGTAAAAATTCCCCGCGCAACCCCGCGCCTCCCGATAATAATTACGCGCGACCAGCGCGCTAGAATTCGCGCGTAGTACGGCACAGTGTAACAACTAACAGCTGTTGCTTTGTTAGGCATGGTTCTAAGGTGTTCGCAACGGCAATATATATAAGGATAAGGCGTTATAATGATAGCATTTTTTATCAACTTATGCAATTATAAAAACGGCACTAATAATAATAGAAAAAAAGAGTATTTAATACATTGAAAGTTTTATTATAAAGCATTATCTAGTTAAATAAAGTTTATTTAAATATCATAAAAAAATATTTTTTACATAATTAAAATAATTATTATTTATATTTATTATTAATTTATGTGTACAATATGTAGATACAATTTTTATCACTAATAATCACAGTAAATATATATAATTAAACACACCGATTCTCGTCCGATCATCGAAGTTAAGCAACGTCGGGCGCGGTCAGTACTTGGATGGGTGACCGGTGGGCCTGGGAACACCGCGTAACGTTGGCTTTTTGTTTTTAATTTTGTAAAAATTCATTTTATTTCAGTCGTCAAACAATATTGTCATATTAAATATGTTGTTTTATACTTATTGTTTTTATATCTGATGTTAAACTTAAAAATATTATATAACGCTGTTAAGTCCTGAATCGCGCTATCGAAATATTCTAACTCGTTGAATATATATACAATGTTGTCGAACGTCCAAGTGTACTCGCTTCGGCAGTACATATACTAAAATTGATGATCGATACACAAAAAGTGTTTGTAGGTTCACAACTTTCAGTTTCACCAGATAGGAACGAAGTTCTTTATTATAAAAATGTTATTAATTTTAAGTTCTATTAGCGGTATAAAGAAAAAATAAAAATATGTTGTGGCTTCCGGGAAGATGGTGCCTTTTGTGGTGGTGTAGGTTTTTGTGAGTCTGTAGATGTTTGTGTTTGTGAGGTTGATCTGAATTATTAACAAAGTTATGGCTATTTGAAATTTAGGGGGTAATTGAGGGTTTGTCTTATTACAAAAAATCAGTAGGAACTAAAGTAAAAATAATACTTTAAAATTAAATTAAAAAAAAATAATAATAATAATAAATAAAAAAGCCTTTTATTTCCAGTTTTACAAAAAACATGAACAAAAGAAAAGATTTAACTATCGTGTACTTTATACAATTAATACCTATAAACAGTGCTATGTTTTTTACAAAAATATGTGTGAGTACAGCTCGTGTACTTATTGTAGTCAAACTGTCATGGTGTGTGTGTTTAGGGATACCTGCTCCAATTCTTTATCCCATTTTTTAATATGATGAAGGTTAAATAAAATAATTATTTTTAAAATTTAAATATATAATTTGTAACGATTAAAATATGATAATTACTCCTGAGGATATAAAAAATTACTAGTACTGCAATTTTGCGGATTTCATTTCGTCATATGGATTTCATTTATTTTTAATATAGATAGTGGTGAGGGTGATCAAATAAATATTGTCACGAAGATTAGTCAACTACGCAGGATATTTACTATAGTGCACAAATGTACACTAAAACGTGAAATAAAAACTTAAAAAAACGTCTTGATAAAATAACACTAAAACGTAAAAAACACTTTATTGGTAGTTTTCATTGATAATAGATGCTTGGCATCATTAAATAATACATACTCATTTTTGCAATTAGCACCCCGATAAACCTCGAAAATGAAACCCTGACCCATGTAATTGTTTAAAAAAACAGGATGTCCGCCATCTTGGATTTGAAAATGGACCTCATTTTCGTAATCAGCGCCCCGAGAAACCTCGAAAATGACACCCATGTTATTGTTGAAAAAAAACCGGATATCCGCCATCTTGGATTTGAAAATGGATCTCATTTTCGCAATTAGCACCCCGAAAAAACTCGAATATGACACCCGTGTTATTGTTGAAAAAAAACCGGATGTCCGCCATCTTGGATTTAAAAATGGACCTCATTTTCGTAATCAGCACCCCGAGAAACCTCGAAAATGACACCCATGTCATTTTTGAAAAAAAACCGGATGTCCGCCATCTTGGATTTGAAAATGGACCTAATTTTCGTAATCAGCACCTCGAGAAACCTCGAAAATGACACCCATGTCATTTTTGAAAAAAAGCCGGATGTCCGCCATCTTGGATTTGAAAATGGACCTAATTTTCGTAATCAGCACCTCGAGAAACCTCGAAAATGACACCCATGTCATTGTTGAAAAAAAACCGGATGTCCGCCATCTTGGATTTGAAAATGGATCTCATTTTCGTAATCAGCACCTCGAGAAACCTCGAAAATGACACCCATGTCATTGTTGAAAAAAAACCGGATGTCCGCCATCTTGGATTTGAAAATGGACCTAATTTTCGTAATCAGCACCTCGAGAAACCTCGAAAATGACACCCATGTCATTGTTGAAAAAAAACCGGATGTCCGCCATCTTGGATTTGAAAATGGACCTCATTTTCGCAATTAGCACCCCGAAAATCCTCGAAAATGACACCCATGTCATTGTTGAAACAAAATATCGTGAATATAGTTGCAAGTCCTCTAACTTTTGACTGTTAGCTAACTTCTCCCGTGAGAATTTTGTGTCTCGCGCATCGTAAAATTTCACTCTCATAAATTTTTCATAACGCGCCTAAAGAAGTATAACTTCAACATGAAAGATAAACAGATTAAATTTTATGTTACCTATGGCTCAGTAGACGTAACTTCGTTACAGGTTCGATTTCCAGACTTAGTCCTTATAACTATACAAATAAAGTCTAAATTGAAACTTCTCTTAGTCGATACTATATATTTAATAATAAAATAATAAATATGTTGGGACATTTACACACAGCACTATCTAGTTCCACGGTAAGGTACGAGCCTTGTGTTATGGATACTAGATGGTTGATATACATGGTGGATGGTATATACACATATATAAGTGTAAATACATACATATTATAAATATAAACATCCATGACTGGAGTACAAACATTCGTGCACAACAAATGTCTGCCCCCAGCGGGACTCGAACCCGCGACCGCTAGCGCAGCAAGTAGGGTCACTACAAACTGCGCCACGCGTGTCTTCAAATATGTATACTAAAATTTTTAAGTAAAAAATTTACAAGTCAATAAGGTCCAAAATACGCCATTTATTTATTTCATTTCAATATAGTTTTAAATACAAATGTTTTAGAGCATAATTTAGCGCACACGACTCGTGACAATTCTGTTCACGAATTAAATAAATAAATTTCTAAATTGGTTCTGCGGTTGTGGAGCAAACAGTCACAGGTCCGTTCAGCACAACGCCTCGTCCCGCACTGATTTACTGGGCGACAGAGGGTGTTCTCTCGCGGCTTACGTGTATGAATTACGTAAAAAAATCATAAAAAATAAATAAAACAGTTATTTGAAAAAATAATCGGAGATCATATTAGGTGTTGTATTATTAAATATGCTGAACGCAATAAAAAAATCTTGTTTTTGATAGTTTACGAGAGAAATGATATGAAAAATTGTAACAGAGGGTACTTAGCATATTTATTTATGATATTTATGTTGTTTTTTTTAACTTTTTAAGCGGAAGAGATAATGCTGTATATGCTGTAGAATAACATACATTTTTTTTAAATTTTTTCCTATTAAGATTACAGAGAATTCAAATACAAAGAAAGTCCAATTTACATATATCGCCGCCTTAAAATAAGTTCTAAAATGTAAGTAGCCTAAGTTACTCCTTATAACATAAGCTGTCTCTGTAGTAACATAACCTGCGAGTTAAAGTCCCGTCAAAATCGATCCAGCCATTTCAATTCAATATCAAAGAATTTAAAAAATTGTTCATTTTATATTAGTACCGTGTATCATACTATGCATTTAATGAAAGCTGTTATTAGAAATTAAAAATAGACACTTCAATTTTTTAGATAGCAATTGTGGACTATCATTTCGATTAATCTGAAATTAATAAACTTAAGCGCCTATTAAAATTTTCTGAGAACTACGCGGTTATCCAAACATGCTAAGCATATTTATATAGGGTAATGAATCGAGCCTAATAATATTGACTTGAAATATACCGTGCATGATTTCAGATTTAATTTACTATGCTAATTCGGTTTCGGGTTTAGGATATATGCTTATAGAAATCTCGAATTAAATATTTAATTAATGAGTATACCATTTATCTACCAAATTATTCTATAGAAATCTAACCTCTTACATTGGGATTTTTTTGGAATCTTTGAGAGTAGTAAAGCTGTAAGTTGTTATTTCATGTGCTCTGAGGCTTTTTTGTGGAGCTTTATCGTTAAGTAAGGAAATTAACCATAGCTTATAATTTACTATTACGTCTATTTATTGATATAGCCTTACTATATTTCATCAATAATTATCCAGCTGTTTATCGTTAAACTAATAAAAATATAAATAAAATTAAAGTGTTTGCTTTTTATTTGAAATTAACAGTTTTACATATAAATGAAAGTATATACGGTACTTACATTAAAATACATTTTTATTTTGTATGTCTGTTTGTCTGTTTGTTCCGGCTAATCTTTGAAACGGCTGGACTGATTTGATGAGACATTAGATAGCTAATTTTATGAGGAATAAGTACTTTTAAAACTTATTATAAAATTATAACAACCGCTTAATTTATTGTAACTTACGCCCAGCGAAGCGGGGTTTGCTAGTCGTAGTATAATAAATCATTTAGTCTTGAAACTAATGAATATTATACTCTATAAATTCTGTATTGCACCCCTCCCCTATATCTTTTTTACTCTTTCTCTCTTACCCAAAGGTTGCCTGGAAGAGATCGCTCTCTTAGCGATCTCTTCTACTTAATATTTACACTTACATAACATTTCTACTTAAATTAATTAATAAGTTTTCATGTAAGTTTGGTGTGCAATAAAGAATATTTGATTTGATTTGAAGTTCGTTCTACAAATAAAATGTAACTTACGACTTTCTTCCAGAATTTCCAACGTAGAGCAGGTGACGCCGACGCCATAGAAATGATGAAGAAAATTACAAGAATGTAAAATATTTTGAAATTCATTTTGCTTTTAATTATTTCTTAATTACAGTCGAGAGCAGAAGAAATACTGTATTCGAACACGAGTTGATTGAGTTTTTATATATTTTTATAGATATATACTAACAATTTTACTCGACTTTGACTTATAATTTTTTTTACGCATAGATTTCTTTTTCCATAGAAAAAAAATGATATCACTACATCATCATCATCACTACATAGTCACTACATAGTATAAAACAAAGTCGCCTTTTCTGTCCCTATATCCCTATGTGCGTTTAAATCTTTAAAACTACGCAACGGATTTTGATGCGGTTTTTTCCAATAGATAGAGTGATTCAAGAGGAAGGTTTATATGCATAACTAGGCGATCCCGCGGCTTTGCCTGTGCTAAATCTAGGGAAGAGCCCGAGCGAAGCGAGGGCGAGTCGCTAGTTTGAAATAAAAGGCCTTATTATTTACTACTACATTATTGGTACTTAATAGCTTTTCAAAAAAAACTGTAACATTAATTTTATGGAAACTCCCATGCATCATTTTTACGCACAATATCACTACATAGTATAAAACAAAGTCGCTTTCTCTGTCCCTATGTCCCTATGTGCGCTTAAATCTTTAAAACTACGCAACGGATTTTGATGCGGTTTTTTTTAATAGATAGAGGGATTCAAGAGGAAGGTTTATATGCATAACAAGCGGATCCCGCGGCTTTGCTTATGCTAAATCTAGGGAAGAGCCCGAGCGAAGCGAGGGCGAGTCGCTAGTTTACTATAATTAGAATTAACTTTTAAATTCTAAATCTAGTATTGAAATTTTTTAATTGTCTCCAGGGGACTGTCAATTTGACTGTTCTGGATTCTAGACACATATTTTAGTTCACTAGAAAAAGACATGTATTATGTGTTTCAGCTTTAATTAGTAAATAATCGGTTCCTTTTTTTACTTACAAACAGATGATTTTTTATTCATATTTGGATCAATTGAAATAGGTTAAGATTAAAAACTAATAATCATCTTATCAATTATTTATATTTGCAGAAGGTACTCACGCTATGCACCTATTTGTTTAATCAATATTATGTTTCGCAACACTCATGATGTTATTTATAAGTACTCCTCAGCTTTTTTAACATCCCACTGCTGGGCACGGGCCTTCCTTCCATATAAGGGGGATCAAGCCATAGGCCTGGCCATAAGCCATAGCTGTGAATCCCTACCCTAAATTTGCACCCGGTCCTTCTATTTTCTTATAATTTTATTTTAAATAAAACGTTACGATAGCAAATACTTATATCTCATTGTATTAAATATATACATGGTTGAGTTTGACACAATCTCCTTATTTTTGTTATATAGCAAGACATTATTACACAGCTCTATTATAATTTGTTATTTTTGTCAATCCATTTTAAAGTTTCTGAATTTTGTAACCTATTTGTTATATTTAAACTGTACAACTTCAATATTACGTTTTAACTGCTTGTAATCGCAAAACATGCAGACATACATTTACAATTTTTTTTTATTATTTTATTTTACTGTACCTACTTTATATCTTAATTGTCTTTGAGTTAAAATACTGCGTACTAATAATAATACCTACTAAGGTTTCAGTGGTAGCCCAGAGGTAACGCGCTCGCTTGGATAACCGAGTGATGCGGGTTCGAATCCGGGTCTCGCACATCTGAGATTTTCATGTGCGATTCTTTTCTATCATGATTACCACTTGTCTTAAGCGAAGGAAAACATCGTGAAGAAACCTGCATGTCTGTAAAACCTAGCAAGTTTTCGAAAGACATGTGAAGTCCGCCAACTCGCACTAGGCCAGGGCGGTGGACTATGGTCTAGATTCCCCTCTTGTTGAGGGAGTGCCTAGCAGTGGGACGTTAAAAAGGGCTGAATACAATAATAGTATTTCAAATATTTGCGTAAATCTAATAAAGTATCACCAGGCGCTTGCTACAATTTACATTAGTTTGCATGACATTGAAAATAATATGAATTCTGTGTAGAATCTAAACTATATTATTTTTAAACTGTATTCTAGTACATACCAACACATAACCTTTTATATGTATACGTTAGTTATACGCATAATTATTAGTAGTACTAAAAATTGTGTTGTGTTTTGTTCATCCTTCTAATATCGGTACAGTACTTTTTGTTGTATTTTCTATGGAAAATAAGTATTCAGATATCAGTAAAATATGATTGTAAAGATGACAAAATAATATGTTAGTAACATTTCGAGTAAGATTCACAATGGAGAAAGAATTGTAGCACGTTTGTGTTGCTACAAAAAAAGTGGCAGGCGCTTATCAGACGCTTATTACAATTTATATAAACCTTCCCAAGACAAAGACTATAATATGGGACGTGTTTTATTTAATCTCGCCCTAAAATAGCGCAAACGCTATTTTATATAAGTTTCTGGAAATTGCTTTTCTAATAGAACTTTTGTGTATTTATGTGGTCATTTTTCAATATATTTTACTTTATTAACCGACTTCAAAAAAGGAGAAGGTTATTTCGATTTAGACAATTTTTGTAGCTGCTTGATTCATAAAAATGAATGAAAGTGAAGGTGTAAAGAAATGATGTATTCACTTTTTATTGAGATATTTAACAAACTGCCAGTGTACTGTAAAAATCCCAACTCCTGGCGCCTAGTATGTAGTTCAAAATTCAAATCACGAAATGTTACAAGATAGTATTCCAGTTCATAACAATTAAGCAGGAGGTATGCTGGATTTTTTGCCCATTAAAAATGATCTACAGGGGACTGTTTATTATACCCATAATATAAAAAACATCGAGATGGCAATTTTCTCTCGTTAGATCTACAATGCTTTTATTATATTCTTTAGTCTTACCTAGGTTTATTCATTTGCTTGTTAGCCGTCTGCTTTATTTTTAGATATCAATTTTAGCTTAAGTTGTATAGCATTATATGACTAAATTGAACTGTGAAAACGGTTTACTGCTGAATAAAACATCGCATAATATACCTTCATACACATAAGCACAACAAAAATGTCACATGCAAATTAAATACTTATACATATTTGAAGTCGGATAAATATGAATATTTTAAATAATCATTCGAGGCCACATACATTAAGTAGTTATTGTACAATTAGTACAAATACATACCTACATCATTCATTATCTAGTTGTCTTTATGCCCCTATTCGAATGCGAATGATTCACCGGTAAAGTACCTCATATTAGCGATATTGGCAGCATTTAACCGCTATACAGGATGTGAAATCTAACGTATTCTATCGTAATACAAAAATGAAGCTTATACGTATTCTAGTAATTATCAATAAATGTTCTTAAAAAGTCCCTATTTTGTTAGTAGAAACAACTTAGTACATTTAAATGAATAAAGCAGAAAGAATGTTGACGCATTTTAAATTGCTTTTATTGGCTTTACTTGTTAATATTTAATCAAATCTTGGAAGATGATTAGAGAAGTTTTTATATATCGCTGGGGAAATCTATTATGAGGTCTATAAAATGGCGAGAGACTGAAATTCTTACCATGTATTTTTTTTATTTATTACAAATAAATTATAACAAACTTATACAGCATTTTCTAATTAATTATAACAATAATAATATGTCTTATATGCATGTCAATATAAAGTGTTTCAACGTTTCAACAAAAAAGAATCTAAATAATCTCAATAATGTCATTTTACAAATGAATAGTTATTTATCAAATAAAAATTACAATAATTTAGGTTAAGAATAGTAACGTTAATGTCCATTACTATTATAATAATTAAATAAATAAATAATATGTTGGGACATTTACACACAGCACTATCTAGTTCCACGGTAAGGTACGAGCCTTGTGTTATGGATACTAGATGGTTGATATACTACACATATATAAGTTTAAATACATACATATTATAAATATAAAACACCCATGACTGGAGTACAAACATTCCTGCTCAACAAATGTATGCCCCCAGCGGGACTCGAACCCGCGACCGCTGGCGCAGCAAGTAGGGTCACTACAAACTGCGCCACGCGTGTCGTCAATTTATAAAAAAAAAATAAGTATCTTATTTCTAAGAATTGGGTAAAAAATGTAAACCTTACAATGTATATAATAAAAATTATAATGATAAGGAATATTATTTTTGCCGAAAAGTATCCACATAACCACTACCGCCATTTGTAGAGGGTATGTTTTAATGCATTTCCCAACGTTTTATTATAATGTCCATGGACGAGCTGATATAAATATTTTTGAAATCAATGCTAAAATGTTATTAAATATACAAATGATTAAAAACTAATAAATAAATTTAAATAGTTGTTTTATAGAAAGAATAGAATGACAGAATGTTATAAATAATACTTAGATTTTTGTTGTGTTTCCTTAAGAAATTTTGTTGTCATACATGACGCTTGCGAGGTGGGCGTTAATAACTGCGACACAGTTTTATACTAATGCAGTTATTATCGTTATGTTGTTTCTGTCATACATGTATTAAATATTAAATAAATAAATAAAAATAGAAAATAACGATTAACAATCATAATAAGCTATTTGATAAATCTATACATAATATATTAAAATTAAAATCTGTACATTAAATATTTTTTGGAAAATATAATTGAAATAGACATTATTATTTATTATCGATATAGAGGACAAATCTATTGTTTTTAGATTTTTTGTCTGTCTGCCAGTCTGTCTGTCGGTCTGTATGTCTGTTTGAGACCGCATCACGAGAAAACCACTGGACGGTTTTGAATGAAATTTGGTATGAGGATAGCTGGTTACCCGGGTCAATACATAAGATATTTCTACTGCGGGAAAATATCTAATTTCTGAGAAATCTTAACTAACCGGCTAAAACATCACACGGTACGTGTAACCTATTCTGTTTCCGGTCTTTAGAACGCGGGCGAAGATCGGGATATTTTGTTCAGATCTGTTCTTGAGATGTATATTACCATAATTAGTGACTCACTTTGTCAATGATCGGTTTGTTCATTCATGTTTTAATCGTAAGTAGATCATACACAAGAGCAACTATTTACTATTCCACACTTCAATCTATCTCAGTGCTGAATTTCATCCAGATTCGTTCAGCTGTTCTGGTCTGGGATTTCTACAAATAATTTTAATCCAAATTAATATAAATAATACAAAATAATCAAAAAATATATTATATTGCCACCTATTATAATACACGATTATCTTTTGTTTTATGGCTAAGGAAAACATCGTGAGGAAACTTGCTGTATTCGAGAGAACTAAACAAGTTTCCAAAAGACATAATTATGCATTGTGTAATCCGCCATCCCAATCTTGACTAGCATGGTAGACTGTGTCCTGATCACCCGTATTGGAGGGAGGCCCGTGCCCAGCAGTGAGACATTAAATACATAAAACATGTATTATTTTTCGTTAACATTTTATAGTTCATCAAAAACACGTTGAAGTATTTAGATATAATTATATCTTATTAAATATTTCAAGTGGTGGCCCAGTGGTAACGCGCTCGCTTGTATAACCGATTGATGCGGGCCCAAATCCGGGTCTCGCACCTCTGATATCATGTGCGAATCTTTTCTATCATGATTACCACTTGTCTTGTGATGAAGGAAAACATCGTGAGGAAAACTGCATGTTTGAGAGAACCTAGCACGTTTTCGAAAGACATGTGAAGTCCGCCAATACGCGCTGGACCAGCGCGGTGGACTATGGCTTGATCCCCCTCGTACTGAGGGAGGCCCGTGCCCAGCAGTGGGACGTTAAAAACGGCTGAAGTATAAATACTTAAAGTATTTTTTTTTCTAATGAATATAAATTCCAGACTTTCATTTCAGCGTCTTATTAAACAAAAAAGCCTAACAGCAATTGTAATATAACTATTTAACTTAGTAATAAAAAAATTTGCGTGACACGTGAAGATAACAAGAAGATTGTGTGACGATCCGAAATCACACGCAATTTTTTTTTATATAGTTTTTTTCTAATATGTATACGAATTTTAACTTTTCGGAACCACCTGTATTAATTTTGACATATAAGAGAGATCCAAATAGATAAGTTTTATTACATTTTTCCTATGTTTATGTTAGTCGTTCTAAAGCAGTGCACAGTGTATGATTGAACATAGGAACCATTTAAATGTAAGTTATAAATAATATATACATACTAATATGCTTACCAATACTAAATGGTATAGTGATGTAGTCTCAGATTTTCTATATTTTTATATAATATAATGTACACAAGTTACTCCTAAGGAAAAAAAAAGTTTTTTTCTAATCTTCTTCAAAATATGAACGCACATCTTTTCGATTTTTTATAGTTATATTAAACAGAAAGGTTATTTGGCATGAAAAAAGAGAAATAATGACAGTACAATAATATAAAAAAATAATTAAAAATAACAACTTCTTCTTTTGAACTTGGTAAATAAACGTTACAAATATATTTATTATTTATTACACAAAAAGTTACATTAAGAAAAAAAGTTATATCAGACAAAGGCAACAGTAGACTTCATATTACTCGTATAACAAACTCAAATATTTGAACCCAGAAACTCGCCTTGAAAGTGATCAATATATTCGCAATTTATCCTCATGTAGGGATATGATAATATGAATGGTTAAGACGGAGGATTAAAATTAAAATTCATTTTCATGTTGTCAATAGAACGTCTGATATTAACATAGTAACGTATATTTGACTAGCTGACCCGTGCCCACTTCGTTGGGCATAATGTTAATAATACTTTTTTAGTACAGAGTGTTTAAATAATTTTAATTACTTTATTAATATTAAAAATTAAATTATCTATACTAATTAACTACTTTTTGTCACTTAATTTTTTCTCCGATTCACTTTGCAAAACGGACTACTACGTAAAAGCCTTTTTATTTTTCGGTTTTTTATATAACCTATGACACTCAGCAATAATGTGGCTTTCTATTGGTGAAAGAATTTTTAAAATCGGTTTAGTAGATCCTGACATTACCCCTTACAATTTAACAGATAAACAAACTTTACTTCTTTATAATATTAGTATAGATGTATAATGCCCGTTTAACCTAAAACTTGCTAAAAAAGTTTTTTTTTCAATGTCCTATATATAAGTTATATTTATATTATAAACAAGCGACTATATTATTTTACTTGTAAGATTAATTTAATTTATAAAACTAGCTTTTACCTGCAGCTCTGCCTGCATAGTTTAATTATATTATATTATAATCTCTTGACTCTTAAGTGTATCGTTAATTTAAATATATTATATTCGAATCTATTTTCTAGGTTTTCTTATATTTCTTCTTAAGAAATATAATCATGATATTTATTATATACAATAGCAAGCGAAAAGCGATTAGCGATACCTTTTTTCTGAGCACGTCAGGTATAAAGCTTCTTATATTGTCAATAGTAATCTTCAAGAATAGAGAGAAAATTTTACTTGCTCCCAATTGCGAATTTCACTAACATATTATAGATTTAGCTACATTGAGACCAAGATAAATTAATAAATAAATATGTTCCGCGGTAAGCTACGAGGCTTTAATTATTTATTTATTTTTATTTATTTATTTATTTCAACAAACTTATGCTATTTTTACAGGATAACCTAATGCAACAGCACAGTGACCTAAAAGTAAAATCTATTATATTCATTTTTAATTAACTAACCATATTCTAGAATAAGCTTATTTTTTAATTTTATACTCTATAATCTGAATGATAATATATACAAAGTACTTTTTGTGAATTCACTCAAAGAGCAACAGAATAAGTCTAGTCCGTATTCGTATTATGTATACCAGATAGTTGATAAACTACACATACATTTGTGCTTAACAAATGAATGTCCCCAGCGGGACTCGAACCCGCGACCGCTGGCAAAGAACCGCAGAGAAAGCACTACACTAGTGTCACTACCAACTGAGCCAAACATGTCGTCAATAAGATAGAGAAAATACTCAGTAAAAGTTTCATTTCAAATGTCTTTATAATAGGTTAAAACTTTTAATTCACCATAATTTTATGACTTCATAAGGCAAACAATAAAACTAACAGGTTATTTAAGCTATAACTAAGATATTAACTAACTTTTGTTATCAAAACTGTTTATGATTATGATTTTCATTTACTGCGTCGTTTAGAGATATATCACTATATTACTTTATTTTTATGGCTAATTTGTGGACTGTGGCGGATTTGCTTGCTCATATCTATATGCGATAATAAGCGAGGAATCGAACTTGTAACCTTCGTCATTTTTCCTACTACAAACATAAAAATTATTAATAGGTACATTTATTATTAGAAATACTGTAACGAGTAAAGCGAAGTGAGGAGCGGGTGTTGGAGAGGAGGCGCTAGTGTAGCGGTGTGAAGTATGAGGCGAGTAGAGGAGAGTTGACGGGGATGGCGTAGGGTATATATAAAATGCCTTGCTCAGGATTGATTTCATTATTCTGCAGTGTTAAAGTCTAGAGTATTATTATTCTGTTGTTAAAGTATTGTTAAAATCATTATAATTACAAGTGTATAGATTTAAAAGAAAGTTAAAAGTTAAAATTGTAAAATTGTGTGTTTATATCATAGTATAAAGTGATTTGTAAAAATACTGTTTTATTTTCCCTGACTGCTTAACAGTCAGAAGTGGGATATAAAGGCCCACATTATGAAGCGAAGACAGCCAGGACAGTATGTAAAATCAAAGAAGACCCGATTAAATAACGATATTGAAAATAATATGTCTAGAAAGGATGTACAATCGATGATTGACACAAAGGTAAATTCATTTCTAAATGAGGGTAATCGTGAGAGTGGCGTGATAAAATTAATTAATACTGATAAATTAATACCGGATTTCGATCCTGAAAATCGAGATATGAATGTAAAAAGCTGGATACGAAAAATTGATCAACTCGGTGACATTTACAAGTGGACTGAACTAACGAAATCTTTTAATTTGCAATCAAAATTACAAGGACAGGCACGTATTTGGTATAATCGCTTAGATTCGTATGATCATAGCTGGGAAGAATGGAAATCTATGTTAACAAAGGCTTTTCCACGATATCATGATTATGCTACGCTTCTTGAGGAACTTACTTCTAGAAAGAAATTATCAAATGAAACTATGACTAAATATTACCAGGAAAAGTTAGCTATGTGTTTTAGATGTCAATTAAGTGATCAAGCCGCCGTTTTGTGTATTATACGAGGCTTGCCTCTCGAACTGCAGGCCAATGCACAAGCTTATCAATGTAGCAACCCAGATGCATTATATGAAGGGTTTCTGTCCGCATTTGATAATTATCAGCCTATAACGTCCGTTCGAGTAAGCAGCGCGAAGCCACGAGTAGAACCTTGTGCTAGCAAAGAAACTCTGGTAAGAAAACCTCCCATATGTTATCGCTGTAATGAGACGGGGCACGTAGCTCCTAATTGTTCACTACCCGACAAGCGTAAATGTTTTAGATGTGGTAAGATTGGACATGTTGCTAGTTCGTGTCTATCTCAAACAAAGCAAATCCAAATCTTGTCAAATTTAAATGATGTTTATAAAAAAACTGCTAAAGTAAATAACACCTATGTCAAAGCATATATAGATACGGGCAGCGAGTTAAATGTAATGGCCGACGCTGCAGCACGCGCTCTAAAATTAAATGTCTTGCCTACTAACGTACAATTAAAAGGCTTTGGTGGTATTGCTACGCCGGCTGTAGGACAAGTAGAGTTTGATTTATACGTAGATAAAGTCAAAATTCACACTACAGCCGTCACAACCAATACTGATTTAGGAGATATCGTGTTACTTATTGGTCAGCCAGTTATAAATGATAATACTGTATCATTGTCAGTAACGCGGACAGGCGCTGAACTTTGTACGACAGAATATGGTAACGACATAAATTCTATTAATACCATTGAAGAAGCGAGTTCTTTTAAAGTGCAGGTAGACTCAAATATAGAAGTTCCAGTCGGAGACAGTTTGGTGAAGGTGTTTGTGGAGGGCGCGCCACCAGGCGAGCTCTGCACGAAACCGCGCCAACACAGTATCGGTGCGGAACATTATGCAGTAGCCAGTACATTACTCAGAGGGGGCGTCGGATATCTACGTATCTGCAACATTGGAGAGGTCCCTTTGAAATGGAAAAAGGGTGAAACGGTGACAAGGGCAGAGTTGTGCAACGTCTGTGGTGAGGTGAGTGCGAATTTATTATTTATGAGGAGAGATGAGATTACTGAGCGTTCTTCAATTCATATTGGAGGAGTACCTTTGGACCAGATAAATGTTGGAAATATAAGTAAAACTGAAAAGGCTAGGTTAATTGAATTATTAGAGTCCCATTCTGATTGTTTTGCTTCTTCTCCACGTGAGTTAGGCTGTACTAATTTAGGTGAAATGCACATTAAAACAACTACTGATAAACCTATTAATAGAAAGCCATATAGACTAGCTCATTGTGAAAGAAAGATAGTAGCTAATAAAATAGAGGAAATGTTAGAAAGCAACATAATTAGGGAATCAACTTCAGAATATGCTTCTCCAATATTATTAGTACGAAAAAAAAATGGTGATTTTAGACTATGCGTAGATTACAGAGCACTTAATGCTATTACAGTTAAAGAGAGATTTCCACTGCCTCATATCGAGGACCAGCTTTCTAAATTGGCAAAGAAAACTGTTTTTACTAGTTTAGATTTATACGCAGGCTATCATAATATTAAAGTACATTCTGATTCCATAGATAAAACCGCGTTTATAACACCAGACGGTCATTACGAATATTTAAGAGTACCGTTTGGTCTAGCTAATGCTCCGTCTGTATGTATGCGGGTAATTCAAAAATTAGTAAAATTGGTAAGTAGTGACGAATTAGTTGCATTTATGGATGACATTTTGCTATCTACGGCGGGTGTTAACGAAGGATTATGTTTGTTAGAGAATGTTCTTAGTAAGTTACGAAAAGTAGATTTAAAACTTAACATGAAAAAGTGTTCTTTTTTAAAATCTGAAATCACTTTTTTAGGCCATGAAATAAGTGCTGAAGGTATAAAACCCGGAAACCATAAAGTTGCAGCAGTGGCTAACTTTAAAACACCATCTAGTTTGCATGAGTTACGACAATTTTTAGGACTTTGTAGTTATTTTCGTAAATTTGTTGCCCAATTTGCTACAATAGCTAAGCCTTTAACGAACTTAACAAAAAAAAATTACGACTGGGTTTGGGGCGAAGAACAAATTAAGAGTTTTAATACACTTAAAAATAAACTTTGTTCACAGCCGGTACTTGCATTGTTTGATCCTTCACAAGCTTGTGAAATTCATACAGACGCGAGCAGTCAGGGATTAGCTGGTATTTTAATGCAAACTCAGGGTAACGGACAATTAAAGCCTGTGTTTTATTTTAGTCGAGTAACTAGTCGTGAAGAATCGTTTTATCATAGCTATGAATTAGAAACCCTGGCGGTTGTTGAATCTTTAAAGCGATTTAGAATATATATTCTAGGAAAAACTACTAAAATAGTGACAGATTGTTCTGCTGTTCGTTATACTTTAGAAAAGAAGGATTTAATTCCTCGAATAGCTCGTTGGTGGTTATCAATACAAGAATATGATATTCAAATTGAACATCGTCCTGGGGATAGAATGAAGCACGTAGACGCTTTAAGTCGTAATCCAAACTTATTATCTAGTAGTCCTTGTGAATCTCAAAATATTACAAATCCTTTAGGCCAAAATATTATTGTTAATATCAATAGTATCTCTAATGACGATTGGTTTTTAACTGTTCAAATACAAGATCCAAAACTTAAAAATATCATAGATCAATTAACCAGTGAAAATGCGTGTAGTGATGTAAAAAATAATTACATAATAAAAGATAATAGGTTATATAGAAAAACTCTCAACGGTGAAAAGTTAGTAGTTCCCTCGTTAGCCAGATGGCAACTTATGCAGAAATTTCATGATCAAATTGGTCATGTAGGACTGAAACGTTGTGATGAACTAATTAAATCTGATTATTGGTTTCCGAAAATGACACGTTTTATAAAAAAATATGTAAATTCATGTCTTTCTTGTGCATATAGCAAAGGAGAATATGGAAAGCCTTCTGGGGAACTACATCCTATACCAAAGCCTTCTGTGCCTATGGACACGGTTCATATTGATCACTTAGGCCCTTTTAGTAAAACTAGAAAAGGTTATCAGTACATATTAGTTTTTGTAGATGCATTTTCAAAATTTTTATTAGCAAGGCCAACTAGAACTATTAATTCTGTAGAGACTCTTGAAGTTTTGAAGGATGTATTTAGTTTGTTTGGGTATCCTAGGAGAATAGTGTCTGATAGGAATTTAGCATTTACTAGTAGAATATTTAAGCAGTTTATACAGAGTCATCACATTCATCATACATTAAATGCAATAGCCTGCCCAAGGGCGAATGGACAGGTTGAGCGCTATAATCGAACCTTACTAAATGCCATTCGTACACGTTGTATTGATCAAAATATGTGGACAGAATGCTTACCAGATGTAGTGTGGGGCATCAATAATACGTTAAATGAGTCCATAGGTTTTCATCCGTATGAATTAATGTTTAGTCATAGACGTAGGCTGCTTCCAAATTTAGAAGGTAATTCTCAGAGTAAATCTGTTGTTGAGAAGCGTAGAATAGCATCAGATCGCTTACAAAACAGGGCTGTAGCTATGAAAAGGGGATACGATAAACGCCATAAGGCAGAAAAAAAGTTCTCTAAAGGTGATTTAGTGCTGTGGAAACAATCTGCAACGGGTGGTGAGGCAAAAAGCGTAAATACAAAATTAAGGGATGTCTATTCTGGGCCATACATGGTAACAAAGGTTCTTAATAATGGCAGATATGAAATACGAAGTATCAAAGGAATGCGAGGATATAAAAAGTTTTCTGGTATAGTCCCTGCAGATTCACTACGAGCTTATCGTAGCGTCCCAAGTTGTAGTGAAAGCAGTAGCGATGAGGAAATTGTTACCAGAGATGATTTAATTGACTTATTAGAGAGCTAATGCATTTTTTTGTCCACCAATTGCGGTGCAATTGTTACAGGATGGCCGACTGTAACGAGTAAAGCGAAGTGAGGAGCGGGTGTTGGAGAGGAGGCGCTAGTGTAGCGGTGTGAAGTATGAGGCGAGTAGAGGAGAGTTGACGGGGATGGCGTAGGGTATATATAAAATGCCTTGCTCAGGATTGATTTCATTATTCTGCAGTGTTAAAGTCTAGAGTATTATTATTCTGTTGTTAAAGTATTGTTAAAATCATTATAATTACAAGTGTATAGATTTAAAAGAAAGTTAAAAGTTAAAATTGTAAAATTGTGTGTTTATATCATAGTATAAAGTGATTTGTAAAAATACTGTTTTATTTTCCCTGACTGCTTAACAATTAATTAGAATAACGACATATTTCTGAAAACCAAAGACGATATGAAAAAAGTCCCGAAGCACAGTTTCAATAGGAATCCCCGTATCTTTAAACGCCTCGAGTTTAACCGGAGATGACCTTATTAGCACCATCTTATCATGCTGTTACAAACTACAGTTAATAATAAACCTGCTCTTAATTATAATGCAATAGAGCTCAAATTAACAACGTGTACTTTTCTCAACTGTAAATGTAAGTTAGTCTACCGCACAGCTGAGTATATATAAAGGTACAAATTTTCAAAGAGCACTATACCTTCAGAGGCGTTCGAATCTCATTGATTACTTCAAAAAAACAAGCTTTACAAATCTAAAAATGAATTTCGCAAAGATTTTCTTCTTTTTCTTCGCCTGCGTTTTGGCTTTAAGCACAGTGTCTGGAGCTCCGAGCCCCAAGTGGAAGCTTTTTAAGAAAATTGTAAGTATACATCAATTTTTTTATATTTTGGTGTATATTTTTTAATTTAACTTTGATTTTATGACTTATATACATTCTAATTTTTTTTAATTTACAACTAAATAATATCTAGATTTAAAATCTAGATATTATTTTGCTTTACAAAATATGTTTTAAAATAGCTTATTGTACAAAATACATTTAAATTAAAAAAAATTAAATATATTTTTAATAATTACATCTTCCTATAACAGACAGTTGGACAGATAGACACACGTGCAGTGATACTACGACTAATATTCTCTTAGTACTTTCTTAGGTTTACGCGAATACTTGACATTATAAATGAAGCTATCTTTTCGGATTTTGTCGCGGATTTATTATGATCATAATAAATCCGCGACCAAATCCGAAAAGATAGTTTCATTTATAATATTATCTTAATTATGCTATTTGTTATTGTTGTTAATTATATATATTTTTTTAATTTCCAGGAAAGGCTCGGCCAAAACGTTCGCAATGGTATTATTAAAGCCGGACCTGCAGTACAAGTTGTCGGTCAAGCAGCCACCATCGCTAAGGGCTAAACATCTTTAAAAGAAACCTAACTTTTTAATTATGTACCTACTAGTCTTCAATTTAGATGTACCTATTTATAATAAATTATTTTTCTAACATTTTTGTCTTTTATTCCATCATAATATATCGCAAACATGCAGTTGTGTATATTTTAAGGATCGCTACATTCAATAATAATTATTATTTTATTATAAAGAAGTATACTAATTACCTATTTTTAAATAATAACTTACTTTTTTTAATTTTAACTTTTTAAGAAGTCATAGTCGGACATAATAATTATTGTCTTACATTATCTATATAGCATAATAATTTATTTATGTGACTTTAAATTGTTGAACATATATTTTAAACAATAAATTCTCAATCTTGTCTTCTCCATTTTACGCTATTTTTAGTTACTTACTGACTAAAAAACACAAAATTTAGTAAGTACATAAATATACATATCTTTTGCGATCAATTTGCTTTTTTTTATCAAATTTTGTTTAATCAAATATGTGTAATCTTTATATCTATATTGACACAGTTTAGTTTATTATATTTCTACGTTGAAATAATAAAATCAAAAAAGAATCATAGAATAATACTCTTAATGTTTTTCAGCGTAACTTTAATACTTTATTTAAAGTAAAGCGTAAGCCTTTCAGCTATCTACCTGTAAGAGTTGTAGAAATATCGGTCTAGCCGTTTCGAAGATTAGCTGTAACATAACAACACACACAGAAAAAAGTTAAAAAAATTAAGATTTTCTCATATAATGCGTCATCAATTCACTATGCATTTAATAAAAATCTATTTTGACACTACAAACGGACACTAATTTTATTTATATGCATGCTATTTTTAATGACCCTCTATTGGGCACGGTGAGCCCCTCAATACGAGGAGGATCAGGCTGTAGTCCATGCTGCAAGTGCGGATGGTTGACTACACGTGTCTAAGGAAAATTGGCTAGGTTTCTCTCAGACATACAGGTTTCCTCACGATGTTTTCCTTAACCGTAAGACAAGTAGCAATCATATTGAAAATTATTCGCAATTGAAAATATCAGAGGTGCAAGACTCGGGATTAGAACCCGCGTCGCTCGGTTTCCCAAGAAAGCGTTACTACTTGTTGCCATTTAATTGTAATTATCTGTAAAGATTTATTTCAAAGTATCTTTGCATTATTTATCATTTATACTTGTACAATATTATATTAAAATATTATATTCGTGATGACTAATCTAAGAAATGTACGCTGTGTTTTCTACATTTTAAACGTCACTAAGAAACGTTTCATAACGTTATTTGCAAGAGGAGTCTTTTCTATTACTCAATTCGTGCATGACAATTCTTATGAACAATAATATTTAAACACGCCACGACACATCGGTAAGTAGTATTAAGAGGACTAGCAGAACCCTCGGCTTCGCCCGCGTTCTAACTACAAAAAACTACTACTAAGTACTAAAATTTGTTTGTAAACTAACTAGTATATATGCAGCTATTATAAAAACAACATGTCTCCGACTACATAATTTATTCTTATTTCAACTTATTTTCATACTTTTAGTTTGCTTTTTACGAAGGCTTTTTCATTTTTGTAGGACTGGCTAAAATAAAATAAAAAAAGTGCGTGTGTACAAAGTACACATGTCAGAAGTAAAACTTGAATTTAAATTAAGGCTAACTCTTCCCCATCTCTGAGTGCCTGGTACTATGGACTTATTTTTTCGTTTCATCGAGTTTGAAATCACAATGATTCTAAAGAAGTTTCACTTCAAAAAATCTAACGATTCTGGTCATATGCGTTTTTTTTTTTACTCCATAAAACATTCCAACTTAAGAGGTGAATTATAAAAATATAATAAGTATACCTAGTACGTACTATGTTTCGTTTATTATTTTAAAACTATATACCACGTTTTGTGCATTTCATATTACAAATTACAAAGTTTCATACAAATAAATCACAAATTTTTATCCCTAGTATAGAAACAATTTGAAAAATAAAAAGAATTTAATAATTAAACCTTAAACATTAAAACAATTTTAATTTTATTTAAATAAATTTTACGGTTTTTTGTAAATTTAGTATTCTACGTATATTCAATTATTATGTATATTAAAGAATTAAATTTTAGTTGTACGAATTAAGATTAATTATGATGAGATCATTCATTCATATTTTGTCCACACCGTGCGCAGAGCGACGAAATTTGGAGAAATTAATTGTGATTGGAAACACCGAAGGCAAAAGATCACGCGGTAGCTCACCAACAAGATGGACCGATCAGGTGAAAGACTCGTCGTCCACACATTTCTATGCGGTTGTAAGTGACGCGCTGGATAGAAACCGATGGAGGCAGATCATCCGCTCCAGATGCAACCTCGATGCTGACCACGATCCTCAGATATGAGGGACCGACTCAGAGAGAGAGAGAGATGATGAGAGATTAAGAGTCATACGATTATCGATTAGAAATGAAAAAAGACGGCCAATTGCGATTGCCTATTGGAAAGCATATAATGTTATGGTTTTATTTTTGTACTAGCGACTCAGCCTCGCTTCACTCAGGTTCATCCCTAGATTAAGCGAGAGCGAGGCCGCGGATTCCATTAGTATCTTTATTTATAAAGTGGTAGTGCCACGCTTGTTACCTTCGGGTAGCAACCGAATGGGCCGGCACGCCCCGTATAGTTCATTAGTACCACTCTCTCACAGAAGACCGGCGTGAAGTGGCAGCTATGCTGTCGCGTTTCGACCGATGAGTGAGAGTCCGGGAGGCCCACTCTCCTTCCCCCCTTCCTCTTCCCATCATCCTCCGCCTTCGTTCCCCCTCCCTCCCACTTACCTCCCTCCTCCATGCCTCCCTTTCCTGAAAGGCCGGCACCGCATCTGCAAGCCTGGCTTGCAAATGTCCATGGGCGGAGGTAATCACTTCCCATCAGGTGAGCCTCCTGCCCGTTTGCCCCCTTTTTACCATAAAAAAAAAAAAAATTATAGCCTATGTGTTATTTTAATGTGTAAGCTATATCATTTAAGGTCTTATCAAAATCCATCCAGCAGTTTTTGCGTTAAAGAGTAAAAAATATACAGCCATACATTCTTACAAACTTTCGCGTTTATAATATTAGTAGGAAGTAGAATACATAATAAAGTTTTAAAGAGGTTACAATATATAATACTACAATATATAAGTGATTTTCTGTTTGTACAAAAGTTTTAATTCTTTAAATACAATTTGTAAATCCTACTTAGTTACGATAGTTTTCCTTCTTAATTCGTTATATACTACGACTCTTAGTTTTTTGGGGAAACTTGACTCTATCAAAAATTTGCCCCTCAAAGCTTAATATTTTACAAACGAATCCAGTAACAGAAGAACTGTTTTCGAAAGGCCGCAATACTTCTGAAACACCTATCCAATGATACTTCACGCTAAGGGGTAGACGAGTAAGAAAAACATCCCCACTTTACGTATACGTCGATTCGTATACGTAAAGTGGGGATTTTTTACTAAGATATACCAAAAAAAATATTTAAGATTTTATATTACTACTAAGCCACTCAAATTTCACCTTTTTAGTTCTAATAACCTACAAGCTAAGTTGTGGACAGATAGACAAACGGACGGACGTACATGAATAACGGGACCATAATAAAGTCCCAAAGCACAGTTTCAAAAGGAATCCCCGTATCTTTAAACTCCCCGAGCTTAAACAGACGCCAACTTATCGCGCTGTTACAAACTATAGTATATAATAAACACACTCTTATGTGTAACGATATAGACTTCAAATTAAAATCGTATAGTTTCGTCCACTGTAAATTTAAGTTAGTCTATGTACACAACTGAGTATATATAAGGGAAATAAATAGCAAGGAGCACTATACCTTCAGAGTCATTCGAATCACATCGATTACTTCGAAAAAACAAACTTTTCAAAATTAAAAATGAATTTCGCAAAGATTTTCTTCTTTTTCTTCGCCTGCGTTTTGGCTTTAAGCACAGTTTCTGGAGCTCCGAGCCCCAAGTGGAAGCTTTTTAAGAGAATTGTAAGTATATAATAGACTACTAGATTTTTTTATATTTATAGTTATATATAACTTGTATAGTATTTTTTTATCAGTTCCGATAATAAAGTAATGGCCGCTTAAGAAATATAATCATTTTGGCACGCGCACTTTAACTTTATTACTTACTAGTTCACATTAAAAATTTTCAAATCAATATACTTAGTATTTTCACTTCAAATAATATTTAAAGAAAAAGCTTATTCTACAGCGAACATTTAAATTTAAAATACAATATATTATTTTCAAATATTTCAAGACACCATAACAGACATTTTGACAGACATAAAGTGATACTATAACTACTATTTTCATAATAATGCATTTCACTTATTGTTAAATATATTTTTTTTAATTTCCAGGAAAAGATCGGAAGAAACGTCCGCAATGGTCTTATTAAAGCCGGACCTGCAGTACAAGTTGTCGGTCAAGCAGCCACCATTGCTAAGGGATAAACCTTTAATAGACACCAAATTGTATTCTTAAATTATATACTAGTCCTAAAATAAGATGTATTTATAATAAAGTAATTTTATAACATTTTTGTGTTTTTTTTTTCATTATAATTAATTGCAAAAATTAGACCGTTTCATTAATTTTCGGGATCGCTTTAGTAGATAATGATTATTTTTTTATAAGTATACTTCTTACCAAGTTATAAATAATATCATACATGTTTACTTACTTCCTAATTTACGAGTAGTAGACAGAGATAACTGTAAAAAATAAAAATATCCTGTGATAGCGTGCTTGTCTTATTAGTTATTATACTTTAAGACAGTTCTAATTAGACTAACTATCTTAATACTGAATAATGTAATAGGCTCATCACTTACATCTTTTACCGAGAGATAAGTGGTTTTTTAAGATTTGCACATGTAAACATCAGGTACGAGCGAGGGCGTTAGTTTTGTATTACTGCACTTGTGTATACATAATGCAGGTGTTTCCTAAAAAAACTGTTTTCATATGCTTAAATGGCTTAAGTTGCCTTAATTTTAAGAGAATGCAGTAGATACTTTCAAGTGTCAATTTAATTTTACACTCAATTTTTATATTCTCGCTTGATAACTTCTCTACTCGCGATCATTCCGTAATTCATTCTATAGCAGCAGGACGTTTAACCAAACATTGGTATACAGGTATATACAGATATAGTTTAATTACGAATTACATAATATTTCAATGTAAAATAATTAGATCATATTTTTTATATATTACCTACTACCTAGCTAGTAGCTTTTATTCTTTGAGCGGAACCCTATTATTTTTCTTTTAAAACTATCCTTATAACATTAGCTATCTGCAAGTGAAAGTCCCATAAAAATCGGTTCAGCCGTTTAGAAGATTAGCTGGAACAAATCTAAAAACAGACTAGAATATTGAAAAATGTTGTTTGTAAATATACTTATATATACATGTAAACAAATTCATATTATATATTTAATAAAAATGTTATTTTGAATTTACACATAATATATAGATAATTCAATTTTATTTATCTATATTTTTATTATTATATATTTTTAAGGTGCATTTTTTATAGTTTGTATATTTATTATATTGTTACGTACTACGGGTTCGGGATCGGAAATTAAAAGCCTTCTCGCACTAAAGATGTTTTATTTACACTTTGTATACACGCGCAGTTTGTACACAGCACTAGTTAAATTAAGTCTCTGAGCACTATTATAATTCACCACTTTTATAATTCACTACACTTTTCTTCACTTTTCTACTATTTCGTATCTCTTCGCAATCTTCACTCGACTTCGAACGTCAACTGATCTCTCGACACACTGCCGGCCTTTTTATATGCATAAATTTAGAACATTTAGTATCGAAAATTCAAAATGTTTCTAGTAACTTCCAAATCTTTCCTGAAAATGCGTTGTCTCTCTCTGACACATTAAAATTTGCAATAAACTGTTCTTGTTATCTAATTGTCAAAAGTTATAAATTGACATTCGCTGTTGTAAGGCATGGTACAAGCGTGCTATTATGACGAGTTTGCACTATATTCCGCGACAATATTATTATACGAGCTCACGGAATTGATAAAAAACTATCATCTGCTCTGTGTACTAGCTACTATTAGGTTAAGCGTCCGTGAAGCCGCGGGTTCCGTTAGTAAAAATAAATAAAATTTCTACCTTCTCCTTTTTTGAAGTCGGTTAAAATGGTTAAAATGCCGAAGTTAGGCCTTATAAGAAAAATACATTAGCTATCTAGAGCTATGAGTGTAAGTCCCATCAAAATCGGTCCAGCTGTTCCAGAGATTATCCGGAACAAACAGACAGACATAAAGACAGACGGAGAGACAGACAAAAATTAAAAAAAAATGTTTTTTATTGCTGGTATCGTACTATATACTTTCATATGCATTCAGTGAAAACCCGTTAATTTTAGATTAAAAACAGACACTCCAATTTTATTTATATGTATAGATTAAAATAAAATCCTCTTCATGACTAACTTAAGAATTATATACTTTGTTTCCTATTCTTTTCCATTACTCAGTTCTATCATTACGTTTCTTATCAACAACTCATATTTGAATATGTCACAATAAATCAGTTAATACCAGTTATTTATAGTTTAACCCGTGACTTCATCCACGTTCAAACTAGAAAAAAGAACTCTATAAAAGCTTTATATTAAAACTAGCGACTCGCCCTCGCTTCGCTCGGGCTCTTCCCTAGATTTAGCACAGGCAAAGCCGCGGGATCCGGTAGTTATGCATATAAACCTTCCTCTTGAATCACTCTATCTATTAAAAAAAAACCGTCTCAAAATCCGTTGCGTAGTTTTAAAGATTTAAGCATACAAAGGGATATAGGGACAGAAAAAGCGACTTTGTTTTATACTATGTATTATATATATTAAAACTAGCTACTCACCCTAGCTCTGCTCGGGTTCGTCCCTACTTAGGGACATAAATCAAACATTTCTCAAAGATAAGATATTGTCCCGAATAATCAGCTATCATGATACAAAATTGCATCAAAATGTGTCCAGTGGTTTTTTTATTACGCGGTCATAGACAGACAACAGACAGACAGAGAGACAGACAAAAATTCTAAAAACTATAGATTCTGCCTCTGTACCGATAATGATGACTATTGCATAATCATCAATTTAAATTTAATTGTAATATTCAATAATGATAAGATGGGAATATTTTAAAAGCTTTTTATTAATAATTAGTTAGCTTCGAAAACTCTACTTTTTGCACATATTTTTGCCTTTTAACTAACACACTAAAAGACTGACATTTACCGCGCTGGCCTAGTGCGATTTGGCGGACTTCACATGTCTTTTGAAAACTTGCTAGGTTTTCTCAGACATGCGGGTTTCCTCACGATATTTTCCTTCACCGTAAGACAAGTGGTAATCGTGATAGAAATAATTCACACATGAAAATATCAGAGGTGCGAGATCCGGATTTGAACCCGCATCACTCAGTTATCGAAGAGAGCGTGTTACCGCTGGGCTACCACTTTTTTATTTATATCTAATATCAAGTAAACTTAAAATAATTAGGTATATAATATTGTCATAGTAATAGTATTTATTTCAGGTCAAAATAATACTTAACAACATCAACTTTTTGTCATTTTTCGTTCGCCTGTTACTTATTCAGTTGGTTTTTTTAGTTTTGTTTTTTTTCGTAGCTTTCAGCACACGGCTATACAAGTGTGGGTCTAAAAGAAAAGTATTATTTTTAATATATACTAGCGACTCACCCTCGCTTCACTCGAGTTCGTCCCTAGATTTAGTGCGAGCAAAGGCACGGGTTTTTGCTTGTTAAAATAAATGAAATTTCTAAAATAAAAATAGCCTAAGTTTGTATTTTATACTACTTTAAGTACAGTTTGTAAAACATACTGTATAGATGAGATAGTTTTCATTTAATTTTTTTTACATATTCTAAAACTACGAAAATATCCCGTTACTAATATACTTAGTAAGCCGCAGGACTTTTGAAATACTTATCTAATGACAGCCCACGATATAGTGTAGACGAGAAAAATACATCCCCACTTACGTTAATTGTTTTGAAACTCTAGTTATGGAAGAAAATAAATAAATATTTTTATAAAACTTATAAAATGTTTTAATTTAATATAGATATATAAAAATAAAAATGATAACATAACAATTTACTTATTTTTTTAATATATTTTACATCGAAACTCATTGCGGTCTGTCAGACCGCATGTCCATAGTAGTGTTACAAAAAAATAGTGTCCATAGTTAAAGGTTAAGTAGATATTCCCTAAATTACTGCTTGACTAATATGCATATTGCATATTATTATCATTTGGCATATGCATGCCAAATTTCAATACAAATTAAAGTAAAATAAAAATTTCACCTTTCTAGTATTAAGGACCGCTGAGGTAAGTTGTGGTAAGAGAGTTGGACCGACGGATTGATATGAACAACGGGACCAAAACAGCCCCGAAGCACCGTTTCAAGAGGAATCCCCGTATCTTTAAACGCCCCGCGTTCAACAAGAGATGATAATTAGAAACAACTTATCGCGCTGTTACAAACTACAGTAAATAATAAACACACTCTTATGTTTATCGGTATAGACTTTAAATTAGCATAGTAAAGTTTTGTCAACTGTAAATGTAAGTTAGTCTACAGCACAACTGGGTTTATATAAATAAAGGAATTAAATTTGAAGTCGCATTATACCAGATTCGTTTGAATCACATCGACTACTTCGAAAAATCAAACTTTACTAAACTAAAAATGAATTTCGCAAAGATTTTCTTCTTTTTCTTCGCCTGCGTTTTGGCTTTAAGCACAGTTTCTGGAGCTCCGAGTCCCAAGTGGAAGCTTTTTAAGAGAATTGTAAGTATACATGTACTTTTTAAAAAAAAAATAGGTATTTTTCTTTAATCTGTTCAGATAAATAAAAAATGGCTGATTAAGAAATCTAATTACTTTTTTATGATATTCTACTGCATTTTAAGTGTTAAAATCAAGATATTATTTTGCTTAACAAAATTATTTATTAATATAAATTAATTATTTTGCTTAAATATTTAAACGAAAACTTACTGTCGAAAATGCATTCAAGTTTATAATTTTGAAAATATATTATATTTTTAATAATTTCATCTTTCCATAACTGATAGTTGGACAGACACGCATATTGCATAACGTCTAACGACTAATATTCTCTAATAATGCTATTTGTTCTATTGTTGATTATACTTACATTTGTTCATTTACAGGAAAAGATCGGAAGAAACGTCCGCAATGGTCTAATCAAAGCTGGACCTGCAGTACAAGTTGTCGGTCAAGCAGCCACCATCGCTAAGGGATAAACACCCTTATTAGAAACCAAATTCGTATTCTTAAATTATGTATATAGTCCTTAAATAAGATTTAATTATAATAAATTATTTTTACATAGTATTTTTGTCTCATTTTCTATTATAATAATTCCCAAATATTAGACGGTTCCATGTATTTTAGGGATCGTTACAGTCAGAAACAATTATGTTATCTTAAAAACTATATTTCTTACCTAGTTATAAATAATAACATACATGTTTACTTACTTTCTAATAAAGTAAGCATAGATAACCTTTAAATAATTATTTCTTTAAGTTGAGCCCTTTTTAATTTAACCCTTAATTTATTGAGTTTAGAAAAGAAAGCATTTTTCTCCTTATGTCTTCTCCATTCTACGTTATATTTTCAAAGTTAATTGTGACAAACTGTCACACATTATGTGATAATCTCGTAAGTCGTTTTAGTAGTAGAAGCATATTAATTCCTCCATAGTTTAACTAATTATATTAAACCTATGTAAAATAATAATTAATTTAAATACGATTTATAGAATACAAGCTAGTAGCTACGTTTTAATTTTCTGAAGAGAACCCTAAAAAATCTTATTACCGTTTGGAAGATTAGCTGGAACAAACCTACAGATAGACATTTTTTTTAAAAGATGGTTTGTAAATATATTTTGATTTCACACATAGATACTTCCATTTAATTTATTTTAATTATTTATTTTAATATTATTAATAAATTAAAATAGTACCCTCTTCATGACTTTTTATACTTTGTTTCCTATTTTTTAAATGATAATATTCTTTGTGAAGGATATATTCGATTACTCAATTTGGGCTTAACCACAGATTAATAAATAGGCTTAACGTTTTTTATCAACAACTAATATTTAAATACGTCACTATACACCAGTTAATACTAGTTAGACTAGCAGAAACCGTGACTTACCCTACGTCCAAATACAAAAAAATCTTATGCTTTATACTAGGTATATTTAGCGACTAACCGTCGCTCCTCGCTCGTTTGGCTTCGTACATAACTCAGATATGCGTAGTTTTCCCGAAGTAAAAAGTATCCAACACGTTTGGCGCAGTTTGTAGTGGCCCTACTTTCTTGCGCCAGCGGTCGCGGGTTCGAGTCCCGCTGTGGGCATTCATTTGTTAAACTCGGATGTTTGTACTCGTCATGGGTGTTTATATTTATAATATGTACGTATTTATACTTATATATGTAGTATATCAACTGTCTGGTATCCGTAACACAAGCTTCCTTCGTAGCTTACCACGGAACAGGATGGTGCTGTGTGTAATAATGTCCCAACATATTTATTATTATATTATTATCCTATATATTGACTCAGACAACCAGCTTTCGTCATAAGAAATTCCATCAAAATCTGTCCAGTTGTTTTAACGTGATGCGGTCACAGACAGACAGCCAACAATAATGTATCAATACTAATAACTATTTCAATAAGATTTTCTAAACATTATTTACTAATGTATGTAGTTGATTCAGAATTTTAAATATTATAATATTAGGTACTAGGTATAGACTAATAATAATTTGACGATAGCTGACTTTAAGGGTTTCGTACCGCCGACTATAGTATTGTTGATATGTACTAACATATTTATACTATGTTTTTATATATATGATGGGACATTATTACAACAGCGCCATCCAGTTCCGTGGTAAGCTACGAGGCTTGTGTTACGGATACCAGATAGTTGGTATACTACACATATATAAATTTTAAATACATATTACATATATTATAAATATAAACATCCATGACTGGAGTAGAAGCATTCGTGCTCACCAAATGAATGCGGAAATCGAACCCGCAAGCGTTGGCGCAGAAAGGAGGGTCGACAACTGATTCAAGCGTGTCGTCAGTAATTTTACAAATTAATTTTCGAAGTACCTACATACTTTCTTATTTGTAAAAATAAATTCGCGTTACATTTTATTTCTTAAATACCTAATGGGAAATAAATGTTATTTTAGCAATCGTGACTATCTTAGAAATCCAGAATATCTTTAATAAGCTTATAACGTATATTCTGTAAGCTAATTTGCGTTTAAATTATTTAATAAGCTTCAAAAACTATACTTTCTTAGGTTTAAGCGAGTATTTGACATTATAAATGAAACTATCTTTTCGGATTTTGTCGCGGATTTATTATGATTTTTGGTTCCCGACGTTTCGAATGCTTTACAGAAATCATGGTCACGGGAGAGCCATGACCATGACTCCCATAAAGCTTCAAAACCTCTTCATTTTGCACATATTTTTGCCTTTTAACTAAAAGACTAACATTAACTTTTACATTATATGTAACCAATATTAAGAAAAATAAAACTATGTATTAAACGTAAATAATAGTAATAAAGTATTTATATCAGGTAAAATATTTCAAAACATGTCAACTAATTTCGTCAACTTTTTGTCATTTTTAGTTAGTGTGTTACTCCATTGGGTTTAATATATTTTTTTTAATTTTGCAGCTTTCTGCATGCACATGTTTTTTTATTATCATAAGCAAAATTAACGTTTTTTGTAAAATTCGTGCGCTGCCTTAATTCCTATATAAAGGATATATAATATAAAGACTAGAGTTAGATTTTTAATTTTGGTATACATTTAGCTCTCTCGTACGGTTATCTATAAGAGATTAGAATAAGCCGGTCAAGTGCGTGTCACGGACAATTCCGTAGTCACGTCTCAATAATGTGGAAAACGGGAGATTTTTGTTCTTTCAAAGGATGATGTTATAATTATTTTTTTTATTTTTACATCTTCCAATAAAGCTGCCTCGGTGTAGTAGTGGCTAGCGTGTATGATCGAATATCGAGAGGTTCTGGGTTCGAGTCCCAGGTCGGATCATGTTTAGTTATTGAGTCTTTCTGTTTAGTAAGCCTCAGTAACAGCCCGGAGTTGGGAAGTTGGCGGTGTGTCACCCCCGTGCTTCAGAGAGCACGTAAAGACGTCGGTCCTGCGCCTTAACTCTCACTGATCGTATCGAGCAGTCGGTCGTCCCACCGGAATATGAGAGTGATAGGAACAGAGAGTGCACCTGTGTCATCACGGATCTGTGCACTTTAATATTTTGTTGGCCAGTCTCAATAAGATTGGCCGCCATGGCCGGAATCGGTCGGAGAACAAAGTTGTATTTACTTCCTGTTTTAAAGAACTAACAATAACAGCTATTTTCTATGTTTCTAATTTTTTTCGACATTATAATATATTACCACAATATCAATCTGCGTGACTAATGTGTATATGCCATTTGGCATATCCATGTCAAATTTCACCTTTCTCGTACTAAGAACCTCTGAGCTAATTAAAAAGCGCTAAAAAGCTAATTAAAGCGGAAGTATATATAGATAGACTGACGGATAAACATGTACACTGGGACCATGAAAAGTCCCGAAGCACCGGTTTAAAAGGAATCCCCCATATCTATAAATGCCCCGCGTTTAACCAGAGTTGACCTTATTAGAACCAACTTATAGCACTGTTACAAACTACAGTAAATAATAAACACACTCTTATGTGTAATGATATAGACTTCAAATTAACATCGTATAGTTTTGTCAACTGTAAATGTAAGTTAGTCTACAACAGAACTGGGTATATAAATAAAGGAACTAAATTTCAAGGAGCACTATACCTTCAGAGGCGTTCGAATCTCATTGATTACTTCAGAAAAACAAGCTTTACAAATCTAAAAATGAATTTCGCAAAGATTTTCTTCTTTTTCTTCGCCTGCGTTTTGGCTTTAAGCACAGTGTCTGGAGCTCCGAGTCCCAAGTGGAAGCTTTTTAAGAGAATTGTAAGTATATAATGTACATTTTTTATTTATAGTTATTTATATTATGCCAAGTATTTCTTACTATTTTCGGAAAATAGAATAATGGCCACTTAAGAAATCTAATGACTTCGACTCACAGATTTTGATTATATTTATTATAGGTATTTTTTTTAAATTATTTTATTATTTTTTTATCACTACATAGTATAAAACAAAGTCGCCTTTTCTGTCCCTATATCCCTATATCCCTATGTGCGCTTAAATCTTTAAAACTACGCAACGGATTTTGATGCGGTTTTTTTTAATAGATAGAGTGATTCAAGAGGAAGGTTTATATGCATAACTAGCAGATCCCGCGGCTTTACCTGTGCTAAATCTAGGGAAGAGCCCGAGCGAAGCGAGGGCGAGTCGTAATTAATAAAAAGATGAGCGAATAGAGTTTCAATTATATTTAGACCAGTATATCTTATTCATTTATCAATAATATTTAAATTCAAACTTTAATTATATTTTATTTTACCACTTCCCATAACTAGGGCATAACAATCAATTAGACTGACTCACATTACATAATTAGTGATTAAATAAATAAATTACTATTCCCTTCCTTCTAACTTTTACCACTATTCTCTTACTTATGCTATTTGTACTTATTGTTAATTATATTTTTTTTTTATTTCCAGGAAAAAATCGGAAGAAACGTCCGCAATGGTCTTATCAAAGCTGGACCTGCAGTACAAGTTGTCGGTCAAGCAGCCACCATTGCTAAGGGCTAAACACCTTTAACAGAAACCAAATTCGTATTCTTAAATTATTTATATAGTCTTAAATAAGATTTATTTATAATAAATTATTTTTATAATATTTTTTTCTTATTATTATATCCCAAATATAATTATAATAATATACTCTTGATGAGTAATCTAAGAAATATATACTTTGTTTAGTATTTTTTTATTTTATAACTTAATTCATGCATAAAGTTTTTTTTAATAACTAATACTTAGAAAATACCGGTTAGTAATTAATAAATATAATATAATATAATAATAAAATTATAGTGGACTAGCAAAACCCGCATCTTTGCCCGCGTTGAAACTACAAAAATAAACTTACTGAAACTGTCATTATTATCGATGTCTTCAATCCTTTTTGTCGTCCCACTGCTGGAGACTGGGCTCCTTCAGTACGAGGAGAATCAGGCCATAGTCCACCGCGCTGGCCTGTAGGTTTTCTCAGACATGCAGGTTTTCTCACGATGTTTTCCTTCACCGTAAGACAAGTGGTAATCAAGATAGAAATGATTCGCACATGTAAATATCAGAGGTGCGAGACCCGAGATTTGAACCCGCATCACTCCGTTATTCAAGCGAGCGCGTTACCACTGAGTCACCGCTACCTTTTTATTATCGATACATGTAAAACATACATCGATAAAATGTCTGTATAATATTCTCTTAAAGTGCAATAAAGAATACTATATATACTATATATAATTTTCGTCTGTCTGTCTATCCGTCAGTTACTTTTTTAATTACGTTAATTAGTTACCACATAATGTTTCAAAGTTTAGTTGATATTAGTAACTATCTATTAGTATAGGAATTGTTAAATTAGTACAGAAGTTGAGAGTTTATCGCTTATAAACAAATAAATCATTCCTCGCAAGAATGTTAGTGGTCGGTATAGAGACGTACGTACGATCAACGTTGCTGTTAAAACGGTTCAAATGCAATATAATCGAGAGCAACAGACAACAACTAATACAGGACTTTTAACTAACATACTAACGGCTTACGTCTCAAAGGCTAACATTTTGGTAATTATTAAGAACCAATGTTTTGTAAGGTTAAAAATAGTTACGAGAAATGAAAAAATAGCCAAAAACTTTTCTCAAACCTTCTGGTAAGAGTTAAACTTATATATAGGTCAAAATTTATGTTCTGAGTATATTATCACTACATTATATAAAACAAAGTCGCTACCCGCTGTCTGTCTGTCCGTATGTATGCTTAGATCTTTAAAACTACGCAACGGATTTTGATGCAGTTTTTTTAATAGATAGAGTGATTCAAGAGGAAGGTTTATATGTATAACTAGCGCAACCCGCGGCTTCGCTTGCGCTTAAAATAGGGTTAAACCCGAGCGAAGGGTGAGTTTAGTTAGTCCACTATAGAAGACTGGCTGAAAAAAAGTAAGTAAAAAAAGTTTTTACTTCAACAAGATGGCGGTCCGCCACATAACAGCCGCCTTATGCGTCCTAGTTTGAATGGGCCATCGGGACATAGTGGAGTTCAAAAGGACTCTCCGTATCTTTAAACGTTACGAGTTTGACCAGACATGACCTTAGCACCAACTTTTCGTGCTGTTACAAGCTATACTAAATAAGAAATACACTCTTAACTGTGATGCCATAGATTTCAAATTAACATACTATAGTTTAGTCAACAGTAAATATATTTGCAGAACTAAGTGTATATAAAGGAAATAAAATTATAAGGAGAACTATTACTTGAGAGTCAGAGGCGGCCTTACCCATTGCGAGGCCCCGGGCCGCAGGTCTTTGCGAGGCCCTTTGTCCTTCGTGAAAAGTATGTGATGCGAAAGTAGGTCTGGTTGTTTGGTTTATTTGTCATGTGTGAGGAGAAATGTTTAAGTTATATAAATAAATAAAATTTGAGTTTTAAAATATTTTACATTGAAAGATTCACAAAACTAACAAATACAAAAATGATAAATTTCAAAATTGATGTTTGCGGCTTTTTCCTAAGACTAAATTCTTTAATTAAAGCACAATAATCCAACCCTAAGAAACCAATCAAATCAAATCAAATCAAAATATTTTATTCAGCATAAAAATTGTTACAATTTCTTACTGAACGTCATGAGTCTACCACCAGTTCGGAAAGAAGAAACCTCTGACCTGAGAAGAACTGGCGAAAGAAACTCAGCGGGACTAATTTTTTTTTTATCGTATTCTCACTCTTTTTTTAAATTAAATTGTAGATTAACAATAATTCTATATGTTGAAATAGCCTGGCGGCGATCACATCATTCCCAAGGCGTACTGTCTTCTAAAAAGTCGTTAATCGAATAATAGCCTTTAGTACACAAACGTTCCTTCACAATTTTTTTAAATTTGGCAATAGAAGCTTTTTGAACGTTTTCTGGGATCCTGTTGTATAGACGTATACATTGTCCATAAAAAGAGTTACTGACTCGGCGTAAGCGAGTCACAGGCATTACAAGTTTATGTTTGCTCCTAGTATTAATGCTATGCATGTCGCAATTCTTGGGAAATTCGTGTATATTTTTATGAACATACATAACATTTTCGTACACGTATTGGGAAGCAACAGTCAATATTTTTATTTCTTTAAACTTTTCTCTTAATGATACTCTAGGTCCTAAACTATATATGGCACGAATAGCTCTTTTCTGCAGGACAAAAATGGTATTAACGGTAGCTGCATTACCCCATAATAGGATTCCATACGACATAATACTATGAAAATAACTAAAATATACTACGCGAGCTGTATCTACGTCTGTAATAAGTCTAATTTTTTTTACCGCAAACGCTGCAGAGCTGAGTCTTTTCGCTAGCCTCTCAATATGGAGATTCCACTGTAATTTCGAATCTATGATGATACCTAGGAATTTAGTTGATTCTATCGGCCTTAACATCTCTCCACCCAATACTACACCATTATCAGCAATTTTAACATTAGGTGTTGTAAATTTTATTAATTTTGTTTTTTTGTTATTTAATAATAAATTATTCGAATCGAACCAATAGACAACCTTTGAGAGAGCATCGTTTACATCGTCGTACATAAGTAAATTACGTTTTACCTTAAAAATAAGTGATGTGTCATCTGCGAACAATACTATCTCATGTTTGTCCTGTACAAAGAATGGCAAATCATTTATGTAAATTAGGAAGAGAAATGGACCAAGAATAGAACCTTGTGGAACCCCCATAGCAAACGGAGCTCCAGGAGATCTCTTACCATTTACATCAACCCTCTGAATTCTATTACTGAGATAGGAATTCAGGAGGTTGAGTGCCTTATATCTAATCCCATAATGATGCAGTTTCCTGATCAACGTGTCATGATGCACACAATCAAAGGCCTTGGATAAGTCACAGAATATCCCAAGAGCATCCTGTGACCTCTCCCAAGCCTCAAAAATATTTTTTACTAGCTCAACACTAGCATCTGCTGTGGAGCGACCTTTCGTAAAACCGAATTGTTTCTTATGAAGTAGATTGTGTGCATTGAAATGCAATAACATTTGCCCGAGTATGATTTTTTCAAAAATTTTACTAAATGTTGGGAGTACTGAAATTGGTCTAAAATTATTGGGGTCTAAGGTACTACCTGATTTAAAAGTAGGAATGACTTTACTGTGTTTCATTAGATCAGGAAAAACACCATGTTCTATACAGCTATTAAATATAGTAGCAAGATGAGGCGCAACAACATCAATTATCGAATTAACAACTTTTACAGATATACCCCATAGATCAGCTGTTTTCTTGAGGTCCAGACTTCTGAAGGCTACCATTATGTCTTTGGGGTTTACTTGTTTAAATTTAAATATAACATTACATTCTTTGACGTTTTTCTTTAGCAAAAGTTCGGCAATGTCGGGAGACGAATTAAGTGATTGCGTTGTTAATAAATTGTTTTTCAATTTCAGCTGTATTTGTATTAAAAATCTTATAATAATTGAAAGTTGCTCAACACGAGAAACGTCGCGAGTACAATCAAGACTAAACATAGAGTAATATTTAATATTTATTATTTTTTCAACAATTTGAGTCTTCACGTGACTTGCCATTTATTGTATGAGCTCATTTTGAATATTTTTTCCGATATAGTCGTCTTATCCTTTTCTTGGAACAGCTTTTCAAACTATTCCTTAAATTATTCCATTTTAACATGCAATCTTTGTGCTGTCGACTAGATTCATGAGTCTTTAGATAATCACCCAAGTGTTACCAATCACACACTCCTTGATTTGATTTAATCTTTCTATCTTTGTATCTAGTCCGAATATTCGACACGGAAGACAGTAAACGGCATCCTTTGTTTGTGAAAAGTCATCCAGCGCCTGTCAAGCTTTTCACCGCTAACTAATGATTTTTTCAATTATGTTTTGAATGAATGAATTTTATATTTTACTTAACTAACTTTATTTTAAATTAACGTTGTGTTATAACCTTAATAAGCAATTAAGGATCAAAATCAAAAGTTTAAAATAATAAAAATATAGTTTAAAAATCTATATTTTTAAAAATTTGCTTGGGTTGTTGCGCGAGGCCCCTGCAAGAGCGAGGCCCAGGGCGATTGCCCCGTTCGCCACCCCCTAAGGCCGCCCCTGTTGAGAGTCTTTCGAATCACATTGCTTCGAAAACGCAAGCTTTATAAAACTAAAAATGAATTTTGCAAAGATTTTGTTCCTATTCTTCGCCTGCGTTTTGGCTTTGAGCGCAGTTTCTGGAGCTCCGAGTCCCAAGAGGAAGTTTATTAAGGGACTTGTAAGTATATAATTTTTTTTTTATTTTCACCTAATATTTAATGTAGTTCAGTATTTTTATCTGTTCGGAAGATAACATAATGGCCGCTTAAAAATCTGATGACTGCGGCACGCGTACTTTGATTTTATAACATACGGTTAGTTTTCTATAGTTATTATTTATTTAAAAAATAATATTATGATATAGTCTCAGTGATATTTAGACCAGTATATTTATCTTTATTAAATAATATTAAAATTAAAGTTTATTGTCCTTCATTTATTAAGACTTCACTACATAGTATAAAACAAAGTCGCTGTCTGTCTATCCCTATGTATGCTTAGATCTTTAAAACTACGCAACGATTTTTGTTGCGGTTTTTTTAAATAGATAGAGTGATTCAAGAGGAAGGCTAAACCAAGGGACGAGCTCAAGCAAAGCGAGGGCGAGTGGCTAGTTGATAATATTTTTTTATATATAGCTCCTGTTCATACATGGACACACATACGTACATATAATTACACTATTCTCTTTCACTTCTACCCTATAATGCTTTTCATAATTAATAATAATAATTTATTTTTTTATTTCCAGGAAAGAATTGGAACGAATATCAGCAAAGCTGCATCTGCCAAAACAACCACGAATACTAAAGGCTAAGCGTTTTTTAAAGAAACCAATGTTCTATTTTTGTTTTATGATATGTTATTTGTAATATTTTTTTTACATTAATAAATTACAAATATTACAGTGTTAATTTATTAAATTTATATATCGTATAGAAAATAAATAAATAAGTATTGATAAGTAAGATTACTTTATTCATGACTTCATGTAAACTCTTATCACTAAGGAGACTCGAACCTGCAACCGTTGGCACAACAATTAGTAGAGTTACTAGAAACTGAGTCAAACGTATCGTCAAATCGTTAGTTGATTGAGACTTAATATGCATTTCTTCTTCATATTTAATAAATTAAATTATAATTATTGAATGAAATATTAACCTATATCACTCTTCATGTTCACTCTTTACCTCTATTATTTCTCCTATTTCATGTGATAGGCGGACGGATTTTAGTGAGAGGACACAATTTTTTACTTCCTTTTGAGGTACGGTACACTAGGTCATTATATTTTTTTCGACCATTCTATGGAAACTTAAGTGGTAGTGCCATGCTTGTTACCTTCGGGTAGCAGCCGAATGGGCCGGCACGCCCCGTATAGTTCATTAGTACCACTCTCTCACAGAAGACCGGCGTGAAGTGGCAGCTATGCTGTCGCGTTTCGTCCGGTGAGTGAGAGTCCGGGAGGCCCACTCTCCTTTCCCCCTTCCTCTTCCCTTCATCCTCCGCCTTCGTTCCTCCCTCCCTCCCACTCCCCTCCCTTTCCTGAAAGGCCGGCAACGCATCGCCTGCCCGTTTGCCCCCTTTTTACCATAAAAAAAACTGAGAAAATTATTTTGAATTTTAAGGGGACTTTCATGGCCTAGCTTCTACTAAAAAGATCATAATATTTTTTTCAGAGCGGAGTCATGAGTAAGGTCTAGTGAAAGTTTAAAGCAACTCTCATTATAAATTGCTATTTGTTTTTCATTCATTAATTAAATATTGGTACAAATATTTCCGGACGATGAGAGATGTTATACTCGTATTTGCATATAACACGAGAGCGTCTGTTTACATCTTATGTTTGGTTATAAAATGATTTTCCTGCTTTAAATTTATTAATATATGAAATATTTCATATTTTATGAGGCAAGTAAATAATTTTCCTTATTCCGAGTTAATCGATTAATTTACTAATTGTCAAAATTTACCATAATCATTACTGATAGTATTTAAGGAAAACATATATTACTATTCATTATCAGTATGTATACAAATAAAACGTAGATTAAGTGTTTGTTTTTGATTTAAAATTAACATCTTTTTATTAAATGCAAGTAATATACGGTACTTACATTAAAAAAAAATAATTTTTAAAATTTTTATCTGTCACTCAGTTTGACTGTCTGTCTGTTCCGGGTAATCTCTGAAACGGCTGGACCGATTTTGACAGGACTTTCACTCGCAGATAGCTAATGTTATAAGCTTGTTTCAAGACAGACAAAAATAAAAAAATAGATGTTTTCATACTTTCATATGTATTTAGTGAAAAGCTGCTAATTTGAAATTAAAAACAGACACTTCAATTTTATTTATATGTATTTAATGGTTGGGGTTACGCAAAATAAATTTTGATTGAACTTTATTTTGCGTAACTGGGTTTTTAATTACTGAAAAGGTAATTTTAGCTTGATCTAAAAATATCTTTTAATCGTGCCTAATCGTAAATCAAATTACCTATCTGTTTTGAACAAAGATGCCATCTGACCTACATGAGATAATAAAAGTGAATCGATAACCTCTTGCGTTAATTACTAACGTTGAAGATTGCTGCATAACTTCAGTTATCAGTATCTATACATATAATCAAACTAAGTCAAATCGGTACATTAAATATTTTTGAAACATCTTATTGAAATAAGTAGTAATTATTGGAGGTACAAATGCCGAATCAATAGGCTTTTAGATTTTTGAAGTGAAACTTCTTGAGAATCGTTGTAATTTCAAACTCGATGAATCGAAAAAATTAATCCATAGTACCAGGCGCTCGGAGAAGGGGAAGAGTTAGCCTTAGTTAGATCTCGCCCACCGCGAGTCAGTGACATTTCTAACTCTGTCTAACTCGTGGGTGGGACCTTCTTGCCATCTCCCTCTCACAACGGGCTTAGACGGGGTTATTTAGTATAAATATAAACGAGATTTAAAAATTAGTTTTACTTCTGACATGTGTACTTTGTACACACGCAATTTTTTATTTTTTTTCGTCTACATGTCTGTGTTCGTGATCACATAAAGAAAAAAAACACTGGACATAATATTTCGATGAAATTATACACAATAGCATAGATATAATATGGGATATGATAATAATATAGGATAGTTCTTACTGCAGGAAAATATCTCATTTCTGAGAAATATTCTAACCCTATTTATATTATAGTTTACAAAAACTGATAAAATACAAGTTTTTAGAAACTATGTTTTATATTTATGTATAGTGTTCGTAACAAGACTGTTCGTCAAAAAAAGGGGAAAAATTAAAGACTGTACGAGTCTTCCAAGAATTTGACTATAATTTATGTACTCGTAGATACATCGGTCAATTATTTGTATATATTATGTACAATATACATAATATGTATATGTTTTCTATTTCTAAATGCATATTTAATTTGTGTCATTATTTGGAAACATGAAACATTTTATACATTAAAGGTTAATTTCGGGGAAAAATTCAATTAAAAAAAATATATTGTGAATTAAAATATATTTAAGCATTGTATCTATGAGCAGGAACATGAGATATGGCAGGCATGTAGCTTTAACTTCTATACAAAGCTTATAAGCACGAAAGCCATAAGCCAAATCAAAGCAAATTATTAGTAGAGCCTAAGAGGAGATTTTTGGATTTACTCAAGCTCGGCGGGTTAACATAAGGGGGAATACCTTGCTCTTTGATGCATTACTCCATCATATTTAGTCGTTTGTCAAACAGCATCAGGCAGCCGATCAATATATTAAAAAAATATTATGACAAGTTATAAATACTAACATGTGATGTAAACTAAGACAAGACAATTACTTTAAAATAGCAAAATCAGTCAAGCCATCCCCCGGAAATCATTTTACATACATACATAAAAAGGTGCGTTATATAGACGAGAGAACCTCTTTTTTAAAAGTCGGTGCAATTTATACTTCCCAAGGGTATTAATTAGTTTAATAATATGACTATTATTTTTTCGGTTTTATCACATTTTTTGTTTTTTGTTTGCACATTCTATATTCTTAATTTAATTTTAAATGGATAATAATTCATTATTGCATGAAGTTTTTTTTTAACTTTTTCTGTGCTTAATACTTTCTTATGTTTACGCGAATATTTGACATTATAAATGAAACTATCTTTTCGGATTTTGTCGCGGATTTAATATGATTTTCAGTCTCTCTCGTGACCATAATTAATGTAAAGCATCAAAAATATAATTTAATTTTAAATTTTTCTGTGCTTTATACATATATCATCCCTAATAAATAAATAAATAGATAAAATATTATTACTACTTGTTTTAATCCAAGTAGTATGTGTGTTAAATATAAATTAACAATATTAATAAAATAAATTCACTACAAAATATCTTCACGCGCACAATATGAGTTCACGGCCTGTTCGTGTGATTAATGGAAGACCTCGGGGGAACGCCGCGGGATAGAATTATTATTACGGTATTACATTTACTTATGTACTAGTTTTTGCATTTGGCTTCACTTACGAAATCAAATCAAATCTGGCCTGCGTAAGTTAAAATAAATAAACGGTTTTTATAATTTATTATTAAAATATAAGTGGCGTAAGTTACTTTTTATTACATTAGCTATGGGCGAGTGAAAGTTCCGTCAAAATCGGTTTAGCTATTTCAGAGATTAGCCAGAACAAACATACAAACAACATTTTTTTTATGTAAGGACCATATCTACTTTCATAATATGCATTTAGTTTAAAGCTGTTAACTTTAAATTAAAGACAGAACAATTTTCTACTGAATATTATGAGCACTATTAAGAAACTGTAGATTTTTCTCTAGAGAGAAACTCAGTGGGATAATTATTATATATTTTTAAAGTAAAAAGTGGGTACTAGATTAACGATTAACGAACTTGAGACAATGTAACGGAAGTTAAGGATTCCGTTAACATTTTTTTAAGTTAACTTAAAAGTTAATCGTTAATCAAAATATTAACTTCGTTAATTAACGATTAACGGATTAACGAGTTAATGCCCAGCTATCAGTAGTAGCTAGCATGTACGGTCATACTTCGAGAAGTCCTGGGTTCAAGTCCCGAGTTGGGCCACGTTTACTTGTCTTTCTGTTTAGTAAGCCTCAGTAACAGCTCGGAGTTGGGAAGTTGTGATGTGTCATCCCCGTGCCTCGGAGAGCACTTAAAGCTGTCGGTTCTACGCCTTAGCTCTCACTGGTCGTGTCGAACAGTCTTCCCACCGGAGTATGAGAGTGATAGGAATAGAGAGTGCAATTGTATCTGCGCGTACACTCGTGCACTATTATATCTCCTGCGCAGTTGGCTAGATTAAATGAGATTGTCCGCCATTGCCGGAATCGGTCGGAGAAAATAATTATTATTATATTAATACATAAATAGTAATATATGCGAATTTCAAAGCATGTGAAATAAAATACGTATTACTCATACATATTCTAAATATTTACATACTCGGTACTACAAGTACATTCTCAATTATACGAGATAACGAGAGAAGAGAACGTCTTTAAATGATAACGAATAATTAGTGTGTATAAGAGGGATTCACTTTTATCTCGTCTCCAGGGAGTTCCCCCTATATGACCTTTTATCAAAACAAAATTATTAGTACGTAATGGAAGTATTAATAATATATTGAAATGGTCTGTATCACTAATTAAATAAATGTTACATTATTGTCTTAGCTATTACTTGACCGCAAAAATAAATTTGCAATAGTTACTGCGTTTCGTAGTATAAAATAACTGTTTTGATGAATATGTTACATTCAAGACAATATTTAGTATTGATTTGTACTGGAGCTACATAAAATAAGTTAAAAATGAATTTCGCAAAGATTTTTTTGTTTGTATTTGTTTGTATATTTGCTTTTAGTTCTGTAAATTCTGCTCCGAGTCCCAGGTGGAAGTTTTTGAAGAAAATCGTGAGTATATTTATTTTAATATTATTTTTCCATTATTTTTTAAATATACGTTTTAAGACTGTGGAAATAAGTGGGTATGCGTTAAAAGTATGTACAACAATAATTTAGTATAAAGTAGCGTAGTGGCTAGCGCGTACGGTTGCACACCATAAGGTCTTGGGTTCAAATCCTGGGTCGGGCCAAGTTTAGTTATTGAGTCTTTCTGTTTTGTAAGCCTCAGTAATAGTTCGGAGTTGGGAAGTTAGCGGTGTTTCATCCTCGTGCCTCGGAGAGCACGTAGAGCCGTCGGTCTTACGCCTAACTCTCACTGGTCGTGACGAGCAGTCGTCCAACCGGAATATGAGAGTGATAAGGAATAGAGAGTGCACTTGTGCGCCTAGACTTGTGCACTATAATATCTCCCATACAAACGGGTTGTCTTAATGAGATTGAATGATAAATAATGGTTAAACCCAATAAAAGAGTCTATCAGATTGGCCGCCGTGGCCTTAATCTATCTGGAGGACATCATCAAGTAGCTAGGTACTCTCGCTTTTTGATTCTCCCTACTGTAAATACCAGTGTCATGGTTATCTAAGTACTTAATTTCATCCAAATCAATCCAGCCTTTCAGCTTAAAATAGTAACAAGCATATCAAAATACACATTTGCTAGCATTATTTTTATTACTATTATTTGTTATTATAGAGTACTAACTGAAAGTCTAAAAGTTTGGTAATTCTTGGTTCAGTATATAGACAAAATAAACGCACGGACAAGGGTCTCCCTTCAACATCAGGCCATAGTCCACAAGGCTGGTCAAGTGCGGGTTGGCGGACTTCACATGTCTTTCGAAAACTTGCTAGGTTCTCTCAGACATGCAGGTTTCCTCACGGAGTTTTAATATTAATTTATATATAAGTAGTAATCATGTTAGAAATGAAAACATAATGAAAATGAATAATTCTGTATTAATTATGATGCGCACATGAAACTTTTAGAGGTGAGAGATTCAGATTTGAACTTGCTTCACTCGGTTTCTCAAGCAAGCACGCTACCAATATCCATACATATGGTTTAACAAAAAAAAAAAATAATAAATAATAAATATGTTGGGACATTTACACACAGCACTATCTAGTTCCACGATAAGGTGCGAGCCTTGTGTTATGGATACTAGATGGTTGATACACTACACATATATAAGTTTAAATACATACATATTATAAATATAAACATCCATGACTGGAGTACAAACATTCGTGCTCAACAAATGTATGCCCCCAGCGGGACTCGAACCCGCGACCGCTGGCACAGAAAGCAGGGTCACTACCCACTGAGCCAAACTTGTCGTCATCAAAATAAAATTATGAAGCCATAGTTTTTTAAATTATTTATATATTATTATAAATTATATTTATATTTTTTAGGAAAAAATGGGAAGAAATATCCGCGATGGCATCATCAAGGCTGGTCCGGCGGTACTAGTTGTGGGTGAAGCAGCAGCCATAGCTGGGAAATAAGCTTTTCCAATTAAGATCTTACCAAAATTAAACAGTGCCATATTGTCTTCATAAAAGTATTAAATATTATTAAACTAAGTTAAGGATATCTGTTATTTTTTTTACAAAATATTTGTTTGACTGTTCTATATAGATATATTAGACTCCTTTATTGTGTACTAGCTAGTAGCTACTCGCCCTCGCTTTGCTCGGGTTCATCCCTAGAAACGGGTTCTGCTACTTAAAATAAATACAATTTCTACCTCCTCCTTTTTTGAGGTCGGTTAAAATGTCTTATCTATTTGCGAGTGAAAGTCCCGTTAAAATCGATCCAGCCGCTTAGGAGATTACGCGGAACAAATAGTACAGACAGACAGATAAAAATTTTACAATAAATACTTTCATATGCATTTAGTTTGAAGCTGTTAATTTGAAATTAAAAACAGACAATCCAATTTTATTTATATTATGTATTGATGATTAGTATCTCGGCCTTTTTAATAGTGTTTTTACGACATAGACACAAAAATTGCCCTTTTCAAAAAATCTAATATATAAAAATCTCGTATCACAGTGCTTGTGAAACGGCTTGACTGATTCTCATGAAATCTTTTATATATATATTTATGTAGGTTTGAGAATAGGTCGTAGGCTATGTTTATTCCCATAGGACCTAGGTGATAGGGCTGGCTCTCAAGAATGATCGCTCTGGCAAGATTTTTTATTTTTAGATAAACTCTTATGTTCTTTATTTTTTATGATTTGGTATCAAAAATACTCATAACCCATTAAATTTTCATCCTTCTATCACCAATTCCTTTTTTAATTATGATTAGTTAGTGAGTGGAGTCGCGGGATTTGCTAGTAAGTATAGATGGAATTATAAATCAAAACGTTAGAAAAATAATGCTTAGGTTTTACTTCAACAATAAATTACTTATTGTAGTAAAATCACATAATTTATGTCTAATGTCCGTACAAAACATTCCATTGATCAGAAAGCCACTTAATAATAAAGTAAAGGCATACCAATAAATGATATCAAAGACAAGATACAAAAGCCTTCACTTTGATATTAAGCTGATTCTCGAATTAAATTCCTTATTATAATTCCGAATCTCGAATGTAGAAATTACTATAATACCTTGTGACATCCTATAATACCTTAATTGTTCCTTTAATGAAATACAAGTGAACTTGCAAGACTCAGAGCGATGATGAAAATATAAATTCACTGAATTTTTATATCTCAAGAAGACAAAATAATTATATTCAAACACAGAATAGGCGTCTTCTTTTAATAATAAATGCGCGTCGCTTAAGAATAGCTAAAATTTTATGGGATTTCCCACTTATTTACTTTTTACTTCAGGATATTAAATAAAGCCTGTTTTTAGATGTCCGAATTTAATAGAATTTGCACCGAAAGCTGTAAAAAGTATCAGGAGCTGAAAAAGTTAATACCAGTAATGTTCAAAAATGCGAGTAACTATTGATATTAAATCATATATAATTTTCGTTGATAAAACTGTTATATTCAGTCATCTTTTAACGTCCTACTGGTCGCCCTTCAATACGAGGGGTATAGGTCATAGTCTACCGCGCCACATATGCGTGCACCAAGTGCGGGTAGGCGAACTTCACATGTCTTTCGAAAACTTGCTTAGTTTACCTTAGCTAATAACTAAAACTTTAACTTATTTAGACGAAGTAATATGTCGTATGCACTTGTATTCAAGACTTTTTAATGTCCCACAGCTGGACAAGAACCTCCCTACAATACGTGGGTTAGTGCGGGTTGGCGGACTTCACAAGTTTTTTGAAAACTTGCTACGTTCTGTCACAAATGCGGGTTTCTCCAAGACATGTTTCTTAATTACAATGTACTAATTAAATAAAATAGGACTTATACGTATAAAAAGCACACATTGTGTATTAAATGTTTAAGCAATCATTTATTATATTGTAAAAATGTAATGCAATTATTGCTACGACTGCTGTTCTTGGTGTTGTTTTGCAGATTCGATAACTTCACCTATGATCGACGCGCCTTTCTCGATTGCTTTGAAAGCCGTAGCCTGAAATTCAAAAAACACAAAGTATTTTAGTATTAAGTATAATAATATTTTTCACGAATATGTGGTGCTTCACATAAAGTATATAACCCCCTGAGACTTAAAATACCTTAGTCTCTCCCGTGACCGTGATTGCTGTAAAGAATTCGAAACGTCGGGAACCAAACATCATAATGAATCCGCGACAAAATCCGAAAAGACAGTTCTTAACATTTTTGTTATAATTATAGACCTCAAACCCATTGCCAACCTTATCTACCCTGTCACCAGAGTAGAAGTGTGGATGTACAGCTTTGTGTCAATCACCAAAGTCTAGCTGTTGTCTAGCATAGAGTATCACCCGCAGACAGCCAGCCAGGGCTGGCATCGGGGTCGATTAGATGATATTCTCGCTCTTAACCCCCCCATACCGCCCCTACGCAATATTAGTCACCACTTATTTTATTTGAGATATAGTATGTACTTACCCAATTAAATGGATTAGGTGAAGGGTCGGGTGCAGGCTCACCAGTCACAGCCATGAGAGACATGACTCCCATAAAGAATATAGAAAAAACTTTGATGAAATTCATTATGTCGCTACAATTGATTTGTGTGTGACGTGAATTTTTCTGTTCTGCATTCTCAAGAACTCGAACTGGCTCTTTTATATGTCCAAGAACTAATTGAAAAAGTCAATATGTTTTGCATAAAATTGGTTTTAAATTGATATAAATTCATTATTTTCCACTTCGATTTGTAGCAATTATTATTAAAATTAGCGTTTCCCGCGGTCCCACTCGTGTTCAGATGGCACACAACATATTAATGTACTAGTGACTCACCCGTATTTTGCTTGAATTCGTCCCTAGGCCGTACGTTTTAATTTTTTCGAACAAAATCCAATTTGGTTTTGTAAAAGAAAAGTAGCCAAATTAACTACTAATAACATCAGCTATGTGTGCGTTTGCGTGTGTGTGAGCTTGCGCCTTTGCTTGCGCCTACTTATGTGCGTCAAATTTCGTTTTTTTATTAGAACCATATGTTATAATTACATATATTATACATACATATTATGTATATGTATATAATAAAAAAGAAAGCATAATGTTTTTTTAACGTTGGGAAATGCATAATACTTTCTTAGGTTTACGCGAATACTTGTCATTATAAATGAAACTATCTTTTCGGATTTTGTCGCGGATTAATGATTTTTGGTTCCCGACGTTTCGAATACAGCAAGTCCCGTGACATGATTGCTGCAACAAAATCCGAAAAGATAGTTGTGAAATGCAGTTGTATATACCACCTGTAGGAAACAAGTTTTTTTATTTATTTTAATAATACTCCATGACTGACGTCTTTAGCAAACTATAATAGCATTAGAAAATACATAATATTAAAAAATGAGTAAGTACTATGAAAGAGAGGGCTTAGAAAATTGTTAAAATTTTAAATGGGAAAGAAAGTTTGTATGAAAGTTCTTCACTTTTATAACTAACTTAAAAAAACGAGGATGTTCTATGTTTGGAAGAATTCATTTTTTTTAAGGTTTAATCATTCGTTTACATTGTAGTAGTAATATTACCCAATGTTTAACATATATAACATGTAAGGAGTTATCCATCATACGTCATACGTTAAGGCGGAGGTAGGGGTTGATGAAGTGTGACTTTGTGTGACAAGGGGTGGAAAGGTTTAGGGCCTAAAAAAATGGGAAGAAATATCCGCGATGGCATCATCAAGGCTGGTCCAGCGGTACTAATTGTGGGTGAAGCAGCAGCCATAGCTGGGAAATAAGCTTTTCCAATTAATATCTTACCAAAGTTAAACAGTGCCAGTGTTTTCATAAAAGTATTAAATATTTTTAAACTATGTTAAGGTTATTTGTTATTTTCTTTACAAAATATTTGATTGACTGTTCTATATAGGTATATAGATTCCTTTATTGTGTACTAGCTACTCACACTCGCTTCGCTCGGGTTTATCCCTAGAAACTGGTTCTGCTAGTTAAAATAAATAAAAGTTCTACCTCCATCTTTTTTTTAGGGTCGGTTAAAATGTAGCCTAAGTTACGCCTTATAAAATGAGCTATCTGCGAGTGAAAGTTCCGCCAAAATCGATTCAGCTGTTTTAGAGATTACGCGGAACAAATGTCTATTTTTTGTCTGTCTATCTAGACAGACACAAATTGTTTTTTTTTTTTTGTTGTAAGTGTCGTATAAGCATTTAGTGTAAAGCTGTTAATTTGAAATTAAGAACAGACACTCCAATTTTATTTATATGTATAGATGTATAGATTAGTATCTCGGCCTTTTTAATAGTGTTTTTACGAATGAGATACAAAAATTGCCTTTTTCAAAAAATCTAATATATAAAAATCTCATATCACAGTGCTTGTGAAATGGCTTGAATGATTATCATGAATTTTTTTGTATGTATTTGGTAGGTTTGAGAATAGGTCGTAGGCTATTTTATTTTATTCCCATAGAACCTAGGTAATAAGGCTGGCTCTCAAGAATGGTCGTTTTGGCAAGATTTTAAATTTTAGATAAAAATCTTATTTTCTTTATTTTTTTATGATTTGGTATCAAAAATACTCATAAGTCAAAAAATTTTCATCCTTCTATCACCAATTCCTTTTTTAATAATGATTAGTAAGTGGTTGGAGTCGCGGAATTTGTTACTATACATATAAATATAGATGGAATTTCAAATCAAAACGTTAGAAAAATAATGCTCAGGTTTTATTTCAACAATAAATTACTTATTGTAAGAAAATCTCATAACTTATGTCTGTACGAAACATTACAATGATCAGAAAGCCACTTAATAATAAAGTAAAGGCATATCATTAAATGAGAACAATATTAGTTACTAATACCTTCTTAGATTTACGCGAAAACTTGAAATTGTAAATAAAACTATCTTTTCGGGTTCTTCTCGTGGATTTATTATGATTTTTGGTTCCCGATGTTTCGAAAGTACTTTGATGCCATCTTGAAAATTTTTGTAAATTGTGGGTAGGCACTGTCTGTAACAAGTATATATAACCCCCTGACACGTCTTATATCTTAGTTTCTCCCGTGACCATGATTGCTGTAAAGCATTCGATATTAATGCTGTATATACCTGTAAAGGCGTATCATACTGAACTGTATATTGCAACATTAATTATAGTGTACTTATGATAAGTCGATGGTGTATCTTTCTAAATAAATAAATAAAAAATAAATAAATAAAGGATAGTTTCATTTATAATAATATACCTTTTAACACCTGGTAATCTAACGTTGCGGCTGACTGAGAGCTGGCAACCAATTTTTTTTCTATCCTATACATCATTTTCTTTATAATTACGTAAAATTAATTTAAAATACATATAGCTGCAATCAACTTAATTAATTAATATATGTAATTATAACGTATGTTATTTAAAAAAAAAACAAAAATTTTTCCACACACACGCAAGCAAGCACCTAAGTAGGCGCAAGCGCACGTTCACGCACACGCAAACGCACACATAGCTGATGTTATTCGTAGTTAATTTTACTCCTTTTTTTTACAAAACCAAATTACATTTTGTTCGAAAAAGTTAAAACGTACGGGCTAGGGACGAATTCAAGCGAAATACGGGTGAGTCACTAGTACATTAATATGTTGTGTGCCATCTGAACACGAGTGGGACCGCGGGAAATGCTAATTTTAATAATAATTGCTACAAATCGAAGTGGAAAATAATGAATTTATATCAATTTAAAACCAATTTTATGCAATACATATTGACTTTTTCAATTAGTTCTTGGACATATAAAAGAGCCAGTTCGAGTTCTTGAGAATGCAAAACAGAAAAATTCACGTTACACACAAATCAATTGTAGCGACATAATGAATTTAATCAAAGTTTTTTCTATATTCTTTATGGGAGTCATGTCTCTCACGGCTGTGACTGGTGAGCCTGCACCCGACCCTTCACCTAATCCATTTAATTGGGTAAGTACATACTATATCTCAAATAAATAAGTAGTGACTAATATTGCGTAGGGGCGGTCTGGGGGGGTTAAGAGGGACAATATCATTTAATCGACCCCGATGCCAGCCCTGGCTGGCTGTCTGCGGGTGATACTCTATGCTAGACAACAGCTAGACTTTGGTGATTGACACAAAGCTGTACATCCACACTTCTACTCCGGTGACAGGGTAGATGAGGTTGGCAATGGGAGGTCTATAATTACAACAAAAATGTTAAGAAATGCCTTTTCGGATTTTGTCGCGGATTTATTATGATTTTTGGGTTCCAACGTTTCGAATTCTTTATATTAATCATGGTCACGGGAGAGACTAAGGTATTTTACGTCTCAGGGGGTTATATACTTTGAGTGAGAGCAACAGAAATTGGTGAAAAATATGATTATACTTAATACTAAAATACTTTGTACTTTTTGAATTTCAGGTTAAGGCTTTAAAAACAATTGAGCAAGGAGCCTCGATCATAAGTGACGTTATCGATTCTGCAAAACAACACCAAGAATAACAGTAGCCGCAGCAATAATCGTATTACATTTTTACAATATAATAAAATGATTGCTTGAACATTTAATACACAATGTGTGCTTTTTATACGTATAAGTCCTATTTTATTGAATAAGTACATTGTAATTAAGAAACATGTCTTGAAGAAACCCGCATTTGTGACAGAACGTAGCAAGTTTTCAAAAAACTTGTGAAATCCGCTAACCCGCACTAGCCCACGTATTGTAGGGAGGTTCTTGTCCAGCTGTGGGACATTAAAAAGTCTTGAATACAAGTGCATACGACATATTACTTCGTCTAAATAAGTTAAAGTTTTAGTTATTAGCTAAGGTAAACTAAGCAAGTTTTCGAAAGACATGTGAAGTTCGCCTACCCACACTTGGTGCACGCATACGTGGCGCGGTAGACTATGACCTATCCCCCTCGTATTGAAGGGCGACCAGTAGGACGTTAAAAATGAGCGAATATAACAGTTTTATCAACGAAAATCAAATATGATTTAATAACAATAGTTACTCGCATTTTTGAACATTACTGGTATTAACTTTTCAGCTCCTGATACTTTTTACAGCTTTCCGTGCGAATTGTATTAAATTCTGACATCTAAAAACAGCCTTTATTTAATATCCTGATGTAAATAAGTAAATAAGTGGGAAATGCCATAAAATTTTTGCTATTCCCAAGCGACGCACATTTATTATTAAAAGTAGACGCCTATTTTGTCTTCTTGAGATATAAAAATCCAGTGAATTTATATTTTCATCATGATACTGAGCCTTGTAAGTTGACTTGTTTCTCTTATTAGAAAATTTATTTTGTCACAAGTTTTAAACTATATATTCATATTGGCTTCATATTTGCGAGTAATCTGTATCTGTCTGTCCACTATCACTAATAGTAGCAATTTTGTATGGAGATATTCTTACACCCTGAGAAGGATTCAGTTCCATAAGAAGGCGAAAAGGGGGTGGAATGGGGGTAGAATTTAGGGTGGTGAATCAATAATTTCTCAAAATTTTAAGTAAACGTTAAAACATGCTAAACTTTAATGTTTGTTTAACTTTACTGAAAATGCATTTCAATGTTCAAAATTAACATTTGGTGTTTACTTACTATACTAAGATATACATGCACATTAGTGTCTTGGAGTTGTCGATTTTGATTAAATTTTTTGCTATAATAGTACCTACGCTCTGGCATTATAATTATGGGGTATTATTATCTCTAAAATAAAAAAGAGAGGAAAAAAAAGTATTTTATTTTTTTATGAAATTTTACGTGAACCATTACATCGCCTTCTTACGTCATTATTTTATAGATAAAGGTAGTTCACTAATAAGAAACTAGCGACTCACGTACTTGCTTCGTTTCTACGTAACGTTGGTTTTAATTAGAATACATTCAGATATGCAATATTAGTGTAGTAGTAGTGCCATGCTTGTTACCTTCGGGTAGCAGCTGAATGAGCCGGCACGCCTCGTATTGTACCACTCTCTCACAGAAGACCGGCGTGAAGTGGCAGCTATGCTGTCGCGTTTCGTCCGGTGAGTGAGAGTCCGGGAGGAAACTCTCTCCTTCCCTACTCCCTCTCCCTCCCTCCCGATTCCTTTCATCCTCCGTTTTCGCCCCCCCTCCCTCTTCCCTCCCTCCTCCCACCCTCCCTTTTCTGAAAGGCCGGCAACGCAAGCCAGGCTTACAGATGTCTATGGGCGGAGGTGATCACTTCCCATCAGGTAAGCCTCCTGCCCGTTTGCCCCTTTTTTACCATAAAAAAAGTAAAAATGTGTTGAGCCGAACATCCAGATATCAACGTAATAAATTTCAAAATCTACCCAGTGGTTCGTGATGTGGTCATAGACAAACCGACAGGCATATGTACCAATTTGAGGAATAATTTATATACATAGGTATAACTGGAATTGACTAGGGGAAAATATCTGATTTCTGAGAAATCCATACTAACCGTTAAATATGGTAAGATTAGTGTTAAGAAAGTTAATTTTTAAACCTCAAAACAAAAAACATTTACAAACTTATGCTGAAAAAAGTTACGATTCGTCAACGGGTTCGTCCTTTTAGGGCAAGCGAAGCCACGGGTTCCGCTAGTTATATATATAAACCTTTCTCTTGAATAACTCTATCTGTTAAGAAAACCGCATCAAAATCCTTTACGTAATTTTAAAGAGGGACATAGGGACAGACAGAGAGCGAGAAGCGACTTTGTTTTATACTATGTAGTGATTAGTTAAGATATTATAGGATTTTCTACATTCGAGATTCGGAATTATAATTCGGAATTTAATTCGAGAATCAGCTTTATATTAAAGTGAAGGCTTTTGTATCTTGTCTTTTGTTCCAAGATCCCACTGCATGATTCTGCAGGTACGTGTTTTTTTGTTTAAATTAATTTTAAATGAATGTTGAGGAAGTATTCAATGGATTAGCGATAGGTTTCTAATAAAAAATTGGCCGCAATTACCTGTAATTAAATAATTAATTAATTAATTAATATATTATGTAATTATTAACGTTTGGAAATGCAGTTATATATACCACCTGTAAGAAACATTTTTTTTTATTTATTTTAATAATAATCCGTGACTGACTTCTTAAGCAAGCTATAATAGCATTAGAAATAAATTATAAAAAATGGCTAAAAAACTACTATGGCAAGAGAGGTTTTAGAAAATTGTTAAAATTTTAAATGGGAAAGTTTGTAAACGAGGATGTTCTATGTTTGGAAGTATTCATTTTTTTACATTTAATAATTCGATTTAATTGTAGTAGTAATATTACTTATTATTTAATATATATAACATCTAAGGAGTTATCCATCATACGTCATACGTTAAGGGGGATGGAGGGGTTGATGGAGTATGACTTTGTGTGACATGTAACATGACATTAAAATTGACATGATATGAGGGGTGGAAACACGGAATAGGTAAAAAAGTCTTTTCTGTGGGTGGAAAGGTTTAGGGCCTAAGTTTGGTGACGTCAAATTTCAAAATCGTATAATTAACAGTTAAAGTGCCAATTATTTTGTTGGCGAGTTCACATTTGCTCTACTACTTTTACGTGTCGGGCGCGGCGGCCTAAGCTTGTAACGCCCTTTCATATGATTAATAATTTATTGATTTTGTTATATTTTTTTTTCAAATGATCGACTTAATGTAGTTTTTTTTAAATGTTTTTATTATAACTATTTCCATAAAACTAATTTGGGAACTGCTGTTTAATTTAATATTTCTAGATGTTTAATTGTAAAATATGTGACGTCACACTAGAGTTGACACAAAAATGTGATAAGGACAGGGGAGGGGTAAAAGAATCACGCAATTTCACAAATAATTATCAATAAGAACAACGAAAAAATTTTATAAAAGCAATTGTGATTAAAACAATTTATTGTATTTAAAGAAAATATAAAATAATACAGATCTTTGAAGATTTATTTGTAGAGAAATATTTTTTTTTGTAATAATATTACATACTTATTAGTTGAGAAACATTAATTTTTGCCTTTTATTATAGAAGTCGCTTGACCGACCACTTCAACAGCTGGTCCCGCGGAGATAATAGCATCGCGAACCCGCTGTCCTGCTCTTTCCTGCAATAGAGATAACAAATATTTGCTTAGATTGACGCGAATTTCCGACATATCTTCTATCTATCTATATAAATAAAAATGAATATTTGTAAGCGCATAACTCACCGACCAATCTCCTTTGTGTCTTCTCCATTCTACGTGACATTGGCGAAATAATCTGTGCTCAACTGGCACGCTTTGAAGCCATTAACAAGAGAATTGAATTGAATTAAAAGCGCATAACTCGAGAATGGCTTAACCAATTCGGCTAATATTTCTTCTGTATGTTCCTTAATGTCCACGGAATGTTTTTATAATAAAAAAAAATCAAAAAACCTATGGACAAACCCGAGCGAAGCGAGGGTAAGTCATTAGTATTTAATAAAAATCTAAACCGATCTGCACATAGATTTTTTGTATTTTACAGAGGCAGGTATTGATACAGAGGCCGAGTCTAAAAATGACCGTATCACGAATAAACGGATTTATTTCGATTTTTGTTTGCCAGTGCTTCGAATAAAAGAAAAGTTTTAAAGTAAAACATTTTTTATATATGAAAATACTTTTTATATATATAAAAACGTTTTTATATTTTTTTTCTGTCTGTCTGTCTGTGGCCGTATCACGAGAAAACTACTTGACGGTTTTGGATGAAATTAGGTATGAATGTATGATGATAGTTGGTTACCCGGGTCAACATAGGATACTTTTTATTGCGGAAAAATATTTCATTTCTGAGAAATCTCAACTAACCGTTACCAACCGGCAATAAAACATCACACAGTATGTGAAATCTATCTCGTTTCCTGTCTTTAGAACGCGGGCGGAGTTACGGGAATTGCTAGTTTTGAATATAAAATAAATTGGTACAGTGTATTTTATAATAATAACTAGCTGACCCGCGCAAAGTTTCCCACTACTCCGCAAGAAAGAAACATACATCACTGAACACGCAGTGCATATACAAATCGTTGTTTCTTGAAACTTTAATAACTTTTTACTAAATGAAGATATCGCAATAATTTTTTTTGATAAGGGCCAAGTGTCTAAGAAATAAAACTTAGAAAGTTTCGTTGAAATCTATCCAGTAGTTTTTCCGTGATGCGCGCACAACTGCAGACCTCTATCATTTTATTTATATATATAGATAGATAGATAATAAACGAACGTTTATCTCGGGTAATAATAACTAACAGTATTTTACTGTAAGCATAGAACAGAGAAAACAGAAATAAAATACTACAAAATTATAACAATTAGCAAAGAAAAATAAAAATATTTAACATTGAATTAAATAAATCAAGTAAACTAGTTTAACTAACTGCTTGAGCTTTCTGTGTGCGGTTTCATTTATATCAAGAGTCAATTGTGGTTTAATAAACTAGAAACTTGTATAGAAATTATTGTCGAGTATTTCGTTTTATCATAAAATATCGCTGCAATTAGGGAAGATATTAAGGGAGAATATTATTATTAATTACGTTTCACCCCGCTCGAGTTCGTTCCTAGACCGTATTGAAAGATTAGTATTAATTCCTCAGAAATTATATATTTTCTCGACTTCTTTCTAATATATAAATATTCCTCTTGGTTCACTCTATCTATTGATGAAAACAGGATTAAAATCCGTTGCTTAAAAGATCTAAGCGTACAGACGGCGGGAAGTACCTTTGTTTTATATTATGTAGAGATATATAGATTATATTATAATCCTTTAATAATATCCTCCGTCTTGCTATATTCCTCTACTAGGTTAAATTCAATACGGCAATTTAGAAAAGATGTACGAATCATACTTTCTTGACACAAAACTCAATAACTACTCAAGTTTGGCCTGACTTGCATACTACATACATACTAGCCACTATGAAACAGTTAATAAATAATGCCCGTACCAGTTCCTTAAAAGGGTTCCATGGTTTAGCAGCCACGGCGTTCAACGCCATAAAGCAGGCGAACACAAAAAACAAAATTTTACTGAATTTCATTATTAGTTAGTTAGTCAGTTAGTTCTTTGATATAGATTCGAAAGTACTTTAAAACTTGTCTCTTAGCAGATAACTTCGGAATGAAGACGCCAATCTACATAGCATTTATATATAAACCATTAAAATATTTAGAAAGCTGTTATAAAACTTATTGATAATCGAAAATGAGTCTTAGTAACATATATTTAAGATTTGTTGGCGCTTTTGCTGACTGCACATCCGTCATATTTAGTTTGCTCATACGTATTGGTTAAGGGACCTTACAGTAAAAGTGATTCCCCTGACGGTATAAGCGATAACAGCTTTTGCGATAAATATTCTATAATAAGATTTGAAAAATATTAATTATATTTATTTAGATAAAATACTACACAAAAGGGGAAATAAAGGAGATATTGCGAACTATAGACCAATAAGTTTGATTTCGAGTATCTACAAGGTATTCTCTAAAATACTCTAAATCTCTACTAAATCTCTACTAGTCTAGACTCTAGAATCACCACGCGACCTCATGAGAACCAACCAAAAGAACATGCGGGTTTCCGAAGTGGCTATTTCACTATAGACCATATCCATGTACTGAGGCAAATAATACAAAAATATCAGGAATACAATAAACACTATTATTTAGGATTCGTTGACTTTAATATGGCTTTTGATTGCTTGGAACACGAATATATATGAGATGCTCTGGATAAGCAAGGGGTAAAGTCAAAGTATGTTAGACTTTTGGAGAAGATCTACGCAAAGAGCACTGCGTTCGTTAGATTGAAAACAAAAGGACAGGAATTCACGATTGGCCGAGGTGTCCATCAGGGCGACCCGATCTCTCCAAAATTGTTTTCAGCTGTTTTGGAGATGATATTCAGGGAACTGGATTGGTCGCAAAACGGACTGAATATCAACGGTGAAAAGCTTAACGATCGTTACCAACTACTCAAAAAAATAAATGTATGCCAAAACGGGATAGAAAGAAGTGTGATTGGAGTTCGGAGAAGAGACAGAATAAGAATAGAGGAGATAAAAAGAAAAACTAAATTTAAAAATGTATAAACAGTCTCAAAAACACTTAAATGGAAATAGAAAGGGCATATGTTAAGAGAGAAGAAAGATAAATGGATCCACGAGATGGTATAAGAAAGAAAGGGAGACAGTTGAAACGGTGGGAAGATGACGTTAAAAAGATAGCTGGCCCAGAATGGATCCGGGTAGCTAAGGATAGGGAAAAATGTAATTCTTTAGAGGAGGCCTATGTCGGGAGACAAGCTGCAATAGAGGAATGATGTTTGCCGGAAATAATTTTGTTTAATATGTTATTTATGCAGTAATAAAGGCTTATTTTATTTTATTTATTTCATTTTATTAGATAAATTATTTTGCTTTCTAATTTAATTACTTGTGCAACATATGGAATAGAATTAAATAGAACATAGTTAGGAATTTTGAATATTATTGTTAATATAATAGAGAAATTTCATTTAATATTTTAAATACAACTATGTTTTGGATTTTTACGTGGAATTATTCTAATTTTTGATTCCTGATGTCGGATGTTATACATATTTCAAGATAACGGGACAGAAGCTTTAAGATTAGATCTATATAAATTAGGTTTATCATCGTACCCGCAATATTTGATTTTAGTTTGCTTCGTGGTCGTTATCTAGAAGGCATCGTTGTGTTGTTTTAGCGATAAGGCCGCCTTTTGTACCTTATTCTGTCTTATATGTATATTTCCTTTTTGTTTTTGGTGTACAATAAAGAGTTTATTATTATGTTTATTTTTATCAAGTTTGATATCTCAGGCTATGCCTGGTAATCTAATCCAGCACGGGCGTGAACCAAGTGCTGAATCAATTCTGGGTGGCTTGATGAAATGTTTCATCGCTATCTGAGGAAAGTTGCAAAAATTTTCTAACCGTTCTGCAAGTGTTTAAAATAGCGGCCTTCTGAAGAGTTAAGTATGTAAATTTAGGCAAAGAAAGAATATTTAAAGAGTTAAATAAATGTTTCGGAACAACGCCTGTTGTTGACACTATTATGGGGACTATTGTAACATTACTCATTTTCCAGACTCTCCTAATTTCCTCTTGTAGCTCTGTGTATTTCCTTATTTTTTCAGTGATAGTTGCTTGTAAGTTATTAGTGTTAGGTACTGCTATATCTATTATATATGTGTGTTTATTATTCTTATCTACAAAGGTTATATCAGGTCTATTATTATAAATTGTGTGATCTGTTAAAATAGTTCTGTCATAATATATTTTGTATGCCTGGTTTTCTAATACGGGTCGTGGTGTATACTTATAGTAAGGTGTATGTGGATCATTAGTGAGTTTATATTTTAGAACAAGTTTTTGATGTATAATGTTAACTAATTGGTTATGCCTGTGTGTGTAGTCATTCTGTGTTAGAGTTGCGCACGCTCCTGTTATATGCTGAATAGTTTCTGGTTTATGGTGGCATTTACGGCATAGATCGTTTTGTACTGTTCTGTCTTTAATAATGTATTTTCGGTAATTTTTAGTTGATATGACTTGATCCTGGATGGCCATTAAGAAACCTTCAATTTCCGGAAATAAACCTCCTAGATCAAGCCATTTGTTAGATGCTTCTTTATGTACATGTGGCTGATCTAATTCCTTTGGGTGTCTGCCGTGCAATTCTTTAGTTTTCCAGTTGCTTAATTTGTCTTCAATTCCTTGTGGATTGTGAATCGGTTCAATAGTTTCATCGCAAAGATTAAGTTGCGTAAAGAATTTGTCTATTGTAACTATAGTTTCATGTAAGTTGCTTGTTATTTTCTTTTCGTGGAAATGGTTTTTTAAATTTGTTACTTGCTTAATATATAGCTGGGTGATATCAATGAGGCCTCTTCCACCATATTTTCTGGGTAATGTAATACGTTCTATTGCAGACTTGGGATGATGATATCTATTTTGTGTCAGAATTGTTCTTGTTTTAGTTTCCAATCTTTTTAAAGCTGTATTTGACCATTTAACTACCCCAAAGGAATACGTTAAAACAGGTATTGCATAAGTATTGATTGCCTTAAATAAGTTTTTGCTACTCAATTGGGTTTTACTAAGTAACCGGATTCTGTTAAAATATTCTAGCTGTAGTCTATCTCTGATTGATTTATGATCTAACACACGTGCTTGGTTATACCCTAAATATTTATAAAGTTCGTTATCTTTCATTGCTATAATACAATCTTGTTCATTAATATTATAATCACCTGTAACTATTTTACCTTTAACTATATTTAATTTTTTACATTTATCTAAGCCGAAATCCATTTTAATATCTTTAGAAAAATTTAAAGTTATATCTAATAGTTGTGTCATGTTAGTTTCAGTATTCGAATATAATTTTAAATCATCCATATATAACAAATGAGTTAATTGGTGAAGTTTCTTTCTGCTGTTTTTTATATCAAAACCTAAATTAGAGTCAATTAATTCGTGAGATAGTGGATTGAGAGCCAAGCAAAACCATAATGGACTCAACGAATCACCCTGAAATAATATACCTCTTTTAATATTTATTTTGTTAGTATTAACATATTTCGAGTCAGTCCGTAAATGTAAGGTAGTTTTCCAATTTTGCATAGTATTTTTAAGAAATGAAATTATTGTTGGATGAATTTTGTATATATTTAATATTTCAAGTAGCCAGGAATGGGGAACACTATCAAAAGCCTTTTTATAATCTATATATGATATGAACAGATCTTTTCTACCTTTTTGAACATGCTTAAGAACAACAGAATCGATAATCAATTGTTCTTTGCAACCTTTATGTAACTTCTTGCAACCTTTTTGTTCTTCTGATAATATTTTATTGATTTCTAAATGTTTATTGATTTTATATGTTATACATGAAGTTATAATCTTATAAATGGTTGGGAGACAAGTTATTGGTCTATATTGAGATGGATCGTGAGTTCGATTACTTTTAGGTAACATATTCTCCTTCTACTCCTTCTGTTAAAAATTCTGGTATTATGCTATTGCCTTTTATAATATTTGTAATTTGCTTAGTTAAAATATGATGTAGTATATGAAGTTTCTTATACCAAAAATTCTGAACATGATCTACCCCTGGGGCTTTCCAGCTTTGTGTCTTATTGATTATACTTTTAAACTCTTCTATTTCTATATTCTCAAAATCCATTTCAGTAATTGTTTCATAACGTAATTTTTCCCTCGAAATCCATTCAGCGTCTTTATTGTGTTCTGTGCTATTATTCCATATATTTTCCCAATAATCTTTTAAAACTTCTACTGACGGTGTTTTTTCTATTTTAATGCTACCTTTTAGTTTACGATAAAACTGTTTCTCGTTAGTAACAAAAAGTTTATTGTTATCTTTCCTAAATTTTGCTTTATTATACCTCGCTAGTCTGTGACTTTTAACAGAAAGTTTTTGTTTTAGAGTGTCCAAATATTCTTCTAACCGTTTATTAAAATTTTCATAAGTACTGTGCTTTCTTGTTTTATTTAAAATTTCTTTTACTTTTTTATCTAATTTTTTACTTCTATTTCCATTTTTATACTGTGTCAACCTACCTATGTCCTTCCTTAATTGCTCAATATCTTTTTCTAATCTTATTTGCCAAAATTGCTTAGGTTTACGAGTTCTGGTACTGTTATTATATAATACTTTTGCATTAAAAAACGTACTAATGGTTAATGCTGTACAATAAACTAGTGTATGTGTGTCATTTAAATTATCTAATGTGTTAAGTTTATTTGGTAAAATGTTGTCATTAAAAATGTTTATAATTTTGGATAATTTATAACTGTTTCTTAATTTTGGTAAGCTTGGCCTCAATGTTGCATCATTATTATTATATTTTAGCAAATTGTTTTCAAGATTATTTTTCAGTTTTTCTATACATTCTGGCTTGAAATCAAATTTATTGGTGCTATGTGTGATTACATTATTTGTATCAGTAGTTTGTGTGTCTATTACTTCATTGAATGTTTCTTGTGTATCGCGGGATTCATATAAGTTACTTGTATTTTGGGTCTGTGTAATGATGGTTGATGGATTTGGTAAGTTTTCAAGCGTATCACTCATTACTAAATGGTTTGAGTTGGAATTTTTATTTAACACATATTGAACTTCTTTGCGGATACTTTCTATTTCATAATCAGATAGGAACTTGTTTCTAATTATGGCTCTGCGTTGGTCAGACAGTCGTTGTTCAGAAACATCAGAGTTAGGATATTTGCTTAAGAAATGTTGATGAAGTTGTTGTCTATATTGAGTAAAATCAGTTTTAAATTAGTAATTTGAAAGTATGTACGCATTATGAAAATGTTAAGTTCTTTATCCCACTTCATGCGTACACGTGGCTTGCCAGCTTTGGTGGTCGCAGGTTTCATTGCCGAAGCTACCGTTGAAACATCCAGAGCTGGTGGAGTCTGATACTCCGGAGTCGGATCTACAGAAATTTGGCTGGACGTGGCTTCTTCAGGTTCATTCCCGGTAAGGGTCCGTCCGCTTAACTCCTTACCACCGACGGCTCGCATACTGTAGCACCCAGCGTCGGCTCCAGGTGCGCCCCGGCGATCACCCCCGGGCAGCGACATTATACGTTTCTGTCTGTTCCTTAACTCCATATTTGGGGGTTTGGGACCGTTGGTTGGGAGGTACGCCTAGGTGTTATTGGCCTCAAATTTGTGATGTTTAAGTAGTCTAGATGTTAGGACTCTCAGTAATGTTGCTAGCTCCCTTAAGCCCCCCCACCGCGGCAAGGTGGTCCCTTGGGGGGGTTATTATTATTATTATTATCGTTTATGTAATATTTTCTCAGCTTTTAGCTGGTAGGTATGTCTGCATGTACGGGTTTTAGCCAAGTACATACAGAGTGTGTTGTATGTTTTACGATGATCTGTTTGAGTGTGTGTGTAATGTGTTTTATGATAGTTCTGTTTGTGTATGTTGTTTTTCGTCTATTTGTAAAAATTTTCTTACTAATCTACAAGTATTTAGTATGGCTGCTTTCTGCAATGTAATGTAGGTTGTATTTTTTAAATCTAAAAGTTTAATACTATGGTGTAAATTTTTAGGGATGATGCCAGTAGAAGAGAGAACGATAGGTACAATATAGACTGTTTTTTGTTTCCATATCCGGGCCACTTCTTCCTTAAGCTCTACATATTTATTTATCTTTTCTGTAAAGGTTTTTTGGAGGTTGTGTGAGTTTGGTATTGCTATATCTATAAGGTAGGTTATCTTATCTATTTTGTGTTGTAATATTATATCCGGTCTGTTAAAGTGTATTGTTTTATCTGTTAGTACAGCACGGTCATAGTACAATTTATGTGAAGCATTTTCTAATATTGTTTGGGGTTGGTATTTGTAGTACGGTGTATTGCCATCCGGTATGAGTCCATGTTTGATTGCGAGTTGTTGATGAATGATATTACTAATTTGGTTGTGTCTATGAGTATAATCAGAATGTGTTAGACTAGTACATGCTCCAGTGATGTGTTGAATAGTTTCCGGCTGGGTATGGCATTTACGGCATTTGTCATTTGTGACTGTTGCGTCTTTAATGATGTATTTCCTATAGTTTTTAGTATTTATAATTTGATCCTGAATAGCTATAATGAATCCTTCAGTTTCGGGGAATAGATTACCTATCTTAAGCCACTTATTAGAAGCTATAGAATCAACGTGTGCTTGTTCTAAATCGTAAGGATGTCTTCCATGTAGTACTTTTTTCTTCCAGTTTTCTATTTTCTGTTTTTGTGGGTCATTGCATAAAGTATTTTCTAAATCTATTATTACTCCCAAATTTAATGGCGTGCAGTTATGGTCGTTTTCTGTTATAATTTTAAGTAAAGTATTTAATATACTAAGAATGTAATATATTTAAAAACCTCTTGTCACAGTATTTGTTATCGAACTCCTCCGAAACGGCTTTACCGGTTTTTATGATTTTTTTGTGAATATTTGGTAGGTCTGAGAAAAGATCGTGGGCTATTTTTTATTCCCCTAGGACCAGGGTGATAAGGGTAGCGCTCTCCAATTTTTTCTTTTTTTAGACCAAGTTTTTATTTTTTTATGACTTGGGATCAAAAAATACTTATAATCCTAATTTTTCAAACTTCTACCACCGATTCCCATTTTTTATAGCAATTAGAGCGCGAGCGGAGCCGCGAGAATTACCTACTGGTTTTATTATAGGAATAGATTATTTCTAAAGATAAATATCGTTAAACCTCAAAATATACAAGTGTTCTTAAGTAGTTTAGCTATTTTGAATAAAATGTTTTATAACACGCCTTTTCTGAGCTGTATTAATTTTTATATTATAAAGTAATAAATTTTGAAATTTTATGTTTATTGAGTTACAACATTTCCTATTAAACCGTAAAAACACACGTAAAATGATATATTTTTCATTACTATTCGTTCTATTGAGTGAGTATTGATTTATTTCACTTCTTTAAAATAATTTACTTTAACCGTACATAATGAAATTTATCAAAAGCAATTCTGTAATCTTGTTAGAGTTAAGACTGAAACTACATAGTATAAAACAAAGTCGCTTCCCGCTGTCTGTCCCTATGTATGCTTAGGTCTTTAAAACTACGCAACGGATTTTGATGCATTTTTTTTAAATAGATAGAGTAATTCAAGAGGAAGGTTTACATATATAGTATAACTAGCGGATCCCGCGGCTTCGCTCGCGCTAAATCTTAGTATCGCTAAATCGCTAGTTGATCATAAAAATGTAGTAGTAGAATATTGGTAGAGGGTTTATCCTTTTAAAATTTGCTTTATATCAAAACAAATATTTAGCAAAAATTACAGTAAAAAAAGCCTATAAATATTTTGTTTATTAAAAACATCAATTCTTAAAACAATAATATAAGTTTTAAATACTAATAATCCTATAGCATATGGGAATTTATACGATGCAAATCCATTAAAATTTGACTATTTTTAAGTTTTTTGGTACTCTTTATTCCCTTAAACAAATGTGAAACTTTAAATTCCTTAATCTCTTCAAAAAATGTGAAAAATGTCGGACGAAAGACTGAAAAATAACTTGATTGATCGGATTGTTACTGTCATGTAAAGGATACGAACACGAGTTATCATTCAAAATACATAATATGCACTAAATACCAGTATATTTTGTAAACTTCCCCTTAAAAAATCTTAATATTTCACCAATAAAATACTTATATATATTTTTAGTAACAATGCAAATTGATGGAAATTATGTCAATAAAAACTCAACGAAACCTGGCAGAGTGCGATTTTACCCGAAAAACTCAGTTTTCCGGAAATCCGATTTAATTGACAGAGGATGCATCGTATTCATCAAAGACTGTCCTGCAGCGTACAAGTAAGAAACTTTGTTGAAAAAGATATAATATTATATACTAATATTATAAAGCTGAAGAGTTTGTTTGTTTGTTTGTTTGTTTGTTTGTTTGTTTGTTTGTTTGTTCGTTTGTTTGGTTGAACGCGCTAATCTCAGAATCTACTGGTCCGAATTGAAAAATTATTTTTGTGTTGGATATTCCATTTATCGAGGAAAACCTATATTACATAACTCTTCGATCAACAGGAGCGGAGCATCAATAAAAAATGTTGTAAAACCGGGAAGGGTGGGCGTTAGTTCTGCGAGGTATCATACCGCACGACTCAGAAAGAATTTGGTTTCTGGTCTTTAGAACGCGGGCAAAGCCGCGTGAAATAGTTAGCTAGTTTAGGTATACCTAAATCAAATAATATGTTTTCATATTTTTGGACAGATTCTCCCGTGATCATAATCATTGCGGTAAGGCATTCGAAACGTCGGGTACTAAATATTAAAATATATCCGGAAAGTGCGATAACATTTTACTATGTTAATTTATCTTTCTCTAGAGTACAATGAAGCTTAATTAGCTTCCGTTGAAAATTCATAATTTATCACAAATCAGAGACTACGAAGATAGTTTTTAGTTAGAATTTTTTGAATACTACTTGCTTTTGCACACGGTGGTGGTAGTGTGATGAGATAGCCTATAACTTTCCATAATTTAAAATTTAAAAAAATACATTTAACCCTTTTCTAGACTCAAAAAGTAATGATATACATAATAATGATTTCACTTACATACTATACACATTGTCAAAGTTCGACTTATAGTGGATTTAGAGTAAAAAAGATTTATTTTGAAAAAGGTGTTAACCTCAGGAACTGTTGTTCTCTCAATTACTGTGAACTTGATTCAAAAAAATCTTCTTGAATCAATTTACCCTTATATTGAGGAATGCTACAGGCTATATATCATTATGCTACTGTATAAGGAAGCAGTATTCATAAATATCTACGAGACGAGCAAAATCGATCAAGGTATTTCCGTGACTTTAGTGAACATATATACCTACAGAAGAAAATAGAACCTTCTATTTGGAAGCTTACAAATTAGTGGTTTAAGCAAACAAAAAGAAAAAGCTATCTACTAGCTTTTCTCAAGACTTATTTTAGACACGGTATAAATTATTAATTTAAGTATGTTTTTAGTTAAATTCATATATATTTACAAATAATTTACTATTAACGTAGACGTATAAGACGTATAGGTAATTCCCCTATTACTTATTAGTGAGAATTATTCTAATCACTACATAGTATAAAACAAAGTCGCTTTCTCTGTCCCTATATCCCTATGTATGCTCAAATCTTTAAAACTACGCAACGGATTTTGATGCGGTTTTTTTAATAGATAGAGTGATTCAAGAGGAAGGTTTATTTGCATAATTAGCAGATCCCGCGGCTTTGCCTGTGCTAAATCTAGGGAAGAGCCCGAGCGAAGCGAGGGCAAGTCACTAGTAATAAAATATATATCAACACTTGATTAAAAATTTGAAGGCGTGACCTGGTATGTGGCAGACATTATGATGGTTACTTCAAGACTTTCAACAACTATTGTGAAATGGAATACGAAAATTGTAATAGCTGGCGGCGTAAGTTGGACTTTTCTCATTTATCTCCTTACACTTCGCATCTTGTAGCAAAGTTGACCAAGATGTTTATAAAGAAATATTCTAATAACTAATAAGTTTCCTTTCAAAAAAAAAGATTGTAACTATAAAACTACAGGTTTGTATAAATGGGCTACGGTTATAGTCGAGTTTAAAAAAATCTCGTACAGTTACAAATTACAATATTAATGCACATGAAAAACATAATATACCTACGATTATGATAACAAAACCACTTTTTTTTACATACCTTTTTGTTTGTCTGTCTGTCTGTTTGTTACAACTAATTTAAGAAGTCGCTAGTTCTTTATAAGTAGATATTAGGTATATATAAAAACTTGTACAAATACATTTCTAGAAAGTATGTGAAAGATGAACTAAAATAATAAATTGTAGGGAAACATGACGTCAATTTGAAAAGTTATACAAATAAATATGCTTTATATTGACAGAAAGACAACGTAATGCCACGACTTTGAGAAGTTAATAACAAAGGCTATTAGAAAATATTAAAAATAACGACATAAACTTTGAAATAAATTATATTTATTTATGGATTTTATTTCAGAATGGAGCATGATAAAACGTGAGAGGTGTTGATTGCTCTACAGAATACGTAGGCGTTTGACGTCAAACATTTGAGATAGAATTAAGAAAAGTCATTAAATTATTTATACACACTTGTTTTTTTATTTATTTTTAGTAAAAGGGCGTGTAATCGAGTCCCGCTAATAGTTTTATTTTTTAGAACGAAACTACTTAATGGCGTTAATAATAGCAGTACAGTATTTTTCAATGACTTCATCTACTGGAGGAAACAAAAGCCACTAAGTTATCAATTTTCTACTTTCAATGTAAATTACTGATCTAATGTAAACCTTACCTTCTTACACTTAGCCTCCCGTTTACTTTATAACGATCGTCAATCGTAATAAAACCAAATTTGAATTAAACCTTGTATAAACAAGATATTTAAAGAAATAACAATACAATTAATTTTTAAGTAATCAACCTTCAATTATCTATGATTACTTACAAAAAAAAACAAAGTTTTATTATGTCCCCAAAATGTCAGAATTTTTTAAAACCAAATCTTAATAAACTTACTATCAGAAATTAAACTGTGTCAGAGTAAAAGCAAAAAATGAGTTTTTTGTAGAATGAAGTTAAAAAGGCTTGTCGTGACCTAAATATGCCCTTTTATTCAGATCACGAATAGCAGCGTCGTGATCCAACAACGTTATTAGTAGTTTTGTAACGTTTCATATATTTCACAGGTCCCTTTTACGACATGCCCTAATCACCTTTTGAGTTTACTATGGTTTTTCGTATATTCCATATAGGTACCTAAAAGTATTGAAATTCAAATAATTTTAAATATTATTACAGTAGGTAATGCTTAGAGCTTGGGTAACTGAGTGAAGTGGGTCTCGCACCTCTGATATTTTCATGTGCCAAAAATTTCTAATATGATTACCACTTGTTACGGTGAAGGAAAACATACTCGTAGTGGGGAAACATGCATGTCTGAGAACCTTTGCTAGATTTGAAAGATAATTTTAGTCCACCAACCAGTAATCTCTCCAGCGCGGCGTGGTGGACTATAGCTTGATCCCTATTCGTTTGAAGGGAGGCCCGTGCCTAGCAGTGGGCCTTTGAAAGAACCTTAATCCAAATTAAATATTGCAGTAATTATTACTAAAACTTAATAAATTCTTAAAACATAAAATTTAATTCAATTCATCAATTGTGTTAGCGTTTTTTTTCTGCAAATATTAACTGTGAAACGAAGAGACGATTTATTAATTATCACTTCGTTAGTTGCTTTAAATTCAAGTTAATCATTATTTCCCATAAGTAATTGGGGGAATTGCTTATAATTAGGTGCCTATCATCTTTATATATATATATATATATATATATATATATATATATATATATATATAAAAATCTCCTTGTTTGTGTTGATCTCCGAAACAATATTTCTAATCTTAACGTATCTTTTTTATATGCATTAGATTTAGGAGAACACTAGGAAATGATTTGACTGTGTTTAGATATCTATTTAAATGCATACTTACAGCTTTTTAAGCTAAATCAATTGCACTTAGTGAGAAAGCTGCAATTTATTTAACCTCATGTCTAAGCGATTATGGTATGTCAACTTGTTTTCCCTTATATTTGTATAGAAAATAAACCAGACGTGACGTTGACAACCATTTGGCAAGAAAGGGAGGGATCAAATCATATTAAAATACTAAAAGCAATTCTCTATCGCCATCATTTGACGACACGTTTGGCGCTGTTTGTAGTTGTTGTTCATTTCGCCAGCGGTCGCGGGTTCGAGTCCCGCTGGGGGCATTCATTTGTTAAACTCGGATGTTTGTACTCCAGTCATTGGTGTTTATATTTATAATAATAATGTTCTCCGACCGATTGCGGCTATGGCGGCCAATCTCATTGAGACTGGCCAACTGCGCAGGAGATATTATAGTGCACAAGTGTACGCGCAGACACAAGTGCACTCTCTATTCCTATCACTCTCATATTCCGGTGGGACGCTTGTTAGACACGACCAGTGAGAGCTAAGGCGCAGGACCGACGGCACGATATTATATGTTTAGAATATGTATGTATTTAAACTTATATATTATGTTGTATATCAACTATCTGGTATCCGTAACACAAGATTATTTCGTAGCTTACCACGGAACTAGATGGCGCTGTAGTATTTATTTATGATTAGTGTAAAGCATTTGAAACAACGGGAACCAACAAGTCAGTGTAATAAAAAACCCGACTGCGTTTCTGTGTAATTTAGAATTGAAAAACCCTTAAAATGTGTTGTGTTCTGATTTATAATTTATACCCGGTGACACTTTCACAATTAATACGAATCTAACGACACCTTTATCTAAAATCCATCGAGCTGTTCACGTGACGAATATTTTAAATTGGCGCCAAAAATCCACCATTTTGTTTTTTGAAGTGAAACTTCTTTAGAATCGTTGTGATTTCAAACTCGATGAAACGAAAAAATAAGTCCATAGTACCAGGCGCTCAGAGACGGGGAAGAGTTAGTCTTAATTTAAATTCAAGTTTTACTTCTGACATGTGTACTTTGTACACACGCATTTTTTTTATTTTGGTATACCCAATGTCACTCTTACATTAAAAACGAATCTAACAACACCTCTCAAGCTAAAATCCATGAAGCCGTTCAGGCCGCAAAGCGTGCCTAACAATTATACATACATACATACTCTCGAAAAACATAACCCTTCTTCTAGCGCAATCGGGTAAAAATTAACGTAAATCCACAAAAAAACCGAACAGACAATTTTATTTAATAGGTCAAATATTCGCGTAAATCTAATAAAATATTAAAAGCATTTTAAAGCGCTTTACATTTTTTTATTCAGTGCAACATTTATAAGGCAATCTTATTTCTATGACAATGTAGAGAGGATTATTGATAATCGACTTGAGTAGAATACGCTAAGGATTTTAGGTTTTCTTTGAATGGTAGCAAAATTGTACATGAATTGTGTAAAAAAAATATTTCTTTTAGTAAAATAAATTTCTTGAATGTAATTATGTAATTCACAATATTGTTATATTACTGTGCGGAAAAAGGGTGTAGTAGTGAATACAACTAAGCTTTTCATTTATTTATTTATTTATTTATTTATTTATTTATTAGAGAAACAAACAGTGATATAAAACAGACAATTAAACAATAAAATAATACATACACCAATAAAGTTTCTACAAACAGGCAATTCATATAGTAAAAGAGTAGACACTAGAAAAACGATGGAAAACTGGATAAACTATGAAAAAGACATTTAATTTTCATGCAAGTATTAACTAATACTAAAATAAACATATATACACATAAAAAATTTAGCCAAATTACATATCTATTTGTAAAAGTACATTTTTTATTTTATTTTTTAAAATTTGGTAACGAGTAATGCAAAATATCTACATCCTTAAAAAGAGCATTGTTTTCACGACAAAACCTATAAATAAATTCATTTTGAGCATATTTTGTCCTGGTAACAGGTATATGAAATAGCTCTCTACGACGAGTGTTAAAGCTAGGACATCTAAATTGTATATTATTTAACAGATAAGGGGAGTCAACAAAATTATTAATAATTTTATATAAAAATATTTGATCTTTAAATCTACGACGGCTTGCAAGAGAAGGCACAGAAGGACAGCATTGGCCAACAGAGTGGCACCTAAATTTCAAGTGCTTAAAAAATTTAGATTGGACTCTCTCGATTTCCTCGATATAAGTTTTATGACAGGGGTTCCAGACAATTGAACAATATTCCAAAATTGAACGAACTAAGGTATTATACAATAAAAGAATAGTAGAAACATTTCTAAAGTCCCTGCTTACTCTGAGTATAAAACCCAGCATTTTATAAGCTTTAGCAGTAATTTGATTAACGTGGAACTTGAACAATAATTTACTATCCAGGAGTACTCCCAAGTCACGCACTTCAGTAACTCGATTTAATCTTTCTCTACCAAGTGTATATGGGAAATTGATGGTAGAATGCTTCCTAGAGAAAGAAATGACAGAACATTTAGAAACGTTTATATGTAAACAACTATCAGAACAATACAAGTAAAGCCTGTCTAAGTCTTCCTGTAATAGAGCACTATCTGAAACGCATGTTATTTTTTTGATAATTTTCAAGTCATCAGCATACAGGAGGAATGAACTATTCCTGAAGATAACCTTTATGTCGTTTAGGAATATATTGAAAAGTAATGGTCCCAGATGAGAACCCTGAGGAACACCAGACGAAACGGGCACAAAGGATGACGTATAGCCTTTAATAGTTACAGCCTGACTTCTATTCTGAAGATAAGAAGTTAACCAGCGCAACAGATCACCATGAATACCTATTCCTGCAAGTTTTTGGATAAGAAGATGATGGGCAACCTTGTCGAACGCTTTCGCGAAGTCGGTGTACACTACATCAACCTGGTGGCCCTGGTACATGTTAGTGGTAATGCGATGAACTAATTCCACGAGATTTCCTTCTGTTGATTTTTTATTAACAAATGCATGTTGTTCATTAATTAGAAAGGGTCTTAATTTAGGGAATATGCTATCGTACACAATTTTTTCAAAAACTTTACCTATTATACATAATTTAGAGATAGGTCTATAATTTTGAACCTCGTGTTTGTCACCAGATTTCAATATAGGAGCCACAAAAGATTTCTTCCAAATACTAGGCATTTCCCCAGATGTAAGTGATTTGTAAAAAAGTAGGTAAATTGGATATGCTAAGTGGTAACAACATGACTTGAGAAAAATAGAAGGTATCCCGTCAGGTCCCATTCCTTTTTTAATATCAAGGGATTTAAGATATTTCTCTACCAGCTCTGGTGTAACGTAAATTGAATTGATTACTGTTTGATGCATATTGGTTTCAAAATTTTGATGAGAATTAAAATTGGAGATTGAAGCCTCAAAAGTTGATTTGAAATAGTCACTGAACAGATTACAGGCATTTTGTGGGTCATTAGCCGATCGATTTCCAAAAACCACTGTATCGGGAATACCCGAGGAAGAATTTTTAGACTTGACGAAGGTCCAAAAATATTTACTATTAGATTTAATTTTTAATTCTGAATTATAAATATATACGTTATAACAGTATGTTTGTTTAGTCTTTTGACGTTCACGAAGTAAGCTAAATAAATCATAATCATAAGTACGATTATAGATTTTCCATTTCTTGTGATATCTGAGCTTATCGGAAATAGTTTTTATGAGAGAGCGGGAATACCAACAGGGGAATCTATTTGAAGACTTTACTTTTTTTACCGGAATTAATTCGTTAATAAGAGTATTTATTTTGTCATAAAATATATCTACTGCCGTATGTATATCATGATCATCTAATAACTCAAACCAGTCAATAGATGCCAATACATCGTTTATTGCATCATAATCGGCTATGTGAAATAGGCGTATAGTCCGTGGTACAGAAACGGACTTACATAATGAAATACTGGACATATGTAATTCCAACGCGGGATGATGTGCGTCTTCAGGCGTAAGAGGCAAGCAACTGCGATTAACTAAGCATTGGCAGTTTCCTATAATCAAATCAAGAAGCCTATTATTGGAGTTTAAAATATAATTGAATTGCTTGAAATCTGTGAAATTAAGAAAATTATAAAGAACACCAATAAGGCCCTCCTCTTCATAAGAATTAACTATCTCCATGTGGTGACCAATATTTGACCAAGCTGCTGCTGATACGTTAAAATCACCAACAAGGAAAAAAATATCATTTGGCTTAAAGGTAAACTCATTAGATACAGATTCAAAAAAATCACAAAGAGCTTCTCGATGAAAACGACTATGAGGAAAATAAGAACAGTAAATATATAGATATCTTATATTTATGGACGACCTAAGGGCAAGAGTAACTTTTAATATTTCACCTCCATAATTATCCATAGGAATTATAGAAGAACCACAAACCGATAAACTTGATTTAACTGCTATTAACACCCCTCCGCCCATAGTCAGTCCATAGTTACTATAACTACGGTCACATCTGTAAACAGTATACCGCGAATCAAAAAGTTCCTCACTATATATCCCATCATGCAACCATGTCTCCGTTAAACAGATAACATCGTAATCTACTTGCATTAAACTTCTGAAGAACATATTTGTCTTAGTTCGCAAGCCTCGAACATTTTGATAATAAAGTCTCAGATCATTATTCATTGTAAAAGGTAGTATAATATTCATTAAAAAATAAATTCATAAAGGAGACTCCACATAAAATATAAAATAATAATAAAAAAGTTATGTAAACATTGCATCTGTCATTATAAATATTATTAGCTACACGGAAGATGTCCAAGCCTAAACACAAAACTCTAAAAATACAAGGGAATATACGAAGGACAGTGACGAAAGAATATACAGTAACACTTAAGCTATTTTTTTTAAATCACTATTGCTAACAATATGTATCACTGGACTTGTATCATTACGACGAGCCATAATTGAACAATTTTTAACCCACACATATTTAAAATTTTTCTCTCGGGCTAATTTTTTTGCGGATAATAAAAGGCCCTTATTAAAGCTCGTCAAATGGTCGTTAAAGTAAATAAAATTATTTTTTGTAGCAAAGCCTATATCACTACACTTCAATTTAAGTTTTCTGACTTTTGCTAAAAATTCATCCTTTTTCCAACGTGCTAAGAAACGTACAATTATCGGCTTGCTCCTTTTATGTTCATTATTTTTCGCGGCAACCCGAGTTACAAAGTCAATATCTGTATTGACATTAAGTTTAAAATCTGTCTTGCTTACAATATTTTCAATTATAGAGAACACATTTTCGTTCTTCTGTTCCGGAATTCCATATATTTCCACATTAGACCTTCTGGCCCACTGTTAACGGCTATTATTATTGGATTCAATAGCCTCAATAGATGTTTTCAGGTTCCCGATTTCCAAAATTTTAGTAGAAAATTCTTTAACGTGCACCTCACAGTCACCTATTCGTTTGTTAAAATCGTCTAAATTATGATTTATAAATTCTAATGACTGCTTAACACTAAGAAATTCGTCCTTGATAGCCTTCAACTCATTTTGGATGGGTGTAATAGAATTCTTAAGGTCCAATTTTAAGTTATTTATTTCAGAGGATATTATGCTTCTGACTTGTTCCAGAATTGAGGCCGAAGGAAGTGAATCATATTTAGTGTCCGGAGAATTGGGATCAGTATTAGATGCACCTCTACGTGTATTAACGTTATCTTCTGTGCTCTGTTTATTGCCAACATTTCGACTTCGAACCGGCGTGTTGTCCTTATTAACTTGACGCGGTTGCGATATTGAACACTCTGGACATATCCAATTTTTCTTAACGTCGACTTTTTTGGCCGACGGGTAAAGACACATGTAGTGATAATTGCAAACACATCTCATACAATTAATACTATCGGAGGCGCCATCTAGGGTAGATGTTTTACAACACGAATATTTCGTCATTTTAAGAAATTAAATAAGAAACTTGTGAAATAACTAAAAATTTCCGTAACTATGTGAGATTCGAACCAACGTCTATTCGATTATACAGCGTCTTAAAGCAGCGGCTTCACAGCTGAGCTATGACACTTGTTATACATCCAATGAAATAAGCGGTCAGGTTGTGATATACGTCGGTAATTATTTAGGAATACCCTAAGTTGCATGTAATGTTAATTATTAAAATACCCTAGTATAATTTATCACTGCACTGATATATTTATATTCACAATTAACACAGTAACATCGTTACACACGATTGTTTTAATGTTTAAAAAGTCCGCCGAGACAAATTAAGCGTAGAGAGGTAAAATTAATCAATCCATAGTTAAAAATAACAATGAAAGACAACACAAAAGCGGAGCGACAACTAGTACGTCTACTCTAACACAATCTTAACTGACAACTTGATAATAGGTAAAATATTTTAATATTATTGCTACCTTCAACATTTATCGTCCTGTACATAATGCCATTTATCTGTAAAATAAACATTATAGTAGCATAAAAGTATAAACAAGCAACATAATCCTAACTAATATTATAAATGCGAAAGTAACTCTATCTGTCTGTCTGTCTGTTACGCTTTCACGCCTAAACCGCTGAACCGAATTCGATGAAATTTGGTACACAGATAGAGAAGACCTTCAGAAAGGACATAGGCTACTTTTTATCCCTGTAATCCCACGGGAACGGCAACTACGTGGGTGAAACCGCGGGGCGCAGCTAGTTTAAAATAATCTTTTCAAAGTAAACTAGCGACTAAACTCGCTTCGCTTGGGTATACCCTATAATATATGATTTAAGTATAATTTTCTTAAAATGAAAAGTATTTTAGTAGTAAGTAAAGAAAAAAATATTATGTATGCAAATCAAACTATATTAAAATCCATTCAGTAGTTTTTTCGTGATGCATTACCAAAGAGACAAAAAGACGATAATTATAAAAAATATAAATTCGGATTTAACCTATAATAGTCATTACTAGTATTAATAGTCCAGTAAGATTTTAAGATTGGAAAATCTTATGAATAATAATGTTCAGAATCGACTCAAAATTTGATTTAGCGCGAGCGAAGCCGCGGGTTCTGCTAGTAATTTTATACAAAATCTTGAGAAGCTATATACCTTTCACGAATACTACTCTATCCATTGGTGAAAACAGCATGGAAATCGGTGCAGTAGTTTTTGAGTTCATCGCGAACAGACAAACAGAAGACAGCGGAAGATATGTAGTGACGTATGATATAGATACTTATATAGAGGCTAAAATAAGAAGCAAGTAAAGGAATTATTCTTTCAGTTTAAAATATCAAAAGCCAAGAATCTAGGTAATCTCAGACCAACTGAGAATCATATAATTTGCATAACACTTACTATTTGGATTTCTACAATTTTCATATTCCATTTCACACAGAGTATTAAACTGTCTTCGGTCCACAATTTCATTTTCGGCACAAAGAGATTTTTTCCTAAAATTTAAATTACTAAAGCTTAGAAAAATGTTAGTTGCTTTTTTCAGTAGACTGATTCAAAAAAGTTTTAATTTACCTTAAGCTTCATAAAAACTAGTGTTAGTAGAAAATTAAGAATGTGTGAGAAATTTGGCAAGTTCCGCTAATTTTACATATAAACGTTCCTCTTGAATCACTCTATCTATTTTAAAAACCGCATCAAAATCCGTTACGTAGTTTTAAAGATCTAAGCATACATACGGACAGACAGCGGGAAGCTACTTTGTTTTATACTACGTAGTGATACTGCTAAGTGTGATAAGGTGCAAGACCTAAGTAAGTCTGATATATGTTTGAATATAAAATATTTACTTAGGTTGCCTAGACAGTCTAGAATATTTGTTTAGTGAAGAAAATATAACTTAAAGAACTTCAATATAAATTGTAGAGGTCAGTATAAGAATAAATAAATCCGTCACTTGGCAGTAATTCGAATATTTTTCAGAACCCCATTACGTTACAGTCGTTTCATTCGTGCGATTAAATATGAGAGCAATTGCAAGCAGCGGACGCGGAAATACAATTGGGAAAGCTTTGTAAAAATGAAACATTTTAGCGCTTTTATGGCCTGTTATATACACAAGTAAATAATTTAATCTAAAATGTATGTATCTCTTCTAATATTAGTTGTTCTTTCATATCTGGACGAATTAAAATTATATTCAGTACCTGTTTGGTACCAAGTTCTGAGTTAGTCGTTCTCGAACAAAGTATAGGTAAGTCATTAGTATAACATAATTGTTAATTTCTCAGAAGACACGCAAATGCGTGTAAATAAGTAAGGATATCTGATACACTAGTCTTTTAAGTAACTTTATTAAACAAAATATTGTAGCGTATTTCCTTTATTGTGCAAATAGCAGTAAAGCTAGACATACATGACAATTTTTCAACACGTTTGACTCAGTTTCTAGTGATCCTACTCGCAGCTATGTGAGAGCCGTGGGTTCGAGTCCAGCTGAATTCAGTACGTATGTTTGTTTACCACTAGTGTGTATCTATATTTATAATATATATCATTAAAGTAATATATTATATATATGATACCAATTATTTAGTTTCCATAACATAAGCCTCGTAACTTACCAAGAAACTAGAACGTGTTATCCATACATTGATATTTATAATACATACCGATCGATTCCTATACACTGAGTATATTCTTCCATACAATCTTCCATCATCATTTCTAACTCAGTTTCATTTAGAGTTATTACATCTTGTTTTACTGCTGTATTAGAACTAAGCATAGTAGTACTAAGAGTATTGTTTTCCTTTGTGTCTTGACCATAACTTTTTATACAATATACTGCAATTACTAAATTATTATATATTTTAGTATATATAATATAAAAGTGTCTATCTATACATTGAATAATCTAATATATAAAATCTCGTGTCACAGTGTTTGTTATCGAACTCTTCCGAAACGGCTTGACGGATTTCTATGATTTTTTTGTGTATATTTGGTCGGTCTGAGCATAGGCTACTTTATATTCCGCAAGGTGATAAGGGTGGGCCTCTCCAGATTTTTCATTTTTTGGACCAAATATTTTTTAAATAACTCTACTTATAACTCTAAATTTTTAACCTTCTACCACCAATCCCTATTTTTTTTTAGTGATAAAAACGCGGGCGGCGCCGCGGGAATTGTTAGTTACATATATATTACAAATTTTTAAATCTGTATTTGACACTATATGTAGATATAGATCTGTGTGGGGCTTGTGTAAGCCATCTGTTCAAACATAACTGAATATTGTACTAGCTGAAGTGCTTTTGTTTTTAGCCGCCTAATACACGTATACCGCTGAATGTACGAAATTCCTTTTGAGAGATTATTCTCGTTAGTCGTGGAATTTCATTTCTGAAATTCGGTGGAACCAGTATTTTCTGCTTACAAATACGAGCAGTAAATAGGTATCCTTTAAAATATTTACTACTGCCATTCCCGCGGCTCCGCTCGCGTTCTAAAGACTGAAAATATTTTTCTCCCGTTTTTGCAACAATTTTCATTTCATTGCTCCACTCCTATTGGTCGTAGCGTGATGTAATATAGCCTATAGCCTTCCTCGATAAACGGACTATCCAACACAAAAATAATTTTTCAATTGAAACCAGTAGTTCCTGAGATAAGCGCGTTCAACCAAACAAACAAATAAACAAACTCTTTAGCTTTGTAATATTAGTATAAATTAAAGATACTTCTATCTATGTAAATATGTATGTATGTTAGTTTCGTCGTAGTTCATGCATTACCGCGTCGTTCATCCACAAGCATGAAATTATAGCTGTAAGTACCTACTATAAAATAAAGTTTATAGTAGGGAACACATTTGTACAGTTGTATACATGTAAATAAATAAAACATAATAATCGAAATTCGACTACATAGTAAAAACTTATATTTTTCTTTTTATTTTCAAACTACTGCTTCGACCTAGCTCTATTCGGGTTCGTCACAGGCTTTAACGGTAAATAAACATTAATTTTCATATATCAAACATTTTTACATGGTGAATAGTATTGTAAGTATTTGTCGATCTGGAAAATTAGCTATCATCATACTAAATGACATCAAAATCGGTTCAGTGCTTTTTTCAAGGTATATGCGGGGATATCTTGGATACCTAGAGGTATTATAAGAGTGAGCAAATAATTATTATGTATAATTAGTAAGATTTTTGTTTCATGACATTTCCAATATTATACAACACAGAAGAAACACGATATACGACTAGACTAGACGTCTCAAAAGTCAATCTATAGTAATTACAATTTTTTCTCACTTATCCAGGTCCCACTTAACCAGGTTTCACTGTATCTACTTCTTAAAATAAATAAAAATCGAAAAGTGTATTACTGTTTTGAACCAAACAGGAATTAAACCTAAATTATTGTAGAGCGTGCAAACTTTCAATTGTCTTTAAACTTGAGTTTTATTACGTAAAATTCTTGTTCTACTTTACGTCATTTGTAGTGCTTCGTTTTCAAGAAAAAAAAATCTCATATTTATTTATAAAAAAACTTACTTCATCCCATTTTAACGTCCCACTGCTGGGCACGGGCCTCCCTTAATACGAGGGGGATCAGGCTATAGTCCACCGCGCTGGCCTAGTGCGTGTTGGCGGACTTCACATGTCTTTGGAAAACTTGCTAGGTTCTCTCAGACATGCAGGTTTCCTCACGATTTTTTCCTTCATCGTAAGACAATGATAGAAATGATTCGCACGTGATATCAGAGGTGCGAGACCCGGATTTGAACTACACTCGATTGTATATACAAGCGAGCGCGTTACCGCTGGGCTACCACTGCATTGTATAAAAAAAACATTAAAATTTTAGTTAATTACGTTTTATCTTTTATGAAGTATATTTTTTTTATATTTCATTTTTAAAAGTTACTGTGGCCGACGGCAAAGGCTATGTTGTTTCTGCCTATAGCCGCCAGGCAATTGTGAACAAAGCACTGCATTTGATATATATAATAAAAAGAATTTCAAGTGCGAGTTAGATTCAAAGGAGGGATCCATAACGTGAAAATTATTTATTTTTTGTATTTTTATATACTATCTCAAGATGTATCTACACCTAAAAATAAATTATATATTTTATGGTGTAGAAATAATTCAGATAATTATATGGTAATTTTTTTCTTAAATATTGCTTTAAGAACTTGCTTCGAAACAAATTAAGGATTTTAGGTTGGGGTCATTAGCTTCCGCCTTCCCTCAATCTAGGCTAGCCAAGAAGTAGCTTGTAAGTAATATTGAATAATCTTATTAATATTATAAGCTGAAGAGTTTGTTACTTTGTTTGTTTGGTTGAACGCTCTAATCACAGGAACTACTGGTTTGATTTGAAAAATTCTTTTTGTGTTGGATAGTCCGTTTATCGAGGAAGGCTATATTATATCACGCTACGACCAATAGGAGCGGAGCATTAATGAAAAATGTTGCAAGAACGGGAGAAAAATATTTCTTTTGATTTTCAGGCTTTAGAACGCGAGCGGAGCCGCGGTAAAGGCTAGTCAATTATAATGGTATGGATTAATCTTTTACGTATCGCCTGTAGCGATTCCTCCAGGCTTGGAGAGGTACAAAAACTGCGAGCCTAGTATTTATAATGCCTAGCAATTAATTTTACATTATATTTTTCTATACTATTTTTCGTAACTTTTTACTTATATATGTATGTAGATAGCCTAATATCACCAAAGTTGTATTGAAATGTGATGAATAAATAATAACTGATGAACGTTTAGAATAATGCGTGAAAAACTATAAAAACATATTTAGATATAATTAAAACTTACAAAATGAACAAACACGAATAGTATTTTCTGATAACATAAACATTTTAAAGGAGCAGTTTAAATTACAGTAACTAAGTATATTGCTAATAAAATCTAATTTATGGCCAAATTATACACTATAACTGTTAGATAAGTGTATTTCAAATTAATCAGATATGTTTTCTTTATTCTCATATAGGTAAGATGCATATTTATATTTTTAACCGTAATTAAAAGATGTGGTCGTTCTATGTTTTTCTGCATATTATTTTAGTTAAAAAAAAAAGATATAATATTGACTGGATGATATAAAAAAACAGGGACAAATTTACTATCGGTATACTTATATAGGGTATACTTTCGGTGGTGAAAAATAAATTATGAAATTTGATAAAAATAAAAGATTATGTCGAAATATACTTAAATATTCTGATTTTGAGTCATAAAAGCTCATTATTGATTTATTATATTAAAAAAAGTCGTAATTTTTAACCTGTATATCACGTGACCTAAAACACGAGCTGCTATGGATGTGACGTCAGTCAGGCAACCAGCCACAGACCACTGTCAGCATAGAGCATATTGCTAGTTGCTACATATTATTATAAACTGTTAGTTCTCCTGAGTAAGTGTTCTGTGGTAATATACGCTATGGGTACTACATACAAGACTGTTGTTTATTACCAGTATTACGTCACCAAATGGCTGACAGCGTTTTTGCGGGAATAAAAAATGTTTAAAATTAAATTTAATTTTATGGCAAAAAAGCGTGTTTATTTTGCCGAAATATATTTTATTGTGGCTTTTTATTAGGAAAATCAACATTTTAAAGTACTTTTTCCAACATAGTAGAATACCCTATTGTATTAGTAGGTATATATTTACTAAAATATAGGGCTATTTCTTGGCGCATCTAATCAAAGATTATATATTCTTGGCGTATTTAAGGGGTGTGTTGGGGGGGTGTGTACCTACTAATAAATGCACTAGTGCACTTTTTTATTTATATAATTATAATTATATTTAAAAATTAAATAACAATTTGTCAACCAAAGCAGCGCCAGTCTATTTTATTTATATAATGTATGTAGCTGTTTCAGCGTGTCAGGAGCGACAAACATACAACACAAGTTCAAAAAATCAAAAAGGATGTACAAAATAAAATTGTCATCGTAAAATTATTTATTTAAAAAAATTACAATTACGTCATTTAAATCACATTTTCGCAATTGGCGATTTACGTTTTGGGCTCAAAAAAACGTAAATTGCCAATGTTTAAGAAATAAGAAGATCTATGATAAGTTTATTTACACTAAACGAACGAACTACACGACTATTATTAACAAGAGAAACGATACCAATGAGGAACTTTTTACACCGTTACTGTACAAAACTATACTTATTCGAATTGACAGTTCAGACACTTTGCCTTTCATCAGCCTCCTGCTATTTAAAGCACGTTTTTAGTCAGAAAATCTGGGAGCATTGAGATGTCTTGGTATTCGCTGTCACTGTGTGTTCGAGTTGCGCAAGCGCAGTCAGTTCAGTGTCCATTTTCCTATTTTTGAACCTCATATTTTTATTTTTTTGATTCTTTAGTCTACAACAGCAGAGAATTTCTTCAAACTCCTTTCTGAAGTTGTCATTTAGCCAGCCATACAGCAAGGGATTTGATACAGCACTTGACATTCCAAACATATGGCATATTGCATATGTGATTGTCATAGATTTCTCATCTAGAAGATCCTCTTTACTAAAATCTGCTACCAAATTAAATACATTCAAAGGAAACCAACTTATAACATAAGTAGCAGCTATAGCTATTAGTATTGCGGGAGTTTTTCTCGTAGTCCGTCTCCTTCCTCGCAGTCTTCTATGAATTTGGACATGTGCCATTATAACTACAAGTACTGGTACGACGTATTGAAAGATCAAACTAAACACAGAGTATATAGCTCTGCCATTGGCAATAGGCCAGTCTTCTATGCAGAAACTTAAGGAATCCATGCCTAAAAGACCAAACTTATGGGTTTTTAAATTTCTGAATATGTACAGAGGAGATGCTAGAGCAAATGCTGTGACCCATATAAAGAACATTGTAATGAGGGCCCCCATTGTTTGTAATCCAGGCCGCGTCGGGTACACGATCAGCTGCAAAGAAAAATATAATTTAATTACTTTATTATACGATTAGCTTTACACAGTTATTTTCACATGAGAAAAGGTAAAGGTATAAGTAGTATGACAATATTAAAAAAAACATATAGAAATGAAATGTAATTTTTTTTATTAATATTGCATATTATGTTTAAAAAGTCACTATTAAGTACAATCAGTATTTAAACGAATTTATAAAGCTTTTATATATTTTCCCGCTAAAAATTGACGAAATGAACTATCTTTTTCATTTCCTGTAAAGTTTGGATTTCTGGACATAAGATGTTATCTTTCTACAGCGACGATAAGTAAAATACATTGGGAATAATTGTGCACAATAGGGCCTAACGTAACGTCCTTAAAGTGCTGTAATACACCATCAATATAAGAATCCCTGAAGTCTAAGTCGGCTAGGTTTTGGCAGAGTTCCACGCAGAGCCTATGTTCAGCTATGCAGATTCAGACAAGCTCTACTGGCGCCCATTAGTTTTAAGTTCTTCTGCCCTTCATTAGTACTTATAGTAAGATATATAAATAGCTAGGATAAGCATACTTTAGTACTTAATCTACCAGTTAATTAAGTAGAAACTTAGGATATATATTATGAATTCGAATATTCTTTTATAATTAATAAACCCATTACAATTCATACAACTGATAAGCAAAAACATCGCTTTAAATTATACACTAGCCTTTCCCCCGGCTCCGCTCGCGTTCTAAAGGAAAATCAAAAGAAATATTTTTCTCCGCTCTTTGCAACATTCATCATTCTGCAATCCTTGCAAGTGTCGATGCTGGCTTCGATTTTTTTATCTACTAGATAAGCGGCTTTGTGTGTTTAGGTCGTGATTTCTATACGACCAAATACTTGAGCTAATATTATTATTTATATATGTATTACGTTATATGAATGATTGATTTATATTATACATATTATCTATACTTACTATTTACTAATATTATAAAGCTGAAGAGTTTGTTTGTTTGTTTGTTTGGTTGAATCTAATCTCAGGAACTACTGGTCCGAATTTAAAAAATATTTTCGTGTTGGATAGTCCGTTTATCGAGGAACCTTATAGGCTATATTACATCACGCTACGACCAATAGGAGCGGAGCATCAATGAAAGATGTTGCAAAAACGGAAAGGGTGGGCGTTAGTTCTGCGCGATACCATACCGCGCGACTCAGTAAGAATTTGGTTTCCGGTCTTTAGAACCTGTGCGAAGCCGCGGGAAATGCTAGTCAATATATAAAATACTTTTACTGCGGAAAAATATTAGATTTTAGAGAAACTTGTACTAAGCTCTAAAATGTATCTAAAGACGAACGCGGTCGAAGCGAGGTTATTAGTATTATACTGAAAAGAAAAATTAACACAAACATGTGTTATTACTATGAAGTAAATTAAAAAATCGTAATTTAATTTGGTGATGTAAACATTTTTATTACATTCTTTTATGTTTTGTTGAAGCGTTATCGTTTTATTGAGTGGTGCTATCATTTCTCTAGTGTTTGGGTATTCGGTTCATTACACGAAACTCTCGAATGATAAACTGATAAATAATAGAGTTCATACAAAATCAATATCTATATTGAAAATGTTGAGAAATTTCAATAAAGTGCAGTAAATACGTATATAAAATAAAGTTTTTGTATTTACGTATATTTGTAGTATATGTAGAATATAATCAGTCATTTTATACATATTTAAAGTATGAGAGGGAATATGTGTTTGTTACGTCTTCACGCCGTAACAAATTAGTGGGTTTTTTAAGCAAAAGAATATAGGAAAAATTGCGAATAAAACTTTTCTAATTAGTGCAAAAAGTAAGGTATTTCGATTTTTAATTATAAAAAGGTTATCAAATAAATTTCTTTATGAGGTTTAGAATGTAAGAATAATACGTATCATTTTAAGTACGATTTCTTTCATTTCGTTTTCGTTTCGTTTAGATATAAAGGCTCGTGATCCGAACTATACTTCTAACATAAAATTTAGAGGTCACGAGGTCATATTGATAGCGAACTAATTAATCGTGAACATAGCCGCAAGCAGACAATAGCGAAGTTATAACATTTTGTCATATTATTGTTTAAAGGAAGTTAATTATATACCTTGTTCACTTATGAGGTTGAAGAGAATGGCGCCATAATAATTGGTGATAAACTAATGAGCATATTATTCTAAATCAATATTATGTATTTGTACCTGACAGACGGACAAGAATTTTAAAAATATATTTTTGATGTATTTAGGTACCGTATTTACTTAAACTAGGTTGAAAATCAAAAGAAATATTTTTCTTTCGTTTTTGCAAAATTTTTCATTGGTCGTAGCGTAATATAGCCTATAGCCTTCCTCGATAAACGGACTATCTAACACACAAAAAATCTGTTCGGATGAGTAGTTCCTGAGTTTAGCGCGTTCAACCAAATAAACAAACAAACGAACAAACAAACTCTACAGCTTTATAATATTAAGTAGTATAGATATTCATTTAATGAAAAGCTGTTGATTTGAAATTAAAAACAGACACTTCAATTTTATTTATTATGTACTAATGATATAAATTTTAATAAACAATCAACTGGTCTTCCGTCGGTCAGAGTTTAACTACATCCTTCCGTAACTTTTTTATAAAAGTATCTATAATATACAGCGCACAGGAAATTGCCTTCAGACTCTGTGGCCGCTTCCTCAGAGCTTGTCGCAACTGACACTTAATTTAAATATACGAGGGTCGTTTGATAAATCAGTGACAGTGAAAAGAAATCAGAGTGAAAAGAAAATTGTTTATTCGGTAACATTTATTTTATATTCTAACATAATTTTGCTAACATAATGTTAGCGATATTCTAACATTTTGAACTTGTTTTTTCGTGGGGACTAGGCCTCTGTTTTAGCTATCACTTTTTATTTCATGAAAATGTTTTCCCACTAACCATTTCTTCGTGTTTAAGATATGGAAGAAGTCAAGTAGTAAATAAAGCGAATAAGTTGATTGAATGAATAAATATGATTTTTATACAAGTTATGTAATGACACGTTTGGCTCAGTTTGTAGTGACCCTACTTTATGTGTAAGCGGTTGCGGGTTCGAGCCCCGGGCATATTATATGCATTTAATGTAATAGAATAAATGCAGCAATGTCAGTTGACCTGATTTATTATTTGAAAAGGCAGTGTATCGTGAATCTGCATAATATCTTCAATACGGATAAATAAAACTAAAATGTTAGTAATATAAACAGCATCTTATTACTAAATGCATTATGTAGGGTACTTATCTATAAGAAAACACAATTTTTAACATCTTTGTCTGTCTGTTCCTTTCTTATACATGATAACAAGTGATAAATAAAACTAAAAAGGTTTGATCTCGGGGCCTGAATCTTACAAAAATTTCTTAAAACTTGCTTTTCATTTTCAGAACTTCTACCGAATAAGTACATCATATTTGGTTATTGTTTTCACTTATGTAACTTTATATACGAGCTTTACAAGCCACTCGAATATATCAGATGGACCATAAAAGTTTGCGAACCGCGAATGATGACCAACTGGAGTTACGGTTATGTATTGTAATGTTACCGTTTATAGAAGATCTAGTATGAGACAAAATAAAGTCCTCCGCCGCGTCTGTCAAAAACTACAACAGTTTTCACCAATATATAGAAATGGTTCTTCAGGAAGGCTTTTTATTTGAAGGTCATTTACTAACTTTACTAACCTAATAGCAACTCATTTGCGCTTCCCTCAGGTTTGTCCCTTGCATGTGCGTTTTGACGTGCTTACTTTCAGGTTGGTAGTGCAAAAAAAAGAAATCAAAACTTTCATACAAGCTTGCGAGAGCTTCTTAATCCGGCCCTGTCATAATATCCATACTTAGCGGACGTCTACTAATTACTGCTACATATATTCATTAATATAGAAATACTAATAATATAGACAAACATAGAAACTATTTTTGGTTAAATATTTTTTAAAACAAAGAAAACGAACTATAAAATAAAAATCACTATAAAGTAAAAAATAATATCCCTTAGACATTTGTTTTTTATGCATCCAAAGAAACGGTACCTGAAAATTTTGCAAATTTCTACATTTGATCACATTTGGTAATATTGTCAAAGATTAGATAGTTGTAATGTTTCTACAACACTTGATAAGCTATGTCGATTCAGAAGCAAAACTAGCATTAGCACTAGTTTAACTGATCATGTTCGAATATTTGAAAGATAATAGTTATCTATTTCATTTGTAATATGTACAATAATATATTATGTATGTATCTGTCAATAAAACGTTATCATTTCTTAATTTATATCAGACTAGCAATACGCGCGGCTACGCCCGCGTTCATTTTTTTAATCGCTACTAAACTTCATTCGATCACTCGCTGGGTTGAAAATTCCTGAGCCGCTCGGTTACCTATATCATATATTACGTGCGGCGTGCACTCCTCCTCTTCTCCTGTTATTGTAGTTTTAGTAAGGATCCTTAATTTTTCTTGCAATTAAAATAGCCTATATTAATCAGTGATAATGTAGCATTCAAATGGTGAATTAATTTTTAAAATTGGTCCAGTACTTTTTGAGCCAATTGTAACAACAAGCATACTTACATACAAACCTTTCCTCTTTATAATATTAGTATAGACTAGTATTTCCCGTGGTTCCATCCGCGTTCTAATGGCCGGAAACCTTATGTATAGTATGTTTACCTTAAATTTGTCGTACGGAAAGTATATATTGTGTATATGATGTGTATGAAAGTATGTTTGTGTAATTCTATTATGTTGATCCAGATAACCAGCTATCATTATACCCAATGTTATCAAATGTCATCTCCCGGGGGAAGAAGGTAGAGTAACCTATAGTGAATATAATATTTGATTTTTAATAAAACAAAACAAAATAATTAAAGAAAGTTTAAAATCAATTGAAATAAATATTCATTTACATAAAGCCGTATAAAGTAAGATGTATTACAATCGCTGTTTATTTTTTTCACTCGATGAGTAAATCTGCCCTGCATACTAATAAGTTGATTATTCTAAGAGTTTTATTTTCTATTTACTTTCATTATACATTCTATTAAAGTGCGAGTAGCCCAGTTGTAATTTACTTGTTTAAAAACCAAATGATGCAGGTTCAAATCCCGTTTACATTTACCAATAATATTGTCTGTCTGTCTGTCCGTCCGTCTGTCCGTCTGTCCGTCTGTCCGTCTGTCCGTCTGTCTGTCCGTCTGTCCGTCTGTCCGTCTGTCCGCCTGTCCGCCTGTCCGTCTGTCCGTCTGTCCGTCTGTCCGTCTGTCCGTCTGTCCGCCTGTCCGCCTGTCCGTCTGTCCGTCTGTCCATCTGTCCGTCTGTCCGTCTGTCCTTCTGTCCGTCTGTCCGTCTGTCCGTCTGTCCGCCTGTCCGTCTGTCCGTCTGTCTGTCTGTCCGTCTGTCCGTCTGTCCGTCTGTCTGAGAGAGCTTTACTAATGAGAGCTATGAAGTACGCTGACTCGTACTTGTTCAGCGTAGTAGACTATGTCCTGATAACCCTCGTATTGGACGGAGGCCCACTACCAACAGCTAGACTTTAAAAAGGCCCGAATGATGATATTATCATATTTATTTTAAGATCTGTATTAAGTCTGAATGTCTGTTACTATATTATATTTTTTATTTAAAAAAATTATTAAGTGAGCGGAGATAATATTATAAGCTTACAACCGTATTTATAAATGAATTTCTATAGTTAATTAAAATATCTAAAACTGAGACCCAAAATACACATAGGTTGTATTTGGTATTTTATAGCTCATGTAACCTATACTTAATACTATAATAGGTATTAAAAGGAAAAAATTGTATTTCTGTATGTAACAAATAAATTCAAACACTACTGGACTGAGTAACATAGGCTGTATTTATAATTACTAACGGAACCCGGGCGAAGTGAGTAGTCGAACCTATATTTTTAGAAAATTTTATTGAAATAGTGAATTATACTGAATAGATTTTTATAAAACTTCCTATGATGATAACTGGTAATTAGGATCACAATAGGATAGTTTTTAGTCCAGGAAAATATCTCATTTCTGGAAATCTATTCCTAACCGATAAATCGAGGAACGAATACGAGCAGAGCAAGGATCAGTCGCTAGTGTAATAAAAATTCTATGCAATTTTTGCTTTTAAAGCCTCTTTTATCGGTCTTGTCGGTACTATGAAAACAGAGCTGCCGTTTGCATAGTGTTTGTAGGACAAAGAATTACTCATGGGAGCCATTGTTTCCACTTGCAAAGTAAAGTAATATTTCACTTCACTTTCTTGTAATCTACTGATACAGATATCTTGTTGGCATTGACAGGTTATGTCCGTCTATTTACGAATTCTTTTTAAATATATTTTTTATTGGTGACCACCTTTACTTTGCTCGTATTCATCGTACGTGCGTTTTAAATGTATAATATAAATTTTAAATATATAAATTAAATGTATAATAATAATTAAACCTTATTAGATGGACATATGCTATAGCCGAGTTCTAGGTCTTTTTAAGACCTATAAATGATGATGATATAACCTTACATACATGCATGTTATAAGTGCTTTTATATACCTCTTATTTATGTAATGTACCAATCTAAATATAAAAGAAATGTGATTGAAGTAACCATTATAAATGAAACTATCTTTTCGAATTTTTGTCGCGGATTTATTATGATTTTTGGTTCCCGATGTTTCGAATGCTTTACAGCAATCATGGTCACGGGAGAGACCCGAGTCTTAAAGATAGTTTCATTTATAATGTCAAACATTCGCGTAAACCTAAGAAAGTATTATGAAGTAACCATTTTCGTTCATCATACAAGTGAATGTCCTCAGTAGAATTTGAACCCGCGACCGCTTGCACAGCGAGTATAGATATTATTTGAATAGATCCTATAGACTATTACTTAAAAATGTAAATTGCCACCCTGCAGTGAAATATTCAGGGACTTGCAATTTCCTTCACCTCAGATCCCTCTTATGTATTGAACATGTCTGACGTCATTAGTTGTGGCAGAGTTAGAAACATCGTAAATAGCTATCGTTTAGAAATACGTTTATTTATTAACAAGCTTCAATCTTAACTAGAATTTGGAAATACATTCTTAGACTTACTCAAGTATGAGATTGTACAAATAATTAAAAAAATAATTAAATTACACAAGTGTTCATTAAATATTGAAAAAAATGGAAAATTAAAATATTTTGGTGCCATCTCTATTTTTACCATTTTATTGTATTATTTTATATATTAAATATAAATATAAAATTATACTTTTAGAAGTAGAAACTGATTGTAACAACTACACAGATTTGAGCCGTCTAAAACAATCTATGTCCATTGACGGTTCGTGCTAAATATTCATGAAATATTCCTTGGAATATACAAAAAAGTAAAAAAAAAACTGTAGTAGCCTAGTGGTTAACACACACTTGGAAATCCTTGTGAAGTGGGTTCAAATCCCGGGTCTCGCACTTCTAATATTTTCATGTGTGATTCATTTTTAACATAATTAGCACTTGTCTTAGGTAAATGAAAACATACTCGTAGTTAGGAAACCTACATTCAAAGAGAACTAACAAATTGGCCAACAGTGGGTTGTTAAAAAACGGGTTTAACGTAGTTTTTGACTAAATGACAAAAAAGCTTAAAGCTAAAAAAGCTTTTAAGTATTACGTCTCCATAATAAAAAATATATACTATACCCAGTGTTCACGATAACAAAATTTGTCGGAAGAGATTGTGATGATCTTCTTGGTATATTTTATATTGCTTCATATTATACGGTATGGTATTATACACATGGTACGAATTGAAAATTGGATCAAAAGAATATCGGGGTTTGATTACCATAAAGTTTGTAGGAGTCATAAATCCTGTATTTTGTTTATATCTTTATGTTTTTATAAACCTTGCTTCACTGAATACGTAACCCTTTCATCTGAAGATAATCTTTATATTTATCGAAGTAATAACGCTTAGGCTCGTATAGGCTTAAAGTAAAATATTATTTTAGCCAATTTTAAGTTATTTTTAAGCATAATGAGTTATCCACTAAATAATAAGAAAGCCTCAGTCATGAATTGAACTGCCGATAGAAAATCAGCAGGACTAATAAGTTAGCTCAAGATCCCGTCTTTTGCCGCAGAAATAAGATTGAATTTATTAAATAAACTTATTCATAAAGCCTTGATTTAAAGTCATATCTAATTTTATTATACATCAAAGGATTGGAGAGTTATAATTATCAATACGTTCCATAAACTAATAAAATCAATTATTGAAGACGTTTTTATATGACGATGCAACTTTAAGAAAAAGCATATAAAAACAACAACAACAAAAGATTAAGACGAGACGTTAGTATCAGATTGATTGTACGAGTAATTACACTAATATTGAGTTCTAATATATTTAAAGAATACCAAATATCAATTATATAGAGCTGTATAGAAAGACATTACAATTTTAAATTTCTAAAACATATATTCTGGACGAACTAACAAACACACACATACTAATATTTATAAAGGTATTAAAGCTAGTAAACATTATATTTCAAAAAGCCAATAAAATGCTGTGTTACAGCAATTCTCTAGGGAAATTACTGCAAATTACGTCCGAGTGTATCAAAAGCGTTATTAGTGTCAAAAAACTTATGTTAATAAGATAACGTAATACATAAAACTACTAAACTTGACGACACGTATGGTACGAAAGTATTTCACATATCTGGTATCCGTAACACAAGCCTCGTAGCTTACCACGGCACTAGATGGTGCTGTTGTAATATTGTCCCAACATATTTATGAAAACGAACTTGCCTGATATCTGTCCAAGGCGATGGCAGTGATGGATATAGTGGAGACAAATATTGATATAGCCTGTATAGCCCCGCAGGCTTTACATAGGCTCGGCCAGTCTGGTAAAGGCCAGTGTTTCGTAAGTAATTCCATAAGTGTTAGTGGGGTCCCCACGCAGCAAACTAAGGCGTCTGAGACCGCTAGATTTACTATGAACATGTTCCGGGCGGTTCGCATCACCGGTTTTCTTACTACCTGTAATCAAAAAACACATAAGCAAAATTGTTTTTGAAGTGAAACTTCTTTAGAATCGATGTGATTTCAAACTCGATGAAACGAAAAAATAAATCCATCTATACCAGGCGCTCAGAGACGGGGAAGAGTTAGCCTTATTTTAAATTCAAGTTTAATTCTGACATATATGTACTTTGTACACACGCACTTTTTTTTTTAAATTTACATATATTTAATAAAATTTAGAGGTAAAGTGTAGGCAAATTGTTATTCCAAGTTATAATCTATCTTTTTACAAAATTTTACTCAAATTCGTCAAGCTCTTTAAGGAAGAATGAGTAAATAATACAAACTTTCGCATAATAATATATTATTATGATTAACCTGTTTCCATTAATCAAACATTTAAGACTTTCTGAATAACATTTATGAGTAATAATATTAATAATACGATCAAAAATAGACTGTTCCTACATTATACGAATTCTAATAAGAGGCAAATTATAATTATATAATATGAGCGTTCTTTACACTTTAGTTAAGTAAGCTAATTAAAATTTAAATCAGCTTTGATTTTCACGGCATAGAAATAGAATTTTATATATAGAGTGAGATACCCAAGCGTTTTAAGAAACTAAGACAATAATTTATATCTGCGACCAGTTGTCAACAGGTAATATTAAAGGTGTTCATAATTGCTCTAAGAGGCTGAAAAATACGGACAGTCAGACAAATATACATGAAGTGTCTACTAAAAATTCCGTTTTTTATAATAAAATTCTTTAAAAACTAGCGTATTAACTAGATTTAAAGCGAGCTATGCCGCGCGTTTCGCTAGTTAAAATAAGAAAAATTTGTAAAATAAAAGAAGCCTAAGTTACTTCTTATAACATTAGCTATCTGCGAGTGGAAGTACCGTCAAAATCGGTCCAGTCGTTTCAGAGATTAGCCGGAACAAACAAACAGATAGACAGACAGACATAAAACAAAAATAATATATTAAAGTACTAACATTAAATCTTAAAATTTAATGTTAGTACTTTAATGTACAGTTCGCGTCACGTAAAAAGAACGCTGGAAGAAAGTGGTGGGGGTGTTTGCGCATCGGTACATTCACATACGAAATTCCTAAGCATATTCTTTTATTTTTGAACTACCTTACGCTCACGATGTATATTGAGTATTTGATAGAATCTCATTAAATAGAATTCTATTAATTAATAAAATAAAATATGTTTGATGCATGTAGAATGTTTAATCTACTTACAAAAAAAATAATTAATTCATTTAATATATTTTTTTTAGTATATAACTGCATTATTATCAGACTCTTTCTTTATAGAACAATATCCGTCAAAAATATTTTTTCACTATTTTTTATATAAAATCATTTCGTAATTAATAACTTTTGTGTGCGCGATGGTATTTTAAACTGAAAAAGCATGCGACGCGTGCCTCGCCGTCCCGCGCCCCCTCTTACCACCAAATTGGCCGATAAATCGTCTCTGCAGTCTGCGCAACTTGACAGCCAGCGTTCTTTTTACATGACGCGAATTATACTTTCATATACATTTAGTAAAAAGCTGTTAAATTGAAGTTAAAAACAGACACATCAAGTTTATTAAGCTATTGCGTAGCTTTTATCGCGGGTTTTGAGCGCGGCGACCGAATCAATAAATTCCGTAACGAAAATAAAACCTAACACCCCCCATTCCGCCTATGTATATTTTAAACGATATTGACTTCTTATTTATTCAATAAAAGAAATAAAATTGTTTTCTTATCGGTCACCACGCTGAAAAAGTGTAACTTGAATTAATATCAAAGAAAAAAACTGCATAAATAAAAAATAAATAATTATAATTGCATAAGTTGATAAAAAAAGCTATGCAATAGCTTTACCGCGGCAGTCCCCGAGTGCCACACAAATAATTTTTTGAAGTGAAACTTCTTTAGAATTGATGTGATTTCAAACTCGATGAAACGAAAAAATAAGTCCATAGTACTAGTCACTCAGAGACGGGGAAGAGTTAGCCTTATTTTAAATTCAAGTTTTACTTCTGACAAGTGTACTTTGTACACACGCACTTTTTTTATTTAATATGTATGTATAGATGTATAGTTACTTACAGAAATAACAACGAGAGCATTTCCAACTGCGCCGATAGTGACAAGAATGCCATAAAACGTCAAAACTAAAGCTCTAGTAGGATCATCTACTTTTCTGTTTAAGGAATACTTCTCTAATAGAGTGTTAGGATTTTGTATTTCCCTTGATGCCTCAATCAACCATTTTGCTGATTCGTTCAAGGTAAGATTCATGCTGGGGTCGTCCCTCTGAAACAAAATAATATCACTTTACTTTTTTATTATTACTGACTTATATGTGTTATACTTAAAAACCTTCCTCTTAAATGACTATCTATTATAGAAAACCTTATCATAATCCGTTACGTAGTTTTAAAGATCTAGATTCAAATTCGGGTCTTTCACCACTTGTCTTACGGTAAAGGAAAACATCGTGAACCTAGCAAGTTTTCGAAAGACATGTGAAGTCCGCCAACACGCACTAGACCAGCACGGTGGACTATGGCTTGATCCCCCTCGTATTAAGAGAGGCCCGTGCCCAGCAGTGGGGCGTCAAAAGGGCTGATTACTTGTAGTGATTGAACAGGTAAACTTATTGAGATTGATGTAACCAGCGATGCCAATCAGTCGCATTGTACTATTTAGTTGTTTTATAAGTAGATCTTTATTTCGAAATATATGATGTTTTCTTCATATAATTAGAGTTACTATGTTGTGAGACAAATGTTTTTAGGCATTAGACAAATGTATTATTCTGGAAAATAAAAAAAACACGAGACATATGAAATCAAACGATATTACATATTACATATCGTTTAATTTCATATATATTTGCAAACTATCGAATAATAATTGAATAGAATAATTTATGTATTATATAAAATAGATTCATCTTAATTATCTACATTATGATATGGCTGAGTTTTAAAAATTGTTGACACTTTTTAATAATTAAGTGCGTACGTTCTAAGAAAACTTAGAAGTTAAATCAATTTTGTAGAAGTATATAAATAAAAGTTTTTATTTTTTTATTTTTTTTTTATTTTTTTAATTTAAACCACACTTCACATAAAGATAAAAAGTGGTAACATTGATATCTAAGTTTATGGGTTAATGAGAAGTATATAGAGTCTTTTAATTTCTACGGGTATATAAATAGCCCAGAACTAAATTTACAAATGATAAGCACTTTCTTTTTTTTTAGCCATAGTTGTAAAAACATGCAGTCGTAAATGTCGGTTAAAGCGTGATTTAAGGTGAACCTACGCACATCATTCAATATTCAAAGGAAATGAAATACAACGAGGAAAAATAGTATATATACATTTGAAGTCAGAGTTGTTGGAAGTCATATAACTTGTTAAATCACAATAATGCTCGTAAGATCACAACATATTTTCTGTAATATGATTTTCATAAAATAGCAAAGATTTTTTATATCATTACTAGATTTACCCGCGGCTTCGCCCGCGTTCATTTTTTAATTGCTAATCAACCTCATTGCGTTGATCTGTAGGATGCCTGAAAGTTTCTTCAAAATTACTCTAGCTATTTCAGAACCTATTGTTAATACAAACAATTTTTTAATTTTTCGTAAAAAATATTTGTTTTTTAAAAAAAGTATCCTATGTTATTTCTAATACCTCCAAGAATATGTATACAAAGTTTCATGATGATCGGTTGAGTAGTTTTCGCGTGAAAGCGTAACAAACAAACTTACATTCACATTTATAATATTAGTAAGGTATTGACGAATGTAGGTTTCTAATGGCAAAAGTATTTTTGAAATCAGTCCAGTAGTTAATGAGTTTATTCGTTACATACAAAAATACAAATTTTTCCCCTCTATAATATTAGTATAGATAACTCTCAAGAGACTCACCCTTGCTGCGCTCCGATTTTTCCCTACATTTTCGTAATTAGGTTAGGTTAGTATTATATTTCTCAGAAATTAGATATTTTACCGCAGTAAAACTATCTTATGTGTTGATCCAGATGACTAGATATCATACCGTACAAAATATCATAAAAAAATATATATTATGTGATGCGGTCCCAGAAGAATTCTGAAATCTATGGATTCATATACACATAATGACTATTTCAATAGAATTTTCTAAAATATATTTAACGTACAGATTTGATTAATAATTTCTTAGGTTTACGCGAATATTTGACATTATAAATGAACCTATCTTTTCGGATTTTTGGATATCAATGTTTACGGTTTAATAGGAAATGTCGTAACTCAATAAACATAAAATTTCAAAATTTATTACTTTATAATATAAAAATTAATACAGTTCAGAAATAGGTGTGTTATAAAACATTTTATTCAAAACAGCTGAACTAAGAACATGTATAATACTTTCTTAGGTTTACGCGAATATTTGACATTATAAATGAAACTATCTTTTCGGATTTTGTCGCAGATTTATTATGATTTTTGGTACCCGACGTTTCGTATGCTTTACAGAAATCATGGTCACGCGAAAGACTGATTGCTGTAAAGCATTCGAAATGTCGGGAACTAAAAATCCAAATAAATCCGCAACTAAATCCGAAAAGATAGTTTCATGTATAGATTTGATTAATTAAAATTTTATTACGTGTATAGATTAACTGCCAATTGACTAGCTTATATATACGTGGTTCTAGGTTCGAATCTTGACGAATTTCTATATTCGAAACGGAAAAACGAGCTCGTTAGGAGATATACCCCGGAGAACACGTAAAGCCGTCATCGGTCTTGCGTTATCTTCCGCTAGTCGTCGCAAGTTATCGTCCCTTCGGATGGACATTTAAAAATGAAATCTTGATATTTAATTCAAATATATATCAGATAAAATAAAATATATTAATGAAAATGTACAAAGAAATTAAATCTTAAATCTATTTACTATTTACAGAAACAATGTATATTTATTAAGAATTGCATCAGCCTTACAGCCTACTTCGTAAGTCCTACTCGATTGACCAATTTAACCGATTTTCGACTCAATCTATATATTTTTTTTGGTTAAAACTATTTATTATTTTAGCTATGAAAATACCTCTAGAACCAAACGACGTCAAATTCTTTTTTATTTCACCGGATTCAAGTCCGCCTTAGTCCGTTTTAGTTACTATGATTTAAAGCTGTAAATTTAATACGTCTGAGAGAGAATTTGGAAGAATCCAACATGAAAGTTATTTCATTTTATGCTTAAATTACGCCACCACAAATGTAGTGCCTTCAAAATATAACTCACATATTTTCCATTTTTCTAGATTTAAAGGGAGTGTCTGCATATTATTTTATCTATATAACACCGCATTCTACAAGTTCGCTTGGTAAACTAAGTTAAAGCAGGTTCAAGATCGAGCCTTGCACATTTGAGAACTAGAAACGAATTATTTTCCAACATGATAACTCCTTGCCAATACTATTAAGGATAACAGGAACTCTGTACGTGCGAGAGAACCTACTTTTAGTTCATAAAGACTTCTGGAAACCGCCATTTTGTATTTCTTTAGCATAGACGATTATGCCTTGACTTTCTGTGTCATATGTCAGTGAATCTCAATTATTATGAATGATCAATTGAACAAAGCCACAAAACAAAACTTGTCAAGTTTGTATACAGCATTAACAGTTTCAAGGTACTTTTGGTTTCGGAGCGTATTGAAAACTACTTGTACACTTAGTACAAATTATAACTAAATTAAAATTAAAAGTGCGTGTGTACAAATTACACATGTCAGAAGTAAAACTTCTTAGGCAAACAAATTTTTAAATCTCGTTTATATTTATACTAAATAGCCCCATCTAAGCTCGTCGAGAGAGGGAGACGGCGCGAAGGTCACACCCACGAGTTAGACAGAGTTAGAAATGTCACTGACTCGCGGTGGGCGAGATCTAACTAAGGCTAACTCTTCCCCGTCTCTGAGCGCCTGGTACTATGGACTTATTTTTTCGTTTCATCGACCTTGAAATCACAACGATTCTAAAGAAGTTTCACTTCAAAAATAAATAAAATGAGACATGTAGCCGATTTGAGGCTTCTTTAATGTTCGAAATACATTCTCGGCCGGCAGATGTCTCTCTTATTCTAAGTATCTTAATCTATAACGGATGGAGGATGGTGGAGGATGGTGTAATTATAACTAGGTATAACATGAAAAATAATAGTTAGGCATTTCTATGAAATCATCAAATGTGTATATTAAATCTGGATTGCGAATGATAATAATATCTAAAAGTTTCTGAGAAACAGCCATTTCAATACACAGGTGTAAACGAAAAAAAAAAGAAATCGGAGGCCTACAAAAATATTTTCTATCAAATCTCCGCTACACATAAATACTTCAACGTTTTTATACGTTTTATGGTTACTATGAAATTGACATTTTTAAAGCCCTCGTGTTGAAATGAGTAACACAAGTAATATCTTTCACATAAAACGTCAAGCAAATGTAGCTTATATTCTCTAGCAATAAAGTGTACATTTCTTTGATGATTTAAAAATAGTATTGTAAATACAGTATATATTGTATACAGGAACAGGAAAATTTTGATACCCACCTGCTCTAAAATTTCATATGGCACAAGCAATAATGTTGAGATTTTATGGAGTAGTCCAAGAGACAGAAGTTAATAGCTGCATGTTTACACTTTATGTTTTCGTCGAAATTTTAAATAAATGCGAAGCAAAAATAAACGAAACAAAATTTATACGATAAAAACACACCGAAAAATCAAAATACTAATGTTTATATATTGCGAACATCGAACCCACACAGGCTATGTGCAAAAACGTTGCTAGTTCGGTAATTTATGTATTATTTCTAAATAAATATAATATATTATAGTATTATATTATACTTTCACTCTATTAATTTTACATAAAAAAACATTAGTTAATATGATACGATGGATTACAACTTCTTTTTTATATTATTATTCAATGAAATTCAGCTATAATTCATTCTTAGATTTACGCGAATATTTCACTTTTTAAATAATAATTTCCTTTTTTTGGTTTGCTTTACTTCTATCATGGGAGAGACCGTGCGTCCGCGAAACTGGGCGTACGCCGTGTAACCAAAAATAAGAAAATAAATTTTTAAATAATATGTTTATAATAAATTAAATTGTCGAATAGAATTATTAGGCCTCGTAATGTCATGTCATTTTTTCCTGAATTTTTTGTTTCTTTTGATTCTGATGTTCGGGGAAGATCAGAAAAGTTGGTCCAAACGTTCGTGAGTTAATGTGAATTAGCAAACTGACTAACTAACCCAACTTTGTTTAATATAAGGACTCGAACCCAGGACTTCTCGATGTATCACCGTACTAGCCACTACACCACCGAGGCAGTTAATAACTTTAAATACATACATGTTATAAATATAAACACCCATGACTGGAGTACAAACATACGAGTTTAACAAATGAATGCCCCCAGCGGGACTCGAACCCGCGAACGCTGGCGCAGCAAGTAGGGTCAACTAAGCCAAAAGTGTCGTCAAAATATGTGTTTGTAATCAATTTAGTTTATGCATCATTCTGTTATAACGTATAACAGCGGCATGCAATATATGTGATTAGAATTTATAGAGCCAATATAGTGGAGCTATTGACGTCAGATTATGATAAAACTTTATGTATTTTATAGGATCGTGGAACGTATAATATTAGTTGTAATATTATTGGTTGATACCTAGTAGTACATATTTATCACAGCGACTCAACCTCGCTTCACTTGGCTTCGTCCCTTTCGTTTGGCTCAGTTTGTAGAAGCTCTACTTGCTGGGCCAACGGTCGCGGGTTTGAGTCCTGCTGGGGGCATTCATTTGTAAAACTCGGATGTTTGTACTCCAGCCATATTTAAAAAAATAAGGACTTATTTAGGTATAAGAATTAAAAACTATAAAATTCATTGATGAATGAAAACCTTTTTATCCACTTTTTTCTAAGATTCATAGAGTTGAAAAGGCACTTTTTAGCTCTATCCCCGTCGTTACAGAATCGAATTACACTATCGTAAATTATATAACATAATATAACAAACTGCGCCAAACTTGTAGTCGGATTACGTCCAACGGTGGGCAAAAGCTGGGTGGCAATGACAACAACTTTAAATTTTAATAATTCATAGACTCATATATGGACACACCTTGATAAATACCATAAAAATATCTAAGGTAGTCTTTTACAGCTTTACGTTTTTTCCCATAAAATAAGCCATTAATATCATACTCTTATATTTAAAACAACGTGCATGCTATATAAGGGCCATTTTATTGGCGATAAAAATACATATTTTTATGTTATCCGCTCTAGGGACCGCCATCAATGACATTATCTTATAGAAAAACAATGTGCTTATAAAACCAAACTCGTGGAAATATTAAAATACGATATATCCTTTTTTTAAATAAAAATATATTATATACATATTATAATAAAAATGAATCTGTATTTTATAGTAGATATAGGTATAAAAACTTTTTTCTACTACTACTACTACTACTGGTACTACTACTACTACTACTACAAATTGGGCTTATACCTTTACAAATAAAGATAGTGATGAGTAATAATACTCAATTGTAGGAAGTACCTACTTCTAGTTTATGAATCGCCTTAGCCTGAGTTTCCTGTTCTTCCCTGATTTGAAGCTTTTTCTTTTGGAACTGGTAGTTAACTTATAGCGTTTAATAAAAAAGTGCAAGAAATTTTGCTTAATCTATTGAATTTTGAATGAAAAACAATATAAGTTTAGACAACGAAAACATGTAAAGTTTAAAGAGATTTTACAGGTAGGTACCCTTATTATTTATTATTTAATGTTTACGTTTCTATATTAAAACGTCCCCAGAACCATTTACATATACAACAATAGCCTCTAGGGTCAGGTCACATTAAAACTTTTGTGTGTTATTCATGTTGAGGTTTTCAAATGTCTACATGCCATATTGTTTCAATGGCATCATTTACCATTGTTTAAGTAGTAATGTAGGATTCTTGTTTATGTTATATTTATACTTGTACATAAAATTATATAGAACTTTCTTCTTAAATCAACAACTTATAAATAAACTAGCGACTCGCCCTCGCTTCGCTCGGGCTCTTCCCTAGATTAAGCACAGCAAAGCCGCGGGATCCGGTAGTTATGCATATAAACCTTCCTCTTGAATCACTCTATCTATTAAAAAAAAACCGCATCAAAATCCGTTTCGTAGTTTTAAAGATTTAAGCATACAAATGGATATAGCGACAGAAAAAGCGACTTTGTTTTATACTGTGTAGTGATAAATATGTTGGGACATTACTACACACAGTGCCATCTAGTTCCGTGGTAAGCTACGATGGAAGTTTGTGTTACGGGTAACAGATAGTTGATATACTACATACATACATATTATAGATATAAACACCCATGACTGGAGTACAAATATCCGAGTTTAACAAATGAATGCCTCTAGAGGGACTCGAACCCGCGACAGCTGGCGCAAGAAAGTAGTGTCTGCTAAAGGTCCGAATCCGAAGTTAAAAGGTTTAAGTTTAAAGGCCAATTTGATATACCTATGCAAGTACCTTATGAAAATTTCACTACTTAGATAAAATTTAGATTTTCTTATACAAAACACATACAAGTCGCGGGTTCGAGTTCCGCTGGGGGAATTGAGTGTATATATTTTTAACATGAATTTATTTAAAATTTATATATGTGTACTATATCAACTATCTGGTATCCGTAACACAAGCCTCGTAGCTTACCGCGGAACTAGATGGCGCTGTAGTAATAATGTCACAACATATATTTAAATATTTATCTGGAATTATAGACCACGTATTTTGGTAGCAATTAATCACCATATATGGGTTAAATCGCATGCACCGAGGCGAGGCTTGCAAATATTCATCCACGAGCAGTTTCACTACGAACAATCCGATTGTACAAGCGATTAAATTTTGCATAGAATTTATCTCGCAATATTTGTCCAATACAGATTGTTGGCTTTTCTATGACTAAGTTTTGTTTTTGATTTTGAAACAGTTCAAATTAATCATTTTAATAATTTAATGAAGTAGTAAACTATGTAGGTATAGCAGTTAATATAAACGGCAGGAATCGGAGGTCCTAAGTTCGAGATCTAGCTAATCACTACATAGTATAAAACAAAGTCGCTTTCTCTGTCCCTATATCCCTATGTATGCTTAAATCTTTAAAACTACTCAACGGATTTTGATGCGTTTTTTTCAATAGATAGAGTGATTCAAGAGGAAGGTTTGTATGTATAATACATGCATAATATAGTAGAGAAACACTGATAATTTTAGAGGTTTCTAGTGTGATGTCGTAAATAAATTTATTTTTTGCGCTTACATTGCGAACGCTAAACTATATGAGATAGATCAAAATAATGTACTACAGTATTGTACACCTTAAAAAGTTCTACAAAAAAGTCCACGATGGTATATGTCATTTTCTTACGGATAACTCACAATAACCATTTTCTCGCTTCGCTTAGGCTCTTCTCTAGATTTAGCGCGGGTGAAGCCGCGGGTTCCACTAGTTTTTGTTTTATAATTCACACAACAGTCCGGGATTAGGAGTTAGTAGTATATCCCTGTCCCTTTATAGGCACATAAAGTCATTAATGCTTGCCTTAATTCTCGTCAAACAGGTATTATTGTAATTCATCTTCATTAAATAATCATTCATTGCAAATCATATTTTATTGGAGAGGAAATACAAATTTCTCCCAAACTCCGAATGAGGTTTGTCTGTTAATGGTTAAAATACGAGTTAAAAAAAATAATTATAATGTTCTCCGACCGATTCCGGCCACGGCGGCCAATCTCATTGAGACTAGTCAACTGCGCAGGAGATATTATAGTGCACAAGTGTACGCGATACGAGTCACCCTCGCTTCGCTCGAGTTCTGCCCTAGGTTTAGCGTCAGCAAAGCTTCGGTTCCCGATACTTAAAATAAATAAAGTTTCTACCTCCTCCTTTTTTGAAGTCGGTTAAAAAGTAATCTAAGTTATGCCTTATAATATTAGCTATCTGCGAGTGAAAGTCCCGTCAAAATCGATTCAGCCATTCCAGAGATTACTCGGAACAAACAGACAGACAGACTAAAATTTTAAAAATTAGTTTTTGTTGCTAGTAACGTATATAATATATATACATACGATTCCATATGCATTTAGTGAAAACCCGTTTATTTGTAATTATAAACAGACACTCCAATTATATTTATATGTACAATAATAAATAATTCATTTTGTCATAACGAAGTTTTAAAATCATCTAAAATTTCATGTTTACCGAATTGGGAATTGGGAAACCTTTAATAATACCTCTAAATAAATATTTTTAAATGGAAGTCAAATTTACTTTTTATGATGAATAATTTGTGGAAATACAGAACTAATTTAAACTAATTCCTTTCATTTAAATAATTGAATGTTTATTACTAAAAAAATAAATGTTAGTCCAACTTCCTTTGTTTGATCAGCTTTTGAAAACATTATTCAATTTTAAAATTAGAACGTATTCGTATATATAAATCATGAATTTATTATGCTTGTGCTAGTTTTTTAATATAGAAAAAAAACAAACAGCTCCTAATTGAAAATTCTTTTTGTATATTTAAACACAATATTTGATGTAAACTTATTTTAATACATGTGCATTATTATACAAAAATAAATCAAAATCGAGGTTTTAAAATATTTTATTCATATTAAACATAAACAATAGTAGGCAATACAGTGCTTTTATGAAGGAAAATGAAAGTAAATGAAGAACTCAATCTGAAGTGTACGTTCTTAATTCAATGATAATGAGCTACAGCGGAGTTTTCATGATTCTTTTTTCTTTTACATATTGTTTATGAATGTCGAGAAAAGAGCTGATAGCCTTCAAATAGATTTTTGACGATACGTTTGGCGCAGTTTGTAGTGATACTACTTTCTTGTGCCAGCGGTCGCGGGTTCGAGTCCCGCTGGGGGCATTAATTTGTTAAACTCGGATGTTTGTACTCCAGTCATGGGTTTTTATATTTATAAGTTTATGTATGTATTGTAGATTTATATTTTAACATAGTAATTGTACTTCATATCTACATTAACAACTGCCTTGAAAATTATAACATGTTAGAAAAACTACTCCGAAAGCTTAGCTTTTTGCTAGTAAATAAAAAAGTAAGCAAATAAAATTATGTATACGAACCAATGCATTCCTTGTTAGAACAGTGATCGTTGACGGCTGAATTCTAAGAGCGTTTGACCTAGTTCACTGGTTAGTGTAATAGGTCTTGCTGCAGACTTGAGATTTTAGCTCTCACCAGCTTACTGATTTTATTACAGTTTTATTTTGAAGCTTTATTTGTTTCTCTATTTTTGATCTTGTAATTGTTGATTTGAGTACAAACGCACACCCACCACCTATTTTTTAGGCCTTTGATTATATATAAATAAATAAGACATTCAAAGTCTGTAAGAAATATTGTAAAGGGGGCTAGTTACTAACATAGTTTTCAGTAAAATGAAACTATCTTTTCGGATTTTGTCGCGGATTTATATTCATTTATGGTTCCCGATGTATTTTTTTCTTTAGAAATACTTACGTTTTTTTCAAATATTCAAATAACAAGAGTACACATTAGGTACCTATTAGAATTTCAAGCTACCTAAATAATATGTAATATAACTCAAAAATATATTATGTGCGGAATTGTTTAAACGAATAATACACATGTGTTAATAACCATTAACGTAACATATCTTTACATGAGATTCTTATATTTCCAGGGGAATTAATTGATAATCTTTACTCATCAAAAAAAAAAGAAAAATTCTAACTCATAACGTAAACATTAAGGGAATAAAATAATATATATATATATATATAATAGAAACCATAGTCTAACATGTGGAAAACATGTTGTTTGTACAGTGATCAATCATCCCCATATGTTACTATATAAAACGAAACAATCATAATTACTAGTTTCTTCACACTTCATTTACTTTACGGCTGCATTCGACTTTCTTTTATATAATGTTTTTATATTATTACACTATCTTATATACATAACAAACTAAGATGATTGTTTTTTGAGTCACCGTCCCTCACTTATATGTTTTAGCTATTAGTATAGATTTCTTAATTATTAGACGTTTTCTCGGCTTATTCCGATTATAATATGCATCTACTCGTATTATGCCACTCCATTGATTTCAAAAAGCAAGGACGTTGATGCAAACAGGAATTCGACAGAAGCTAAAATCGAATGAAACTGAGAACGAAAAATCTAAATCTAAATTCTAGTAAAACGACTAGCTAACTAGATTTAGCGCGGTCGAAGCCGGGGGTTCCCATAGTATGTATACTAAAACTTTACTTAAACGGTAAACCTTCCTCGGGAACCACTCTATCCATTGGTGAAAACAGCATGAAAATCGTTGCAGTACTTTTTGAGTTTATCACGAAAAGACAAATAGACAGACAGACAGACGAAGCGGAGGACTTTGCTTTATAATATATTTTGAAGCATAGACATTATTTTAATACCACGCACGTTGAGAAACTTTACATTTTTTTTCATCTTCCTTACAAATATAACCTATATTTGTAAAATCCTCGAAAATCAAGTAGCAAATATGTTGAATATGATAGTTATTTACACATGAAAATATCAGTGCGAGATCCGGCGTTTGAACTCGCTTCACTTGGTTTACTAAAAGAGCACATCACACCTTATAATTCCATACGTACAAATAAACAATCTTTTATCTTTATACTTTAGTATAGTATTGTACAGAAGTTAATTTTGTTGTAAACCTAACTTTATGAGTACACTAACTACGGTTTATATTTAATCCTTTCAAAACGCGTGGTGAATAGCTTTAACGCGTAATTTACGACTATTGTACTAAAAGCCTATTTAGATTTTATACTAGGATCATCTCTATGTAAATGTCAGTGCGTTTCTATTTTTTTGCCCATTTGCTTTATTTTTACGTATAAAATATACATATATGTTCGATGACAGATTTGGTTTAGTTTGTAGTGACCCTCCCTACTTTCTGCGCCAGCGGTTGCCGGTTCGAGTCCCGTGGGGCATTTATTGAGCACGAATGTTTGTACTCTAGTCATGGGTGTTTATATATATATAGTATTAACTATCTGGTATCCGTAACACAAGCCTTGCAACTTACCACGGAACTAGATGGCGCTATGTGTAATAATATACCAAGATATATTTATTCATTTAGTTTTGTTTTGGAGATAGAAAGAAGGTTATCATTATGACTTACTTCTTAGATGTGATCTATCTCTACATTAAAATCTATAAAATACAAGTCAAAAATAAAGATAAACAGAATATACAGAGTAACTTTCCCATTTAATATTAGCATGGATCTATCAATGAGATTGCAGTTTATTGATCAGAGCGAAGGCGTAGTCACTGGCATTTCTTCGCTTCCTTAGTTTCTTAAGCACGAGTAACTTTATCCCATCCTATCAATCTATTTGCATTTATTTAAAGAAACTCAGATTTAATCTAATAAGATCTTTTATCAATATTTTTACAGCATTTCTAACAAATATATATTTTTATTAGAAGGCTTGTTTCTTATTTACAGCAATTTGTTGAGTTTTTTTCAAATACGTACGTATTATGTGAAATCTCCCGATTTTTTATGGAACTTGAAAAAGCTATTTAAAACCGCATAATTGAAATAAACTTTTATTTTTCGTTAATTTTTCAGTAATAACGAGAATATAAAATAAGTAAGTCAAATTATTTAGATTTTTAGTTAAAGCATATAAAAATTATTATTTCATTCTTCAAACTAAATATCAAATGGCTACCGCCTCATTTAGCCTACATCTATTTAAATAGTTTCATTTCTTCAAATGATATTACGAGAACTATTACTCTACAAATTTGTATGAAAAATTATTAAACTTTGATTATATTAAAACCATCGATTTCGTGCGAGCGAAGCCGCGGGTTCCGCTAGTTATATACTTTCTCGAAAACCACTCTATTCATTGGTGAAAAGAACATGAAAATCGGGGCAGTAGTTTTTAAGTTTATCGCGAACAGACAGACAGATACGGCGGAGGACGTTTTTAATAATAATATGTATTTTTCAAATAATAATTTTTATAATAACAAATACTTGCGTGAAAAATGTGACAAGCATGAAAAACACTTATCATAAATTAAAAATTAAATCTGTCTAAAATAGGCTATCAATCCATCAAAAAGTCATTTATCTATTACAAATTTTAACAAAATTATTTAAAAAATATAAGAAACAATGAAAATTTACAGAATCTGGTGTATATCAAACGGGCGATTGCAGAGTTGCCAAGCTTTTAAAGTAATCAAGCTAAAGATCACGTACACGTGCATTTTTGTACCGTGATAACAAATTAATGTGTTTCGAACAAACAATTTTAAGAATAGACCGTATTGAGCTGTTAGATAGTAAGTGTACTACGTAATTTCTATTGGAATTTTTAATACCTTTTGATATTCTAAAGACAAAAAAAAGTTTTTATTACAATCATTTATTAATAATCATAATATATGTAAATACAACAAAATTGAAAAGTGGTAGATCAACGGTAACGCGCTCGCTTGGATAACTGAGTGATGCGGGTTCAAATCCGGGTCTTGCTCCTCTGATATTTTCATGTGCGATCATTTCTATAATGATTACTACTTATCTTTCGGTGAAGGGAAACATCGTGAGGAAACCTGCATGTCTAAGAAAACCTAGCAAGCTTACGAAAGACATATGAAGTAGCCAGCGTAGTGGACTATGGGCTGATCCCCCTCGTACTGAGGGAGACCCATGCCCAGCAGTGGGACGTTAAAAATGGCAACGTAAATAGGCATACACAGTTAAGAGTATTGTACCTTTTTCGCCTCCATTTTTTTAAGTTTACTAATGTTGACGAGCTCAATATCAGTTATATATCACGCTTTTTGATATATTATGTAATTTTTGAGAACACATGTTTTCTCAATATGTACTGGAATGCTAGCTGTAGTCTGAATACTAACAGTTTCTTAGAAAATAATAATTACAGTGTGTTAATGTTGTCAGTTCAGAGTTCTGGCTATTATAAACGTCATGGTTTGCGTTGTACGTGCAATTTCAAACTATCATGTTCCACTTATTAGCTACCTACGCTATATTAGTTTGGGTTCAAACCTAACCCACGTAAACCGTATTTTTCCCGGGATAATAATTAACCTATGTGTTATTCTAATATAGCTATCTCTAAATTAACTATCTCTGTACGATATCTGGTACATGGGCAATAAATATATTAAGACAATATTACAACAGCGCCATCTAGTTTTGTGGTAAGCTACGAGGCTTGTGTTACGGATACCAGACAGTTGATATACTACACATATATAAATTTTAAATACATACAAATTATTAATATAAACACCCATGATTGGAGTACAAACATTCGTGCTCAACAAATGAATGACCCCAGCGGGAGTCAAACCCGCGACCACTGGCGCAGACCAACTGCGCCAAATGTGTCGTCAAACAATATATAACATTTCCAATATCCATGTCTCGATGAATCCAGATCCGACATTTGATTTAGCTGTTTTGCCGTATCGACTAAAAACATCCACTCAAACTTTTCCAATTATAATACAAACGGATTAGTTTTACAACATTTTTTGAATTCATTGTAAAATGCTTCATGGTACAACGGCTCAAAAATTATCATGTCATTAGAAGCAAAGTCATTATATGATGTACTCGTACATAAAAAAACTAAGTGAACGTAACAAGTGTCCAAGGCAAGAAATAAGTTTCAGATTTTTTCAGTCGGATATAACTGTGCGAAAGCTCATCTTCATATGTATAATAATATGCTAAAATTTAATAAAGCTTTCGATGTATATAGTAAAATGGTAATTTTCTTATTTCTTTAAGTATCTTATTCCTTTTTTTAAAAAAACGCTTTATAAGAACATCGTCAAATATCAAACATCTAATTAATGGTTTCAAAGAGCAAAATTTTTTTGTTGAAATCACAAAGCCACGCCAACAGAAATGACTGATGAAAACAATCTTACATATTCCAGAAAGCTTACAAAAAGGTCCTTTATTTACATTTGTCCTTAAGCAAAAAGGGTTTCTTCACCAGCTTTGAGAGTCTAAAAAGGTTTCAAAGTTCATTTTAATGATTCTGTTACGTATAATATCTTTATACATTAACTATAGGGCAAAAAATACTAAATGTATATAACTAGCAATTTTCGCGGCTCCACCCATATTCTAATCACTATTAAAAATGGGGATTGGCAGTAGAAGATTAAAAGTGTAGGGTTATAATTATTTTTGATGCCAAATCATAAATCAATTAAAAAACAAAAATTTGGAAAGGGCTACTCATAGCACCTGGGGATAAAAAATAGCCTACAACCTATAATTCTCAGACCTACCAACTACCAAGTACTAAACACAAAAAATCACGAAAATCGGTCAAGCCATTTCGGAGAAGTTCGATAACAAACACTGTGACACGAGATTTTTATATATTAGAGAAGATAGATTTACTAACTAAGCAGTACTATGAAGTATTATTAATATATTATATTAACTTTATGTCCTATGATTACAAACCAGAAGTAAAAGATATATTTCCATCAGAATAAGCGTCTATTTCCTTCAAAGCGACCGTGAAACATAAATTGTTTTACAGATGAAAGCAATTTGTTAGGATGTTCCTGAATACTCGATTCATTATTGTAATGGGCTTGCGCTTCACCTCGGAATGGAATAATGCTTATATCCTTTAGTATTCATACATATTATACTATATACTTAGAAAGAAAATGTTTAATATGTGTGTTTATACACGGTAGTTGGTACAAACTGAAGGAAAATCAAGTCAAGCAGGTTCAAATATAAAGTCATGCACCTTTGAATTTTTCAGGTGTGAATATTTTTAAAAATGATTGCCACTTGTTTTGTAGTGAAGGAAACTTGTGTATTTGAGAGAACCTCTCCAATTTAGAAATACTTGTTTCCACCAACCCACTCTTAGCCAGCGTGTTGGGCCATAGCCTGATCTCTCTTGTACAGGCCTTACAGTGGGATGTTAAAAGAGCAGAATATGTAGCGTTAAATTTAAACTCAATATTTACAAGGTCTTCGAACAGATTATAAGTCAATCAGTTTTTGTAATGTTGTGAACCAATCGGTTTATTTACTCATCTTTCCAAGAATGAAAATAGAATCTTTACAAATAACGAACCCAATTGTTTTTTCAATCGATCAAATAAATATTATTAGAAATAGAATCGCAGGCCACTAAGGCTATCGACTGCCAATCTTATTGAAGCAAACTCGTAGGTACTGTCTAATATTTAGTTATAAATATAATTTATAACATAATTAGTTAGAATCATGTCAAAAAATAGGCCTGTTCATGTTTGGCTCAGTTTGTAGTGAGCCTATTTACTGTGCCAAAGATTCTGGGTTCGACTCCCGTAGAGACCGTCATTGGTGTCCACGAATATGAGTGAGAACCAATGCTAAGTCATGAATGTCTACATAGTTTTATTAATAATATGATTTTGAAGTTATGAGTAGTGTATCAACTGTCTAGTATCTAGTATATAGTAATAAGACAAGTCTTGTAGCTCACCAACTTTAGTATGTTTCTTTTATGGTGTACAATATTACTATATTTATTTTAATGACTCTACATAAAGAGTTTGTAAATTATCATTTTTTTCCTGAGCATATCTTTGTAGTCTTTAATTATATGTTAAAAAAATCACAAAATGAAATCTACTGGCCCAAACTATGTAAAATTTTTATGGGACTTAATGACAGCTATTCCGCATCAAACTAAAAAAAATCTTATCATAAATCTCAGCTAAATCTACATACATAAAAGAGAATACCAATCGAATTGACAACCTCCTCCTTTTTGAAGTCAGTTAAAAATACATTCGCACACGCTCACGCATATATATATGTTGGGACTTTTTTTACAACAGCGCCATCTAATTCCGTGGTAAGCTACGAGGCTTGTGTTACGGCTACCAGATACTTGATTATACACATATAATTTTTTTAAATACATACATAATATAAATATTAACAGCCATGACTGGAGAACAAACATTCGAGCTCAACAAATGTATGCCCCCAGCGGGACTCGAACCCGCGACCGCTGGCGTAGAAGGTAGGGTCACTACCAACTAAACGTGTCGTCAAACGTGTATTTGTGCGTGTGCATAGTATATGTATACGCACAAACACAGACACCAATGTGAGTATATCAACAAGCACAAGTTGATAAACGAGCTTATGATCGGTATATTTTGCTTCCCAGAAAGTTTAAGCTGTTTATCATCGCTTGCCGTTACGCAATGTAATCCAAAGAACTTTTAAGATTAAAAGTTTCTTATGTGCTTATGCGATAAATTATGTTGATTTATATGAAATTAATAATGTACCTTAACTTCGTCATATTCAAATTTTTAGTAACGATCACATTTTTATAGTTTGATCTTCACTCAAAACTCTGAAACTCATTTGATTTACAAAATGTTAGTGAATTTTTTTCTTCTTAGTTAGTATCTTTGCTTAAAATAGTTCATACTATACTTATTAGATGAAAATTGAAAAATCTTCATCAAAGCTAGTAATAGAGTAAATATTAGAGTTATTGTTTTTATGTAAATATGCATTTTTCAGATGATATTTTTTACTCAAATGGTATTATTATTTAGGTCTTAATGCTTCCCAATCTATATAATACTAACGACTAGCCCTCGGTTCGCTATTTTTCGCCCAAGATTTAGCGTGAGCCGCGGGTTCCGCCAGTGTATTATAAATATAAAACTTCCTCTTTAATCACTCTATCTATCAAAATAACGCGTCAAATTCCGTTGCATTGCAAATTAATCCATCCGTTGCAAATTAACATTTTATTATGATACTAGCGAGTCGCCCTCGCTTCGCTCGGGCTCTTCCCTAAATATAGCACAGGCAAAGCCGCGGGATCTGCTAGTTATGCATATAAACCTTCCTCTTGAATCACTCTATCTATTAAAAAAAACCGCATCAAAATCCGTTGCGTAGTTTTAAAGATTTAAGCGTACATAGGGATATAGGGACAGAGAAAGCGACTTTGTTTTATACTAGTAGTGATTATACATTTAGCTATGAAAAAGGTCAACTCTACTACAAAACCATCGCTACGAATAAGAAACAATTTTCGACTACCCACAATTTATTACACAAACTTTGTGTCTGTCGAATCGGGCATAAGACTGGTCGCAATAAATTATTAGGTTGCGTCATTTAACTCTCGATGTTGTTGATGTCCATGATATTATAAATAAATATAAGTTAATTTGTTGTTCTGTTCGTCCTTCTTTCATGCTGAAACAGAACAACTGAAAATTTAACTACAGTTGGAAAACATCTTGTTTCCTAAGAATACATCATAATAAAACTAACACACAGGGAGTGGTAGATCTGCGGCAATGCTCTCACTTGGGTAACCAAATTCGGGTTCGAATATACTCATGTATTTTTTCAATAGAATTAAAATTGTAAGCTAATTAAAAGTTTTAATAAAGTTAAAATATATATTTCAGTAGACTATTTATTATTATTAAGTTGCGAAACAGTATTGAGAATGCAATATACAAAATACATATACGTGATAGCTGTAACTCTAATATATAAAAATCTCGTGTCACGTGTGTTTGTTATCAAACTCCTCCGAAACGGCTTGACCGATTTGAGATGATTTTTTGTACATAGTTAGTAGGTCTGAGAATAGATCGTAGGTTTTATTATTCCCGTATAATATGCCTATTATAATAAATAAATATATTAGAACGTGGGGGGAGCCGCGGGAATTGCTAGTTATATAAAGGGCGGGCTTGTGCGTCATAAACTTACTATACTCTTTGAGAATAAGAGAGAAGTCCTATCTAAATAGCTGTCACTTTTTCCTTAAATTTAATTTTTTATAGCAATTCCAATATTTTCTGATCGTCATTTCTACATTCGAAATAATGTATAAACATTATTCAAGTTAACCATTATTCATACACATTGAAAAATATTTATGTTTCTTATAAGAATTTAACGTAATTAGATATTCTTTGAGCTAAAAACAGTTGTGTATAAAATAATAAGGGACGTTGGTAGGGAGTTTAAATTTTTAATCATCTTTTAACCTCTTTACATCTCCGTAGTTTCGCTAACTCTGTGAACTGGTGTATGAAAAAGCTTCATTTGACGAGTGCTATACTACGAGTATATTACTATTGTATGTAGCCATCATTTACTTTTGCTCTTTGATCGCTTGATTCTCCGAGACTCACTATAAGTTGATTAAATTAATTTAAAGTTATATTATCGTTTCTACAGAAGCGATTTGTCGCGGATTTATTTAGATTTTTATTTCCCGACGTCTTGAATGTTTTCAATGTATTTGAATGATTGCTGCAAAGCATTCGAAACGTCGGAAAGCAAAAATCCAATTAAATCCGCGGCAAAATCCGAAAAGATATTTCCATCGAAAAATATTAAAAGAATTGAATACAATAAGTTAAGTTGAATAGCTATCACAACAGCCGTGTACTATCTTAACAGCCACCATTACTGGTAATGGTATCATTATTACATAGAAGCTTTCAAAAGACACACTTGTTCATATTATTTGGGCAACTCATTTGAGATATAAATCTTTATTTTATTTTTTCTTTTTATTTTCTTGTGTAATGTAATATATTTAAAAAAAGATTTTATTTAAAAACAAGTTGAAAAAATACTCGTAGAAATAACACTATATAATTAAGCTCTTTTAACGTTCAAGGTTAGATCTCCCCTCAATGTCTTATTGGGTATTTATTAAATATGTAGGTGGGTATAACCGATGGGGATCTTTCAGAAATGCAGGTTAGACTAATGCCTGATCTCCCTCCTACTGAGGGAAGCCCGTGCCTAGCAGAGGGACGTTAAAAAGATTGAAGATGATGATGATGATGATGAATAATGTGTCGCGAACTGAGTTACATTGTATAATATAGGCATGATATGACTTAATCCTTGGATTGGCCCCTAACAATCCATTCGTTATGTAAAAACTTGACTAGCTTCATGTATGTATATATATAATTATATATAATAATATAAACCATCCATGTTAAGATTTATTAAGATTTTTAAGCCCAAGACATTTGTTATATAACAGACAGAAAATGTAAACACATAAACATGTCAGTGGAATGTTAAACTACCCAACCCTTGCATGAATTATAATATTTGTGTTTACTCTTTGACCGACTTCAAAAAGAGTTGTATTTAATTCGAATGGAATAATGTTGCGTACATTTTAGAAGCAGTGGCAGTAAATAGAAACGCTTTGGAAAACCAAGTAAAGAGAATTTAAATCCCGCGAGTCATGTTTTCATGTGCGATTTTTTTTCACTTGGCTTATAAGACAATTTCACTATAGTGAAGGAAATCACTATGAGGAAACCTGCATGCCTGAGAGAACCTAATAAGTTCTAGAAAGACATGTATAGTCCGCCAACCTGCCTAGGCCACTGTAGTGGATAAGAGCCGTGCCCAGTTGCTTATTTATTCTTGTTCATTATTACTTGCCCAGTATTGGTACGAAAAAGGCTGAATATAAACAAAGATATTCTTATTAAACTTAATTTGAGCAATAAAAATTTACAAATTCTATAAAGAAATCTTGAGAAAAAGTTGAAATTTTCAGAATTTTGAATGAAATTCAAAGGATAATAATTAACTTTGTTATATAATCACTGCAGCATTGTTCGATTTATCGGAAGCATTAATTCACCAAACCGAGGCAAAATAGCATATTAAACCACATGACAATATGTATTAAAACAAGAGTTATTTTTGACAAATTAAGCTAAGCCAGTATGTTATTGTACAATTGATTGACACCAAAATGTAACTATATTAAACACATCGCCATTAACGAGTAAGCAACGAGGCTTGTGTTACGGATACCAGATAGTTGATACACTAAACACACATTATTACTATAAATAAATACATCAATCATTTCTCAACAAATAAATTCCCCCAGCATGACTTGAACCCGCGACCGCTGCCCGCAAAACTGAGCCAAACGGATAATCGAATATAGAATTTTAAAAGAAAAAAGTGAAAGGGAAAACACTTATATTCAAAATATTGTAAACTCTGCAACAGGATGGTCTTCCAATTACACGTTATTACACATTAAATAATATGTATTCGTCTATTCTTATTATAATTATATATTCCACAGCAAATATTACCAGCAATACTTTCAACAGCAATTATATTATACAATCTATACTGTCCGAAGTAATGAATCGAAATGTGTCACTCACCGATTAAACAGAACTTATAAAACCTTATCCCACCCATTTTACAGCGCCATCAGGTAGTCAATACAACTCCCAATAAAGTAAATTGATAATAGAATAAAAATAGTCAATACCAGTCCATATTCATTATCCATTAAATACATAGAAGTTAACAATATTATAATTTATTTATTTCACCGAGGCTTTAATACGTATTTTCATTTTTTAATAACAACCTATGTTTTGATAGCAATTTGTAAAGAGCCAAATCACAATTTAATGAAGCACGAGAGCTATAAACTCCAAATATATTTTTAAGCGTTATTTAAAATTACATCTGGAAAAATATGACTCGTATGAATTGGAATATACGAGTATCTCATACATGGAAAGAGAATTTAATTTCAAGCAACTTTGACTTTCAAATCAATTGCAATATGTTCGTACGTATGATTATATTTCTTATGATTGCAAAAATTTAACGATACCCTCATAGTATTTATCGAGTGTTTTTTTCAGATATTCTGAATTGTTTTACGCGTTGTAAAAATTTAAAAGATAATTCTATAATTAATTTTGATTCATAGTTTTTTATTATTCCTTTAAAAATTTTAATGAGGGCGAGCAAAACGAATGCTAACACTCCCAAAACCTGATCATTGTGTGGTACACTTCACTGAAAAACTATCACGCCTATAGATTTGTGCTTTAACATAGTGATTTAACTTCATATTTAGATGTGATATCTGTCAAAAAAAAAAAATTTTATAACCGTTAAAAAAATGAACATTAACAAATGCCTTAAAAATTATTACCCGTTATAAGCCCTCACACACTCAGCTTTTTGCTAGTATATAGTAACTCCACTTACCGTACCGATGGACGTATAGATCTTGTACTGTATAAAATTACGAAACGAATGCTCTCAGCGAAATTATTGTAAAGTTTAATAAAAGAATGCGATCGATTGTTTAGTTGCAAATAAAACATAAACGTACATGCACAAAGCATTTTTATCTCAACATTTAATGTCTGTGCGCAGTCATTTTGGAGATAAACCCAGAATTATCTGGAAAATATATAAATATTTTGATTTCGGTGGTGGGCGAATGTAGGCAAGTGTCACTCATATCACTACACTTATCAAGCATTTTGTTTGTAAAAAAATATTTAGATTATTCTGCCACCTACATCGTTTGACTTTAAATTGACCTAACAGTTGAATTATTTTCGATAACGCCTTGTTTAAAAAATTAAATGATTATTGAAAGTTTTGTTTTTTATTTTATTTAATTAACCACTTTCATACATTAGTATAAATAAATAATAAATAAATATGTTGGGCCGTTATTACACACAACACCGTCTAGTTCGGTGATAAGCTACGAAGGAAGCTTATGTTACGGATACCAGCTAGTTCATATACTACATATATAAGTTTAAATACATACATATTATACATAAACACCCATGACTGGAGTACAAACATCCGAGCTTAACTAATGAATGGCCCCAACGGAACTGGAACCTGCGACCGCTGGCGCAAGAAAGTAGGGTCACTACAAACAACGCCAAACGGGTTGTCACGTATATTTAATAATATAAAATAAAATTTTATTTTGATCCAAGGTTCATTTTGTCTGTATGCATTTAAGTATTAATTTCTAAAGTTACTAAAAGTTTGATAAAATAAATATAATATGTCTAAGGACCGTTTTTGACGTGACTACCATTTTGTTTTACGGTAAATAAATATCGTAAAGCAATTAGCATGTCCTAGGAAGGTAGAAAGACATGTTAAGTATGCAGATGCTATCACGTTATCAACCAACTTGGTGGACTATGGCCTGCCCCCTCTCGTATTGGAGAGAGGTCCCCCAGCAGTGGGACATTAAGAGCTGAATACGAATATCGTGGCTTAATAACGGGCTTTAATTATTAGCTGATCTAATTAACTACATTTAATCAAATTTTGGGAATCGATTTGAACATGTTTGTAATTAACTTTGAATGTGTAATCTGGATGATAATACAATACGTAATATAACTTTATTACTATCGAACGTATATCGTGATGTAATAACGAGAATTGTGAACCTTTTACATTACTAATATTATTAGTTTTTTTTAGTTTCCATAATATAACTATATTAAAAAGTGCAGTTTGTAGAAGGGAGGGAAGAATTTAGACGTAGAAGGGGAATTGATTTATTAAAATGTAGACTAGAATCGAACCTGCTATCTCATAAGCTGGTGTAAGCATGAGTAAATTGAAATTGCGAAATTGTAAAACGTATCAAATCTTAAGTGTATCTGTTGTTTCTTTCTTATCTAATCTAGATATAAAATTTATCGACTACTCTAAAATCTTGTAAACGTTCAATATACATGTATTGTGTACTTATCTATACAAATAAACATATTCTAAAATTCGTTAGTGAATAATATGGTTACTACTTAGGTAGGTATATCAAAAAGTTTTTCACTGATTGCTTAGAAGTATGTAGCTGAAATAAAATATATATCTTTATCATACCTATTCCTGAGTTCTCTTCATTTTTTGAAGGTACTTTTCTAAATTGTATGTGCGTTGATGAAAAGTTTTATAAAAATTCGTTAAGTAATTATTGCGTAAAATAACTATTATAATAATTATAAATAAAGATGTTAAGAAATTTCATTTATGACATTAAATAGGGTATAAAGTTCAATAAAAGTATTAATATTTTTCTTTTCTGATTTGTTATAAATAAAGTCCAACAAAAAATTATTCTAACTACAACACAGTTAAGTTGATATTAGGATTCCGTGGCCAAGAAAAATTAGGAACCGCTATACCAATTAAATCCCGATGATTACAAATTGACAAACTCCAATCTTATACGATTATCCTAATTGTAGTAGGTAGGTATCCAGTTTGTAGTGACCTTACTTTCTTGCGTCAGCGGTCGCGGGTTCGAGTCCCGCTGGGGGCATTCGTTTGTTAAACTCGGATGTTTGTACTCCAGTCATTTAAACTTATATATATGTAATATATCAACTGTCTATGTCCCAACGTATTTATTTATATTTTATTTTATTTAATTAACTTTTAATTTAACCCTTCTTTCTTTTTATAAAAATCAGATATAAATCAGTACTTTATTCTTTAGACTGGGGATATTTATATTTATAATATAACTAGCGACTTGCCTCGCTTCGCTTAGGTTCATCCCTAAATTTAGCGCGAGTGAAGCCACGGGTTCCGTTAGTTATACATATAAACCTTCCTCTTGAATCACTCTATCTATTAAAAAAAATTGCATCAACATCCGTTGCGTAGTTTTAATGATCTAAGCATTCATTGGGACAGACAGACACCGGGAAGCGACTTCGTTTTATACTATGTAGTGAAGTGATACAAATTATAGTCTATATATATTGATAGTCCATCTTGAGCTTGCCTTTGAAGCAATTCGAATCTAAAATTAAAAATACGTTATTGAATAAGGCTTACTACACCATCACGGAATACTTAGTAGATGTAAATGTGTGGGGTTAATGTCTGGTTGTGTCTCACGTAGGATAAATTGATAAATATAGTAATACAATATTGTTACCAATTTTTTTTTAAATAGCAACTGTTGAGTTTCTCACCGATTTTTCTCAGCAGAACAGTTTTTCGATCTGGTGGTAGTTTACTCACAGACTTACAGACTGACATTTAATTTTAATAATGTAAAATGACGATTCAAAAGAGCTTGTAAAAGTCTACTTATTTCAATAAAGAATATTTGATTTGATACATTTCATTCTTAATTCTCTCGTAAAGTGGTTTTTACTTAGCTATTGACCTTTATATATACAAAAAGCAAATTCGTCTTTCCAAAAATAAAAATGGCTGTCGAAAAGTCGTGTAACTTCAAACAAAAGGGTAACCAATTTATTTTACCTAATTCAATTATGAAGTCTTCAACGACATATTTTAATACAAGCCTTGCTTTTAAGTTTAGGAATTGCCTATTATATTCCCTTTGATATTATATAATAGCTTCGTTAATGTTTATTCGAATGTTTATTATCAAGTTTATTAACCGCAAAATGCTTGAACTTTGTATCGACGACACGTTTGGCTCAGTTGGTAGTGGCCCTACTTTCTGCGCCAGCGGTCGCGGGTTCGAGTCCCGCTGGGAACATCCATTTGTTGAGAACGAATGTTTGTACTCCAGTCATGGATGTTTATATTTGTAATATGTATGTATTTAAAATGTATATATATGTAGTACATCCACTATCTGGTATACGTAACACAAGCCTCGTAGCTTAGCACGGTACTAAAATGTGCTGTAGTAATATTGTCCCAAATTTTTTTTTAAATTTATTTATTGTATGTGATAACCCCTTGTTTTTCACGTTCCACTGCTGGGCATTTACCACCTTTCAATATAAGGGGAATTAAGCCATAATCCACCATGCTGGCCAAGTGCGGGTTGGTGGACTTCACATGTCTTTCGAAAACTTGCGAGGTTCTCTCAGACTTGCCAGTTTTCTCATGATATTTTTCTTCATCGTAAAACAAGTGGTAATCAAATTCAAAATGATTCGTATAATATGAAAATATCAGAGGTATGAGACTTGGCTTTGAACCTGCATAACTCAGTTATCCAAGTAGTCGGTGAAAATTTGTATTATCATTTTAGAACTAGAAGCTTAAACTTATTTTAGGCTGTTAATTCAATATAAATAAACTAAAGGAACCCACGTACATGTAAAAGTTTATGAATGAATGTAATATTGTAAAGCTCTGTAACAGCTCTGTGGGTTTATGTGATATTCGGACTGGTGATAACTCGTAATATCCTGGATTAGAATACACATGATAAATGTGTTATATATGTATAAAATTGTTTGTAAAGGTGCTTTATACATTGATACTGATTCGAATCTTTACAGACAGACTTATTGAAACTATGGCAACTTCCTCGCTTCGCTTGGATTCATCTCTAGGTACCTCTTTTAAGATTTTTACACACTTTGAATGTCTTATTTATTTACGTCTAATACAAAGTCAAAAAAAAGGTTTCAAGCTACTAGTTTTAAAAAAGACGTAATTTCCATAATCATCCCCTATTTCAACCCTTTACAGCCCTTTTTTCGCATTAAAAACTAGTCTATGTCCTTCCTCAGGATTAATACTATCTGTGTACAAAATTTTATTTAAATTGGTTCAGTAGTTTTGGCGTTAAAGCGCGACATACAGACAGACGGAGTTACTTTCGCATTTATAATGTTAATAAGGATTTGGTATAATAGTCTAATATTCGGGTATATTAGACTATTATAACAAACGTACTATAACGTATAGTATACATTAAAGAATATTAAATCTTTGAAAAATCGTCAAAACGTATCTAGGGACGAACCCAGGCGAAGCGAGGGGCAGTTGCTAGTCATAAATAAAGCCTTTCTATATGTATTTCTTATCTATTTTTGGTCGATACAATCACGAATAAACGGCGTCACGGCCAGTACTAATAAACTATGACAAACCACTATTTTATCTTTGAATTAATATAATCTATATAATATGTGACAGTGGTAGCCCAGCGGTAACGCGTCGCTTGGATAACCGAGTGATGCGGGTTCAAATCCGGGTCTCGCACCTCTGATATTTTCATGTGCGAATCATTTCTATCATGATTACCACTTGTCTTACGGTGAAGGAAAACATCGTGAGGAAACCTGCATGTCTAAGAAAACCTAGCAAGTTTTCGTAAGACATATGAAGTCCGCCAACACGCACTAGGCCAGCGCGTTGGACTATGGCCTGATCCCCATCGTACTGAGGGAGGCCCGTGCCCAGCAGTGGGACGTTAAAAAGGGCTGATGATGATGATGATATAATATGTATGTATATATAAATTATATTTCGTAACACTTACGACAGTGTAATATATAAGAATAAATTATGACTATAATAATAATATATTGTAAATTCGAAAGTGTGTACATATAATGCAAAGATATAATATATTCTAATTGCTATACAGGCTGAAAAGATTTCGGATTTAGTTTTAATTGTATTACATACTCGCTATTTTAACAAACTAGTAAACAAAACAAAAAGATTTATGTAAAATATTTTATAGGATATTTCAATTACGCCTCTAAAAGACCTGAAGCTATTATATAAGTAAACTAGCGACTCGCCCTCGCTTCGCTTGGGCTTTTCCCTAGATTTAGCACAGGCAAAGCCGCGGGATCCGCTAGTTATGCACCTTCCTCTTGAATCACTCTATCTATTAAAAAAAACCGCATCAAAATCCGTTGCGTAGTTTTAAAGATTTAAGCGTACAAAGTGATATAGGGACAGAGAAAGCGACTTTGTTTTATACTATGTAGTGATTACGCAGGCGGAGCCACAGGCAATAACTAGTATGATTAAGGAGTTTTAATAAACTATGTAATAAAATTAATATATAATTATAATCTAATAAGCTTATTCTATGTTATAGGACATTAAGACGAGACAAAATTTAAAAAATGTACAATATATATACATTTACATGTATTTTTAACGTTGTGAGTCCCATCAGACTTTCAAATGATGTCCCACAGGAAAACACATTCAATTTATCTTTCGGCGCCAACCCTATGCGAATCTGTCCTTGTCATTACTTATCTATACTAATATTATAAAGAAGTAAAGTTTGTTTATTTGTTAAAATGTAAGGGGTAATCTCGGGATCTACTGAACCGATTTTAAAAATTCTTTCACCAATAAAAAGCCACATTATTGCTGAGTGTCATAGGTTATATAAAAAACCGAAAAATATTTTTGTTTTTACGTGGTAGTCCGTTTTGCAAAGTGAATCGGAGAAAAAACGGTCGAATGAAAGCGTTTCTTACGAACGCTGCCTTAACTATGAAAGATATATTTTTGAGTTCTAGAGAAAAGATGTGGAGCTTAACACTCTGTACTAAAAAAGGATTATTAACATTATGCCCAACGAAGTGGGCGCGGGTCAGCTAGTTTCTTTATATGAGTACTAGCAATACGCGCGGCTTCGCCCGCGTTCATTTTTTTGATCGCTACTAAACTATATTCGATCCCTCGCTGGGTTGAAAATTCTCTAAAATTACTCCGGCTTTAATATACTCCTGAGCGGCGAGGCTACTTATTTCATATCTCTCCTCCTCTCCTGTGATTGTAGATTTAGTAGGGATCTCTTTTTTTTTGAAATTAAAATAGCCTATATTAATCAGTGATAATGTAGCATTCAAATGAAAAAATTAAAGAATTTTTAAAATCGGTCTAGTACTTTTTGAGCCAATTCGTTACAAACATACTTACATACAAATCTTTCTTATTTATAATATTAAATATCAGTATATAAGTTTATGCTTTCCAACTTCTTCATCTGACGTAACAATTGAATTTACGTGAGTAGTTAAAAACAGTTTACACTAAAGTAATCTTTCGGCAATTATGAACTTTCGCGTAAATCTAAGATAGAATTATGTTACTATGTGATATTACAAATCCTATAGTAATGCTTATTTATATACTACGTGAATATAATATAATATAATATAATATATAATAAACATTTAATCGATTTAAATTAAGTACTGGCTTAATTCGGTTAATCGGTTGTATTGTATAGCGCAACTCGTTTAATCAACGGCTCGATTCAACACGACTCGGTTAAATGAACCGCGCTAGCAGTACGTTCAATCCTGTTAATAATAATTGATGCTATTTCTTTAAGAAAGCTTGATTGCATTGTAAAATTTTCATAAAATATAAAAATTTAAAAAGTGACATGACAGCAAAATAGCTTCAATACTAGGTGAAGTATAAAGAAAAATCAATAAGTGAAACGGGGTCATTTCACTAGTTTATTTTATTTTATAGCCTGTAAAGGCAATTGTTCTGGGATTATTATCAAAGTTGCAGGTAGAATTTAGTGAAACATGAAATGCTTTAATATATACGTATTATATGACGGTATCAATTTGATTGTCTTCCAACGTTATCGTTAGCTGTAAACAACATACGATTTCATTAAAGGTTACTGTGCTGTGATGTAATACTTTAGTATATGAAACATTAAAGATAACTAACAGATTATTCTATACATTAATACACATAAATAAAATTGAAGTCTGTTTTTTAATTTTAAATTAACACGACGATATTTTTTTATTTTTGCTCTCAGTCCAAAATATCTTAGAAGATGTCCCAACAAAGCTCTTGTTAAAAGTGGAGCTCAAAATTCCAATTCTAAGAGGTCCTCCATTGAACTAATAAAGTTTTGCTATATAAATAACATGGGAAACATGATTTTTATTAGTTTTTTGTCCTGCAAACTGTGATGAAATATTTTTTTAAAAAAACGAATCAACCTTGTTGATTACCATACCTTGTTTATTATTAAATTTGGTACAAAAAAATCTATTGAGTCGAATTTCTTTTTATATATAAAAATACTGTTATCAAGACTAGTTGAAACAACTAAACAGACTGCAGATATTAAATATACGTGTACGTTTAACAATGAACATATTAAATATTATTAATAATGTCTGATAATTTTGTAGTTATGTACTCGTAAAATCGTTTATATCTAAGTTAAATTAACTTGAAAAGTACAAAAATGAGTTTATAGAATGTTTTTAATATAATTACATGTGTTTTACAAAAAAAAAATTATGAAACAAAGAAAAGCGGATATCTAATAATTGCGGAATTAGGGAAAAAAGACTTTGATAATTGAAGGCTACAAACAATTAAATTGAATTTTGGAGAAGACAAAGTGTTTCGAGTCGGTTATTCGACAAAATAAACAAAGCTTAAACATTCATTTTCATATTTCTAACTTTAAAAAAAATCTTCACTTTCATCCCCCATCCCCTTTTTATTGGCTATACCTACTAATCTACGTGTAGACTGTAGGGGTTTATAAATCGCCAGTAAACTTTTAGTTATCTTTCCGTACGTAAGAAACTCGAGCAAAATTTCGTAATACCCAGCGGCTTAAAGTCGTAATCTGTTAGTAATTCTTTAAGTAGACAACATCAAATTTATAATAATTCCTGTATTAACTTTGCGAAACCCTTTTCATACTTTCGAGATTAAAATTTAAGAAATCCTTGTTTGATGTCTTTGTCTTAGAAACAACACTCCAATTATTTTTTTGGTAATTTGAAGACACGTTTGGCTCAGTTTGTAGTAAATCTACTTTCTGCGTCAGCGGTCGCGGGTTCGAGTCCCGCTGGGGGCATTCATTTGATAAGCACGAATGTTTGTACTCCAGTTATGGGTGTTTATATTTATAATATGCTTAGATTATATACATGTCTAGATTGAGCATTACCAACAAACGATGCGCAGAAAACGGCCTCACTTTACGTGACATGTGTGAGTATAGCTTGTATACTTATTGAAGTCCAACTGTCAAGGTGTGCGTGTTTAGGGATACCCGCTCCAAATCTTTCTTCCATTATTTAATATGATGAAGGTTAAATAAATGAATTATTTTTAAAAATTTAAATATTTAAAATTTAATAATTAAAATATGATAATTACTCCTGAGAATATAAAAAAGTACTAGTACTGCTTCATATACTATATTACGGTTTTCATTATTCATATGGATTTCATTTATTTTATATAGGTGTTGGTGAGGTGATCAAATAAATATTGTTACGAAGATTAGTCTAACTACGCAGGATATTTACTATAGTGCACAAATGTACACTAAAACGTGAAATAAAAACTTAATAAAACGTCTCGATAAAAAACACTAAAGCGTAAAAATACTTTATTGGTAGTTTTCATTGAATATATATGCTTAATCATATATTTTCGTACCATCGACTATATTACAATTTAAACCTATCAGTTATGTTGTTATTTCTAGTGTTTGTTATTAAAGTCGGTTTTGTAATAAACATAACACAATATATACTATTCCATCATTTTATGATTTACGAGGATGAAGCCGCCGCCAAAGATAAAAATAAGTGGTTTGCTTTGGAGAAGGTTTTTACCCAAAGGGGTAAATAAACTAATTATAATAGTTAAGAATTAATTAAAAAAATATATTGAATAAAAAAAAAACAAAAGAAATTAATAGCTAATTTTTATTTTGTAAAAACTTATTCTAATTAAATAATTAATAAACTGCATACTCCTAATTATATACGTTCAATGTCATACAAAATTAAAAAATTAAAAAGTAATTAAAAAAATAATTTTATAAATGTCATTATTTTATTAAATAAATACATAAATTTAATAATAATATTTATAATTTGTCTCCAATAATTTCGCTAAGTCTCCCTAGTAATAAGCTGGCAACACAGGCTTGTCAAATTTACCTAAATAGTAACGAATTAAAAATCCATGTTTTGTTAAAAAATAGTAGTTAAATAACATAACTTACCGATGAAAAGTGATCTTGGTGTTATTATACGGTTATTACACATAATTTCGACACAATTTGATAGCACAAACCGGCATAATTATTTTTTTTTCGCGAGCTTGTTATCCACTAGTGGCTCAAATGACACTGACGTACGTGAGAAGCGAGTCTACCAATTTTAGTAGACTTTTTTTGAGCCGTTCGGGACGGTTCAATGTGGTATCTAGACATGTATATAATCAAAGATAATATGTTTATATTTAAAGTTATATGTATACGTGTAGTGTACAACTATCTAGTATCCGTAACACAAGCCTCTTAGCTTACCACAGAACTAGATGGCGCTGTGTGTAATAATGTCCCAACAAATATTTTTTTTATTTTAATGATGCTTTCAATTTAAGAACAACATTCCCAAACTTTATACTTTAATTTCGACTGAGAGTTGATAAGACAGTTAATAAATATCTATATTTTGTCAATTAGTATATAACTAGCATTCTCTCGCGGCTCCACCCGCAAAGTTTGTGTCATAAAAATATTTTGTATACAATCGCTACATATTTTATAACAAAATCCTCCGCATCTTTCTTTCTATTCGCGATGAACTCGAAAACTACTGCACCGATTTTCATGCTGTTTTCACTAACGAATAGAATATTTCTCCAGAAAGTTTTTAATTAGAGGAACCTGCACTAAACCTAGTAAGTAGTAGTGCCAAATTAAAAAGTAAAGGCCAATATGAAATAAAATTTTGACTTTATTCTCTCAAGTGAAATGTCAGTTGTAAGGAGCGTAAAACTATTCGTGCATTTTAAAATCGAAATCTAGATTTTAGCTGAAACTAACTCTGTCTGACGATGCAAAGTATTATGTAAGAATCTTTCCAGCTAAAATCATCGCTAGTATAAAATTTGTAGCCAAATTTGAAACGTTCCTTGTTTTTCAACCCTTGTAATAAAAACATATCTATACCACGAAAACCGTATATTATTACGGGATTAAAAGTTATTTATATATTTTTTTTATATTTCAGACTATAATCACTACATATTATAAAACAAAGTCCTTCGCCGCGTCTGTCTGTTCGCGAAATCCTAAAAAACTACAGCACTGATTTTCATGCTGTTTTCACCAATGGATAGACTGGTTCTCTACAACGGTTTTATTATGTAACTAGCGGAATCCGCGGCTTCGCTCGCGCGATACGGTGCATATATTAATGAGAATTGTAAATATCAAATAGGTATATATAATTTAAATATTATATTATATATTATAATTATTATTATATAATTTAAATATATAAATATTTAAATATTGTATATATATAAATAAAACCCCCATTCTCCGAAAAATCAATTTTAAACTTAAATCTGGTATATTGACGAAGTAAATTTAAAATTAGATTTTTGCACCAACTGCGTCGCTTATTAAGATTTGGGTATTATGAAACGGCGAAGCAAGGAAAATATCAATATCTACAAGAAAACAATATTGTTACTCCGTATCGCGATAATTTAAAAATAGAGTTTCATTTTTCGTACTTTTTTATTTCTAATAATTTTAAAATTAATATTGTTATCAGTTACAATGTTTTTGCTTGAACAAATTTCATTTATTAAAATATATAAAACCTTTAAAATAAATATATATTCAACGTAATTATTTAATTATGTTATTTTTTTAGAACTGCGTTTCAATAAATTATTATAAAATATTATGTTGTTATATTTTTAGTTGAATGAGATCTCCTTTTATGTTTGTAATAGTAGTACTAAAAATTTGCAAACATCACAGCGGGTATATCTCAAGAGTGAGTGGGAAATTCATACTGATTCGTGTCTCGTCATATTACCACTACCTTTGCGCTACTAAAATACAACTAAATTCACCTGCTAAATACGCCACTCGTGGCAGCTCATGAAACTATAGCTTTAACAATTATCAGGTAAGTTTTGTCATATGTAACCTTATAGGGCTTGAACTCCATGTCTCTCTTCTTCAGGGTATGAACGGTTCTTCTTATACTTGATAAATTGTGAGAATGCTGTGACCAAAAAATCGGATATATTATTTTATTTAAAATAAATAAGTTAGAGCCAAACGAAAACCAAGAAGTGGCTGTTTAGTTAAAAACCAATTTATCTATACTAATATTATAAATCTGAAGAGTTTGTTCGTTTGTTTGTTTGTTTTTTTTCCTGTTTGTTTGATTTAACGCGCTAATCTCAGGAACGACCGGTCCGAATTGAAAAATTCTTTTTTTGTTGGATAGTCCGTTTATTGAGAAAGGCTATAGGCTATAGCTATATATATTAAATCACGCTACGACCAATAGAAGCGGAGCATCGATATAAAATGTTGCAATAACGGAAGGTATTTGGTTTCCAGCCTTTAGAAAGCGCGCGAAGCCGCGGGAAAGCGTAGTTTTAAAATATATACAAAAACACTGTACAGAATAGATCACCTGCTCATAATAATTGCTGATCAAAACGCAAGAAACATAAAAATAACGTTTAAATACTGAGCACCGATATTACAACATAGTAAAACTTATTAGTTCGTGGAAGGATAATTTACGGTAATGCTGAATATTTTTAGAATATTTAGTAGTGAGTAGGATTTTCATTTTTTTCATTAAAAACAGACGGCAAAATTATTAATAAATCCACAAATTAGTTATCATAGACTCTACTAAGTAAATAAAAAGTACCAATGTTGTTTTTTTGTATTGTTTTTAATTTTTATGTATCATGACTAGGGGACTAAGACAAGGACTATTGGCCTTACAAATTACTTTTATTATCTACGTAAATATTTTTTAATATATTGAGATAAATTTAAATAATATTTTATTTTTTAATATGCATTAATCTTTAAATTTACTAGCATGTATTGAAAGTCTTTTGCATTTTACAGTCCATTTATGCAAACTTTATACGTTAGAATAGACGTTTAGGAACGTTAAAAAGAAATATGACTGTGTTTCTAAAAGCTTCTAATACATACGAGTATAGTCACAAACAAAAGCTTTATTTTATTAGTAAGAGCTTACCAAGAAATAAAACATTATTTTTATTATAGTTAGCCAGATTTTTTTAAATAATAAACTTAAATCGCGACTAAATATTCCTTTTAAATATTTGTTCCTTAAATAACTTAACTTAGGTGACTAATTACTTTTAAAATTCCCACTGTCACAATTTTCTTTAAGGAAAACGTATCATAACGTATTATGCAATCAAGATAGCTAAGAGCTTAATATTTATATCTAAGCCTTTAAGAATAAAACAGACATATCTAATCAAAACTATTGAAGCTGCATTGATATTTTAAAAAAAGTATTCCGATTAATCTCTTTCATATCTTACACATTCTATGTCGCATAGACTTAAACAAGATGTCGTTCTAAAATTTGAGGTAAAAAAATTTATAAAAACATATTATTATATAAGTATTAATTTATTATTTTAAAATTTTTGTCAAATAATATCTTCAACGAGCCCGCAAAATTATGAACTAACATAACTTATAGCTAAAGAAAAATCGCTGAAATTAATTACTTTATCTTGATCGAACAAAAATTTTATGAAAATGCGAAAATTGTAACTAAATATTTTATATTTTTTGTGTAAATTTTAATATATTGAGATTTTTTATTCTTTAAAATCAACTTTTTTCGAAAGGTTTTATATAATTATTGAAAATCCTATCGAACTGCAAATTGTCTTATAAATCCATAAAATAGAATACTCCAAGTGATCGATAGTCGATCATTAAAAACTCTTATTTCATAATAATAAATGTATATATTATGAAAATTATATAAAACAAAACTTACCATAATAATATCATCATAAAAAGGCATCAGTATTTTTAAAATCCTCTTCACGTGAAAGTAACATAACGTCCAGTTTATTTTGACACCACTACATACTGAACTCCATTTCTCATCATAACGAAAATTATGATCCAATGCGAATATTTTAAAATACACTCTTTAAAAATCACGTTAAAAAGCTTACAATTTTAGTTAAAAAGTTAGTACAAGTTTTGAGAAATATAAATTGTGTGTTAAATAAAAAAAATATTTAGAAAATTCCGGTGGAAGTTTCGTACTTTGCGGCGGCAAGAGACGTGCTCTCAATCGGACGTCTGAAACACAACTGACTTTGTTGCTGAACTTCATACATTTTCAGTGACGCCCTAATTTTATTAAGAGCTAACTCGTGTTAAAACTTTGTTTTATAACTTAAAGATTTCTTGATGTATAAATAATAAAACAATACTATTTTTATTGTATTTTGCTTTATAACGCTTTAAGACGTCTTTATCACTCTCAGATATTTTTTTGTAACAATTTTCAAATAGTCTTAATTTACGATATATTCAAAGTAAATTTGTGTACGCTTTCTGCTGTCTGTATGCTTAGATCTTTAAAACTACGCAACGAATTTTGATACGTGTTTTCAATATATATTGATTCAAGAAGAAGATTTATAACCCGCGGCTTCGCTGCCACAACAAAGCGTTCCTTTACAAGTATTAGTCATTTTTCCAACCGTCTCTATATACACTTTTACCATGCCAAAGCTCGTCCACCGCAAGAGCAATATTAAATATATTACGCGTGTCGAGAAAAAGGGCTACAAAGTTTTTTCTTTCCTATAAATTATTTCCATTACGTGTAAAGTTTAACAAATTATTAAAAAATAAATTAACTTTTCATCGCCAGGAGTAAAATATTCTTAGTAAAAATACGTTTTCAATAGTAGAGTAGCTTTTATAAATATTAATGTTTATCTAACTTTTTACAAGTATAATTATTATTTTGTGAGACGTCTTTAGTTTCGAATACGTCTTAAACTACTTTACTTTACTTTTGTATTTTTGTAACTACATTAATTATTATTTTGTAAATTATAATTATTATCGTTAGTTATAAAGTTTCAATAGTTCTAAAGTTTCGAATACTATTTTTTTTCTTTTTGTTCACTAGAAAAGGCATAAAAGCTTTGGTACTGAAGCTAACTTGAATATTGTGGCAAAAAACAACGTAAATAAAGTTGAAATCAAAAGAAACTGATTAAATTTAATCTTTTATTTTAAAGTTTCAAATAATAGTGACAGCTACAAAAAGAAATTATATTACTTTTGGATGATACCTGGCAGTTCAGATTTCTTCTTGATAATATTATGAAGTTTCTTCATAAAGTTTACAGTGGAAAAATATATACCAATGAACTATTGAGTATATTCAATACTTATTGTACCTCGGAGACTTCAATGACAAATAAAACAAATGAAAACAACCTATGACCTTACATTAATAATGATAGCATTGGATCGAAATTTTGACATAATAAAATAATAAACAAATATGTTGAGACATTATTAAAACAGCGCCATCTAGTTCCGCGGTAAGCTACGAGGCTTGTGTTACGGATACCAGATAGTTGATATACAACATATATAAATTTTAAATACATACATATTATAAATATAACACTCATGACAGTGCAAACATTCGTGCTCAACAAATGAATGCCTACAGCGGGACTCGAACCCGCGTCACTACCAACTGAGCCAAACGTTGCGTATCACACGTATACACGTATATTCGTTACATACGTAACGAATTATAGTTGTCAGATAAATTATAATATGGTAAGTTTTAATATATCAATTTAGTTAGTAGGTCCTTGGCCTTTATGTACTAAATGTACTCTAAAACTTCAACCAATATAAGCAGTTCCGTGAGAAAAAGCGTTTTCGTTTACAAAACAAGCGAGGCCGATGCTTATATTATAAATAAATCTATTATTGTCTTTATTTTGAAGCTTCTAACCGAAATGTGTACAAGCGAGGTTAGGATCATAATTCTAATCTAACGATCAATTATGGCGAGAATCATTTGGATATTTTAAAATAGACCTTATTACAAAGCAGTAAGATACAAAGAATTGTATGTTTGTGTGGTATAAATAAACAAATTTTAAGCTTCTGGGAGAATTTAGGCCATTTTTTGTTTTCATCATTTATATATATATATATATATATAAACATTGAAAATTAAAATATATATATATATATATATATATATATATATAAAGGTTATTATATGTTGTAGCTGTATTTAGTATATAAATTACTTATGTAATATGAAGAAAGCGGAAAGGACGAAGCTTAGCATATCAAGATAATGTCCTCTACGCACATAACTGCCACATTAGCCACTCTCCCTAAAACTAGCAAATTGCGTACGAGGTATTATAGTACAGGTACACTCCTTATTCTTTCCACTCACAAAGCCCGGTAGGATGAAAATCCGTTTTGAAAATTCTTAGATATTTTGTAAAGTAGATCGACTTTTATATGATATGGCTATTTATTGGTTAATTCAAATATTCGCATCATGCGGGATTCGAATTCGTGACCTTCGCAGTAGTCTGTGGGATATTTTACGCTGCTGTTATGGTTATGGTTATGGTTATGGTTAAGATGGGCTGTTGACCGCAACTCGACGACTAGCGCCTATTTTGCGTGTGTGGGAAGTGTCTACGTTATTCTTGCCATCCCAGATCCTCCAGGAATCTTAGTAGGCTCTTCGCCTTGCTGAAGACTTCCGGGAGTGTGCTAGGGGTACCAAGATGTTCTGCCTATTAAGGTATTCTGCTACACCTGTACAGTGAAGAATAACATGTGCAGCTGTTTCCTCTGTCTCCATGCAGGCTCTGCAAAGGGGACTGTCAGTAATGCCTAAGTTAAATTGGTGTTTATTAAAGGGTCCGTGACCAGTTAGTTTTCTGAGTTGTGGTCTTTCAAGGTTTAACAGGCGATTTGCTAGTTTGGTGTCGATAGTAACGCTGCTGTTTCAATTACTATTATCTAAAGTGCATACATCCAAAACACGAGTAATGTATACACATTATTATAATAATTACATATATAAGTGCAATGTATATATATTATATTTCAATATTTAATTTTTTTATTATTATATATTTTATTTAATATCTATGAAAAAAGGTTGAGAGAATACATTAATACTAGCCTTTCCCGCGGCTTCGCTCGCGTTCTAAAGGCTGAAAATCAAAAGAAATATTTTTCTCTCGTGTTTGCAACATTTTTCATTGATACTCCGCTCCTATTGGTCGTAGCGTAATGTATTACAGCCTATAGCCTTCCTCGATAAGCGGACTATCGTACATAAAAAGAATTTTTCAATTCGCTCCAGTAGTTCTTGAGATTAGCGCGTTCAACCAAACAAACAAACAAACACTTCAGCTACATAATATTAGTATAGATTTCAATATTTTTCCTAAGCGAAATTTAAACCCATTACCTATGACATACAAAAAAATTATCTAATGACACAACAGCAGGCGCTAAAATAGGCAATATTCTATTTAAATGTGAAAAAGGTTGAGTGAATATAATATGAAGATTGTAAAGTTTACATAACGTTAAATAACAACTAAATCTACTTTCGCAAATTTAAATCTGTATCATTATCTATCAATCAAATACGTCGCCAGTCCATTAAGCTTTATTGGTAATTTAAAAAGATAATGTTGTGAACAATTTTGTAATTCAGCTGCTTGTGAATATTTTATAAGGAAGTATTCTCAGTAAGTATATGTATATAAATAAATAAATATAAATATGTTGGGACATTATAACAACAGACCATCTAGTTCCGTGGTAAGTTACGAGGCTTGTGTTACGGATACGAGATAGTTGATATACTACACATATATAAATTGTAAATACATACATATTATAAATATAAACACCCACGACTGAAGTACAAACATTCGCGCTCAACAAATGAATGCCCCCAGCGGGACTCGAACCTGCGACCGCTGGCGCAGTAAGTAGAGTCACTTCCAACTAAGCCAAACGTGTCGTCATACAATTGAGATAAACAGATAGCACGCAATACTTTAATCCACTCTCGGTAAACAAGTTAGTATCTAAAAGCTATAAAGAAAATAGAACAATGAAGTGCTAAAATATTTATTTGGACCACCATCTTCCACGTAACAACGATTTTGAGAGTCATTTTCTGTATGAGAACTGTAGTTGACACTTTACATAATGCTATAGTCTAAAATGGCCTTCAACCTAGACCTCATGAAGGTTTTTAAAAAAAATAACTAACTTACTAACATAACCTAACCTAACCTATTACACCTTGAAAAATTTTTTCCCATTAAATAACAAGATTTCCATAAAGTCTGATACAACATAATTTATTAACTAATTGTGTATTATTTTCATAAAATAATTGTTGAGACAGTAAAATAATTGCAAAGGTAGCTTGTATTAACCAGTGATGCTGGTTCGAATCCAGGTCTGGCACTTCTGACATTTTCATGTGCGTATCATTTCCAACATGATTACCACTTTTATTACGGTGAAGGTAAAAATTGTGAGGAAACCGGCATGTCTGAGAGAACCTAGCAAGTTTTCGAAAGATATGTGAAGTTCGCCAACCCGCACTAGGCCACCATGGTGGACTATAGGCGTGTGTAACTCTTTACGGAACCGACTCACTGATCCGAATCACTAAAGTGATTCAAAAGATTGGTTCACTCGCAACATTTCAATTGCTTCATTTGAATCTGGAACATTAGCGCGACACGTCGCTCGCGTTCCGTATGAGCGGCGAGCGAGAGATACAACTAAACTATTGAATCGCGACTCTCGACTTGCGAGTGAGCGGCACAGAAGACAAATACTACTAACGGGTGAGCGGGCGAAATAATTACAATCTATACAAGTCAGAAAGAGATAACAAATGAAAAGTGTATCACTTAATTCGTACGGATTTTCGGTGTCGGTATTCATGTACGTAAAAATGACCACTAAGGCGCTTACGTATCAAATTCTATACAGTCGTTTTTTGCATGTAATGTTTGCATTAACAAGTTGTAATTTTACGTTGATGCGGCAATTGTCATATTGTTTATGTTCGTTCGCGCCTGTTTACGAAAACTTAATTGAGTTCTGTTTAGGGTTTCTTTTTAAATTACAATTTTAAGTCAAACCATAAAAAAATTAAAATAAATTAATATAATATAAAAATTCACTGACACAGTAATAAACACTCGCGACGTAACTCAATGTATTCGAAACATTCTGTATTTTATTTCTTTTGAGTCGATGATTCAAATGAGCCAAATGAGACATATCAGTGTTCCGGAACATTTCAGTGAGCCAGATGCAAATGTTCCAATCGCAAAAATGATATACTTTGCCCACCTCTAGTGGACTATGGCCTTATTTCCCTCATAAGGAACTTTTCAACTGCTGGGCACGGGCTTCTCGTCCGTGCCCAGCAGTGGGATGTTAAAAAGGGCTAAATAAAAAATAAAAACAATACTTAAAAACATTAATACTAGTAATGTTATACGGAATGTTTCTTAGAAACGTCGTGATGATTTTATTGATTACATATTCTATCGAAGACCCGGGGGTTTGTTGTTGTTTCAATATCACGGCAAATGGAAACTAAAAGGGTCAGTATGAAAATATATTCAAGTTTTTTTATTTCATTTTCAGTTATTGCAAAAGAAGAGATTTGTATGCCTAAAATAATACACCGTAATAACATAGAGTAATGTGTGTAACATAAATTCGAATAACGTAGTATCCCTCGAAATATTAGAAGAATGATATAACTAAGAAAACAGCCATTAGTTTTTTTATATTTATCTTGCGAAAGAATAATATTGTTAAAGTATAAAAAAAACCAGGAAAAATTATTTTACTCTTTCTCTATAAATTTGCTATGCAGATGATAGTACATTCGATGCCTATTCTGCTTATTCGAGCTAAGTTTTAGAAGAACTGTCCAACTTGTGTCTGAAATTAAAACTTCCCTAGAGCAAATCTCTGATTAGGGTCCACAAAATCTCATGCGGTTGTACCACTCGAAAACATAAGTTTGTGCGTTTCTACAAACAAAAAAGGTTTTAATGCTAAAGTTTCAGTTCTAGATAACCTAGGGTCGAAATATTGAGCGACGTTAAGTTAGCGAATAAATTCTTCAGCTTTATAATATTAGTATAGCTTTTAACTATTACGTTACCACTTACAAATTTGTCACATCAAAGCGCCGAATAATTTACTAAGTGCCTTTGAAGGGGATGGTAAACTTTTGTTTAAAAAGTAATTAGAATTGTTACTTTATATTGAGGGGTATACATAACATTTCAGACGGTCATGCATATTTATCTGTTATTAAAAATGTTCACGCTACTTTTCTATAGATAGAACAAATTAATTGCAATAAACCAAGGAATTCATGAATAAACGGTCTTTTGAGTGCTAACAAATTCTTTTAACCTCGCTTTAAGCAATGCAAATGGCTTATTTAAAGAATAATGATATGAAGGCTGGGTAACATTTTTCCTAATGAAGAACATATTTTGATTAAAATACTGCTTTTGTGTATATAGAAATAGAAAATATTCAACAAAACTTTAATTATTATTACATTCAAATCCTGGTCTCGCACCTCTGATATTTTCATTTGCGAGTCTTTTCTAACATGATAACCACTTCTTCTTACGGTGAAGCAAAACATCGTTATGTCTGAGAGTAGTAGCAAGTTTTCGAAAGACATGTGAATCCCTTCGTATTGCAGGGAGGCCCAGCAGCGGGACGTTAAAAGGAGTGTATATATACATACATACATACATACATACATACATACATACATACATACATACATACATACATACATACATACATACATACATACATACATACATACATACATACATACATACATACATACATACATACACACATACATACATACATACATACATACATACACACATACATACATACATACATAAATACATACATACATACATACATACATACATACATACATACATACATACATACATACATACATACATAAATACATACATACATACATACATACATACATAAATACATACATACATACATACATACATACATACATACATACATACATACATACATACATACATACACACATACATACATACATAAATACATAATATAGAGAATAATATAAAAGAAAAATTAAAGTCGTTAATTCACTTTACGTTGTAAAAATATCATGCCTTCAATCGACCTGCATGATTAGTCTTAACTTCTAAAGAAGCAAAATCAAAGCTCGTATAAAACAAACATTTATACTAACCATGTGTTTGTCGTATAAGCCATGAATAGCCATGGATTATGTGAAATAGTTTTAGAGTTCCGTAGCCAAATTAGAAAATAACCTTAGTTGTTGCTGTGTGTTCTTACAGTTATTTACCAAAGATAAGGTAATAAATGATTAGTTATTGAGATATTATATTGTAAAATTTTCATTTCGCGGTTTCGGTCGAAAAATTAACTTTGTTTGTTATAGTTAATTAGTGCTTTAAAAACAATAATTTAAGGTTTTTATTACGGAATTCTCGTTGCGAGGCTAACTCGCACTTATCCAATTTTTTTTTTAATTTTGACATCATAAAATAACAGATGACTAAAATAATGTTATGATCATTATTTCATTCGTGATTGCATCCATAGTTATATAATAATAGCAATTTCCGCGGCTTCGCCCGCGTTCTAATCACTATTAAAAAAGGTTAGAAGTAGAACTAGAAAGTTGAAAATCTAGGGTTTTAAGTAGTTTTGATGCCAAATCATAAAAAAATAAAAATTTGGTTTAAAAATAAAAATTATAAAACTTGGAGAGGGTTACTCTTAGAAGACTAAAAAATAGCCTAAGACCCAATCTCCAAAATACCAAATGTAGACAAAAAAATTTATAAAAATCGGTCGAGCCGTTTCGAGTTCAATAACAAACACTGTGACACGAAATTTTTATATATTAGATTATCTTATGAAAAAAAAATACCAGTACTGTTGTGCCAAACTTTTTATCGTTTATTTTAGCAGTTTAACCATGACTTTGTAAGAATCTGACAGATAAAAGTTTCATATTTATAATCTTAAGAGACATATTGCAGGAAGAAAAATATCCCAAGTTCAAGGTTGAAATATTTGGCAGCGCCTACTAGACGGTGGCTCCTTGTTGTCTATGTATTGTATAGTTTTCATACTATACTACCTATATAGTTACTACTATACTATATAGTTTTCATACTATACTTTCTGTGCCAGAGACGCGGGTTCGAGTCCCAGTAGCATTCGTTTGTGTGAGAGCATGAGAGTTTGTACTCAAGTCATGGGTATATATATATTTTATATTTTTATAAAAAAAAAATATATGTATCAGCTGGTAGCCATAGCACTAGGCTTATTAGGGGTTCATGTCCCAACATATTTAATTTAATAAACTTGTTTAAGCTTTGCTTCTTTTAATTCATCTCTTTCTCTCCTCTCTCTCTCTCTTCTGCTTTCCAAACTGGTAGTAGACGACCAGTAGTTCATGACGTTCAGTAAGAAATTGTAATAATTTTTATGCTGAATAAAATATTTTTTTTTAATTGTTTTGATTTCATTTAATTCGTTTTTATAAATTTCGTTATTAAATAGTAAGTACGTATAATTTGGGTGACAATACAAAAATTTGATACCATCGAGCCATCGATGAGTTTCGAATCCAGGAAACGGAAACTCTTCAATCACACGCAATGTAATAAATTGTTAGCATTGGTCAAATGAATAATTTTAACTTACTTCGATTTTTTATGTTTTTTTAAATCTATAAAATATTATTTCATGTCTTGAGCTATTCTGAAAATAAAAAATTACACGAAATTTTGAAACAAAACTAAAAATAGTCTTGTCAAATACGTATCCATATTCCAGGATATTGGCTAGTATGAACAATGATATTTATTGGATGATTAAAGCTTCTCGACACAATAACGCAGTGGAACGACCGCCCAATAACTAATCTGTATCTGACGTTTCTATGGCGTTATCTTATATATGTATGTATAAACTATACTATGGATGTTACATAGATACGAGTATTACTATCTAATCAATCGAATGAAATAAACTAAGTGATAATTTTTCCTACAGACATTGAAATGGTTATGTTTCTGAATAAAAATGTTTCTAAGAATCGTATATAAGAGCCAAAATGACTATTATTAAGAGTTTTATTCCAATTAACTAGATTTTGAAACCTTGATTTGAGGCCAAAATATTGAAGATCACTGTACCTATTATATGAATAAGCAAAGACAATATAAATGAAGCTGTATTTTTCTTCGTCGCGGATTTATTTTGAATTTTGGGAGAGAACTTCGTGACCATGGTTGCTGTAAAGCATTCGAAACGTCGGGAACTAAAAATTAAAATAAATCAAATATCGCGAAAAAATCGGAAAAGATAATATTATGTACCTAATAATGCCAAATATTCGCGTAAACCTAAGAAAGTATTAAGCAAAGACAAGAGAATAGTACCTATTTCTCCACTGTTAGCCAATCGATATTTTGTAGGTAAGTTAGCCTCAAAATAAAAAAGCATGTGTGCAATTCACACGTGGTAGAAGTAAAACTTTCAAAAATTTCGGCTTCAAGATAATGCGACGAATGTAAAATTTCGGGAAGTGGATAATTGTAAGTCTTAGTAATGATCTTGCTATCTCATTTTCTCCCACGTTAAATCTTATGAATTTATGTGCCTGTCTCTTTTTACTGTCGCTTTTTCGTTTCGTCGACTTTCAAATCACAACGATGCGAAAGAAGTTTTCACTTCAAAAGCTAACGAGTAATAGACACACGTAATACAATATATACCTACCTATTGTAAGGCACCTAGGCACCCATCTGAACGAAACGGATGTTGTTGTGGCTATAAAAAGTAAATCGACCAAAACTGATAAATTCAAAAGATTAGCTCGTGCAAACATAAGCGATCTAAAAGAATCTATACATATAAATAAAATTTGAGCGTCTGTTTTCAATTTCAAATATTTTTTTCAGCTTTTCACTAAATGCATATGAAAGATAAATATGAAAGATTAAAAATTACGATACTAGCAACAAAAAACTTATTTTAAAATTTTTACCTGTCTGTTTGTTTGTTCCGGCTACTCTCTGTGACGGCTAGACAATGATGATATCGACGGAAATTTTACTCGCAGATAGCTTATGTTATAAGGCGTAACTTAGGCTACTTTTTAACCGACTTCAAAAGAGGAGGAGGTAGAAATTTTATTTATTTTAACTAGTGGAACCCGTGGCTTCGCTAACGCTGAAGAATAAAAGAAGGAACTATTAGGATTACTATATTTTTGAACGGGGCTTCTATTTTGATACGAGGAACAAAATTAATGTACCTATGTCTGGATAATATGCAATTTATTTCATAAAATATGTATAATTCTCCTGAGTGATAGCAGAGTCAGTGTCAGAGTCAGTCATATTTTTTATAACAAGACGTTAAGCTGTCACGTCAAGTGTCAACTGTCACTTGTAGCATATTAATGGCAATACCAGTAATGGACGTGCCAGTCAGTATGAAAGTATTAAATATTCATTGAATTATAATGTTGTATGTACAAACATACATGTATATATAACGATATTTAGTTAGGCATGTCTGGCCTATTAGACAAAACAATGATTTCAATCATGATTAATTTTAAGTAGACATGACATCCAATTTTGAACGCGCTTGTATGTCAAGCCCGCTTTGGATTTGCATTATTTCTAATGAGATTTATGAGATTTTCAATATGACATGTGATTTTATAATATTGGAAAATAGATTAAGCAAGTAAAATCCAATAGAACCTCCCCAGTCTTAATGGGGTGTCGCAGGGTCATTTACCCATTCAACCACGACGACCCGACTGCCATAACTTTTTTGACGACACGTTTGGCGCAGTTTGTGGCGGTCGCGGGTTCGAGTCCCGCTGGGGGCATTCATTTGTTAAACTGGGATTCTTGTACTCCAATCATGGGTGTTTATATTTTTAATATGTATATATTTAAACTTATATATATATCAACTATCTGGTATCCGTAACACAAGCCTGTAGCTTACCACGGAACAAGATGGCGCTGTGTGAAATAATGTCCCATCATATTTATTATTATTATCATTATTATAACTGTTATAGGGTTACTCAAACGGTCCACTCTACTATCAAGGAAGTACCAGGAGCATGCCCTATAGGTTGTTTCACGAGATACGAGCTTCTGTAAATAAATAAGTACACGGATATCATCATCAGCCCTTTTTAACGTCCCACTGCTGGGAACGGGCCTCCCTCAGCACGAGGCGGATCAGGCCATAGTCCACCGCGCTGGCCCAGTGCGTGTTGGCGGACTTCACATGTCTTGCGAAAACTTGCTAGGTTTTCTCAGACATGCAGGTTTCCTCACGATGTTTTCCTTCACCGTAAGACAAGTGGTAATCATGATAGAAAAGATTCGCACATGAAAATATCAGAGGTGCGAGACCCGGATTTGAACCCGCATCACTCGGTTATCCGAGCGAGCGCGTTACCGCTGGGCTACCACTGTTGTACACGGATATATAATATATACAAACAATCGAATATTTGTTCCTAATTTACAATCGATACTAGCGTTTTAACTTTCTTGTTTGATGATAAAAATATAATTTTCTAACATTAATCGACTGTTGTTTAGGAAACTTATAACAAATGAATGAATAAATTATGAATCTCTAGCTTAGGAAATTATGTTATCGATCGTTAAGCTTTTGGGGATGGAATGTACATAGCTTTGATAGAAGTATTCAAAGATTAAATTGCTATAATTTCAAAATACCAAAATAACTCTTAAGTAATTCATCATATTAAAATTTTGTATTAAATCACATACAACACAGAAAACTAAAAAACTCACCCTGGCTTCGCTCGAGTTCGAGCCTAGGTTCCAGCCACAGGTTCTGCTAGTAAAGAGAAATAAAATTTCTAAATCAAATATCTCATCCTTTATAAAGTCGGTTAAAAAAGCTAGTCGTTTCAGAGACTAGCTGGAACAAACAGACAGACAGACAAAATAAATTTATAAATTGTTTTTTGTTGCAAGTATCGTATACTACCTTATAACTATCAACACTCTCTCTCTTTCTATATATTATGTATATACTTTCATATGCATTTAGTGAAAAGCTGATAATTTGAAATTAAAAACAGACACTCCAATTTTCTTTATATGCATAGATCACTGCATAGCTGGGCATTAACTCGTTAATCGTTAATTAACGAAGTTAACATTTCGATTAACGATTAACTTTTAAGTTAATTAAAAAAAAATGTTAACGGAATCGTTAACTTCCGTTACATTCTCTCAAGTCCGTTAATCGTTAATCCAGTACCCACTATTTACCAAGCACCGCGCCGCGCCAAATCGCCACGAACGTGAAAAACGCGTTCTGACATGCAAGTTCGGTAAACGCAAGTGGGTAAAACAAAAAGCCTGACACAAGCGACTCCCTCCCACATTGGATGTTTCCCGCGCGCACGCTCACTCGCCCGAAACTGGTATACTTCGGTGAGTGCTTCCGCCTGGAGTTCCCAGGGCAAATTACCCACTAGAAGCATGGTCACCATAAAGGACACCGCACGGTATGCGCAATTAGGCCCTGTTCGGGTCGGAGAGGGCGTCGATCCAAACTGCCTGCGTTTTTCTCCTCGAAATGTTCAGAAGCTTTAAAGTTTCAAACCAACAGATTTAATAAGTAGATAAGTTAATAGCGCAATGATGTAAAAAATGCAATTTTAATCACGTGTTAACGGATTAACGATTAACGTTAACTTGCGTTACTTCTTCCAAAATGTAACGTTTTAACGTTTAACGAAGTTAACTTTTTAAGTAACGGATTAGCGATTAACGAGTTAATTATTTTTTAACGAGTTTAACGATGCCCAGCTATAGATGTATATAACTTTGGCTATTTTCTAGTTAATTCATAGGAAATACATAAGTATACTTTTAATTATTACTCTCTACGAGTAAGTCATGTGTGTACGAAATTGTGGCATAAATTCCAACCACATTTGCCTGCTGAATGGCAATGCCGCGGGCAATTCTTTGAGCAAAAACAAGCTAGCTCTCTTGTCATCAGTATAGGCGATAAGATAAGTTACTCATATCTTTATGAAATACGTCTCTCCCATGGCACGTTACTGAGCTCGATTTCCAACATCCAACCGATTTCACATGTAGGAGGCCTTGTTACATTTTTTGTTTGCATTTACTCATACCATTTCATGGAGTATATTGTTTTATGCTTTATGTACCATCTGCAAGTAACGGTAACGTGATTATGTTGAACTCACCAGGTAGAAAGGCCAGTACTATTCAATTAAGCCCAGCAAAACCTCCCCTGTCTTTATGTGGGCGTCGTAGGTCTTACGATGTCCCTGTGCAACCTATGCAAAGCTTATGACAAAAGCACGTTGACTAAGCTAACAATTTTTGGTTATAAGTCGATAATTGTGGTATTATTGGCTCACTTTTCCCACGGGTTTTGTCCCGGGTTCGAGTCCCGATGGGGATTAATTTGTTAAACACGGATGTTTTACTCCAGTCATGGGTGATTATATTTATAACTAGCTGACCCGTGCCCACTACGTAGGGCATAATGTTAATAATCCTTTTTAGTACAGAGTGTTTAAATTATTTTATTAATATTAAAAATTAAATCATTTATACTAATATTAAAAAAACTACTTATTGTAACTTAAATATAAAAGTAAGATATCTGTCGTTGACAACTGTCATTGACTTTTTTGTAGGCATTTTCAAGCTCCACATCTTTTCTCTAGAACTCAAAAATATATCTTTCATAGTTAAGGCAGCGTTCGTAAGAAACGCTTTCATTCGACCGTTTTTTCTCCGATTCACTTTGCAAAAGGGACTACCACGTAAAAGCCTTTTTATTTTTCGGTTTTTTATATAACCTATGACACTCAGCAATAATGTGGCTTTCTATTGGTGAAAGAATTTTTAAAATCGGTTCAGTAGATCCCGAGATTACCCCTTACAATTTAACAAATATACAAACACACAAACTTTACTTCTTTATATAATATTAGTATTAGTATATTAGTATTAGTATAGATATGTATATGTATATGTATGTATTTAAACTTATATACGTAGTATATTAACTATCTGGTATCCGTAACACAAGCCTCGTAGCTTACCATGGAACTAGATGGCGCTGTGTGTAATAATGTAACAGTCTCCCCACTCTTAAAACTCAAGCCGAACATTGTTAAAAACTATATTCATCTAAATATATTAAAGCGAAAGGTCACTCATTCACTCATCACGAAATATCGAAAACCGCTTGAAGTATAAAGATAAAATTTGGCAGGGAGGCAGCTTATACTTAGTAGACGTCCGCTAAAAACGGATTTTGCGACAGGGCCGGATTCAGGGCGACGGGGTCTAAGGGCATTCTCAAGTTTATATTACGCCCAAAAAATAAGACGTACCTACCTAGGGACGAGCGAAGTGAGGGATTGTTGCTAGTTTTATATATAGCTACAAAATTATAAAATTATGTAAGCTTTAAAGTTCTCAAAAGCTCAATGATATTTCCTTTTTACAATTCTTTTTATTATTTCAATATTGTATAACGACGTGTTTTGTGCATTCAGAAGATGAGCTGACCACTCGCCTTTCGAAAAGCAATATAACGCGGTTCCGATATTTCAGCACTCGTGCAAGAATTCTTTTATTAAATTTATGTAGTTTGAAATAATATTACATGTATACTTGTACATTTTGACCGATTTCTTTAAAAACCTTTGTTATCAAAAATCTAGCAAACTGATTTGTGAGATAAGTGCGTAGATACTAGTCTCTACTCTACTCATGGGTATTTATTTTTAATAATCTCTTTTATAATTAGGGTGCGCGAAGTGAGCCTTAATACCTGAACATTTTGTGGTACACTTTACTGAAAAACTATCATATATATAGATCTATGCTTTAACATAGTAATTTAACTTCATATCTAGATGTGTTATTTGCAAAAAATATAATTTTATAAACATTAAAAATATATAAACCAATTTTGTGTTCATTAGATAGAATGTTTTTGTACTACTAACGCCATCTGTTAGAATACTAAAGTAATAATTTAAAAATTGTCTTAAAAATTATTACCCGTTAGAAAAAAAACTACGTGAGCCCTCACAAAGCTCAGCTTTTTGCTAGTATTATCTATATATTGAAAGTTATATAATATATTATGTAGTATATCAACTATCTGGTAGCCATAACACAAGTCTCTTAGCTTCTCTTGCTTACATATAATGTAGAATATATCAATATTGATTATCTTAAGACATTTGAAAATCACTAAACACATTCGTCTAAAATTATTAGTTTCATAAACTTTTGTTTATATATTATTAGTACTTTGTGACTTAAAGATAATTTACTCTCGACAACGTCATCATTAATTTTCTTTCATTAATTATAAATCTAATTAGAGAGTCCTTCTTAATTTCTCATGAATATCTATGTTTTTTATACAATTCTATTAAAATTCATTTAATATATATCTTGTTGCTTATTCATTCTACTTTAAGTCAAATTGTATATTTAAAACAAACTTAAGAGAGTGCTTATAATTATTATAATATTTATGCTTCAAGTGATTTTTAACGAGATTTATTTAAAGGAACAAGTTCGTACTCTTACCATAGAATTACTTAGTTAGGGAATACTTGAGACATGGTAGATATTATAACGTATTATTGAAGTAAGTTTTACGGTTAGTATAGGCTATTATCATACTACACATCGCTATATGTCCAATGATTTTCTTGTTACTTATCACAGACAGGCAAATATGCACAGATAGAAAAAATATTAAAAACTAAAAGTAACATTCTACGGTTTTGTCTAGCTGTAAGCTTAAAAGTTAAGCATTCACCGCTAAGAGTAATAAAAAGTACTCGTAGGTAAGGTTTAATAATATATTAAATTCATCCATTAACATCTCTCTCGTTTGAACACGCGCCAATCTGAAACAAAAAATATAATATTAATTATAACTTTACTTAATTTTTTAAATATTTTTTTTACAAAAAATATGATATGCCGAAATACTCGAAAATAAATATATGTTGGGACATTTTTACACACGGCGCCAACTAGTTCCGTGGTAAGCTACGAGGATTGTGTTACGGTTACCAGATAGTTAATAAAATACACATACATAACTTAAATAAATACGTATTATTAATATAAACCCATGAGACATGACTGGGCTACAAACATTCATGCTTAAAAATGAATGCCACCCGCGGGACTTGAACCCGCAACCGTTGGCACATCAAGTAAGCCAAACGTGTCAAACATAATAATATCTATTATTAAAAAAGTCGCTTCCCGCTGTCTTTCTGTGCCTATGTATGGTTAGATCTTTAAACTACGCAACGGATTTTGATGCGGTTTATTTTGATACATAGATTAATTTTATATGTATAATACTCTAGCGGAACCCGCGGCTTTGCTCGCGCCAAATCTAGGGATGAGCCCGAGCAAAGTGAGGGCAAGTTGCTAGTTAGCTATATTTATCATTGATTATATAATTTTTTGACAAAGAGCGAGGTGAAGGTTGAAACGAAGCCAAAGCACATCAAAGCTTAAACAACAATCTAATATGAATAAAACAGTCTGTATTGGTGTCTCGAATTTATTTTGTACACTTATAATTTACTAGCATTTCCCGTGGCTTCGCACGCGTTCTAAGGTCTGGAAACCTAATTCTTTCTGAGTCGCGCGGTATGGTACCTTGCAGAACTAATGCCCGCCATCAATCATGTTTTATAACATTTTTAAATTTGTCACAGCGTGATGTAATATAGTCTATAGCCTTCCTCGATAAGCGGACTTTACAACACAAAAAGAAATTTTCAATTCGGAAGAGTAGTTCCTGAGATTAGCGCGTTCAACCAAACAAACAAATAAACAAACAAACAAACTCTTCAGCTTTATAATATTAGTATAGATTTGCTTCTTAAAACTCAAGGCTATGGAAGAAAATAAGAAATGTTTTGAGTAACTCAATCTGGTAAATTTATTTATATCGAAATAAAAATCGCGGAGCCTTAGAGACTGTTCCGTGCTCGAGGGTGTTATAAATAACGGAAGAGAGCTTTTTAACGTATTTTAAAAGGATTCCTTTACATTACAGCTAAAATGTTATATAAATAATAATTTTTCCTCTTTTATCTGCGTCAATTTTTTTAACCGATTTAAAAAGAAGAAGTTCTGAAATTGGTTTAATGATTTTTTTTATATTCATCAAAAATTTTTTTTTATTTGATAACAGTATACGCATACTGTTTGGTTGCATTTTGGATGTTTGTCAAATAAACATAAAAACCCTAGTTGTAGAAAATCGAGAATAAGCTTCGGGAGAAAGCTTTTCATCAATGAAATTTTTAAAATATTATTTTTCTTATTTTGTTAGTACTATGTCTCCACTAAAAATGTATAAATACTGTTATACAAAGTAAATGAAACATAAAAAGCTAAAAAGAACTGATTGTAGTTTTCTTTTGCTAACTATTGATATCTAGCCAGATATTTTTAAAGTCAATGCCAGTTGATAGAAATCAATGCAAAGCTATATCAACAATGAATGAATGAATGAATGAAAATACTTTATTGCACACAAAGTAAAAAAATAAATACATTACATTGCTAGACAAAAATATGAGATATCATTGCTATGAAAAGGCGGCCTTATCACTATTAGTGATCTCTTACAGGCAACCTTTAACGTAAGAAAAACATCAAAAGTAATGGAGGGGTAGTGCTAGTGTAGCTTATAATATATAGGTAGTTCTTGCGCTAGCGGTCGCGGGCTCGAGTCCCGCTGGGGGCATTCATTTGTTATACTCGGATGTTTGTACTCCAGTCATGGGTGTTTATATGTATAATATTATGTACGTATTTAAACTTATATATTTAGTATATCAACTATCTGGTATCCGTAACACAAGCTTCCTTCGTAGCTAACCACGGAACTAGATGGCGCTGTGTGTAATAATGTCCCAACATATTTTATTTTATTTTTTTATATTATTAATTAACAGAGTTTTTGAGTATTAATTATTATCAGTGCTATTAAACTTTAACACATCGAAAAAAATATATTTTATCTACATATGGATCGCAAAAATAAAGATTTGTTTTTGAAATAGAGCATGAAACCCTCTAACGTAAAGTACAACAAGTATTAGTCGTTAACAAATAAGCTCTAAGGCGACGGGATGTTATGAAAAGGAATAGTAAAAGCTTACCTTCGCCTAAATAGAGCAGTGGAAAATGGCAAGTAACACGCGAGTAAGTAGAGCTTGGAATTAAACGGGACATTTAAAAGGAAGCTAAGTTTATATCAGAAAAAAATGATATTTATATGTACATAAAGCAATTTTTTCCACAGAGTGTCTGTACATAAAATATTTTTGAATTTATTTTTTAAAACAATCACTATTGTCGAAACAAAGGCCGTATTTCTAGTTTTTAGTATTTTTACCTGTTTGTCCGTCTGTCTGTTTTTGACAGCATTGCAAGAAAACTGCAAGACAGATTTGGATGAAATTTGATTGGTTGGTTTGGTTGTTATAGTATTTAGCTATTCGGGTCTTCCTATAGATTATTTCACTACGGGAAAATAACATCTTATAAAGCTAAATATGTATTTATTGATAAAATGTCTTACATACTTTTCCATTAAAACTGGGACTTTTTTATTGTCATATTACTTTTTAAATTTTAATGCAATAATTGCATAAGTGCGACATAAAGTGGAACAATAAAAGTAAACTAATTATGATTGAACGTGACCACTCAAAGTTACAAAATGTAGTAAATATCTTCTATTTACGATCGTTCATGAGAAAAATGTCCAAATATCTATAAATAACTGTTTGGATATATCTGTCTGACGTTACAAATGATGTTTTATTGCTTTAAGGAGCAGAAAATATATCAGCTTAGATGCCAATACTTTTAACGTTTTGAAAATATTATTTGTCGTTAAATATTACATCAGTTATAGTTATATATAAACAAGCGACTCGCCCTCGCTTCGCTCGGGCTCTTCCCTAGATTTAGCACAGGCAAAGCCGCGGGATCCGCTAGCTATGCATATACCTTCTTCTTAAATCACTCTATCTATTAAAAAAAACCGCATCAAAATCTGTTGCGTAGTTTTAAAGATTTAAGCGTACATAGGGATATAGGGACAGAGAAAGCGACTTTGTTTTATACTATGTAGTGACTAGACACCCTTGTTATTCTCGGGTTCGTTCCTAGTCCTCCCTGCTAAAAAAGTTTGTAGCACAAAAATGAAGGACCTGTCGCATAATCCGTTCTTAGCGGACGTCTATTAACAATACACTACCTCCCTATCCATGTTTATACGGCAAGCGCTTTTCGATATTTCGTGATGTTATGAATGACCTCCGACGTCAATGTTGTTTTGACGTCGTTTTTATTTATTTAAACTTTGATCACGGTTCCATGAGAAAAAAAGAAATTCACGTAACTTGAAAAATTTGTAATAGAACGAATAGACCGAATTTTGATCGGCAGATGGAATCTATGATGAGAAATAGTGTTCTTTGACTGAGTTAAGTATACCATAATACCACAAGTGCAAGTAAAATAAATATGACTTGGGTATAGCTTTAATTCCGAAAGGTTCGGAGATGAGGAATCGTAAGAATATCAAAAAGCGGAAAATGAGTGGATGATTAATGTTTAAAAGTTTATTTTAAGCAATCGATTGGTTTTTGATAATCGTAAAAGCTTACTCACTCCTCCAAGTGTTACAATTTTCATATTGCATCTCACAGTAATTCGGAAAATTTTTGTAATCGCCATTATAATTTCGTGCACAAATGTGTTGTAGTCTGGAAAAAATGTATTTAATATTAATATTTTTATAGTTATCACTTTTATAATACAACTCTTTTCTCAAGTTGAGTCTTAACATCTACATTTTGCTTACTTATAAGTGATTTAATTGAGACTAAACTTAATTTTAACATACAATTTGACAGAGAAACAAGAACTTAGAAAGTGTAACAGCTGTTAAGTTTCTCATCAACTCTTGTCAGCAAAATTCCCGAGCCTGTAGTAGCACCCTCATGGCCTAGCATAATAATTAATTCAATTCAATTTTCTTGTTCATGCGTTCAAAGCAAACCAGTTGAGCATAGATTAAAGCATCTAATATATAAAAATCGTATCACAGTATTTTTTATCACACTCCCTCGAATCGCTTGACCGATTTTTATGATATTTCTTTTGTTTTCTCTGAGAAAAAGGTCTTAGGGTATTTTTCCTCTAGGTGATAAGGGTGGCGCTATCCAAATTTTCATTTTTTTTATGATTTGGCATCAAAAAATACTAATTACCCTAAATTTTGAACCTTCTACCACCATTTTTAATAGTGATTAGAACGCGGGAATTGCTACTTATAATATAAAATTTCAGAGAGTTACTCAATTTATAAAAGTACTTACTTGTACGAAGCTGGACAAGTGTCTATGAAATTTTTGCATCCTTTCACAAAAAAATCCGTTACCCAAAAATTTGTGTCCTTAGGATACCTGATCATTGGCTTTCTGTATTTTTTCGCTTGACATATTGTTATTATTAGTAGTAGTACAAGAGAATGAGTTAGAACTGAAAAAAAATATCTCTAATGCTTCATAGCAATCATGGCCATAATAATTGTCATGGAAGATAAAACTATATCAAAGATTCAGAACGATGGGAACTAAAAATTATAATAAATCAGCGAAAAAACTGTAAGCAATAGTTTTATTTAAACTATCAAATATTTCCGTAATAAAGTTGTATGACTTTAATATTTTAACCCGGCGTCATTGAGGTTGGGTCAGGATGACCCAGTGCGTTTAAGAATGCGTATATTTTTTTGATTATGCCCGCGACGTTTCCCTTTTTCTCAGTAGCTGGAAACAATGCTTTGATCTAAACGTTTCCGAAAAGAAATCAGTCCTGCGGTAACAGTGTTAGGAGATAAGCCCGTGCATTTGTCAAACGGGTAAATTTGACCCATGCTCACAGTTAACGTAACAATTTCGGACCTTTTTTGTATGATTTTTTTTTGCTTAATTTTGTTTTTTGGTGTATATTTAAGTTTTTTCTTATGATTTTGATATTATTATTTTTCCCTTACTTCAAAGTAGTTTACTTTGATGATGAAATTTCTCGGGAAAAAAGGGAAAAAATTGACTTGACACTGATCAGAGTATTATTGGATAAATTAATATTTGAAGTGACAAATTCCTCCTGAATTCACTGAGTTAGAACGCGGAACGTCTTACACTCGTAAGTTTATTCAAAAAATCGCCAGAATTTGAATCCCTTGTCTCAAAAAATGCATAAGAGAATCAGGGAGTTTACTGGTGATTGAACTGGTGATGATGATTCAGATGATTGGTGAAATCATCTAAAGAGCCTCCTACTAAAAGACCCAATGCCTGCAAAAGGTGTCAAGTATAACCTGCAAAAAAGAATCATCACACGATACAAATTTGTCATGGTTGCGACAAATATATTTGTTCTGAGCATATCATACCTTTCTGCAGTGATTGTGTTAACAATGAGGATTCCAATTAGCTTTGTTTAACTTTTTTTTCAAAAATATATTAAATAATAATAATTTAAATTCCATATATAACTGATGAGACTATATTTTAGAGTAATAAGGTGATGAAACTCGAAGGCATCTCAATTTTGTTGAGTTTTTGAGGATTGAAGTAAAAATTTAAATATTATAAATAAATGTTCTGCGATTCAATCTTTTTTTTCTTTTATTTCTAAAATCAAATTGTAAGTTTACACTATACTGACAAAGATAACGAATATATTCAATAAAACATGAAAATTTCATACATTAAATATACGGGTCATATTGACCCACCTCAACATCCTTGTAACAATTTCGCACCACAATGACGCCGGGTTAAAAGACACTAAGGTTCACTCAACTCAATGGAATAGAACAATTGCTATTTTTTTGCTCATTCATATTTACAAGATACACATTCAAAATAAATAACATTTCGTAGCTAATAAACGTAAAAATATGATTTCTTCTATAATTCGTCCCATTAGTAGTTAAGAAAAACTACTTGGAATGCCAGATGCGATATGTCGTTAGTCTTTAATAATATCCCTTTATTCTAGTTATACTTAAATATTACAAGGCCAAACAAACTTACCAAAACTCCTACACATATCGCCAACCTTGATGGATATAAAATTTTATTTGTAAAGTAATTCAACGTATAAATGTGCAGGTGTAAGAAAACTTTTTATTGCTTTACTTCATACAGTTCTGAGAATTGAAATAAACACTAGTAATATGGATATTTTAGATTTAAGATTTTAAATTATATTACATAGCAATACGCGCGGATTCGTCTGCGTTCATTTTTTTAATCGCTACTAAACTTCATTCGATCACTCGCTGAGTTGAAAATTCTCCAAAATTACTCCAGCTATAATATACTCCTGAGCCGCGCGGCTACCTATTTCATATATTATGTGCGGCGTGCCTCCTCCTCTCCCGTTATTGTAGTTTTAGTAGGGATCCTTATTTTTTTCTTGCAATAAAAATAGCCTATATTAATCAGTGATAATGTAGCATTCAAATGGTGAAAGAATATTTAAAATCAGTCCAGTACTTTTTGAGCCAATTCGTTACAAACATACTTACATACAAACCTTTCCTCGTTTTAATATTAGTACAGAAATAAATTTACAATTTTTACATTTTAATACTGGCAACAAATATACATTTTTTTTTAGAAAAGAAATATAAAAGAATGACCATACAAAAATTTGAAAAGAAATTTGTTGCTTTACGTCCCAATATTTCCCTCGTAAATATAAGTGCGAAAAGTCAACTCAGAACAACATTGTTATTATTTACTACCGTATAACTCTAGTTATGATTTATTTGATATTTGAACAAAACCGCAAAAATCGCCTCTTTTAAGACGCTTATACGTGACCTAGCATTGGGCTGGCTCGCCAAGTATTGCATGAATCTGTTTCATCGTATGCCAAACCTCGTTTATTTTTTGGCAATGATCTCAAAATTTGTTTTTTTTTTTTCTCATAAATACGATAAAGCTTGAAAAAATATTATTTTTGGATTTCATTAAAAGTGTATCTTTACATGACAATTATAACATTGTTTCTTGCATGAAAGAGTAATTAATCTTAGTTCGAACAGTTCTTATCGTTCTTCTTCATATCATTAACATAACACAAATTAATCAATAAAACAACAACACTACTCTACTACTTCTATATACTTACTATTCCTCACGTTATTTTATTTTACCATAAGCAAAGAGTTGATAATGTTAGAAAATTATTCGCACATGAAAATATCAGAAGTGCGAGACTCGGGAATTGAACCCTCACTCACTTAGCTTGCTAAGTTCACTACTATCATTAAATCCTATTAAATATGTTTTATCCCGAGATTCCCATAATTTGTCTCATAGTAAAAATATAGAAACAGAAATACATAAGCAAAATATAATACAACTTTTCGTTGTATTTTGCAAATCACATTTACTCGTATAAAGTAACTACATACAGACAAGAAATCCGTTATTTAGTAATATGACAAGATTTATAGTAAAAATAAACCATCTATGTCTTCTGCTATCATAATACTATTTTCTTACCTTATCTCAGTCCCATTTTTTATACCAAAAATATACCAATTGTTTTCCAACACTGTTACTTTTCAGAAATAATATATGAGAGTTTAATAGCTTTTGCGATGGCGAATGTAATATTCTCGTTACTGTTGGACGCAATTTTGATTGTAAAAAAAACAAGATGATGAGAATGATGATCATGATGATGATGATGTTTTTGATTGTTTGATTTATATTATTACGGTAAAAATATTTGAACAAAATTATTTCTTTAATAATGAAGGGTTTCATAGTTTAACTCCATTGCTTTATTATCTTTAGTATGGATATTAATGTAATTAAGGGATTCATTGAAACTGTTGCTTAATGAAATCATTAGTTATCATAGGACATACTTATTTCGTCTTCAATGTATGGAAACCTTGTTGTGGTAGCGTCCGGCAATCCAGCCGGACCTTAAACCAAGAGGTATACTGGGAGGCGGCTTACTTCAGTGGACCATGGGAGCAACCATTTGATTGTGTGGTCTACTTTGGCAGATATAGTGATCCTATGAGACCCCATTAAGACGGGGGAGGTTTGGTTGAGTTTTACTGGCTTCTCTTAAGCCTTAGAACTAACTGTCCTACATGATTACCTGTTGACTTAATACTTTCTTAGGTTTACGCGAATGTTTGACATTATAAATGAAACTATCTTTTCGGATTTTATCTTAAAAGTATAGAATTGAAATGTATAATTTTATAGTCTATCATTTTGAATATTTGTAAAAAATTGTGGGTAGGCACTGTCTTTAACAAGTATGTACCCCCTGAGATGTCTAATACGTTAGTCTCTCCCGTGACCATGATTGCTGTAAAGCATTCGAAACGTCGGGAACCAAAAATCATAATGAATCCGCGACAAAATCCGAAAAGATAGTTTAATTTATAATACCTGTTGACTCAACAACACAAAATAATTACTTAGTCCTTAATAACTTTGTTACTAGTTATCTGTCAACTAAACGTTAACCAAATCCGTCTATCCGGTTTATTTTTAACAAACATACATGCAAAATTTAAAGGTTTAAACTGTTTCTAACATCTCAGTTAATATGCGTGGTTTTTTATCAAAATTTTGTTTAACACTGATAAGGCGTATTTTATTGTGCGCATTATTTCTAATTTATTACTTTCTCCCTCCGAAATTAAACAATATATTCGTCCAAGCATCGGATGAATAAGAAAATTATTACCCGCCCAAATATTGTTGGTTTGTTTTTTGTACCATGAAAACAATCGTAATATATCGGGTAATAAATATTTTTAAGAGTATCGAAAGTAAGAACTTGAACTTATAAGTTCTGTAACATAACACACATAAGTTTGGCTCGGAAAGTTATAATTTTTTTTGTTTTTTTAACTCCGTTAAAAAGATATGAATTTCAACAGATCTTATCATTGAAATTACATGGATACCTTGGCCTAATGCTGCAGTCATACCTGGAATCTGTGAGATACCATACTTTTTACAAAATAACATATTACATATATACCTAATATTATGTTTAGTCTCATTCAAATAGCGTTAATGAAAAAAAAAGATTCAGATTCAGCAGATTTTTTATTTTTTATTTCTTAAGGTTATTTTGACACAGAAATGATAGTGTTTATAATAAAAAATAAATAATAATGTTCTCCGACCGATTCCGGCCATGGCGACCAATGTTCATTGAGACTGGCCAACTGCGCAGGAGATATTATAGTGCACATTAAGTGTATAATATAATGTGTTCCAGAGTTGCTTACTGAGGCTTACTAAACAGAATGACTCAATAACTAAACTTGGCTCAACCCGGGACTCGAACCCAGGACCTCTCGATGTATGACCGTACATGCTAGCCACTACACCACCGAGGCAGTTAAAGCTTTCACATATACCTATATATTATCAATATACAATTTTTGCAACTCATGGTCGCTTAGAAATTGAAATTTAAAAGTAAAACTACTTAAATGCAAATAAGCCTGTTTTCCGTAATTAACTTTCTGTGATAGAAAATAACGAAATTACTACTTACACTTTAGACACGTGCGTAATATTATACAATTTCGCCTTGTACTAGGAGAAATATAAATATCGGGGCATAGATTCGCCCATTAGTGATAATCCAGTGGTAGTCTGCTCGCTTGAAAACCAAGTGAAGTGGGTTCAATTCCTGGTTGCGAATCATTTGCAACATTACTACTGGTCTTATAGTAAAGGAAAACGCGTAAGGAAACCAGTATGTCTGAGAACCTAACAAGTTTTCGATAGACATGTGAAGTCCGCCAACTCGCACTAAGTCTGCGTGGTGTACTTTGGCCTGATCCCCCTCGTATTGAAGGTCCGAGCTCAGCAGTAGGACGTTAAAAAGAATACACGATTTGCATATTAAGATTTTGCTTTTAAAAATGAAAAAATAATAATTATTGAATAACTGTTGTTTAATTAATTTGCTCTATTTAGATATAGTATTTCTTAGAAATGTAGCAGGTAATAAAGATTACTAACAATTAAGAAAATCGACACATTTTTTTACCTACTACATACCTAATACAGAAAAATAAATCTGAGTCTGAGTTTGTAAAGTCAAATCTAGAGCTATTATAATAATAGTCAGTCTGCCTGTTCCGGTTGATCTCCGAAATACTTGAACTGATTTTGACGAGACTTTTATTGGCAGTAAGCTGATAAAATAACTTTTTCTAAGGCTTTTAAACAAAAATGCGAATATTCAAAAGCGTTAAAATATTTTAAAATCGACAATAATGAACCTTTAACAATTTTCAAAAACTCGTAAATGCTTTTTAACATTCTTAATTTGTTTCAGAACTAGTTTTTAAAATAGCAACTATTTATCTTGTATATATTCTTGAAAATATTACCCATATTTCACTTAACAAAATCATTTTCATCTGAAACAACGTGTACTTTGTTATGTTAACCATAAAACCCTTTGAACGCGAATATGCCACATTCTAGGTATATTTATGAATTCTCATCAAAGGGTTTTTTAGGAATTTGTTGTTTGATCATTGATATTATTCTGGAAAGGTCAACAATCTGTAAATACTGCTCTTCACATGTACTTAATTCCGTGGGGTCCTAGTGCCATAAGGCTTTTTAAGGAAATATCTAAAAGGTTAGTAGACATCACAGGAGACCGAAGAGCTAGCAGCTACGTCGGGCAAAGAATTAGTCTAGCTATCCAAAGGGGAAACGCTGCCGGTATCTTCGGAACCTTGCCTATAGGGACTCCTTTTAATAATATATTTTTTAAGGTTTTTAGTTTCTTAATTTTTCATCTAAAGCTACAAAACGTAATACTAAATATACGTTTCTTAGATAACCTAATAATACCCTTCTGACGGATTCCGGCCAAGGCGGCCAATCTTTTATAGTGCACAAGTGTACCTATGTGCAGACACTAGATGTCTTTATTCCTGTTACTCTCATGTACTGTTGGTACGAATACTCGATACGACCAGTGAGAGTTGAGGGCCTGTACCAGAGAGGTTTTACGTGCTCTTCGAGACACATGGGTGAAACATCGCTGACTTCTCAATACCTAGGTGTACTTAGGTTTACTAAACGGATTAAGCTCAATAAACTTGGCCTGACCAAGTACTCGAAACCAGGACCGATGGATGTATGGCCTTCCATGCCATGCCAGTACTAACAACACAGATGCAGTTAGATAACATAATATTATACACAGTATTCTAATTTTCATAGTTATTTTCTAAATAACAAATGCAAACTTTGTCTTAAAGAAAGAAAATTGATAAAATTAAAAAGGGATTATTGGTTAGCGTTCTCAATTTTCGGTATAGGATGTAGACAGACCTAAGCAAGTTATTATTATTGTTTAACTTGGGGTTTATAGTTCAATAAAAAGAGATTTTTGTAAAAAAAATCGTTATAAAACACAGTTTTTACAATAAAGTGTTGTGTATTTTTAGAATAAGCAAAAAGGAATAATTTCAATACGTTTCATAATTTTAATTATTTTTTAATTGCCTATTACTGGAGTAGCTTTTAAATGTGCAATATTGTTTTAGAATATTCTAACATAATTTTTACAAAAAAGGGACTTAAAAGGCCGACTATAATTATATTATAAATTAAAAATTTATTTAATCTATCCTAATTGAGATAGTTTTTTTGGTAGTATAACATATCTCTTGTTAATAGCTACATATGTGGCAGTTGAGCACAGATAAAATACTTCGCCAATGTCGCGTACAATGTAAAAGTCACAAGTTTGGAGTGTATTGAATACCAATAAAATCAACTAAATTCCTCTATTTACGTGAAAACACTACTCAAGTATTATATCCGTTGAAAACTGTATTAATATTACCAGGTGCTATTCTATAAACTAAATACAAGAAAGTAAGAAAAACGTTTAAAGGATAACTTAGAATTTTGTAACGCTCGAGTGCTTTTTAGAGATCTCTTGAAAACGTCTTAGAAGTAAAGAACTTCTTTCAAACTTCCAAGAATTTATGAGTCAAGTAGTCAGTACATTGGACGTTGAACACTTTATATACAAAATAAAAGTTTCTTCGATTTACGCGAATATGGGGTGTTTTAAAAGAAAAAAGAAACGACTGCGAATTTTCAATGTTTCATTTAACCAACTATCAAAAAATTTTTTTTTTTTATAAGTTGGGACATTTACACACAACACTATCTAGTTCCACGGTAAGGTACGAGCCTTGTGTTATGGATACTAGAAGGTTGATATACTACACATATAAGTTTAAATACATACATATTATAAATATAAACATCCATGACTGGAGTACAAAAATTCGTGCTCAACAAATGTATGCCCCCAGCGGGACTCGAACCCGCGACCGCTGGCGCAGAAAGCAGGGTCTGTTCTGTGTATATTCTTATGTTTTTCAATCCCGAAGTTTCGAATGCTTTACATAAACATCGTCACGGGACGAACTCAAGAGTAGAAACTAATTTCTAAAGTTAGTAAAGTTTCATTTAAAATATGAAATGTAATATAGTAAAACTATAAGAGGGATAACGATATAATTGATATAAAAAATCCTTAAGTGGAACTATAATTGGGATTCAAGACATATAATGCGTTTCATTAATTTTTTTGATGTGATAATTTGAAGAATTGAATACTACGATTATTTCTAGATTTTAAAATATTACTAATTTTAATAATATTTTACAGTCACATCTCAAGTAAAGAGTAATATAACGTAATATAAAGAATATCGTTGTAGATTTTATTTTTAAACTAATAAGAATCACCGTTAGTAATACCATTACTATTTCAACTAATACTACAACTTCTACTACTACGACTAGTCTATCCATCGTATATAAAAAAGCATTAATCTAATTACAATTTGTGATTACAAAATTACACTAAAAATGGTTTTATGATTATCTTCATCATCACTACATAATATAAAACAAAGTCGCCTTTTCTGTCCCTATATCCCTATATCCCTATGTGCGCTTAAATCTTTAAAACTACGCAACGGATTTTGATGCGGTTTTTTTTAATAGATAGAGTGATTCAAGAGGATGGTTTATATGCATAACTAGCAGATCCCGCGGCTTTACCTGTGCTAAATCTAGGGAAGAGCCCGAGCGAAGCGAGGGCGAGTCGCTAGTAAAATTATAAATTTAATTTCTTAGTTCTAAAACCATGAACTGAGTGAAGTTGTTGTGCTCAAGTAATAATTTTCATTAATTAAACAAAAAATATCTTTTTTTTAATATTTACCCCTTAAGATGTCGCTTTTCCTAGGACATTTACCTTTCGATATCAATGGCTTGAAGCAGAGAGTGAAAGTGAAACGTATGCAATAGAAACCAGGGATTGTATTACGAATCCAAGGAGTATGTATAGTAAGAAATTTATCATTTTGTTCGTATGTTTATCATGAATTATATTTATAAGTGCGAGCTGAACTCATCATCATTTCATAATCAGCCCTTTCGAACGTCCCACTGCTGGGCACGGGCCTCCCTCAGTACGAGGGGGATCAGGCTATAGTCCACCGCGCTGGCCTAGTGCGTGTTGGAGGACTTCACATGCCTTTCGAAAACTTGTAGGTTTTCTCAGACATGCAGGTTTCCTCACGATGTTTTCCTTCACCATAAGATAAGTGGTAATCATGATATAAATGATTAGCACATGAAAATATCAGAGATGCGAGACCTGGATTCGAACCCGCATCGCTCGGTTATCCAAGCGACGCGTTACCGCTGGGCTACCACTGTCTACTGGGCTACCACTGTCTGAACTGAGCTGAACTCATCTTGGGTTGATTTGGAGAATGTCAGAAATTAAATTAAATTATTATTAAATATGTTGGGACATTCTTACAACAGCGCCATCTAGTTCCGTGGTAAGCTACGATGCTTGTGTTACGGATACTAGATAGTTGATATACTACATATATAAGTTTTAAATACATACATATTATAAATATAAACACCCATGACTGAAGTACAATTCATTCGTGCTCATCAAATGAATGCCCCCAGCGGGACTCGAACCCGCGACCGCTGGCGCAGAAAGTAGGGTCACTGCCAACTGCGCCAAACGAGTCGTCAAATCACGTACCTTAAGGTATACCTATACTTAGTTTGATGTATATTGTATAATATATAGTAAGGTAGTGATCGTTTAAATATTAATTTACATTTACAATACTATTAAAATACCATATTTTATAATAATATGTATGTATGTTTGTTAGTCTTTATCGATGTAAGTAAGGAAATTTCAGTAGAATCTGTGTCAATACTCCGTGCCTAAAAGTTCTAAAGCATTATTAATATAAAAACTAAAAACATTCTAAATTAATAAAATCAAAACCAAAAACGTCATGTTATTCGTTCAGTACAGTTTACCTCCCAGGAACGTACAGAAAAACGCTCATAGGCGACCATTCATATGTAAAAGTATAAATATTATGAAAAAAGTAAAGATATAGATAATTAAGTCACCAAGTTGTCACTTGAAAATAAAAATACCTTTCTAAGCAACATTACACCGTTTATACGGAAATTACATATAATTATAAATAAAAGTAGGGAAAGTCGAATGCTCTTGTCTACTCAGTTTCGAAACTATTAGTATCGTATCATTTTCCGATGATTGTAGATCATTTAAATAGCGTCGCTGCTTCAGACTTGACATTGAGTGTCGGTCAGTTGGAGTGTTAACATTAACTTTGTATTATCTCCTGAAAAATAGTGAAAAGTGATTTAGTGTTTAAAGGTAAATAATATAAAAATATTTAAATGTTAAATTATACTCGTATAGTCGTAAAATATCGTAAAAGGTAATATCAAATTGTACAAAAAATGTTTTAAATCGAAAACAAAATAGTTATTAAACAAAAATTTGTTTGTGTAATTGATGTATCCACGTATTATGACTTCAGATGTTTTTATCAATAGTAGTAGTTATTTTAACAGACTTCCAAAAGAAAGAGGTTCTATGTTAGTTTTTTTATAATAGAACTAGTGACTCACCCTTGCTTCGCTCGAGTTCGTTCCATAGGTGCGTTTTAACATCTAGTATAGATTTCTCTAAGATTTTAACTAACAGTGAAAATCCCGTTAAAATTAGCCCAGCCGTTTCAAATCAAATCAAATCAAAATATTCTTTATTCAAATAGACTTTTACAAGCTCTTTTGAATAATCATTTTTAAATTATTAAAATTAAATGTCAGTCTGTAAGTCTGTAAGTAAACTACCACCGGCTCGAAAAGCTGTTCTGCTGAGAATAACCGGCTAGAAACTCAAGAGTTGCTCTTTTCAAAATAATATTTGGTAACAATATTGCATTACAATATTTATCTATTTATCCTACTACATACTACTAGTTTGAGAGATTAGCGGAAACAAACAGAAAGGCAGACAGACAAAAAAGTAAAAAAAAATGTGTTATTTTATGAGTAGTATCAGTATCATTTGCATATAGCCATTACAGCTCATTTGCATTTAGCCTATATACCTGTTAGTAAAAAACTATTATATTACTGCTACATACAGACATGTAATTGAGGTTTAGGCTATTTTAGCCTATATGTAAATTTTTGATTACAAGTTTAATTAAAATACTTAATGTAAAGGTCTGTTACTTCAAGAAGAATGTCGGTTACAAAGTTATGAAGTAACCTCCTAAGCAATTTGAGTATAATTAAAAGATTATTATTAATATCCATAGTAGAAACATGTGAAGTAGTTAATATTGAAGTATCTAAAAAAGTAAATATCTTTCACATAATTTTATAAATCATAAAGAGCAGTTAGGTAAAAATTGGACTGAACGTTTTTAAACTAGTTTTCTTTATACAGTCTCCTTCGATGTTTTAGTTTTTTCGCATAATATACAAGTTTTGAGCCAGCTTCGATTAATTTCCCAAGCGAGTGCTTAAGTCAATACTATTGTTGTGAAAAAATAAATTGATTCTTCAAGAAAAACCGTTCAAAGAATTACTTGAACTGAGAAATTGGTATTCACAATGAATTACGATACAAAATAAATTATTATGATTTATTTGGTACCTGTAGATTATCCTCTTCTGTATTTCGGTGAAAATAACTGTATAGCTAAAATTACTGTGTAATAAATCAAGTTAAAGGTGAAAGATAACTTTCCTCTGAATTTCCTAGGGTTGATATATTTAGACACATTATAAAAACTGACGATTCGTTTGCCTCAGTTGGTAGTGTACTTTCTGCGCTAGCGGTCGCGGGTTCGAGTCCCACTGGAGGCATTTATTGAGCACGAATGTTTGAACTCCAGTCATGGGTGTTTAAATTTATAATATGTATGTATTTATAAGTTATATATGCAGTATATCAACTATTTGGTATCCGTAACACAAGCATCGTAGCTTACCACGGAACTGGATGACGCTGTTGTAAGACTGTCTTGGAATAGCATTTATTAAAAACCATTTTAATATTTATTAAAAACGTATTTTTTTAAAATTCATTAAAGGTGTCATTTGTACAAAGTTATAGAACTTGTTTAAAGTTTTTGTTTTTAGTTCTTTTAGTTTTAACTGGACTTTGACATCAGGAATGTGTATTTGAGTCCCTTATGGTCCAGTGTGGTATGCTTAAATATGGGAAGGGACGTAGATTTAAGTCTCACATAGCTATTTTTATATTGATCGAATATTACTACAAGAATAAAATACTAAAATAAATTACTTTCATACTTTTTGGCGAGAAGATATTTAATTTTATAAGGCTGGTCCATGAGAAAAGGATGTGGACGCAAATTTAATACGAAAATGAAATAAAAAATGTACACAACGAGATGACTAACAAAGTTATTATTTATTAAATGTATTATATTTACAAATTTTGCATAACTTTATTAATATGGTGAATTTTAATGAAATACATAAATATTTTTATTATTACAGATAATTCAAAATGAATACAACAACGGCTATTCTGCATATCATCATCGTTATCCTGACTTTAAAGTCTACATTTGGGACTGAGGATAGATACATTCGCTATGTTAAAGACAGCTGCTTTCTGAAAGGCGAAGCTTTTTCGTGTGTTAAATATAAAGCTTTGAAAATCGCAAAGAAAACTTTCTTTGGTGACGCAAATAATGAAACAATAATAGCAAATTCTGTTATAAGTTTAGTTCCTCTCGATGAAGAAACGGTTAAAAATTTAACTGTAAATGAAGAAGTTGAGCTTATACCAAATGAACCTAGAAGTATTTTATCAGAATGGACTGAAATTGCCAAATATTTTGTGCATTTGGTCAAAGAGTTCTTTGCCATGAAAGGGCTGAAAGTTAATTTGCCAGAAGGTGCCAGGACTATTGAAGATCAAGTTGAGGATGATGGTAAGTAATTTTTTCTAAATTTTGGCTGTTTACTTACGTATTTACTTATCACAAGCTTTCTAAGATGTTCGCAGATATATCATAAAAAAATTATACGTATAGGTCGTAACGTAACGTAGCCATTTTCATTGTGTAATCACACAATTTCCTAACAACTTTTAACAATAGTAAGAGTATAAGATAGAATAAACGCCATCTCTTATAAAGTCTTCACATTAGTTCATTTCTAAAAATATAAAAAAAAAATAAAACTTTCAATGAAACTGGCGAATCAAGCTGATAATATTATGTACAACCCTAAAATATCATGTCATCTGTTTTGGACACTTTGAGAGTTTTCACATAATTTGTATGGATCTTATCTCAAACTAGCTCTAAAGAGGAAAGCTTCAAATAAATAGGTCATTGAAAACTGGCGTTATTCAACCGACGTTTAAGTTTAGTACTTCTTCTTTTAATCCATATTATGTTGAACAAATTTCTTCGATAATTTTAGTAAAGCAAAATAAATCAAAATAACAGTATTTTACTAAACTCATATGGAAATATATTGTACACATTTGGCTCAGTTTGTAGTGATTCTACTTTCTAATGTAGCGGTCGCGGGTTCGAGTTTCGCTGGAGGCATTCATTTGTTGAGCACGAATGTTTGTATTCTAGTGTTTATATTTATAATATGTACGTATTAAAAGTTATTTATGTGTAGCGTATCAAACATCTAGTATCCGTAACACAAGCTTTGTAGCTTACCACAAAACTGGATGGCGCTCTGTGTAATAATAAAATTTCAACTTTATATAAGTACAGTACTTATAAAAAATAATAAATTCTTAAAATCGCTAGTTTTGTATAATAATAAAGAGAAAGGTTAAATAACAATCGAATAGTAAACATTTTTCCTTCTAAAATTGACTATGAATATTAACTGGAGTACTCTTGCCAATTAGTACTAATAAAACTAAAGTAGTTTATTGCTGTGACCTTTTCGTTATGTAGATCCTATAGAAAAAAAAAACTAAATTACTTCTTTGATATTCCTAAATTTGATGAGTGCAAGTCTAATATTTATAGGAAATTTTATTTTTACGTACTATTTATCAAAAGAGAGCGAGAGAGAGAGAGAGAGGTTGCGTCACGCTCTATTCATTTTATTTAACCATCAAAACATCATTATCATGGCTTCTGCTGCTTTTAATGGAGAATAATATAGTAATGGAAAATTATTTTTTGTAATATTGTACTTTAATATTATACTTTGCGAATCATAATTCAATATTATTATAACTACTATTATGTATACTATTACGTAAGACATTACGGTGAAGGAAAACATCGTGAGGAAACTTGCATGTCTGAGAAAACCTAGCAAGTTTTTGGAAAGACATGTGAAATCCTTCTACCCGCACACTAGGCCAGCGAGGTGGACTATGGTTTGATTCCCATTTTTAAAGAGAGGCCCACACCCAGCAGTGGGACGTTATAAAATGCTGAACATAATATAAATTTTAACAACAAAAAATAATAATAACATTTAAATTAACCCCAGTAATGAAGAATAAATCTTAATGGCGTAATTTATTAATATCTCGCTTGAAACGATAAACTCCTTTAGTTTTCAATTGTAACTCTTGAAATGGACAGCATTTTTTATATCTCTTAAGCCTTTTGCATTTAAGTCAAGCTAGTATTAGCAATGTTTTTAGGGTTTTTTGTAAAATATTCTTTCTAGAAATGAAAAATATTATTTAAAAAAGATAGATTATGACTTGCTAGTACTTACATAGAACTACACAAAATAAATCTTTTTTTTTTCAAAGTTGACGCTTTCAAAGGACACTAAAAGTACCTTTGAACCTCTTTGAGATCAAGATTTTTGTAAAAGTTAAATATTATCGTAATAGCATTCATTTTTATAATACGCCTTAAACGTATTAAAAATATTATATATGTGAATTATTAACCTAAAACATACATACAGACAGAGTTCCATATGATAGATAACTTTTTACACGATTTGCCACTTAGATGCACTCAGTCTTCATACATTGTTGAGGTGTTTACTTAGTGACGTTGCTACTTTATAGGATTTTTTAATTAATTTATTGTAGTTATTCTTGTTCTTGTAGAATGAAAGTTCTTTACTAAGTATATAGTATACCATACACGTTTGGCTCAGTTGGCAGTGACCCTACTTTCTGCGCCAGCGGTCGTGGGTTCGAGTCCCGCTGGGAACATCCATTTGTTGAGCACGAATGTTTGTTCTCCAGTCATGGGTGTTAATATTTATACTATGTATGTATTTAAAATTTATATGTGTAGTATATCTTCTATCTGGTATCCGTAATACAAGCCTCGTAGCTTACCACGGAACTAGATGGCGCTGTTGTAAAAAATGTCCCAACATATTTATTTATATTTTATTTAATTTCCAGAACATCGAACACAATTTTGGAAAATTGGTAAAATTGTGTTCATAAAATTCTATCTCAAGTCAATATTATTTTTACTCTAATATATATCATCCCTTTATGTCTCAATATTTGATATTTATTATATATAGGTATGTATTTCAAACAGACTTCGCCATAAACAACCAAAATCTCATAGTCACTTCATACACGTAGTATAAAACAAACTTGCTTCCCGCCGTCTGTCTGTCCCTTTGTATACTTAGATCTTTAAAACTACGCAACAGACTTTAATGTGTTTTTTTAATAGATAGAATGATTCAAGAGGAAGGTTTATATGTGTAATACACTGCACCGCGGAGCAGAACCCGCGACTTCCCGCGCGCTTAAGTTAAGAATATAACTTTTATGAATTAAGCATTATAATTGTATATGATTAAAATATGAACTTTTAATAACCATTTACTTTGTACATTGTGGATAGGCACTGTCTGTAACAAATATATAACCCCCTGAGACGTCAAATACCTTAGTATCTCCCGTGACCGTAATTACTGTAAAGCATTCGAAATGTCGAGAACCAAAAATCATAATAAATCCGCGACAAAATCCGAAAAGCTAGTTTATTATGTCAAGTAATCGCATTAACCTAAAAAAAGTGTTATATACTTCATGCAATTTTCCTTTGACATCATAAGTCCATTTCAGTTGTATAAAAACACTATCCATCCCAAACAGTTGGCCACATTTGAATAATGTCCTCCCCTGTCTAGGGAAATAAGTCAAAAGAACTGTATTACAAAATATTTTAAAATGGTCTCTCTAGTTCTTTTAGTTGTTTTCGAATAAAAGTTATCGGAAAAGTCAGTCTGTTTATTCAATTTATATGAAATTGACATATTTTGACTTAAGTTGTATTAAGAGTATTATATATATTAGTGAGCTTTTTGTCACCACAATTTAATACTAAATTTTAAAACAGTCCGACTCAAAATTTTGTTTTCAGTCAGTCTATTATTAAATTACATATATTAATACATAGCATTTCCCGCGGCTTCGCACGCGTTCTAAAGATCGGAAACCAAATTCTTTCTGAGTCGCGCGGTATGGTACCTTGCAGAACTATCGCTCCTCCCGATCTTGCTACATTTTTCATTGATGCTCCGCTACTATTAGACGTAGCGTAATGTAATATAGCCTATAGTCTTCCTCGATAAACGGACTATCCATCAAGAAGAATTTTTCAATTCGGACCAGTAGTTTCTGAGATTGGCGTTCAACTAAACAAACAAACAAACGAATTCTTCAGCTTTATAATATTAGTATAGATTGACATATTGTGACTTGCATACAAATTCAGGTTGACCACAATTTAATGCTAAATTTTAAAACAGTTAATAATAATATATGTGTTTGTATGTCTTTTATAAGTGTGAACTCATTTTAACAATTATTACTCAAAAATCTAAGCAAATTAAAACTGTAATGTAAGTTGGATGTTCTTGTCCACTTCATTAAAAAGTAGTGATGTAACGTCATATCGGCTAAAATCTGGTGAAAACACAACACGTACGATTAGTTGCGTCAGTTTATCGATCGCAGTGTACATTGCACTTCATCTCTGACTACTATATCAATTCACATCGATGCACTTTAAAATTCTATTAAATCTATCTAAAGTGTTTGCTTCCTAAAGAACTTAGTAAATTTTTCATATATTATTTTCTTGTATGTGTTTAAACGTCTTTCATAAGAGAACTGTAAATTCAGTACAGTCCTAGTTATTTTAATTATATAGATAAATACAACGTGAGGTCAGTTTTCAAGTGAAATTGTTCATGAGATAACTATTACCTTATATAATATTATGTCGTATATATACGTACGTATATATCTGCCTGAGCAAAACTGCTGGTAAAAACTAGTTAATACTACATATGCGGTGTTCATTTACATAGTAATTATATTGACTGCATTAATTATATAAATGGTTGGTATAATTGGGTAATTTGAATCAAATATCATCATGATATATGGTATTATCATGTTATATTACTAAACAATAGGCCAGCGCGGTGGACTATGGCCTGATTCCCTCATACTGAGGGAGGCCCGTGCCCAGCAATGGGACGTTAAAAAGGGCTGAAGACATATGATTATTATAATTGCGAAGGGTCTGTATGTCTGTATACATATTTGCTGTTCCCTTACGTTTCGGCTAAACTGATTTAGATAAAGTTTTGTATATATATAAGATACTATATCCTGAAGTATTTTAGTACTTTTTTACGAGTTAAGGTTGTACAACAGTGAAAGAGAGTAAAGATATTAAATTATTTTTATAAACAACAAGCGACTCATCTTCGCTTCGCTCGGGATCATCCTCTAGCGCAAGTGAAGCCGCGGGTTCCGCTAGTAATAAATATAGCCTATTTTACTCAGTGATAATGTAGGATTCTAATGGCAAAAGAACTTTTGAAATCGGTCCAGTAGTTTTCGAGTTTATTCGTTACATACAAAAATACAAATCATTCCTCTTTATAATATTACTAGCCTTTCCAGCGGCTGCGCCCGCGTTTTAAAGTTAATAAAATATTTTTCTCCCGTTTTCGCAGCATTTGTCAATCATGCTCCGCTCCTATTGGTCGAAGCGTGATGTTATATGACCTTTTAAATTCTTTATCTATAGCCTTCCTTAATAAACGGACTATCCAACACATAAATAATTATTCAATTCAGACTACTAGATCCTGAGTTTCTTAGTTTCTGATCCTGAGTTTGTTTGTTTGTTTGGTTGAGTTCAACCAAACAAACAAACTCTTCAGCTTTATAATATAAATTATAGATTTCAAAGAGAAATCCACGAATCATAGTAGTTTCTAAAACAATAGTTCAATCGCTTAATAAACAAATCGAGCATAAAAATTTAGATTAAAAAAATACGGTTTCTATAACCAGGTAATGTTAAGAGGCTGTGACCAAAATAATTAGATCGTATCGTGGGATCAAACCGCAGGAGTTCAAACGCGTCAGATACGGAACGAATTTTTGAAATAATATTAGATTTAAAGTTCAGGTTTAAGGTCAATTTACTTTATTGTACTATAATTATAGTAATAAATAAATATGTTGGGAAATAATTACACACAGCGCTATCTAGTTCCGTGGTAAGTTACGAGGCTTGTGTTACGCATAGTTAATATACTACATATTATATATTACTTTAAATACATACATATTATAAATATAAGCACCCATGACTGGAGTACAGACTGGAGATTGGTGTGTAATAAATGAATGCCCCCAGTGATACTCGAACCCGCGACCGCTAGCAGAGCTAGTAGGGTCAGTACAAATTGAGCCATATATGTCGTCAAAACTAAAGTCATAATCTTTTTTGTTACTTTTATCACGGTTTATTCTTAGTTACTTTTTACGAAACGAATGCTTTACAGAAAACATGCACCTTGGAAAAACAAAGTTTTTTGACACATCGATTTTTATATATTAGATATATCGTATATATATTAATTATATGCAAGAAATAAAGGATATTTGTTTTTTTTTATAGGACGTGGTAAAAAGAAGAGATTGGCAATAATGATTCCACTTCTGAACCTATTAGCTACGATGAAGACTAAAATGCTGCTCATCCCAATTCTTCTTGCAGTCATGTTGATTAAGAAGCTGTTATTGATAGCTGCTCTGCTAGTACCAAGCTTGCTCAGCACTTTGAAGGCTTGCAAGGTAAGAGCTTAAGTTAAAGTGGGTTCGATTTTTGCTAATAGTAAATAATTAATGACAAATTCTTAAAGGTTTCAATAATTTTTATTAAAATAAAATTAAAAAGAAAAAAAATCATTTTTATATGTTTTGTAAATTATAATTTTAACTTTTGATTTTGATTGGATAAATCACAATCGATTCTGCAAAGTATTATAATATCTAATTAAAATATTATGTATAAAAATGGTTTGCAATACATGAACTCACTAGAAAAACATTGATTGCCAGAATACGGGCGTATCGAGGGAATTTAGTAGTAATGTATATTTTTAATTTTTAGTTCAGAATAAAAATGTTTATCACGTCTGCATTAATGTGTGGAATCCAGACATTTTAATTTTATTAAGAGATAAGAACATTTAAACGCAATTTACTCCTACAAGATTGCTATTTACAAAGAATTTAATTAAAGTGTAGATCCACAATAGTACACGGTCAAGTGTCGATGGGTTAATTTCATGCTAATTTTGTCTACATTGCAATAGCTATTTGAGAATTCTAAGATGTAATCTGATTTAAATTTCAATATATAATCATTTAGTGCTTTTTAACGTCACATTGCTAGGCATGAGCTATCTTTCTTGAATAAGAAGTGGATCACCATAGTTAGCGAATTATACGGGTCGAAGTTGGACTTCACATGTCTTTCGAAAACTTACTAGGTTCACATCCACCATCTGGTTAACTGGAAGAGATCTCTTTCAGGGATAAGTCCACTTTTGTTAACTAAGTTTATTGTTTACTAGCGAGGTTTAGCTTCAACGAAGTCACAGGTTCCGCTAGTAAAATAAATAAAATTTCTCATTCCTCCTTTATTGAAGTCGGTTATAAATAGCTCAAGTTACGCCTTATAACATTAGCTATCTGCGAGTGAAAGTCCCGTCATAATCGGTTTCAGAGATTAGCCGAAACAAAGAGACAGACAGACAAAAATTTATAAATTGGTTATGGTTGCTAATATCGTGAATACTTTCATGTGTTCTTTTCATTTAGTGAAAAGCTCTTAATTTAAAATTAAAAACTGAAAATTCAATCCAATTTTATTTATATGTATAGATAATTTTTAATTAGTGTAATAATGGACATAACAATAGGTTATCACAGTCATGCAAGTTTCCTTACGATGTTTTCCTTCACTGTAAGAAAAGTGGTATTCATGTTACAAATGCTTCGTACATGAGAATATCAAAGGTACGAAACTCGAGAATTGAACCCGCTTACAACTAGACTACTTTGAATTCGTTGACAAAATAGTTTTTGTTACCATGGAAGTGGAATCTTATAGGTAGCTAACTAAATTGAATCTTTACATAAAATATTTTTTTATAAGTACTATTATCTTATTTAGAAGTACTACTATCGAACACATACTTAACCTATACTTTTTAGAATTTTTCTATGTTAAAGATGAATTTTGATTGTAGTTTTTTTTTTTACTAGTGTCAATAATGAATAGTAATAATAAACTAATATTCTTTTGTCTTTACTTATTTTTCAATTTTTTTATATCAGCTTCAATGTTTTTCATACAAAAGATAACCGCAGTACTACATAGTAGGTATATATTACATTATATATTTATATTTTCTACTACATGGCAAGGAGAAGGACATTCATAACAGTAAAATAAGTACGTCCCAAAAGCAATTAACCTTTTGCGCAAAACCACACTCATCGAAATCCCTTGGAAATTATGGGATATGTTTGGGAAGACTATTCTGTCATAAATAATAACATAGTTAGTTCTGATTTTTTGTGCTTTATTATATTATACTTAATTACTATCTTATCTTGTTAAAATAATAGATGTCCTGGGTTCACGTCCCGCGTTATGACAAAAACGTTTATTCTGGTTATCAAAAGAAATCATAATCGAGCCCTAGAGAACTCGTAAAACCCTCGGTCCTGCTACCCATTTGGCTTTGGTCATTCAGATTATCGTTCCATCGGACTTTGAGTGAATGTCACAATTGTATAATATATTTTAGATTTCAGTCGTTGTTTTATGTTTATTTTAAAGTAAACAAAACAGATAGAAGTAAAAAGAGTAAAAATATGAAAGAAATTATATGGGAAAAATAAGAAAAGTATTTCGTGTTTCCCGTTCCGACTGTAATAAGTAAAACTTTTAACTCCGTAGGAACAAAATATCAACACAATTGCGGTGTTTTTTACTTGAAAGCTTCCTTGAATCAGACTTTACACAGACACAAATAGAAATTATTATAATTTGACTAGCTGTACCCGCGGCTTCGCCCGAGTTCATTTTTTTTAATTGCTAATCAACCTCATTGGGTTGATCTGTAGGAAAAAAAATGATCTGTCTAAAAAATAAATTAAAAAAATTTAGGGGTGGACTACCCTTAACATTTAGGGGGATGAAAAATAGATGTTGGCTGATTCTCAGACCTACTCAATATGCTCACAAAATTTCATGAGAATCGGTCAAGCCGTTTCGGAGGAGAATGGGAACGAAAATTGTGACACGAGAATTTTATATATAAGATGACACGTTTGGCTCAGTCTGGACTACTTGCTATACCGCGGGTTCGAGTTCCGTTGGGGGCATTTATTTGTGTGGCGAGCATGAAACTATATTATCATTATTATCAATAACACAAGCCTCGTTGCTAAGCATGGAACAAGATGTTACTGTGTGTTAATGTCCCAACATAATATTTACATTTTATATTAAACTAGCCTTTCACGCGGCTCCGCTCACGTTCTAAAGGCTGAAAATCAAAAGAATTATTTTTCTCCCGTTTTTAGAAAATTTTTCATTGATGCTCCGCTCCTATTGATCGAAGCGTGATATATTATAGGCTATGGCCTTCCTCGATAAAAGTTGTTCTTGAGATTAGCGCTTTCAACCAAACAAACTCTTCAGCTTTATAATATTAGTATAGATAAACAACAAAATTATATTTATTATACTTCCTTTTTGACAACCATTATTACAGCTAAAAAAAGCGAGCACATTTTTCAAGTTACAAATGGAGTATCAAAACTTTGAAGGAAAAAAGAGGATTAAGAAACACAAATTCAACTTCATAGATAAAATTAAATGAAACGGACTGTATCTTTTGATGTAATTTAAAATGCAAGTCGCTAAGTCCCTGAACGTAGGACCAATCCATTAGTAAACTTTTTTCACAATTAATTCTTTTCTTTTGAATTTTGGCCGTCTGTTCTCATTAAGATGAACTAGCAATACTCCCTTGCTCCGCTCGGGCTGGTCCGTAGGTACGGTTAGTATATGTTTCTCAGAAAAATAGAAAAAACTGTAAAAATATAACTAACTATACGTACCTACAAATAATTTTAATCAGTAGAAGCTTAATTTTAAAGCTTTCATATTTTGCATTTTATGGTCTAAGAGCCGGTGGGATCTCCCACGGTCTTCTCTACTATTACATTCTACTGTAGTTTTCTGGTTTAATTTCAATCATTACCTTTTCTAATACTACTGTTTTGGGATATAAAGAGATAACTTAGATAGCGCGAAGAGACGACATACTAGCGACTTACACTCGCTTCGCTCAAGTTCGTCGTAACGGATTTGCATGGACTTACTCGTATATTTTTTTTTATGGTAAAAAGGGGGCAAACGGGCAGGAGGCTCACCTGATGGGAAGTGATCACCTCCGCCCATGACATCTGCAAGCCAGGCTTGCAGATGCGTTGCCGGCCTTTCAGGAAAGGAGATGGAGGAGGGAGGGGGGAACGAAGGCGGAGGATGAAGGAAACCTCTTTCCTTCTTTCGAGGGGGAAGGAGAGTGGGCCTCCCGGACTCTCACTCACCGGACGAAACGCGACAGCATAGCTGCCACTTCACGCCGGTCTTCTGTCAGAGAGTGGTACTAATGAACTATACGGGGCGTGCCGGCCCATTCGGTTGCTACCCGAAGGTAACAAACATGGCACTACCACTTTATAATATATTACATAAGCTATATTTCCTTTACATTCTTCTTACATACTTTGTTCTTGTAAGTGGGGTTATAAACTCGATTCTCACTCAATTTTCTCATATCAAACAAACACAGTAATAAATCATTTTGAAATAATAACAAAATCATTTAAGGGACGGAAATTTCGATCTCTTCCAAATCAGGAAACTTTCCGCCTTTATGAGTTAATACAGACGATAGATTTTTCGCAAATAAGATAAGCGGAAGTTAGTATGAAAATATTTATTAATAACATTAGTGACTGCTCTGATCGGATTTATCCTTAGATATACGTTTTGACAAGTGAAGATAAATAAATAGTTTTTATTTATAGCTATAGAAGTTTTATTCAATGATTAAAATGTTTTTTAAATTATTTTTTTCTTCAACGTATTCTGTTACCAATCATTTTTCTTTACCCTACTTGCTCTGCGGTCGCGGGTTCGAATCTCGCTGGGGGTATTAATTTGTGAGAACATCTTACCATGGAACTAGTGCTGAGTGTTAATGTCCCACATTTTTATTTGTTAAATCTAGGACCTATCGCTTAATTAATTTGACGACACGTTTGGCGTAGTTTGTAGTGTGCTTCTACCTTCTTGTGCCAGCGGTCGCGGGTTCGGGTCCCTCTGGGGGCATTCATTTGTTAAACTCGTATGTTTGTGCTCCAGTCATGGGTGTTTATATGTATGTATTTAAAATTATATAATTATGTAGTATATCAACTGTCTGGTATCCGTAACACAAGCTTCGTAGCTTACCATGGAACTAGATAGCGTTGTGTGTAACAATGTCCCAACATATTTATTTATTTATTATTTATTTAATAGTTTAGTACTGAGTTTAATTACTACAAATAACTAGTATCTAATAATAATCTCATTCTGTATTCTCACCAAACGCTTACACTATAATGATAGTGCGTGTATTGATGTTTGTCGATTGCTAATTCACTTTGCGTACAACCACTTTGTATAGAAATCGATAGATTAATCCTCGAGCTTTATGTAAGCTCTTCACAAAGCACAGCTTTTACTGATAATGTTCTAGTAGCATTCAACATTAAAATACTGTATAAGTGACATTGATAATGAAAGCTACTTACAGTACTATTCAGAATTATATTACACTAGTGATTCGCACTCGCTTCGCTCGGGCTCATCCATAGATATAGCGCGAGCGAAGCTGTGAGTTTCGCTAGTTATACATATAAACCTTCCTCTGAAATCACTCTATCTTAAGAAAAATCGCATCAAAATCTGTTGCATAGTTTAAAAGATCTATACATACATAGAGACAGACAGACAGCGGGAAACTATGTAGTGATGATAAAGATTAAGTCATTATAGCATAATAAAAAATTTAGATTAAAATAAAATAGAATGTTCATATTAATAAAAGTCTAGTTTTCGACAACAACTTCAAATATCAAGTCAAACTAAAACAATGCATTTATGTTACTCTATACCTATTACAAAAATCATCAAAACCGGTCAAGCCTTTTAGGAGAGAAAAAATCCACATGTACTCTAGAATTTTATATATTAATAGAAGGCATTAAATCTAACGATGATTTGGCTCTGACTTCTATAAAAGAGGATTAAATTTTACAAACAATGTATGTAAACAGCTTACGACACACAAAGGTCAAACCATTGCAAGTTTTTGAAAAAATACTCTTGTTGTTAATATGGAAAAAACTAAACAAGTTACTCGTTTGTTTAAAAGCTCGAATATCTATCACTCTGATTTGAATTCTTTTTAGTGATAAGGCCGCCTTTGCACATTTCTTTAAATGTATAATTTATTTTCGTATGTATCATTTTTATTGATGTGTGCGATAAAGTGTTTAAATAAATAGCCTTATCGAAGAAAGCATTTTTACATATTATTTTAATTTTGTAATTATTTTTATGTTATTATTATAATAATAATTATAACAATTTTTTTTTCCAGCATCACCATCCAATGACACACTATTCGTACTTCGGTGGCGATTCGTCAGACTTCAATGCCGACTACGGTAGCAGTTACGCATATTCCTCAGGAGGTGGGTACGGCAAGGACTGGCCTTCGAACAGGGCTTACATGGTTCCAAAACATAGACCTACTTCTGCACCGGTATATATTACTGCTCCAGGTGCTCCAGCCTAATTATTTTATATATAACTAGCATTCCCCGCGGTTTCGCACGTATCGAAAGACAGGAAACCAAATTCTTTCTAATTTGCGTGGTATGCTACTTCGCAGAACTAACGCCCGCCCTTCCCGTTTTGTAACATTTTTCATTGATGCTCCGCTCCTATTGGTTGTAGCGTGATATAATATAGCTTATAGCCTTGCTCGATAAACTGACTATCCAATACAAAAAGATTTTTTCGAATCGAACCAGTAGTTCCTGAGATTAGCGCGTTCAACCAAACAAACTCTTATCAAATATACAAAAAAAAACATTAAAATCAGTCCAGTCGATTCGGAGGAGTGCAACCACAGACGTGACACGAGATATTTATTTCTTTTATATGAGATTAAAAATAACCAGTAGCGGGCTTCTGATACTTCTAATCATATTTAAGCTTATCGACTACTTAAATCTGTTCGTCCCGTTTATCTTATCCTTCATTTGTGTATACGAGTATAATATTTATTTGTAAATTAACTTTAAAATATTATATTAAAAATGTACATTATTATTAATTATTATACATTATTTAAAATTATTAACAAAAGCTATTATTGAATTATTACTCTTATAAAATATATAAGTTATTTTAAATGTGTGACCCAAAAGCCGATTTTAATTTTAACCAATATAAATAAGTATGTATGTATAATTTATATTGTATGTATAAATATACATGTATAAAACAAAATATTTGATTGTAATTGGTAGTGCTTCAAGTATTTTATATTATTTTATTATTTATTATAGTTGTAAGTTCTTGTAGTAGTTATGTACCTACCCTTGTATTCTTTAGATTTAAAAATGTAGACTGACATTGTATTAGTTAAAATTAGCGTTAAACTATTTATTTTAGGTTAAGGACTATATAAATTAATAATTTATTATTAAATTATGGCGTAGCAATTAAGAAGTTTTTATTAAATTATTTATTAATAATAATCCTAGTTTTTAAATATGTAATAAAATATATAAAATACACTTCAATACAAATTGTATTTAATATTTATCAACTGTATGACTGAATAAATAGATGGGATAAAATTTTTTATTTTACTTTACTTTTTCCCAACATATTTATTTATTTATTTATAACACCCCGTCGTTTTTACGTCGGGGATTTACAAATTTTTGTAACTTTTGGCTTTGACTATATTTCATAGGAAACCATGGCGAAAGCTATTTTCAGCTTTCAAAGACGATAAATCCCAGAAAAACCAACAGCTTCTAAAACTTATGTGATTTATCAAAAAGTTCATTTTGTTTGAGAGAAAAACAGTAGGAAGCTTTTACAATTAATCCTTTTCATATTAAGTTTTTGACTTACTTTACTTAAGGTTAGTTAAGTATTACTAGAATAGCTTATTCTTCTTAATTAACTATATTATAACTGCAAATCTGACGCATGACTTACAACAGAGTAGTCGTTTTCACCAAATATGACAAAATTTTTGTATCATCAGAAATTTGTTAGTCAGTCATAAAAGTAATAAGATAAAAGTAAGATAGACTAATAAACAAGAATCGACCAATTTCCGCTTCCTTCGCGCACTTTTCAAATAAGATGTATTATGGTCGGACCACTCTCATATTATGATATAATTATTAAATATTTGAACTCAGCGCACTTCACTACTCCTCCCACCCTCGTCTTCCTACAGTTATGTCCATAATGTAATAATTAAAGAACAATACTAAAAACTGTCACACATAAATCGAACAATTAATAAATAATTCTTAAACTTGTATTAGTTTCAGTTATCCATTAATTCAACCAATCGTACATCGCGTTCCCGCCATTAGGATAAAAAGTAAAGTCAAATTGACAGCTGGGTCACAGATTATCAATATAATGAATTTGTCCTTATTGTATAATTTTAAACTAATGGCACGTATGGGGCTCTACTTATTATAACTCTACACTCCATACAAAATGACGTAGGTTTGGAAATTATAAGCTACCCACATAACTCAAGTGCAGTAAAACATAAATTGTCACTTTATTTTATACTAGCCTTTCCCGCGGCTCCGCTCGCGTCCTAAAGGCTGAAATCAAAAGGAATATTTTTCTCCCGTTTTTGCAACATTTTTATTGGTGCTCCGTTCCTATTGGTCGTAGCGTGATATAATATAGCCTATAGCCTTCCTCGATAAACGGACTATCCAACACGAAAAGAATTTTTCAATTCGGACCAGTAGTTCCTGAGATTAGCGCGTTCAACTAAACAAACAAACTCGTGAGCTTTATAATATTATAGTATAGATAGATATACATAACTATGGCACTTATTGCTGGCGTCGATTGCAACTTGTGGTGCCTCGCTTGTCTTTTTAATAATATAAGTTTACATTAAAAATTGTGCAAGCGTATAGTTAAATTTAAGAAAAAACCGTTTTATATGTTTTCCAAGATCTTAATGGATCAATTAATACAATAGTTAAAAAACGTGATGAACATTAGAAACATTAGTGCTTACCAAAGCCCTTGCCGAGACTCGTAGCCGCGACTGCTGGTACTAAAAGTATAATGCAATGTCACTACAAAATGAGGTTAGAACTAAAATGAAAACCGATTTCTAGAAAAAATAATTTTACTTTTACCATTTTCCATTTTTATTGTAGACTTATCACCAAACGAGTACATGTGTTAAGACTAGTATATTATATTATCAATTTAAGACCAAATAAAGCAGAAAAAAGCACTTTTGTACTTAAAAGGGCTTTCATAATGGGAGAAATTGTCGGATGATTACACAATCATTTGTGGGACCATTATTTCGAACGGTTGATTTCAAATGAAAGAATCGTTATCAAAAAATTTACAATAAGGAAAGAACGAATAAAATAAATTACTTTGAACCATATGAAATATAATCTTTTGAGAGTGGTTTAAAGTTGTGTATCCTATACCTTTAATTATATAAAATTAACCTTCTATCTGTATAAAAAACTAGGGATTTACCCTCGCTTCGCTCGCGTTAGTCCCTAACTTAAGCGTCAGCGAAGCCACGGGCTACGCTAGTTAATATAAATAAATTTTCAAATATATAATGTTCCAAAATATTTATTTATTTATATTTACAAAAAATCTAAAATCCATGTAACTATTCTGCCCTTTTATCTCCCAACTGCTAGGGATGGGCCTCCCTTCAATGCGAAGGGGATCAGGCTATAGTCCACCACACTGGACAAGTGTGGGTTGGCGGACTTCACATTTCTTTCGAAAACTTGCTGCGTACCCTCAGACATGCAGATTTCCTCAAGATGTTTTCCTTCATCGTAAGACTGGTGGTGGTGATAATGTTAGAAATGATACACACATAAATATATCAGAGGTGCGAGACTTAGATTCGAACTTGCATCACTCGGTCACCTAAGCGTGCGCTTTACCACTGAGCTACCACTGTCTGTAAAATATAAAATACTAGCATTTCCTGCGGTTTCACACGCGTTCTAAGGACCGGAAACCAAATTCTTTCCGAGTCGCACGGTATGGTACCTATCGCAGAACTAACGCCCACCCTTCCCGTATTTGCAACATTTTTTATTGCTGCTCAGCTCCTATTCATTATAGCGTGATGAAATATAGCCTATAACCTTCATCGATGAACGGACTATCCAACACAAAAATATTTTTGTAATTCGGACCTGTAGTTCCTGAGATTAGCGCGTTCAACTATACAAACAAACAAACAAACAAACAAACAAACTCTTCTGCTTTATAATATTTGTATAGATTACGTACTATTTTTATTCTGCAATTACATAAAAATATTTCAATAAAAGATATTTTCCATGCGACTTCTACGAGTCATTAAAGTAATAGATTGTATTGTGAAGGAATGCTTTACTGCGTCGTAAAGTTTTACGGACCACTTGAGCAATAGATTAAAAGCACATTTCACATTCTCTCTAACTTAGTATCGTTAGCAAAATACTTAACTTTAACTTGTGTTTCTTAGAATGTTTAAGATTCTTGGTTTACTAATTACTAGGATGAAATAACCACTGCCATAAAATGGTAGCCCATCCAACTGGAATTATTTTATGCTAGACGGGTTTAATTTACGATCTTGTTTAAATGTATACTAGGAGTATATATAAGAATTAGTTACTTAGATATTCTTAGAATATCTAAGGGACTGCTGAGTAGGATCTTGTCGGTTTTGTACATAAAAAATGATTTGAACGTAAGAGGAAAAGTTAATAAATTATAATAGCGGGTTATCCGTGTACGATATTACATATTTATTACGGGAAAATATCTTATCTCTGAGAAATCCACCTAATGTTATAAGTAGTAACTTAGGCTACTGTTATTTTTGAAACAAAATATACCTAGTGTCTTAGTGTAGTTTATTTATACGACTAAAGTATTCCTGTACCACGAATCATTTAAACTTTTACTATTACTACACTTTAAAAAGTTACGCAATTCCTTTGGAATCACAAATTGCTATTTTAAAATAGCAGGCGTTTAATTAAAAAAAAATGTGTACACCATTTTGTTCGCAAGCGACTTAATTATTATTCTGCAAAATTTATTCATAACAGAGCGGATTTACGACATTTTATTTTTTAAAGAGGAAAATAAGATGTTACAGAAACAGTCTACTTCAAAGAAAATGTTTTATTCTCTCAGGAAAGGACTAATTATTATTACCGAAAGTACGTTTTATCAAATTAATTAGCAATACATACACATCATGAATTGAAGGAATCGAGTAAAATAATAATTAAGACAGTTTATTGAGAAGTGGTTTTAACAATTTAAAATTTTCAAATCCCTTAAAGACAAGGAATTTTGAGGCATCATCTGTATTCTACATGTAATCAGGGCTTTTTTACTTCCCACAGCTGGGCACAGGCCTCTCTTTACTTAGGGGGATAAAGCTAATCCATTTCGCAGCCCGCACTTAGCCTAATTTAGAGGGACTTCATTTGTCGCTCATTTTAATCAAATTTTGTAATTGAACTAATAAGTATATGTAAATATTAATCTTCTAAATCTCTCGAAACGTTGGTACAGATCATTAAAAACATAAATTATTAAACGTTAATACACACAGCGCCATCTAGTTCCGTGCTAAGTTACGAGTCTTGTGTAACGGATACCAGATAGTTGATACACTACACATATAACCTTCCATACATACTTATTATAGGTATAAACACCCATGACTGGAGTAAAAACATTCGTGTTCAACAAATAAATGCACCCAGCGGGACTCGAAGCCGCGACCGCTGACGCAGAAAAGGAATTTCAAACTTAGCCAAACGTATGACACGTTTGGCAAAACATGTCTATAGCTTCACTATTTCAGCTGTCGTGAACTAAAGAACTGACTTATCTAACGTGAACTAACAATTTTGATGCTTGGTACATCATTATTTTTTGGTTTATTTCAAGACTTATATTGTTATCACCACAGAAAAGATGTTGTTTTTACCTATTCCGTGGTTATCGCATCAACCAATACACGGTACATCGTAAAATGACAATGCACACTTGTATTTATTACCGTTTTTCATCATCAGCCCTTTTTAACGTCCCACTGCTGGGCACCGGCTTCCCTCAGTACGAGGGGGATCAGGTCCATCGCGTAGGTATAGTGCGTGTTGGCGGACTTCACATGTCTTTCGAAAACTTGCTTGGTTTTGCTCAGACACGCAGGTTTCCTCACGGTGTTTTCTTTCATCGTAAGACAAGTGGTAATCATGAAAGAAAATCAGAGAGAAATATCAGAGAGACCCGGATTTGAACCCGCATCACTCGGTTATTCAAGCGAGCGCGTTACCGCTGGGCTACCACTGCCTTTATTACCGTTTTTAAGACAGAGTATACTGGAAATTTGTGTTTACTTTTATTACTTCTTAGAATATTTTCTACGTATTCTATAAAAAGCTTTTCAATATAATGATTAGTAAAAATAAGTTATCAAAGATTTGATTGGTGCGTAATATCAAAAGAAAAATATGTACTAGGTACTGAATTATTGAAAACCTTTTTGAAGTCTATTTAAGTTTTTTAAGAGGATAATCTATTCACAATTTATTTTGCAAAATCAATCTACATGAATAGAGCTTCTATTTAAAGGACTTCTATTTAAAGGAAATTTTACATTGAAACTGAAATTGGACTAAAATAAAGACTATAATATATATTTTTTATGATAACACTAGCATTTTCCGCGGTTTCGCACGCGTTCTGAAGACCGGAAACCAAATTCTTATCTCGCAGAACTAACGCCCGCCGTTCCTGTTTTTGAAACATTTTTCATTGATGCTCCGCTCCTATTGGTCGTAGCGTGATGTTATATAGCTTATAGGTAATAGGCTACATCTTCGATTAACAGACTGTCCAACACGAAAAGAATTTTTTAAATCGAACCAGTAGTTCCTAAGATTAGCGTGTTCAACCAAACAAACAAACTAACTCTTCAGAGGTGTAGTATAGATGTATAGATATAATAATATAGATGGTGGTAGCTTAACGGTAAGTTTTCAAAAGACATGTGTTCTCCAGCCCGTACTTGGCCAGGGTGGTGGACTATTAGGCAGACACGTTCAGTAGTTTTTTTCTGATGCATTTTTAGACACAAAGATGGAAGAGAAATGACGGTTATAATCTATACATAAATATATATATATATATATATATATATATATATATATATATATAAAATTGAAGTGTCTGTTTTAAATTTCAAATTAACAGCTTTTTACGAAATGCAAATAAATGTATAAGTATATATACTAACACCAAAAAGACATTTTTTTATTTCTTTCTGTTTGTATGTCTGTCTGTGTGACTATTTGTTCCGTTCCTAATCTCTGAAACGGCTGGACCGATTTTAACGGTACTTTCACTCGCAAATAGCTAACGTTATATGGAGTAACTTAGGTTACTATTACTTTAGAAATTTTATTTATTTTAACTACCCGCAGCTTCGCTCGCGCTACATCTAGGGACGAACCCGAGCGAGGGTGAGTCGTTAGTATATAATAAATACTCCCCTTTATCCCCTTCTTACTGAGGGAGGCCCGTGCCCAGCACTGGGACGTTAAAAAGGGCTGATGGACTATTCCTCAGTCAGCATTTTATTAAATGTATAGTTTAAGTTTAATTTTAATTATAAAGTTAGGTTACGTTACATACCTTCAGCTAACCCTATCGGATCGGATTCAAGATAAGATTTGTCAGAACAAATTCAGGATCAGCCTGAAGTTCAATTATAAAATTTGATTAAAAAATAAGATTTGGTGAAAAAGTTGGTGAAATCGTTTAAAAGGGTTGCGATCCTCGTTAATTGAAATTTGGTATTATAAAGCCCTTTTATTTATGTCATTATGAAATCACAATATGTATTTTGGGTCAAAGTAAGATTTTTTATACATTTTTGGTATCTTTTAGCCAAATCCGTAATTAAGTTAATAGAACATTTAAAAATAAATAAATAAATATGTTGCGACTTTGTTACAACAGCACCATCTAGTTCCGTGGTAAGCTACGAGGCTTGTGTTACGGATACCAGATAGTTGATATACCACATACATTTTTTTTAAATACATACATATTATAAATATAACCCATGACTAGAGTACAAAAATTCGTGCTCAACAAATGAATGCCCCCAGCGGGACTCAAACCCGCGACCGCTGCCGTAGAAAGTAAGGTCACTACCAACTGAGCCAAACGTGTCGTCAATATTATATTGGCATTACCAATTGTTGTCAAAGAATCATAATATGCCTTTTACTTTTATTGATTTTCCTTCATAAGCAATTGTAATAATAATGTCATCTTTTCTAATTCCTCGATTGTAATTCAATACTAACAATTTACAGTCAACAATTATTATCATCAGTTAGACAATTAATTAATTGTTCGCTAAATTTTAGGCAATTACGATCTATGTGGTAGACTCACTACGAAATATATTTCTTTAAATCATATTAATAAGTACCTAGGGGGTTAAAACCAATATTTTGGTGAAATTTCTCCTTTATTTAAAAATGCAAAAAAAGTTAAAAGTGACAACTTATTATCAATCGAAATTAAAATTGTAGAAAATGCCATTGTACGGTAGGCGGCCTTTTTCGAACATATTACTTGACATTCAGGAATTAACAGGTAATTGTTAGTTGTTATATCTTAATTCTAAGTTTATTGTTTTAGAAATTATGATTTACTGTACCTACACCGCGTGCTCTGAATCCACATATTATGTAACTGCTGTAGGGTTTTTTTTTTATGGTAAAAAGGGGGCAAACGGGCAGGAGGCTCACCTGATGGGAAGTGATCACCTCCAACCAATCACCTCTGCAAGCCTGGCTTGCAGATGCGTTGCCGGCCTTTCAGGAAAGGGAGGGATGGAGGAGGGAGGGAAGTGGGAGGGAGGGGGTAACGAAGGCGGATGATGAAGGGAAGAGGGAGGGGGGAGGAGAGTGGGCCTCCCGGACTCTCACTCACCGGACGAAACTTCACTTCACGCCGGTCTTCTGTGAGAGAGTGGTACTAATGAACTATACGGGGCGTGTCGGCCCATTCGGTTGCTACCCGAAGGTAACAAGCATGGCACTACCACTTTTCTAGAAGAGATCTACTAAAGAGATAAGATATCCTTTGTTAACATTATGTTACTTAATTTTGTGTTACTTTGTTTATGGTAGATAAATAAATAAAAAAATAAAAAAAATAAATTGATGTCATTTACCGAGACCAACCAAATATCTGTATTGTATTGTATTCAGCCCATTTTTAACGGCCCATTACAGGGTATGGGCCTCCCTTCGAAATGAGGGCACTCAGGCCATAGTCCACCATGCTTTCGAAAACTTGCTAGGTTTTCTCAGACATGCAGGTTTCCTCACGATGTTTATCTTCACCGTAAGACAAGTGGTAATCATGTTAGAAATGATTCGCACATAAGAATATCAGAGGTGCGAGACCGGAATTGAACCCGCTTCACTCAGTTATATCGAGCGCGTTACCTACTGGGCGTTAACTGCTGTTCCAAATATCTTTACGTAGATAGTTCAAATTTAATGATATAGGGTTGTTAAAGCAAAAATTTCCAGAAACATTTTTTTTAATTAAAAATGGCCTGAAGCAAATTGATGACCTTAGGCGAATTTGTTGTGTTTTATGTTTTAAAAAATAAATTTTGCCTCGAAAATGAATAAGGGATCTTAAACTGGAAGCTTATCTTAATCAATTTCATAAGAGAAATTTCAAAAATATCTAAGCTTTATAGAGATTTTTTTTCAATAGAACTCTCTGAATATATTTTTTTAAAAACAAATACCTAAGTTAGTTAAATAATTAAATACCTAAGTTAGTTAAATAACGACTTATCAATGAATTTCTAAACATTTTTGTTAGTAAATAATTTAGTTATGTCAAACTTGTACATCTGATTACTGTGATATCTACTGCATGTATTCATAATACGGTAATTACAGGTATTTCGCGTGTCCATGCGTGTTACTTTCCACATACTATTTATAAACGTCGCAGCTCGAAAGTAATTTTTTAGTGATCATTTTCACCTGATGTTATGTCGTGAATTATGTATGATTGTGTATTGACTTCGGTTTTAGTTTTTAATTGTTTTCAAATGGTTATTATTTCAAGCAAAAGTGTTATCTTCGGTTTTATAACTAAGTAGTTCTGCTGAGAAGAACTAAAAAGTCAACAATAGCAGTTATTACGTATTGCGGAAAAAGATTTTTGAAACCCTGGGTATTTATCTCGGAAACCATCCCTTATTGGGGTGTTAAAGGGGGTGAAATATTGTACAGGAAATTAATAATTTCTGAAGTAAAGCATATATATAAAACATACCTTTGTACATAATATGTATACTAAAATAGACGTTGGTTTAAGATTCCTCAGGGACAGAGTAATAATTATGGTAGGTATATGAATATAATGAAGTACATGGATGGAGTCCCTGGAAAAAATTACTTTTCTTTTACAGCTAATAATATTATAAGCGGGAATATTTGGTAGATGAGTGTATGCTAAACGGAATTTGAAACAAAAATCAAAAAAGATAGTGATTTTAAAATGTTATAACTCAATACGTAATAAAGTTTAACATCAACTATCAAAAAATAAATAAATAAATATGTTGGGACATTATTACAACAGCACCATCTAGTTCCGTGGTAAGCTACGAGGCTTGTGCTACGGATATCAGATAGTTGATATATATTATACATATATAAATTTTAAATACATACATATTATAAATATAAACACCCACGACTGTAGTACAAACATTCGTGCTCAACAAATGAATGCCCCCATCGGGAATCGAACCCGCGACCGCTGGCGCAGAAAGTAGGGTCACTACCAACTGAGCCAAACGTGTTATATAATATAAAACTACCGAAACAGGTGTCGATATCATTTCCTGCTCAAATATAGTTATAAAATGTCAAATAAAACAGCTGAACTTAGATACGATTTTCAGAGTTAATCTGCAATAAAATAAATGTGTTTCAGAAACTGTGGGTTCCAGGTGTTATATCTTTGAAACAAATTGACTGGCCTTTGTCTAACTTACCTTCCATCCTTCCCTTGACCGATTCTAATCTTTGTTTAATATACTTACATAAACTAGCGAATTACTGCTTCGCTATTATATAATATAATATTTTTTTTATTTTTTTTTAGGATAATATTTTTTTCTGAATTGAAACCCTAATTGTAAAATAAAATAAAATGGATCTATCTTTAAAATATCAGTTCTCTCACCAAAATATCTCGTCAAAATTAGTACAGCCGTTTTAAAGTAGTAAGTTTAAACCGACAATGAGAACCGATTACTGAAAATAACGTTTTTGTAGCATAATAGTCCTCTAAGACCTATACAATAAGGAATTCATTTGATAATCTGACAAATATTTTGCTACAGGTGCTATATTTAAAATTGTAGATTGAAAAACGTATTTTTAAGGTACTTACAATGAATATTTTGTTTTTAAACTATACCTAAACGACTAGATCCAACTGAATCAAGGATAATTAGTAGATTTACAATTATCTCTATACTATAATAAATGGCAAGACGTTCTTTTGTTCGCTCGCACTGCAAAAACTACAAAGCGGATAGATATGGAACTTATTTCATTCGATACAGCGTATTTCAGTGAAGGTTTTAGTATAAATAATAAGAACTTTGTTTCCGGTCGTTAAAACGCGGGCGGAGTCGCGCGAAATGCATAACGTACATCATATAAGCTATATTCAAACTCAAATTATGTAATTCGTGAAATGACATAAGCTTAATTACCCGCTTAAAAACAGACTCAAAGATTAAATTTGCTATAGACCGAAGGAAAATTACGTGGCTTAATTCGGAAAATGTATAACAGATCTTTGTGCGCAGAAAGCGTCTTGTGATTTAAGTAATTAGACGATGAATTATAATTTAAATTATGTTATCTGGACACGTTTGGCTCAGTTGGTAGTGACCCTACTTTCTGCGCCAGCGGTTGCGGGTTCGAGTCCCGCTGGTGGCTTTCATTTGTTGAGCACGAATGTTTGTTCTCCAGTTATGGGTGTTAATATTTATATTATGTATGTATTTAAAATTTATAGATAGTATATCAACTATCTGGTATTCGTAATACAAGCCTAGTAGCTTACCGCGGAACTCGATGACGCTGTTATAAAAATGTCCCTACATATTTATATTCATTTTCACAAGCCACAGTTTGCGGTCTTGCCTGTCTTTTTTATATTTATCATTTATTATTTAGACTAACTACAACAGACACATCTTTTCAGTAGAATTTAAGTGGTGTTATAGGAAAACGCTTTCACTTTTCTTCCTCTAAACTGGATAATTCTAATTCTCTACCATATTTTTTTTCTAAGATCTCCTACTAGCCTTATCCTCACTTTGGTTCATTTAGATGTGTTTAGCGGTAAATAAAGAATCACTACAACTATCACTAGAAATTCCGTTAAAATCGGTCCAGCCATTTCAGAGATTACCCGGAAGAAACAGAAAGACAGACAGATAAAAATTGTAGAAATTGGTTTTTTGTTGCTAGTATCGTATATTCTTTCAACTGTGAAACTGTGAAAAGCTATAAATTTGAAATTAAAAACAAACACTCCAATTTTATTTATATGTATAGATGGAAAGATATATATATGGATAGATTAAGTTCTAGTCATAAACTATTGCAGAATAACAAACTTATATCGACAATATAAAGCATAGTGTTTTACTAACTTAAGTCAAACAATTCATAAAACTGCAATAATGAACACTAAGCTAATATTGGGCGAACAAAGTTTATTACTTTCTTACAAACATTCTGACTTATCGCTTGACTACATACTTAACGAGTCGATCGATGAATCCAATTGAATGGCTTATTCGTGTGGAAATCGATACACACAATCGAAATCGATACATAGCATTCTAATAGAAAATTCAAATCAATTTTTTAATCGAACCGGGTTTTGAACCTGCTTCCCTCAAATACCAAAGTGAACTTGTTCCCACTAGGCTACTGATTTAATTATAATTCATATTTCTCGAATGTAATGCAAGTATTAAGGAACCAAAAATATCGAAATACTAATGAACCAATATAGAAAACTAGTGGCTATAGTGAAAGGTGAAGGTGTCGTAAATAAATAAATAAATATGTAGGGAAATTATTACACACAGCGCCATCAAGTTGCGTGTTAATCTACGAGGCTTGTGTTACGGATATATATTATGTAAGTTTAAATACATATTATAAACTAGTGACCTGACTTTTGTATAAGTTTTTACAAACTTTGTTTTTTTTTAATTTCTTTTAAAAGAACATTCCGGAGGTCTTAAGGAACATACATAAAAAATATTAGCCGAATCGGTCGAGCCATTCTCGAGTTATGCGCTTACCAACATTCATTTTTATTTATATAGATATAAACACCCATGACTGGAGTACAAACGTCCGAGTTTAACAAATGGATGCCTCCAGCGGGACTCGAACCCGCGACCGCTGGCATAGAAAGTAGGGTCACAACAAACTGCGCCAAACGTGTCGTCAAATATATAAATAATTTACTGATATAAAAATAGGAAACGAATTTCCCGAACCTTTACGTCCAAGAATAAACGTAATATTGTGTTTTGCCTACTTTCCTAACTTAATCTAATAATGGGATTGCCACAATTGTAGCATAAAATTTTATTTTCTACTTCCTAATAAACATAAAAGTGGATATTGTTTATGTTATTGTATAGGATGTAAATATATGTATTTTATATTTTATGAACTTTTCATAGGATATCTAACGTCCCACTGCTGGGCACGGGCCTCCCTCAGTACGAGGGGATCAGGCCATAGTCCACCGCGCTGGCCTAGTGCAAGTTGGCGAACTTCACATGCCTTTCGAAAACTTTTCCTCATGATGTTTTCCTTCACCGTAAGACAAATGGTAATCATGATATAAATTATTCGCACATGAAAATATCAGAGGTGTGAGACCCGGATTTGAACCCGCATCACTCGGTTATCCAAGCGACGTGTTACCACTGGGCTACCACTTCATTTTTGATAATACATTTTTATAAAATAAAGCTAATTAATATAACGTTATATTGAATATTGATTACTAACTACAAGAAATCAGATTTGAAAATTTTATTTCCAAGCTATTTTCGTATTTTACATTATATTGGAAGACTTAAAAATTAATTGTTCGTAAACCGTGGAATTTATTTAGTTCATCTTAGAAAGTAATCAAATCCGTTTGACCCCTTTATTAGACTTTCATCGCAAGTAATACAAGAAGGTGTAGATGATTGTATTAAATATCCATGATTTTCCTTTTAATGATACTAGTATCTGCGTATGAATTTAAGAAAACTTACCTTTTCTTTGATATATATTGGTGATATATCAAAGAAAAGGTATACTGGATAGATAGACATTTAAAATTTGGCTCACGTTTGGCTCAGTTGGTGACCCTACTTTCTGCGCCAGCGGTCGCGGGTTCGAGTCCCGCTGGGGGAATTCATTTGTTGAGCATGAATGTTAGTTCTCCAGTCATAGGTGTAAATATTTATATTATGTACGTATTTAATAAATTTATGTGTAGTGTATCAACTATCTGGTATCCGTAACACAAGCCTCGTAGCTTACCACGGAACTAGATAGCGCTGTTGTAAAAATGTCCCAACATTTATATACTTAAACCATGCGTTGCCAAATGGGTACCCGTGTTCCCATCGGCATTGTATCTATTCAAGAGAGATTGAAACTTTTTTTTCGAACCCCACAATATGACAGAGTCCCAATCGAATTTTACATTCATCTAACTTTATAAAAAAAAATAATTTAACTTGAAAAATCTTGCATTTGAAAAACCTCGATAGAAAAATAGAAAAAGCATATTTTACACTAATATATTGGAAAACAAACATGTTGTGATTTTTGCTGTATGTTGATCACAAACGGGCTTATTGGCGTAAAGCTACTGTTTTTATTCAAATTCGAATAAACTGCTGGCAAATGAGGTATTATCCAAATACAATTTTTCTAATACAAGCGTCTCAGTGATCCTTGTAATTGATATTCACTAAGAGTATCTAATCTAATCTATCTAGAATATGAATAATTAAAAGTGAGAATTATAGTTATTTTATTTTTTTTATTTTAGTTACAATGGGATTTTACCAAGGATTTTGTAGGCGGTGTCTCCAGGTTTCCGAGTAGCAGATGCTGTGAGTTTCTTTCCGTTGCAACACAAGGGTTAATAATTCCAAAGCTGGGAGATCGAGCCTCAGTCGCCAGGTTTTCTACAAAGAAATAAAAAATGACGTTTTTTTAGAAAGAAACACATACAAACTTAAGAACTACCAACTACTAGTTCTTAAGTCGTAGTAGTTATTTAAACCTTATCTAAATACAAAGTAGATTAATTATTAAAATCGTTAGAGCTTTTACAGAAATACACAAAATAAATTTATTTATATACGAAAATTGTTCATTGAATAAGATAACATTATAATAATAATAATAATAATAATAATAAGCCTCTTATCCTGAACTGTTTCTTAGACTTTGTGGTTAACTCTTATCTTTAAGTTATAAAATATCTCTGAGTTCAGTGTGCCTCTTGGCAAAGGCCTCCTCTAACAATTTCCATTGTACTCTGTCTCTTGCAACCCTTCTCCATTTTGGGCCTGCTGTTAATTTTAGTTCGTCTTCCCATCTCTTGCTTTGTCTTCCTCTGTTCCTTTTCCCATCTCTAGGGTACCAGTCAGTTATGATGTTGCTCCACTTTTCTTGTTTATCACGTATCATGTGCCCAGTCCATCTCCACTTCAAACTATCTATTCTAGTGAGTATGTCTGTGACTTTTGTCTTACTTCTTATGACAGTGTTTCGGATCTTATCTTGTTTCTTAATACCTATCATACTTCGTTCCATAGCTCTTTGGCAGTGTTCCAGCATGTTTCTGTGATGTTTTGTGAGAGCCCAAGTTTCACACCCATATGTAATACATGGGAGAATGCAGGTATTGAAGACCTTCCTTTTGATACCAGTACTCAGATCTGTGGATTTCATGATCTCTTTCAGTGACCAATATCTCTTCCATCCGTTAGCTATTCGTCTTTTTATTTCTTTTGTAGTTGTGTCTGTATGTGAGATGGTTTGTCCTAAATAGATATATTCATCTACATATTCAACGGGTTGGTTGTTAATTTTTATTTCATATTTGTTTGAATTCGTTATTAGCTTCGTTTTGTTTATATTCATAGATAAGCCCACTTTTTTGCTCTCTGTATTTAGTTCTTGTATCATTTTTTCTAGGTTCCCTGGATGTTCTTCAAATAAAACAATATCGTCAGCGAATCTAAGATGGTTTAGTTTTTTACCGTCTATATTTAATCCATGTTGGTCCCATATTAGCTTTCGAAATATGTTTTCCAGCACCGCGGAGAACAGCTTTGGAGACATCGGGTCGCCCTGTCTGACGCCTCTTTTTACTTGGAATGTTTCACCCAAGGTTTCCATTTGTACTCTTGCCTTACTGTTAGAGTAAATGTTTTTAATGGTGTTTATGTACACTGTCGGGATTCCTTGGTTCTGTAAGCTTTCCCATATGGCTGTGTGGCTAATGCTGTCAAATGCCTTAGAATAATCGATAAAAGCCATATATAGCGGTTTGTTGTGCTCATTGTATTTTTCCATAATTTGCTTGACTGTGTGAATGTGATCTATTGTGGAGAAGTTTTTTCTAAAGCCAGCTTGTTCCTTCGGTTGGTTTTCATCAAGTGTGTTGCTTATTCGGCTCAAAATTATTTTGGAAAAGATTTTATATATGTTAGACATCAGACTTATCGGTCTGTAGTTCCCTATGTCATCTCTTTCTCCTTTCTTATGTATGAGAATGATGTGGGATGTCTCCCATTGTTCTGGGACCTGTCCCGATCTCAGGATGCCGTTGAAGATTTTAGTTAAAATGGGGACCAGTTCTTCTATGGTTCCTTTCAGTAGTTCGTTTGTGATTTTATCAGGACCTGGTGCTTTGTCTATCTTTTGGCTTAGTATGGCTTTCCTAGTTTCACTGGGTAATATGTCAGGTTCTGGGTTCACTAAGAGCAGATTATAATTTAGGGTTTCTTGACTTACATGTGTATTGGGGTCTTGGTTAGAATATAGATTGCGGTAGAATTTTGTAGCTATTCTGTTTATGTTCTTTCGGTCTGTTACATTTTTTTGGTTGTTTTTCAATTTCGGGATCCATTGGTTTGATTCTCGGAGTTCCTTTAAAGCTTTCCTAGTTCCTCCTGTCCTTGCTATATGTTTTTCTAGGGTTTGCAACCTTTTTACTTTCCTGTCCTTTTTTATACCTTCTTTGATTTTTTTGCTTAAGTCAGTTATTTTTTGGATGTTCTGTTTCCTTACTTTGCAGTCAAGTAAACTTTTTCTATCATTTATAAGTTGTAGTGTTGAGTTACTTAAATTATATTTATGTTGTGGTCGTTTTTGTTCTTTTTGGCATGTAATGTTGTTTTGTAATTTGTTGTAACTTGTTTTTACATCTATTGCATCTGTTTCTGATAGTTCTCTGCTGAGTGATGACAAGGAATTCTCCATTCTTTTATTGGTTTCTGTGTTGCATGTCGGGAGTGTGTCATGTATAGTAAACTTTCTGGATTGTTTGGGTGGTATAGTCTTGAATGACGCCCTTACCATGCGGTGGTCGGTATAAAAGTTTAATTTTGATATAACTGCTATGTCCGTAAATAGATTTGGATGGCTGCTTATAATATAGTCTATTTCGTTTCTATGATTCCCGCCTGGAGAGATCCAAGTCCACTTGTTGTTTTTGTTTTTTTTAAAAATGCTATTTAGGAGGGTTAGATTGTGTTCTAATAAGAATTCAACCAGCCTTTGTCCATTTTTGCTTCTTTTGCCGTAGCCAAAGTTTCCTAACACATATTCTTCTTTACATTGTTTTATTCCCACTTGAGCATTAAAATCTCCCATTAGTGTAATTATGTTTTTTGAGTAATTACTTATAATAGCTTGGGATAGTTCATTGTAAAAAGATTCATGTTCAAGTTCTTTTGATTGTTCCGTGGGAGCATAGGCTTGGATAATTGTCCATGTTTTTTTGAAGCTAGGTAATTTGATGTTGAGTATAGCAGTTCGGTCATTAATTCCAATGAATTCTATTATGTATTCTTTTAGGTGCTTTTTAACTATGAATCCGACCCCTCCTTGTCCTTCGGTGTCTCCTTTGTTAAATAACACGAAGTCCTGGTGCTCTTCAATACGTTCTCCTGTTCTTCTCATTTCACTGATTCCCAAAATGTCCCATTTTAGGTCCTTCAATGCTTCTTCGAGTTCCGATAAAGATTCTGGTGTTCGTAAAGTTCTTGTATTTAGAGTTGCTATGTATAATTTGTTCTCATTCCTTTTGTTTTTTGTTCTTGTTAGAGGGTGATGGTCTAAGTCTTCCGCGGGGACCAGCCGTGGTGGAAGATATTTTATTGATTGTTTGTGTAAATAATTCATTGTTGGTGTATGATGGTTCCGGTGGTCCTGGGGCATATTCAGTTTTTTGAGAGATTTATTTGTGAATCAGAGCTTGCTCTTTCTATATAGTTTAGTATGTTGGGTCTTAAGATATCTCTGGTATGTGTTTTGGGCAGTGTGGATGAAGATAACATTATGTACAAGTAAATGTAAACTAAAATATTTCTACTACAAAAGGTCTAATGAGATAATTTTGACTTAATATGGCAAATTTTACTAAGCTAAAGTAGTTTAGCCGTTTTCCCTACAGTCCCCAAACAGCTACATATTTCGTACATACAGACAAAGGCGACTGAAGATGAAAGAAGGTTGTTTGTCACCATATTTCCTTTATTTTGTTTCGTAGCTAGATGTTAAACGAGCTTTACTATTATCCCTAACGTATTATATACTCAATCGAGTCAAAATGGATGAACGGATTTGGATGAAGTTTGGCATGGAGATAGATTATAGTCTGGAATAGAACGTAGGTTACTTTTTATCCCGTGGGGTAGATTTCTTTTTCTTTCTCACTGGGGATGAACGCAAGCGAAACAAGGGTAAGTAGCTAGTTAGGTACTAGTTAGTTTTTTAATAAACAATGTTTATGGTCTAATTTAGACTACTGACACTTCTCATTTATAAATACAAAATATTGTTGTATAATATTAATATCAACAAAACAAAAAAAAAACATCGACCAAATTCTGTTTTATAGATTCTTAAAAGTAAAACAAAATGCTTGTACATCATTATAAATATTATAAAAACTGAAAAAACAAGTATGATTAAGAGTATTACAAAGAATAGAGTGTTTTTTTTTGTGTAAATGTTTAGATTTCTACTTATTATAGTAATTGGCTTTACAGTCATCGTAACTTAATGTGATAATAGATTGTCTTAATGTAAGTGACACCACATATTACATCGTTATTAATTCCGTTATATAATACTGCAGTTCATTGATATTTATTAATATCCATATATAAATTAATTAATTAATTCTTATGTATATATGTGTATATTGTTGTTACACAGTACATTGACGAGTACGTTTTTTTTTAAATGTACTCATCCACAGGCGTTGGCGCCCGTGCCTTTTGTATATTTGTTTTTCTGTTATTTGTTCGGCGTTTTACATTTAAAAAAAATTAAAAATAGCGATACATGCTTACATTCTATGACGTGGTCCGACACTGTTTTTTTAATATAACATATTTATAGTAAACTTTAGTACGTTCTTTAAAAAATCGATTAAATATATAAAATATTCAAAAATAAAAAGAAAAAAATCCTTAGAAGACAGTGTGCGGTGCGGTGCGGCTTATAATATGACAATACAGACAGTTTAATTTATAGTTAACTAATTAAGCTATAATACATGATACTATGTCACGATTATTAAAATATTTTAAAATTTGATCAATTTCACGTTCAAAAATGTAAACAATCAATTGATTCTTCTCCATTCTATTTTTATATTCTCTTCGTGAGAATCTAAGAAGTTCTCAGGCCAGCGTGGTGGACTATAGTCCGATCTTTCTCGTATTGAGGGGATTCTTCCCTTACTTTAAAAATCGATTAAAATAACTTTTAAACATTGTTTTACAGTAGCTATAAGAGGTGTTAAACTATAATGACAATATAAATAAATAGGTAAAAATTAGTATAGGTACATTAAAAATATAATCAAATTGCTAGTGTCTTTAGCTTATACACTAAAAAATAAGCAGCGATTTTCTTAAAGTAAACTTAAACACTGAAATTATAAGTTATTCATAGTTCCTATCAATTATTCATAACGAAATCTAACTGCTATGAATTAAGCTAAATTCAATAAATGAGTCAAAAGAGGGATTTAAGCGACTTAAAGTGCTTTTATTAAATATCTAAATTAGATTTTCTCTCTTGGCAAACTATAATGAGTTTACCAGATTCCTTTGTATTAAAATCATTATCTATAGTAATAAAATTTATAATTTATATGCGCCTTTGGTATAATAAAATTATTCTTTTTGTTCATATATTATTTGTTCTAGCGGCGTTCGGGTTCGTCCCTAAGGAACTCTAATTCTTTTTCTAAAATATAAGTAGCTAACGTCCTCATAACATCAGCTATCTACCAGATAAAGAATTAAAAATTTGTAAAGCCGTTTCAGAAATTAGCGGCATTAACAAGACAAAATGTTAAAAGTTTTCAAGTAGTATTTTGAGTAATTAGGAATAGAGTAAAGCCATGATGAGATAAAAGTGCTTCAAACTTATAAAATTTTATCATAAATAAAGATAAATAAAAAATGTATCGCGTAGTTAGTTAGCTAGAAAAGTTGACCACAGCATATTAACGATAGTTTAGTATATAAGTTCGCGCATAAAGTTTTGCATAAAGTTCGTGCTAGAACTTTTTATGCTCTCAAACTTTTAATAAGCTTGAATTATTACTTAATTAATGGAATATGGAAGTAAATAAGAAGTTACTTTTCAAAAGGGTATTTTAGAAAGGAAACTCACTTGTGTAAGAAACTAATCAAGGGACATATATGTTTTTTTTATACTATGTTTGGACATTTTTACAACAGCGCCATCCAGTTCCGTGGTAAGCTGCGATGCTTGTGTTACGGATACCAGATAGTTGATATAATACATTTATAAGTTTTAAATACATACATATTATAAATATAAACACCCATGACTGGAGTATAAACATTCGTGCTCAACAAATGAATGCCCCCAGCGGGACTCCAACCCGAGACCCCTGGCGCAGAAAGTAGGGTCACTACCAACTGAGCCAAACGAGTCGTCAATAAGTTCGGTTTACCATTAGGTATATTACAGATACATATATAATTAATGTTATCATAATATGATAATAATATTGTATACTAGCGACTCACCCTCGCTTTGCTTAGGTTCGTCCCTAGGCTTAGCATCAGCAAAACCACCGGTTTTGCTAGTTAAAATAAATAAAATGTCTGAAATTTACCCTGCTCCTTTTTTGAAGTCGATAAAAAAGTAGCCCAAGTTACGCCTTATAACATTAGCTATCTGCAAGTGAAAGTCCCGTCAAAATCGGTCCAGCTGTTTCCAGACAGACAGATAGACGGAGAAATTTTTTATAAATTAATTATTTGATTTTCGTACCGTATATACTTTCATATGCATTTAGTGAAAAGCTGTTTATTTGAAAAACTTATAAAAAGACACTTCAATTTTATTTATATGTATAGATTAAATTAAATAGTGTAATTAAGTCATATTATTTCTCCATCTAACTAATTCTACAAAAAAATGCTACAAACAAACATCCAAATATGTTTATTATATTTTTTTTACATATGCGAACTTAACTTGTGCTGAAAATCATTCAAACTTTGTCCTCTATTCTGTATTATGCTTCTTATGAGTCAAAATATCTTTCTAACTGAATCTCACTAAATATTTATTTACAAAGCCTCGTCTAAATCAATTTACTGTTACAAAAATAAACAGCCACTTTAGTATAATATAAATAACTAAAAGGCTTTTACTATAATACAAATAAACTCAAAACGAGGTATAGTTAAGTTAGTTAAGTCAATCAGATTTCATTTTTATTCTATTTAAAAACTGTATTTGGGCGAAAAAGCTTCACACACGTTTTTTTTATTAAATATTTACTACATTTCTTAAACATAATACAAAAAAATTATTCAAATCGTTAAATTGGTTTCCAAAATACAAGAAGTAAATCCATATACAAATACAAGCTTATTTTATATTAAAACATATAGAAAGTATATAGTAAATATATAGGCAACACCAAGAGCTACAACTAGTGTAGTACTTTGCACTGTTCAACTAGAAACTATCATATATTAATAACCCCACTTCAAGTGCATCCATGCGTATGTGTATAAAACAGTATTAGAGTACGCATTTCTGCATTTGCTATCAGTATAACGTGTCACATAAAGATCTATAGATCTTTAGTCAGTGTTGTGAAGTGAGGGACTAAAGTATTAAAATGAAAACCTTTCTATTATTAGTTTTGTTTGTCGGGATCGCGAGGTCTGATGAAATTGACGATGGCGTGAGTTTTTTTGTTAATTTGTTTTTTGATTCGTCACTAGATTTAGCGCGAGTGAAGCCGCGGGTTGCGCTAGTTATATATAAAAACCTTCCTCAAGACCCACTTCATCTATTATTGAAAATATTATGAAAATCGTTGCAGTAGTCTTTGAGTTTATCGAGAACAGACAGACACGATGGAGAATTTTGTTTTATAATATGTTAGTCATTTTATAAAAATGTTAGACCTATTTCGATGAAGTTTTAGTAGTGGTAGGCTATTTAAAAAGCAAAGGTTGCCATTATACTAATGTACCCATTTTAGTTAACAGGTTAAAATGGAGGGTTTTTTAATTATGTATTGAGAGTAATAATATTTTATTGATAGAGTGATAAAAAGAGGCATATTAAATCACAGTCATATATCTAAGAATATTAGTAATAATGTATTAGTTATTTACACATGTATGAATCAATGTATAAACATTATATAGATTACATTTTAATAAAAGCATACATACAATTTTAATGAAGGCAGTAAACTAAATTTTATGAGATCGAAGAATTAAAGCAATCCTTTATCTAATCTAGATTTTCAATATAAAGTGGTAGTCACCTAGTGGTCGAAATACGACTATAATGTTAGTGAAAACTTGAGAAAAAATACATATATTAATAGAATTCATCTATCTACGAGAATTATATAAAAACAGCTTTTTTCGAAAGTTTTGTGATAAAGCTTAACAGTTCTAAAGCTCATCAATGTAGATACTGACCTAAAAGAAAATCAACAAGCAAACACAAAAAAATGTGCAATTTATGTAATCGACATTAGTATATAATATACTAGCGACTCGCCCTCGCTTCGCTCGGGCTCTTCCCTAGATGTAGCACAGGCAAAGCCGCGGGATCCGGTAGTTATGCATATAAACCTTCCTCTTGAATCACTTATCTATTAAAAAAAACCGCATCAAAATCCGTTGCGTAGTTTTAAAGATTTAAGCGTACATAGGGATATAGGGACAGAGAAAGCGACTTTATTTTATACTATGTAGTGATGCCTAGCTTATAAGCGTGTATATTAGGGTGGCCCAAAAAAACCGACTATTTTTTTTAGTCTCGAGTGAAAAAATGTTAGTTTATGATGTTTTAAGAGCCCTCTCCAAAAGACAGCACGAAAAAAATTTTTTAAGAGGTCACTCCAAATTTTTTTTAATTTCAAAAATCGTCAAAAATCGAACTTTTTATATTTTTAATTTTTTTTCTCGTTACGGTATAATTTTGTAGACCAAAAAAAAATAAGTTTCTGAAAGTTTCAGTTCAAAACTTAAATTTTGAAAGGTCACCCTAGTGTATATAATAATTTAATTAAAACTTATGTATTTTGTTAACTAAAGATTATGGTTTATCATGTAGACATCGAACCTATTACCATCGTAGTAAACTGTTTCAACTTAATATCATGACTGAACTAACATAAATAATTTATTTATTAAAATTCCAACAAATTTAACAAAAACGTATGATCTCGCACGTACAATAAAAACAATGATTGGTTTACAACGCATGCTTGAACATGAGCTATCTTTCTCAGATTTCTATTCACTTCTATTCAATCTTTTATTCAATACATTATTTTGTCATAGATTATAAATTATCTAAATTCATTTATTTTTAATAATTATTGATTTTCAATTAATTAATTTACATAATAATTATTTCGTTTCATTTGAACGTGTATAAAGATGGCATGACACTTATCAAACTTCTATTTTTAATGTGACTTCATTAAGGTCATGAGACAAAAATATAATATTTTTTCAAGTGTGTAATTAACAGTTAAGATATATGAATAAAAAGTTTAATATGAGTAAATCAATAATAATTAATGATTAATATTTAATAAATCATATGTATGTACCAGCTTAACTATACATGGTACCAGACATGGGTAGGGAACTAAAAATTTCAAAAAAACTTTTAATTCTAATTTTATTAGAACTATCTTTTCGCATTTTTTCCCACGTTTTAATTTTTTAACACTATTTAGTACTATGCTGTTAGGATGTAGCAAGTATCAAGGATATTTGGATTTGGATGTTTGGATAGATCTTAAGTATAGAGATGATTGAAACGGTTATTGCTAGAAAATCTGAGTCAGACGATTCTAATTCGATTTTAGGCCAAAGTGACCATAACATAAAAAAAACAAATACGTAAATAAAATTTATTAATCACATTTACGAAAATAAGAATATTACGACTAAGTAAATAGATTTTCGTAATAAATGTTTTACGAATGCAATAACCATAGCGTTGGATAAAGTAATTACGCGAAATGGTCGAAATAGAGTGTCATTATGGCTATAAATGAATTATTATTTTGTAATAAAATACATTATAGTGATTAAAATAACTACTGTAATATTACAAATAGCTTTTTCGGTAAGTGAATTAAGTATAAAACTTAGCATGAATATGTCTGTCCATGTACCTCCTAAACTAACATGTGATTGTTGATTTGATTTATTCGTTCGACCCTAATTCGCTTCTGCAACTAACTATTAAGTTCTACGGAACACCACTTTGTTCTCATATATCGGGTTTAGCCATGGCTTATATTGTCATTATCCGGTATAAATCCTTTATACAAACAATTTCCGGCTTTCTTGTCGTAGTAAAGATTGATTCAAAATGGATTAAAACTGTGAACTATACTTAGTTTAGTTTAGCTTGCAATGTTTAGTTTGTAAATCTAGCAAAATTACTTAGAACCACTCACTCTTAATGTAGATACATGTTATTATAGTTAAGATGACAAAAATTTTTATAAATGTGATGACTTCATTGAGGGTTATTTTGTTTGCATGCCCATCCTTTATCTAAAATTTGCTCCAGTAGAAGTACAGGCAAAAATTATAAATGTAGAAGTGTTATTCACAAAATATTCACTTCTATAGGCAGAATAATAATATTATACATATACTTTAAAATAATTGTATAATCGACATTCTTAGTAAAAAACTTATTAGCTACTAGCTGCTACTACTACCTACTAGTAGCTTCTGTGTTGTTACTTCATTCAGATCACAAGCTATAAAGAAACATCATGTTAAACAAATCCGATTATTTATATAATCAAAGAGTAAACAAATATATACACACACAAAACTCAATAATTAAACATGGTTCGACCCGAGAATCGAACTCAAGCCCTTCACAACCTACAGCCGTATACCGAGATAATTACCGGTAGTACCGAGAAATCGATAATCATATTAAATATATACAATAGAAGAAAAAGACCGTGGCTAGAGCCTATTTACTCATTAAGTAAAAGCTGTTAGCAATTTCCACTTTAATTAGGGCCTTCTGTCGCACATCGGGTACCATTATAGTCTCGCACATCGGATACACTTGCTTTTAACGACCTAATTTGTGTTGATCGGTAATGTAATTAATATACCTGTTTTCACGGCCATTTCTATGACATCAAGTCATAAGTGTTAGCGATTTTATGCACTATCTAAATACTAGCGAATCCTTAGTTTAGCGTAAGTGAAACCGCGGGTTTCGCTAGTAAATGTATACAAAAACTTGACTGGCTATGTACTAAAACCTTTCTCGAGAACCAATCTATCTATTAATGAAAATAGCAGTAATCGGTAGAGTAGTTTTTGAGTTTATCGCGAACAGACAGACAGACAGACGCGGCGAAGGACTTTCTTTTATAGTATGTAGTGATATTATAATAAAATTCTTTCACGAATGTGTACATGAAATATTTTATGGAAATTATTATTGAAATAGCGATTAATCGATACTATTGAAGTAGCGATTAATCGATATAGTTTTTAGAATTTATGTCATTTCGTTTGTCTGCGATTACATCACGAAAAACTAATACGATTTTGATGAAATTTGGTATAATGATAGCTGGTAACTCGGATCAAAATATAAGATACTACAGGAGAAATACCTTATCTATGTGCAATTTTAAATAATAATGAACGTGGGGACGAAAGTCCTCTAAATACACGTAAATAGAAATATGATCCAATTTCTACGACTAGACGATAGTGCGAATACTAATGAGATTAAAATAACTGAATTATTTAATTAAGTATATAATTAGACAATCATTAAAAACATACGCCCATCTGGTATCTTGGACTACATATTTGCGGAAAGCAGAAAACTGGAGCAGTACGATTCCCAGTGCAATCGCTTCATCACTTATACGATTTTAATTACTATCTGACATTTGTATTGCAAAGGAATTTTATCAATTACGACTATTGTACTACAAACTTAGTTGATTTTATCGAAGTAAAATGCAATAAAAGGCATTGTTTTGGTTAATAATAAAATAAATATATTCGAGTATTGACATTAACACACAGCGCCATCTGTATGGTAAGCTACGAGGCTTAAGTTATGGATACCAGATAGTTGATACACTACACATGATATATAACTTTAAATATGTACATACATATTATAAATTTAAATAATCGAGCTCCATAAATTAATGCCCCCAGCGGGACTCGACCTGAACTCGAAGACTCGACCGACTCGAACCTGTGACCGCTTGCATAGCAAGTAGGGTCTCTACAGAGCGAGACAAAAGTATCGTCATAACAATAATGTTAATGAATACTAGCTATTTGATAATCAAAAGAATCTATAGATTTTATAGTTTTATTTTTAGATGAAAACCTAAATAATTTTCTAAAATAAAAGTAGCTGAAGTTATTCATTATAACATCAACAGTTTCAGAGACAAATCAAAACAGCCAGACAAAAAATAAAAAAAAATGATTTTTTTTAAAAAAAGGTAAAAGACGATTTTTTAATTACCGTGTTTTGATATTTGACTGTTTACGCCTTAAACTCATACTTTAACAAATCTTGTATTAGAGTTGGTTTAAAGTCCCAAAGTGGTAATCTATCGAATATTATTTGATCATTTGATTCTTAAATTAATCACATTTTATATAATTTGAGAACGTCATGGAAGCCGTATATACTTTTTATAGTTAACTTAAAGTTATTTATCAAAAATCTATTATGAACGTACGCTTTATCAAAGAAAATACGTGAGATATATCAACAAAAGTATTAGAAAAGCAGACAATGAGATAGCGTACCTTAAAATAAAAACTTTAACTTTCTTTGAACCTTTTTCTAAATTGAAAGAAACTGAATTAAAGGTATGTTAACCTCTACTGCAATAGTTTGACGTAAGAAGTTATTCAAACTATCAAAATGTAATTTACCGAACGGATAAATAAAATTATGTACATATATGTTTTTTTGTAATTACAAAAAAAAGCATTTATAAAACAAACGCAATATTTTAAAATGTTTGTTTGTGTAATTGTATGTCTGTCTGTTTGTTTCTGTAACATCGGAACCAGCTAAACCAATTTAGACGAAACTTTTTTTGCCAGGTCTAATTTTATAAGCAACTAGCGACTCGCCCTCGCTTCGCTCGGGCTCTTCCCTAGGTTTAGCACAGGCAAAGCCGCGGGATCCGCTAGTTATGCATATAAACCTTCCTCTTGAATCACTCTATCTATTTAAAAAAAACCGCATCGAAATCCGTTGCGTAGTTTTAAAGATTTAAGCATACAAAAGGATATAGGGACAGAGAAAGCGACTTTGTTTTATACTATGTAGTGATTACTTAAGCTACTCGTACTTTAAATTTAGAAAAGCAAAAGAATTAGGTTTCCATTCAAAAAAATATACACACTTTCTCTTGTCTTCTTAAATCTCACTAGACAGTGCTTTCTTTCGGAAAATCATCGACAGTTTCATTGTTACTATGATTCTTTCGCTTTTTCTTAACAGAAATCGTATTAGACGCAAAAGTGGAGTAGTTTCATTCAAATTAGTTAATTAAACATAGAATACATAATCAATGTATTATGTACTGATAAAAAGCAAAAGGGTATTTCCCGTCGAAATTCTATATATTTTGTACATAATATTTATATGAGTTGAAAATTTAAACCTCAACAATAACCAATTAAAATTTAAATCACTTGAGATTATGCCAGGCATAAAATAACAAATTATGCATAAAAAATTTCACCCTTGAAAGATGAGAGAGAAGATATTAACATAATTTTTCAAAAAAATTATATCTTCTGTCTCATCTTTCTATGTATATATAAGAAAAACTGACTATAACACTATCGCTGTAATAATTTCGTGGATCTACGTGAATATTTGACGTTAAAAATAAAATATAAAAAAAATCTCTCGTATGGTTCTCGATGTTTTGAGTGTTTTACATCAAATAGTTTAACTACTTGGCTAATTTAGGAGACAAATTATAATTATATTCATTGTTTATAATATAAGAGAAATTCTTTCTTAGGTGTACGCGAATATTTGAAATTATAAATGAAACTATGTTTTCGGATTATGTCGCGGATTTACTTTGAATTTTGGTTCCCGACGTTTCGAATGCTTTACAGCAATCATGGTCACGTGACGTCGAGAACCATAAAATCATAATAAATCCGCGATAAAATCCGAAAAGATAGTTTCATTTATAATGCATTCATAAGAGAAATTTTTTTGATAGTTCAGAATTTCAACTTAACTTCTATATTAAGGTAGTTTAAAATATAAGTGTATATTAATTACACAAAATACGTCTTCACTTCACAAACCGAAAAGCTTTCAATATCTTGTATTATAGACTAAATCAAAATGAAATAAATGTCCGTTTAGTTTTTCACAAACCAAAAACTATTCAATATTTATATGGACTAAATCAAAATGAACTAAACATCTATTTTTGATCCACTTCTTTAGTAGATAGAATAATCTTATATAGTAAAGCTTTCTTGTGAGTGCGATACTAAAATATATGGAAGTTCGATGGAAAATCCCCTTTTGCTTTATATCAGTACACTACTGATCACGGGCCGTCCTACAATACACGGGGATCAAGCCATAGTTCATCGCGCTCGCCAAGTGTGGGTTGGCGGACTTCTCATATTATCTTACGAAAACTTGCGAGACTCGGACTCAGACATGCAGGTTTACTTACGACATTTTCCTTCACCGTAAGACAAGTGGTAATCATGTTAGAAATTATTCGCACATGAAGTCATCAGAGGTGCGAGACACGGATTTGAACCCGTATCACTCAGATATCCAAGCGAGCGAACTACCACTATTAATAAATAGCATATTGAACTGATTTGTCCTGAACAATTAAGCTTACGTTCTTGGAATTGAAACTAAGCTCCATTATGTAAATTTAAGACAGTTGGAGCTCAGTGAGTAGAATAACGGATTTTGCACCTGTGGTACTCTCATGTACGAAATCTCCAACATGATGCCTAACGATGCAGAAAAGCATTGTGAAGAAACCTGCATGTCTGAGAGTACTTAGCAACTTCTTAAAAGTCATGTGAAGTTTGCTAACTTGCGCTTTATTTTAGATTATTATTTCCATTATGTAGTAAATTATCCGTATAATATATTATAATAATTTCGCTTTTTGAAATGTAACTATCAGGTGTTTTCTACAACACACTTGGTCTTGGTCCAAAGATAGATAGCTTCTCGGATATCTCGAAGGAAGATATTGTTTTATTTGTATGAATAATAGTAGTACTCGAAAATATTGAAAATGACAAATCACTGAGAACTTGGGTTTTACATGAACACTTTTGTTTTAACTTAATGTCAAATTGATTAAGAAATTAAATGAAATAAGTTTCAAAAAGTATTACATATCTATTATGTCATTACTCGGGTTGTCATCACCTCTAGACACTGTACTCGTATAAAAATATTTTCACTATGAATTATTTAAAATACTTAGTAACTTGTTTAATTAAAAACGGTCATCAATTTGTTATTATTTTTTCAGATGTCAACATCAGAAGAAACGCTTAAACGCGGTCTCACAAAAAAATGTGTATCTCGAGAGACATCATCTTGTATCGCAGTCGAACTTGTAGGATACGTTGACAGAATGCTGAGAACTGCCGCCTTCCAGTTGTCTGACGACTTAATGATTGTTGATGAAAGGTAAAGTTTATTCAATACAACTCTTAATAAAGGATAATTTTAGTTTATTCTTTTTACCATCCCACTGATCTGGGTGTGGGAAATTCGATAAGAATAAGTTTATAAGCCATGATTCAATTCAATTCTCCTATTAAATGGCTTCAAAGCGTGCCAATATCATGTAGAATGAAGAACATACGAAAGAGATTGGTCGGTAAAATAGAGGTTAACTGTCACTGTCACTGTCAAAACATCAAGTTTAGTTCGCGGAGTTTATGAAGTTTTCACTATTATCAACTTACCTTCGCTTTACTTGGATGCATCCTTATAAGCGGTTGACAACTTCATGGATTTTTTTTTGGGGTTCTCCATAATTATTTTTTTAGAATAATACTAATTTAAAGTATTCTTTATGTATGTTTTCTCAATTTATCAAATCGTAATCGTAAAAACTTAAGATAGGCTGTTTTACATTCATAGTCTGTATACGAGAACAAATATTATTGACTGTGGAGCACTTCACATGGCTTCGAAATATGAAAAAAATACTAAATATATCTATAACAAATAGATTTCTTAATTATGAGAGTAAAAATTAAATATATTAATATCCAAATTATGTATCTATTATAGCAATGGCGCTGCATCTGAAATACCTGTAAGATCGGAGACCTTAGCCAGAGCCGGTTCATCTTTAGAAGACCAAGCACAAAGTTTAATTTTGGAAAAACTATGGAACTTTGCCACTACACGGTCACTTAGGTACAGGTTATTGGACACAGCAGACGTGGTGATTGCTGGAAAGAAAGAAAAAGATGGAAGCTTAGGCGTTGGTAAGGGAATAAATTTAATAATAATTTAATACAAGTGTCAAAGACTTTCGCTTCGATCAGGTGCTTAACAGTTTTAGTGGGCTACTCCAAGTCATAAACTATTTTTTTTAAATATGTTGTGACATTTTTACAACAGCGCCATCTAGTTCCGTGGTAAGCTACGAGACCAGATAGTTGATATACTAAACAAATACATACATAATATAAATATTAACACCCATGACTAGAGAACAAACATTCGTGCTCAACAAATGGATGCCCCAAGTGGGACTCGAACCCGCGACCGCTGACGCAGTAGGTTCACTGCCAACTGAGCCAAACGTGTTGTCAAATTGTTTCGTTACTACAATAACTATTGTATAACAGAAACAAAATGAACAGTGGATAAATTTTTCACTTGGGTGTAAGGTGAAAGTAGCGGATCAAGGCGAGTCATTTATTTGGACTAAGGTGTAGAGTTTGTGAAGTTCGGGATTGTAGAGTTAGAGCGTGTTGAGCTAAACTTTTTCAGTCAAACAGATATCTTGGCAATATTTTACTTGTAAATGTTTGGGTTTATTTTGTCTTCCTAATATTTTAAGATTTATAGATTTCATGGGACACAAATATACAGTACTACGAGTATCTAGTTTCGTAGTAAGCTACGAGGCTTGTGTTATGGATACCAGATTGTTTATGCACATATATAAATTTAAAGTATACATCACTCGTATTAAGATATACGAATAATTGCTTTTTCCATTACTTGTTCCTCTAACTAAAGGTCGTTTTCTGGACCAATTCGTTTACTTGAATTATGGACTGTTGCGAGTATAACGTCCGTTTTAATTAGAAAACCCATTTACCGTTGCCAGAATTTTGTTAAACGAGATTAAAAAAACAGTTCCAGAAACCACAAAAAGCTGAAAAGTTTGCGTGAAATTTCGGATAAGATTTACTGAAATACATTCACGTTTATTTATAAACGAAATAAGTTTTAGGTAGTTTTAAGGGATAATAAAGACAATTTCAATAGGATTTTCAAAAAAAATTATTTACAGTTCAAACAAAAATGAAGGACTTTCATACAAACTTGCGTAGTCCCTTAGACCTCCTTAATCCAGCCCTGACGCAAAATCCGTACTTTGCGGACATCTTCTAAGCTACGTCTATATAATAAATATAAACACCCATGACTGGAACATAAACACCCAACATAACACCCCTAGCGGGACTCTAACCTGCGACTCACTTCAAACTAATCCAAACATGTAAATTATGAAAATAAGACGACTTAATTTCATCAATTACAAATTAAACAAAAAAACGAAGAAGTGTAAAACATAATAACATAAACAAATCAATTTCACACTTCACTTAACGGTCATTAACTCATCAAATAACTCAAAATACAGTATCCAAAGTTCATGAACTTTTACATAAACGTTTGCTTTAACTTAACAATATTATTACAATAGTATACACCGCAAAAGCTCTTAAACGTTAATCTACCGAATTACAAAGCTTAGAGAACTCGACAATTTCATCCTACTTAAATAAATACTGTATGAGCAGTGTTTTGGTACAGTTAACTAGTATTCGTATAAAATATTCATGGGCCCTAGGTTCGATATTTGGGTGCTGTAAGTTCCTCCTCCGTTCTGTAAAATACAAAATCATCGTCTCCTTGTTCTTTATACCATTTTGAATCTATATATATCTATAATATTATTAAGTGCACATTAAAGATACAGTAATTAATTCTGAGAGCATCATAAAAATAAAATTTTAAATCCTATGAAGGCATAACAACAGTTTCCAAAGAAAGACTTAAAATTAAAATAAAAAAATTTTATTCTCAACTGGTTATTCACCCTCACTTCGTTCAAGGTTGTCATTGGTTTTCATTAGCATTTAGTGATTGGTTGATTTTATATTTACAGCAGGTTTTTTGGGTTTTCCATACTTTTGTTATACATACTACCGCTGACAACTCCAACAAAACAAAAAATGAATTACTCAAAACGGTCTAGTTAAAGTTATTTTTAATTTTCGACTAACAAACGCCAATTGATTTTTATATACATACATACGTACATACATACATAAATCCATACAGAAATAGATACATACATACATAATATTATATAGATGAAGTAAATGAGCACTATGTCACGAGGTATGTTATTGTTTTCTGAAACCTATTTTGATTGTACACAGCCAATTTGTGTAAAAGGGTTCAAGTGAATAATTTCCATACAGTTTGCTTCCTAAACATACAGTGGTTAGAAACTTACGAGAACGAAGTACATCTATAGTATATGAAACTTCATAATAATAAATACATAATAATATTAAAGTTATAAATGAAACTATCTTGGGATTCTCGAATTCTTGGGAAATCCGCGACAAAATCCGAAAAGATTTCATTTAAAATGTCAAATATGCGCGTAAGTATAAGAATTTCTAGGCGTAGATCTGGCAATTTATTTTGAAAGCTTTTTTTGATACCTAAAGCTTCACGTTGGGAGATAAACTTCTTTTGAGATTTGGAATACAATAAAGAATAATAAAAAAGAAATTATAGTAGAGAATGATAGTTTTTCAGTTTTTTTTGTACATTATATCGTATAAAAAGCTGTTTAATTTATTTATCTAGTTATCAATAGATGTTTGCCTTAATTTTAAAGATAATAACCCTATTTAAATTTAAACTATGACATGTGTAGATTAAAAAAAATATAAAAAATTATGATGAATGAGATGAAAGGTCAGATTCAATATGTTTCCATTAAGTATTTTTATACATATTAAGTCCTTTCATTGTTAAAAAAAATATAGTAAATGATTTCTATTAAAAAGTAATATTAATTAGAACCAAGCAAAGCAAGAAATAATAACTAGTATCTGGAAAATTAACTAATAAAAAATTTAATAAAGCTAGCTTTATACTTCAATGAGATAAACTACATAACTATGTACGAGAAAATTGTTATGATGATTACAGTACCAAGACAAGTAACTTTAAGGATGTGACAAACAAACTTTTGCTATAGACATTGTATTAAGAAACTAACATAATGCTTCTAGTTCATTATCACGTGCCTACATTTCCTAGAGGCTTACATATTCAAAATATTACATTTTACACAGTATAAGAGAGTTTTTGTGTGGCTAGTGAGTCAGTAAGTTAGCGATAGTGAATATGTTGATATTTTATACGGTAACTGCTGAATAAATTTAAATTTTTAATTAAAGAAAAGCTAGAAGCAAAAAATACATGCGTGTTTTTATTTCTCTAACAATTGATATGAATTCTACTTTGTTTGTTATTTGTGCTTTTTTTAAATAAAAATATTCGTTACTTCTTATAACATTAGTTATCTGCGAGTGAAAATTCTGTTAAAATTGGTCATGCCGTTTCGAAGATTAGATAGAACAAACAGACAAACTGAAAGATTTTTACTATAAGTATCTACCGTATCAACATTTTATTAAATTTAGTATAAAACTGCAAACTTGAACATAAAAATTGATACAAAAATGTTATTTGTCTTCTAGAATCATTCTAATGAAATCACAAAAAATAATCTTTTTGCGTTTAATTTAATTCCATATTTGTTATATTTAGTTAACGTAATACCAAATTTTTTTTTATTATTTTCAAGGAAATATATTTATAAGGTCTTATTTAAAAGTAAAATTTTCTTTATTTTTCCATAAACATAAGTCTTAATTGTTCTATTACAGGTGTATCAATGAAAGCTCACAAGGACCTTGAGAGTGGTAGAGCCAGGAACAAAAACATGGGTCCATTATTAGCTGCTGCTGCGATGAAATTCGGTCTCTTAGGAGCATTGACCTTCAAAGGGCTTTACCTAATGGTCGGAAAGGCCCTCCTTATATCCAAAATTGCCCTCTTACTTGCAACAATCATCGGACTGAAGAAATTATTCTCTCCTCAGGTGACCGATTAAGAATATGCACGGTATAACACATGCAAGGAACAAAATTGTAACTCGGTATTTGTAAATTGTGCTTGACTATTAGATAAAAAAAATTAAAAGTGCGTGTGTACAAAGTACACATGTCAGAAGTAAAACTTCTTTGGCACACTAATTTTTAAAACTCGTTTATATTTATACTAAATAACCCTGTCTAAGCTCGTTGAGAGAGGGAGATGGCGTGAAGGTCACACCCACGAGTTAGACAGAGTTAGAAATGTCACTGACTCGCGGTGGACGAGATCTAACTAATGCTAGCTCTTCCCCGTCTCTGAGCGCCTGGTACTATGGACTTATTTTTTCATTTCATCGAGTTTGAAATCACAACGATTCTAAAGAAGTTTCACTTCAAAAATAATAATATTGAGTTGCAATGTTGTTTTTTGCAGGTTAATATTTAAATGCATGGTTTAAGCATGTTTACACTCTATTTTGCTGCCCTATTGAGGGTAATTTACGGGGTTTTAGCACGATTTTAAAATGTCTGTTTGTACAAATCATTAGTATATTATATATTTGTTAAAGATTAGTTATAAGGTGTGAATGAAAACGTCTGATAATTATAATTACTTTTCTTAATATAGTCATCCTTTTCTTATTATATTAATAAAAAAGTGATGGCGATGTTCTCATAATACAACTTGATATAAGCATGTTCTACTAACTTCAGGTTAGTTTTTACATGATTGTTTTCATTTATAAGTTAAGTGCATGGCTCTTATTTATTACTGCATGAAAGCATGATTAAATATAATAAATAAAATATCACACTGTCTTTTATTTCTTTACTACTCTATCAAACTATCAAACTCTATTTTTCTAAATTATTGAACTATAATTAAATGCACTTTTTAAATATATTATATAAAAAAAATAAAATCAATGTAAGTCTGAAATCCCTCATAATCACCGATAAGATCTTCTAACCAGAAGGTAGTTAAAAGTCGAGAAAAAACTCAACATTCAACTTATTTTTTTCACTTATTCTAAGCTAGATTGATATATTATATTTATATTTGCAAATAATTCCATGCCTCTTATATTAATAATTTTTATAAGGAAGAGGCTCAAAATGGACTATCTACTTATTTCTTAAATTCTCTATTTTATTTTATTTCGCTAGTTATATAAAATTATTCATATCACGTTATATAAAATAGTTATTCACCTATATTGATCGCACTTCATAAAATTGTCGTTTTTACGATATATTAAAGAAGTTGTTATAATTTTAGGTAAACCAATATAAAAAATAATTATTCTTACTTCTCTTCTTTATTTTAGCAGTAGAGAATAGAGTAAAGGAAAAGAGAAGAAGAAAATTTCTAATCGCTAAATCCTCTACCTCCAAGAGCGATATAGCGATATCAGTTATATATAAGAACTAATATACGAATACTTTTCAGGCTATCGTCAAAAAGGACTAAATCATATTGGTGAATGGGACTTGATGGAGATTTTGAGCTTATAAAGTTCAACCCCTAACAAACAGCGAGATGAAAAAGTTAAAAATAACAATCAAATAACTAAAATGATTTTTTTAAAGATCTATGCGAAGATTTAACTAAACAAGATATGATATTTTATTTTTAACTTTATCACAGTACACGAATTGGTAACATTTGTAATGTAAATAATAACAGTTTATTTATTTATTTAAACCTATACTTACTAACTTGTACAGAAGCTGTTATCGCATTTATAAGCGTTTGCTTGGAATTTAATTTATTAATTTATTATTAGTATGCTAATGGGTATTTATTGTGGATTAAATGAAATAGACACTAACATTTTATTTGTTTATCTTAGAAATTGCGTTTCCCTCCGGCCATACTTTCTTGACGCCTTAATGTATCTGCCCCACTCCTAATATTATTATCCGACTTTCAAAAAGAAGGACGTACTATGTTCGCGATAAATTATTAAACCTGCCAATTAATACGAACTTTATCAGTACTTTAATTGTTTTAACTAACATAAAACATTAGTCTGTGTGTTTTTTTTTTGGGACAGCACACACACAGCACTATCTAGTTCCACGGTAAGGAACGAGCCTTGTGTTATGGATACTATATGGTTTATACACTACACATATATAAGTTTAAATACATACATATTATAAATATAAACACCCATGACTGGAGTACAAACGTTCGTGCTCAACAAATGTATGCCCCCAGCGGGACTCGAACCCGCGACCGCTGGCGCAGCGAGTAGGGTCACTACAAACTGCGCCACGCGTGTCGTCAAAATGTCACTAAGTTTCATACTAATCATTTAGGCAGTTCGGTTAGGTAGAGTAACAAACATACGTACATAAAATATTTTGTACATGTAACAAGTCATTTAATATAATTTTCCAGGTAAGTAATATAAAAACTTTTGACTGCAGTACAAAATATATACATCATATATTAAACTAAAGTCATCCGCCTCATATTTCTGTTTGTCTGTTCGCGATAAGCTTAAAAACTACTGCACTGATTTTCATGATGTTTTCACCAATGGATAGAGTAGTTGTCGAGGAAGGTTTAAGTATATAATTTATTGAGTTTTTATATATAATTACTAGTGGAACCCGCGGCTTCGCTCGCGCTTTTCTTATAATTTAAATTACGCTAAATGCATAATAACAAGTTAATTACCAATATATCGTTTAATGTAAAGAATCGTAATAAATATGTAAGCCCTGCAGCCATACGAGTAGCCTAATTAGAAAATGTTATTAGAATATTAGTTGTTATTGTAGATTTAATCTAGACCGTAGACGGTTTTTAATTGGTCTTCGTCTCGGTGCTTATTGTCCCAAACGATTCATTCAAAAGATTTTCTGATAGGTAGGTATATATTTATTGATAAAATATCAATACTATTAGTATAAAATGAATATTTCATTTCAAAAATACGATTTATTATTTCTTGGGACATTAACACAGCACCATCTTGTTTCACCACGCTAAGCTACGAGACTTGTGTTATAGATACCAGATAGGTAATCTATATAAATAAAATGATAGCGGTCAGCAGTTGTGCGCGCATCACGGATAAACTACTGGATAGATTTCAATGAAACTTTCAAAGTTTAATTTCTTATACACTTATATAAAATAATTGCGATATCTTCATTTAATAAAAAGTTATTAAAGTTTCAAGAAACAACGATTTGTATATGCACTGCGTGTTCAGTGATGTATGTTTCCTTCTCGCGGAGTAGTGGGGCAAGCGGCGCGGCGTAGCGCGCATGCGGAAAATTTTGTTAGTATTTCAAGCAACGCGGACGAAGTCGCGGGTATCAGCTATTACACTATACATGTTTATCTTGAAATACATACATAATATTATAAATACCCATAACTGAAGTATTAACATTCGTGCTCATCACACAAGCTAATGCGAGGGACTCGAACCCGCAACCGCTGTCATTGCAAGTAGGGCGCTACACTACAAAAATTTGGTTAAATATAATATTATGTACATTAATTCTTAGAAAAAAACTTTATTTTTAAAATAGAGCAAAAAAACGACTGTAAAGTACAATAAGTATTGGTCGTTTGAATAAATAAGCACAGAGGCAACGATGACAAGTATAAAATATGATTATAATTTCTCTCCTTAATGCTATTTTTTAAAGGAAATGCTTTCTAACCTAATTAGATTTTCTTCACATACATAAGTATTACAAAGGTTCCTTTGATGGTAGGAATCGTAGAAAATGAGATTCACGCATCAAAATCTCAGATGTGTAATACGCTTTTCTTTGAATCTGTTTCACTTCGTTTTCCACACGAGCGTTTTATTTATAGGCTTACTACTGGTTATGGACAAAATAAAGTATGTTCTTAATACAACTTGACAATACTTTAATCTATACGTACCTACATGATAATAAAATTCTAACTTGTCGAATCCGTAAATGAAATATTTTCGAGATATAAGAGTTATTTGTATATTTAAAAAATATAATAATAAATAATATTGTTTTTTTTAATTACACACAGCGCCATCTAGTTCTGTTGTAAGATATGAAGCTATGTTACGGATATCAGATAGTTGATATACTATACATATATAACTTTGAACTCATACGTATTATAAATATATATTATAAACACCCTAGATTTGAGTACAAACATTCCTTTTTTTCTCAAATGCATGCTCCCAGCGGGAATCGAACCCGCGACCGCTGGCGCTGCAAACTCTCTGATGATTAATAACACTATTAATCATCATAGAGTTTGAATATACTTTTAATCCGATAAGCAAAATATGTCATTGCTCTGGTTTTTAGGCATAGCCAGAAAATTTACATAGAAAATATTTTCCAAATGTCGGGTATTTGCCAAAATTTACGATAACAATTCATGAGTTTTATATAAAGAAAGTTATCTTTACGTATTTTGTTTACCGTTATTAAGCCAATATACTTTTATAGCAATCCCTAAAAGTATGCGTGTTGTAATAGAATATATAAATAGCTAATACAGTTAAAGTTTGAAGCAGAAATTATATTATGTATTTAATGAAATCGACGCCGTTTTGTATGAATTGCTAAACGTTAGGCGCAGTTCGCGTACTGACCCTACTTGCTGCGTCAATAGTCGCGGGTCCGAGTCCCGCTGGTGGCGGCCTTGTTAATTACATATTAAATATTTATAATTTGTATGTATTTAAACTTATATATGTAGTATATCAACTATCTGGTATCCGTAACGCTTCGTAGCATACCACGGAACTAGATGGCGCTGAGTGTAATAATATTCCAATATATTTATTTATAACTAGTGATATACCCATGCTTTTCTCGAGTTGGTGCCATGAATATTATAGGAACCCATAAAAGTTCAAAGAAACAAACATTTTTTGCGCCAAGAACTAAGAAAATCGTATTATAGAATAGCATATTATAGGCTACATATTTTTATCCTGGAAAAATGCTCGGTTCGCGTAGGATTTTTTTTGTTTTATCATTCCTTGGCACGGCCTTTCAATAGGAAGAGAACAGGCCATAGTTCACAAACTAGTAAAGTTGCGCAGTTTGTGAATTTAAGTTATTATAGAAATATAGGATTATTATTATATAATATTAGGTTCTTATAGAAATATAATATATATTTCATCATAATAAATATTTCTTAAATTTATTATATTCGAATGTATGCTAAATAGCGTTGCAAGAACGCTTGTGTAAAGTACCTATGCCAATATATGGAGTATACGCCAATTCATCTATGTACTATTTTCTGTTAAAAAGAACGGTCTTTTTTATTATTGTAGTTTTAAGGTCACATTCGATTCACATTGAAAAATCACATGAAATATATATTGGGACATTGTTGGAACATTATTACACACAGCGCCATCTAGTTCCGTGGTAAACTACGACGCTTGTGTTACGAATACTAGATAGTTGATATACTACACATAATTTTTTTAATACATACATAATATAAATATTAACACCCATATATATTGACTGGAGAACAAACATTAGTGCTCAACAAATGAATGCCCCCAGCGGGACTCGAACCCGCGACCGCTAGCGCAGAAGGTAGGGTCACTACCAACTGAGCCAAACGTGTCGTCAAGCATGAAATACTTACTCTATTTATGTTATACAGAACTAAAATACAGGTTATTTGATTCTTGTAAATATATACTCTTTCTTTATCTTTTTATCATAAAATTCTTTCTTCTAAAAAGCAAAGTGTATAAATCTCACAGAATATCTTTTTATTAACTTATAATACGATGGCAATGTTGCTACAAGTTTTACGAGTATTGTAAAAACCCCTTTCATATTATATAAAACATTTTTTGTACAATTTGTTAGGGTAGAACATTTACATAGTTTTATTTGCCAGTTCAAACTAAGAAATATATAGACTGAGATAGAAATAAGCATGAAAGCAAACTATTGTTTTAGTAATATAGTATGTTAAGTTTTGAAATAGTACAAAATATGTCAATTTGTACCTTAATCTATACTAATATTATAAAGCAGAAGAGTTTGTTTGTTTGTTTGGTTGAACGCGCTAATCTCAGGAACTACTGGTTTTATTTGAAAAATTCTTTTATTAAATATTATAATAGTCCGTTAATCGAGGAAGGAAGATAGGAACGGAGCATTAGTGAAAAATATTGCAAAAACGGGATGGGCGGGCGTTTAGTTCTGCGAGGTATCACACCGCGCGATTCAGAAAGAAATTGGTTTCCGATCTTAAGAACGAGTGCAAAGCCGCGGGAAACGCTAGTAGTAAATAAATAAATAAAAAAACTAACTAATAAACTAAAGCCATGATTTTTATAATTATGAAGAAAAAATATACAAGTAGCTTAACATACATAATATTATTATAAATATACACAAATAATACTAAAGAAATACAAAACAATATTATATTATAAGTGTTATTTTTCAAATATCTTTTTATTCCGTATTAACTAGATTAATCTATTAAAGTAACATTTTCCTTATAATAAAGAAATCGAGTAACCTGTATAGCAATATCGACGTTGAAAGAATAAAATAGCATTTATTGTAACGGATCCATCTATATTAACCTAAGGTTCCTTCTGTTTAGAATACAGCATGCGATAATTTACACGTATTTGTAACACTGAGATACGAATATAAATAAAATTAAAACACTTTACTATTTTTTTTTCTTTTAAAGCACAACTTTTTATGTTTCAAAGTATGGGCAAACTTAATTTAAATTTAAGTTACTAAAATTAATACTTTGTTTAGTTTTCGCGAATATTTGACATTATAAATTAAATTATCTTTTCGGATTTTGTGGAAACTATCTTATCGTATTTTGTCGCGGAATTATTTTGGTTTTTGGTTCCCGACGTTTCGAATGCTTTACAGCAATCATGGTCACGGGCGAGTCTCTCCAAAAATTAAAATAAATCCGCGACAAAATACGATAAGATAGTTTCACTTATAATTACTAAATTTATTTATTTCTCAGATTATTAATAAATAATATTAATATAATGATTATAAACAGCTTAAAAACGTTACCTACGAAGTTTTCACCGACCCTCTTCATAAAGACTGGAAGGAGTGGGACGACCCTAACATGGAGAACATTGGCAGTACATACGACACTTAATAAAAATTTTCATAATAATTTACCTTAGTTTTATTTTATACTGCTTACAATGTAGTATTATTAGATCAAACTGTATTTACGTAGAGTTTGTAAAAGCATATTAAACTTAATAAAAAGTAAAATAAAACGTTCAGGCAGCGCATATACAAAATATAAAAAGATATTACTGAAGGCCTTCTTAAAATCGGATCAGCATTCTCCTTACATTCAAAGAACATAACACCTCTTTATAATAAACTAATAATGTACTTTTTACAAGATCAAAAAAAAATATCGAATGTTAAACAAATATGAATGTTTTGATTTCTTAGAACTCGGTACCCATATTGCGTCTTCTATTAGTCTGCAGCAAAAATGAAAAGATTTTCAGAAAATAAAACAAAATGTTAAAATAAAATTTGATTGTGATAAAAAAGTAACGCCTGTAAGAAAAAAATAGCAAAAGCAAGTAGCCGTAAAATATAAACATCAGCCCGCGAGTACAAAATTAATCGTCTGACTGTTAGAAGTTTTGTCTATTTACTTATAATATTAATTCTTTGCTAAAGAATAGTAGTATAGTAGAACCAATTATATCACTTCTATCTCTTCTATCATTTATAGGATTTGTAGATCAGTAAACTAAGCATAAATGAACACTTATAAGTAAATAGGTCACTTTACCTTGCTTCATTAGTAATTTATTAATCTACTGTACCAAACTTTATAAAATTTTATTTACTAGAAAACAATCATAAATAAAACTTTCGTTAATACTAAACATTGCTATTTGAAACTCTACATGTCTACTAGATAAATAATTCTAATGTACATAATAAGTATGTAATCAAAAATTGTTATACCCTGGAGATATGAAAATATAGCAATATTCGACGAAAACGTAATGAAGAATACGATATATTTCTTAAAACGACTATTATTACGAACCGAGTGTCTGGCGCAAACTCTCACTTTTATCTACTTCGAACTCGTGTAAGGTACTTGAATACTCACATTTTATTTTAATTTTATATTAATTAATACTGTATTGTTATTAAGGCATTAGTAACTGCTCTTTCAAAATTTTAATGTTAATTTTAAAAGCAAGCATTATTAAAAGGTAATAATGTTATAAAAGTATATTTTTATGATACATTTTAATGGTTACAGTATATCTTAGTTATATTATAGTTATAGTATATTTTTCCGCAGTACTATTGCTAATCAGCTATCATATCAATTTTCACCAAAATCTGCTTAGTGGTTTTCTCTTGATGTGGTCACAGACAGTCAGACAAACATACAAAAATTGATAATTTCAATTGATAAAAATAAAATGATAATAATTTGACAATTGATAATAATTTAAAAATTTCAATAAGTTATCCAAAAAAATTGAATATGTTCGACGCAGTTATAATTTTTATTATAATATATTAGATAAAGTAGATAATATAAAGAGTTATTGAACTATATGTCATACAATAAGTAATCCCATAATTAATATCAAAAGTAACTAAAATCTCTAAATTACAATTTTTAAGGATGTAAAATAAAACAATAAATTATTAATAATTTATCTTTTATTCATATATGCTGAATAAATAAGCCTTATACTAAAATAAATTATCCTTACAATTAAGTCGACGGGCTCGCGTTTATAACCTCAGAATTAGTCAGTCTTGAAGAATCGTAATGCCTTAAACTCTGTTAAGATAAGGTAGCAGCTTAAGACATTACGTTACGCTAAATGCCAGATCACCATGGGCATGTTCTTTTAGTACGTAAGAGGTTTTACTATCAAAAGTAATATTACTCTTCGTATTACTAAAAATATTTAATCTCGAATAGATATTAATCTAAGGAGTAACGTCTTACGTAAAAAATGAACAGCCCCTACAGCAACTACTTCAAGTGGTGATCTGGCATTTAGCTCTATCTATTTGATCCACAGTCCAATTTTGTTAGTTCGTCGGCATTGCCATTGTGGGGCTAAACATTTGGTTTTGCATAGCATTTTGCATACTTTGCATTTGAGGTAAGGTATACATGGGCATATTCATTGATGCACTTAATTGCGGGTCTGGAAGGCCGAATAGTATTCTGAAGTAGCGCGCGAGGTTCCATATAACATTGGACGTCGCCGGTACCCTGCGTAACAACAAAGAGTTAAAACGATGCAAATATCAATACAAATGGTTTCACATAACTCAATAGCTTTATTAAATTTTTACTTCTTTTGCAAATTATAATGGCGATGAAATTTTTTTTACTAATAAGATGTGAGTATTAATCGATGAAACAAAGAAATCCTAAAAAATATATGGAAATGACGTATTATGATTCTATAACATAACGACTCAATTCGTTGTTTTAATATTTTTTTTAAATACACTCATTATTACATACAATAGAAATATAATAAAGTTATTGAGCCTCTTGTCATATTAGAATTACATTTTAATTGACATTTACAAATCCATATTACTAAATTTGCTTACAATCGTTTAAATATATATATATAATATACTATATATATATATATATATATAATAACCCTTCACCAGGAATATAATTTCTATTAATGCCTAATGTGCTCGACTTTGGACGTAGCATTTTTGTGAGGTATTTTACTCTTTTTAGTTTTCTTTTTCTTAATCTTTTTCTTAGTTTTTTTGTCATCTTTTACATCGTCATTGAAATGGTTATGTATGACTTCATGAACTTCAAATAATCCATCGAGTGTATCTAAACATAACATTAAGAAATTGTACGCGATAGAATAATACATGGGTGGCTTAGACTTTAATGAATTGCGTAGAACTTTTTTATAACTATCTGCTTGTTTCAAAACAGCGGAAAAAGGATCATCTAGAAATCCAGAAAAATCAAAAAAACCTTTACCAGTGTTTTCACTAACTTCAATATCTTCTTTTAAAAATAAATCTCTCGCTTCATATCGCTCGCTCGGATATAAATCCGCACTTCTCCTTACCCTTTTCCTTCTTTTTTTATTGAGCTTCTTTCTACGCTTTTTATCTTTTTTGTGGTGACGCTTACTAGTTTTAGTTGAATTTAATATAATTATTGGTTTCCAGTCACTAGGTTCTAAAGATATTATATCACTAGGAGTTGTTACAGATAAGTTTGTATGATTAGCAAAAACGTTACGCCGCAAAATTGGCTTTGCATATGGCAACAGTCTGTTATTATTAGGTTTTTGAATGTCAGTATTGGGATTTATAAAGTATTTAACACGAGGATAATAATATGTTTGTGGATAATTATGTTTATATTTCTTAGTTTTAATATAATCTAAAAAATCCTTGTTGTATTTCAATTTATCTAAGTCTACTTTGAATTCAACGTATTTCTTTGGTCTGTGTCTCGGTGATTTTCTATTGGACATCTTCCTTTGGGCAATATTTCTCGGTTGAGGTATTAATATCTCTTTTGGCCGTTTAGTTTTCTCAACTTCTGGTTCTACAATGGCAGATACGTCAGAATTGAGACCTCTGAATGTCGGCATTGTGTAAAAAACGCTGGCAATCGGATCGACGACGCTCCTGATTTTGTCAACAACTGGTTCGAGATATTTGAGCAGTTTCGACTTACCATCCCATCTTTCTGCAGCTCGTGTAGAGTTTAGAACGGTTGGCGCCTGTTGCGATTGTTGAGCACTCGCGTCGTTTGAAACCAAATCGTGTGAGTGAGTATTTTGGCCCAATGCTGTAGGACTGTACATCTCAGGAGAGGCAAATTGCTGATTCACTCCACCAACGGAGTAAGAATGTGACGATGCGCTCGGAAAATCGATGGGATACTGCGAGTAAAGGTATGGTTGGTTTTGCAATCCGACGCTGGAATGCAAACAATTTACGGTAAATTAAACGGTATAAGCTATTTTAATAGCTGCCAGTCATGTCCTGTCATCAGTAATAGTCGAAAGTTCCGTCCTTGCAAGTCTTCAGAAGTCCTTGTTTAGTCCAAAGTATTTATTTAATCGGATGCTTCTATGGTAATATTGAAATTATTTTTTCTTAACTGTGCTAATTCTATACCAAGAAATATCTCGTATTCAATTTTTTTTGATAAATGCAATCACGTCAACAAGTCCGGTGAAATCTCATAAATTAAATATGAACATAAGCTACAGTGCGTGTAAGTAAATAGTCCGTATAGTAAAAACGTCTGTACAGTCATGCGAGCAAATGATTAACATTCTTAGCAGACAACGATGCAAATTTTTTGTCTTTGCCGCTTTCGCGATTTCCGATTTCAATTCGGACGATTATTGGCAATTTCCAATTATTACTTCCATTATTACACGCAAGATAAATAACATTATACACGCTAAAATAGCGTTCCTTGAAAAATGGACAAAGAGGAAATATTTAAAAGTCGCATCGATGTCACTTTTATTAAACGTATGTAGCTTATACTACCTTTTAGTATATATTACGTACGTCTAATAAATGTCTAATAATGCTCTAATAAAAGCTCTTATTTTATATACATTAAATAAATAAATATGTTTGAATATTAACACATAGCACTATTTCGTTCCATGTTAAACTAGAAGGCTTGTGTTATGACTACCAGATAGTTGATACATATATGTACGTATATTATTAATATAAAGACTGGAGTACAAGCAATTGTGCTCATTACACTAGCAAATGCCCTCAGCGGGACTTGAACCCGCGATCGAAAGATGAAATTTTTATATTTAACAACAACTTTGTGCCTAATATACTACTGTTAAATGTGTTACATTCTCATAATAGAAAGGTGGCCAGTGAATAAGGATAAATAACTACGCAGTTTAAGGACTTTTCCGCAAAAATACACAACCAAGTTTGATTCAGTTATTTTTATTTATTTTACTGATTTTCCTAATTGTAAGTACTTATGTTTTTTTTAATCCTTATAGCTCCTTATATTTTAAACCCTAAATTACCGAAATAATGTATCAGTCTATTCTAAAAGAATAACCAAGGCCTTCTTATTCAGAAAAGTTCTCAAATTGCCTAATTATTTCCAAAGTAAGTCTTCAAAAAATTCAAAAATCTTACCCGGCACCATAGCTTTCGTAGAGTTTCTTCATCGCCATGCCTACAGTGACCATGAGAGCCATTTTACTTGCAAGGAACGCCTTGATCGTAATAACTGACACCATGAACAGAGCGAATATAACAACTCCTGCCGATTTCATTCCGAAGAGTAGAGGTACCACCGCTTGCATCATCTTGTGCCTAGTCCGCCTTCTTTCTGTAAGTAATCATAAAATACATGTATTTTAGCCAAATTTATTTTCTTATTAGAATATTGCAGTTCTTCACATTATAACCTTATTATAAGAATTTTATTAGAAAACAATGTTTAAACTAAAAAGGAAAGGAAATAAACCATGATGATCAAAAGTTTAACAAATCATTGTGATTAATATGAACGTGGTTGTATACCTAATCATATATATTATAATTATACATATCTTAAAGATTGAGAGGACTGTAGATATGTATGTTTGTATATTGTATTTTTATTAACTTATAAACTATTCATTAATATAATTGTCAACCAAAAACCTGTACTTTTAGAAGCTTAAAATGACTTATTTTCTGTACCAAACCTGTGGAAATCGCTCTAAATATAATATGGTTAAAGAGAATTCAGTTACTCGATTACTATCCGATAATCGATTTATTCATTAATGATGTATATTTAATGTCGATAAACATTGATCAAAGCGATTTGTGTTGAAAGCTATTAAATAAACGAATAACGAACGGTGATTAATGTAAAGTACTTTCATTAGTATCAGCAGTGACAATAGGATTTAAATGGTAACACTGATGTAATTTGCCGAATATTTTGAAATTGACGAAATTAAGGTCGTACATTCCTTAAATGGAGGAAAACTGAGTACTGGACTCTTGCTATTCGTTGACGTTAAGGGAAACTTTTAAGTCACAAAAATTCATAGCAAATTAACTGGAAAATGGCAGGATTCAATGTAAATAAAATAAGAATAAAAAATATAAATTCTGTAATCCCTAAGCTTCGAGTATCTCCGGAGAAAATCATGCTCATTGTGTTAAGAAATAAAAATTTTTAATAGTAAAGAAATAAAATAATAAAACTTCTTACGAACATACAAAAGTACTTTAAACATACTTTAATTTCTTAAATTAAATAAATTTTATTTTTTGTCTGTCTGCCTAACTTTTTGTTCCAGCTAATCTCTTAAACGGCTGGACCGATTTTGACGCGATTTTCACTTGAAGATAGTTAATGTTGTGAGAAAATTATAACACCGTTAATTTATTCTAACTTACGCCGAGCGAAGCGAAACGGGTCCGTTTTGCTAGTCTAATAATGTATAATTGACTTAAAACAATGATTACGATTGTAAATAGATAAAAGATAGCCATAAACTAGCTATCAAAGTAAAATAGCATGAATATTGTTTGTTTTTCTGCAGAGATTGGAAAATAATAAAACAATAATAGGGACATCAAAGTATAGGTGTTTGTTTACGAGAATTTTATTTATAGCCTATTATTCAAGTGTTTTATTGCCGCTTTAACTATTTCTTCATAGAATTTGTATAATAATTTGTAATGGTTTAATGATATTTGTCTTTGTAAATAGCAACAGAGTAAGGAAATGATGTTTATTTCACTCGTGTGGTTCTGCATAATAAAACTTATGATAAGTTTGATGGACTATATCCTGATCAACTTCACATTGGAAGGAAGCCCGTGGGCTTTTATCATTAGACCAGGCTGAATAATTATTATTTTACTGTAAAGTATTTATTAAACTTTATGGTTAACTAACTGAAAAGCTTGATCGTATGTTACTTACTCTCCAGTATATCGAGTAACCAAGTAGGTTAAGATTAATACTGTTTTATTAATACTGATGGACAAAATAAAATGATTTAAGAAATTAAATTCACTACTTAAGCAGTGGTAGCCCAGCGTTAACGTGCTCACTTGTATAACCGAGTGATGCGGGTTCAAATCCGGGTCTCGCACCTGTGATATTTTCATGTGCGAATCTTTTCTATCGTGATTACCACTTGTCTTACGGTGAAGGAAAATATCGTGAGGAAACCTGCGTGTCTTAGAAAAACCTAGCAAGTTTTTCGAAAGACATGTGAAGTCCGCCAACACGCACTGGGCCAGCGCGGTGGACTATGGCCTAATCCCCCTCGTATTGAAGGAGGCCCGAGCCCAGCAGTGGGACGTTAAAAAAGGGCTGATGATGATGACTTAGGTATACTATATTTATAGATAACCATAGGAAAAAAATACTTAATATTTCGCTATTTACATTCGAATCCTTTATCTCTCTCGATACTTTTTCTAAAATAAAATTTCCTAGCTAAGTAACTCCTTATAACATATATTTATTTTTTAATAAAAGCATCATTAAAATAAGTCCAGCCATTTTGAAGATTAGCCATTATTATTAGAACAAATAGGCAAAAAAAATTAAAAATTTTAATCTACATTTAGTAAAAAGCTGTTAATTTTTACTTCACAAACAGACAATTTTATTTGTATATCTTCATAATATTTACATTATACATGTATAGATATGGAGAGAACTTGAAAAAGTATTATGGATAACTGATCGATCAGCCCAATTTTTATCGTTTGAATTACGTAATATTGCTACACTGAACCATTTTTTGTCAAAAGCCATAAAATATATTATTATTTGCCGATATTATCAGAGTCGAGCAATAAATTATACAATTTGGCACACTCTTCGGATTTAAGTTAATCATAAATTTTCTTTAAGTATTACAGGGTTTATTTTCAAGAATTTATCGGACCAACTACTTACCAACGTCTAAATTAACCATTTTTTTTGTAGTAAGGACTTTGTTGGCGACTTTCCATATTCGATTAATAGTTATCTTTATAGAGTTCCGTAGTTACTACTAGTAAGGAACTCTCATAGTTTTACTATGTCCGTCCGTTCGTCCGGTTGGATCGTGATTTTTTACAGTACTTCCTCTAAACATAAACTAGTAAGAATATTATTTTTAAACGGTTTTATTTAGCTCACCCCGTTTGTTTTATTATTTATTATTTATTCTTGGGTCAAATTTAGTAATTCAAATTTCACCATCTTCCTGTCAACCGATTAATCTGAAATTTTGTATACACTTTGGATTTTGGTGACAATACAATTATGTTTATTCATTATCATTATAAATTAAAGATGGCCGCCGCTACAAAATGGCGGATAATTTATGTTTTATTAATCCCATCAATATGGGTATCAAATGAAAGGGCTCAACAAGCAGAATACAATATACTATAAAAAATTGAAATCCAAGATGGCGGCCGCTACAAAAAGGCGGATAACGTAGGTTTTATCAATCCCATCAATATGGGTATCAAATGAAAGTGCTCAACCAGTAGAATACAATGTACTATATAAAATTAAAATCCAAGATGGCGGCCTCTACAAAATGGCGGATAACTTAGGTATAATCAATCCCATCAACATGGGTATCAAATGAAAGGTCTCAACAAGTAGAATACAATTTACTATGCAAAATTGAAATCTAAGATGGCCGCCGCTACCAAATGGCTGATAACAATTTTTTATCAATCCCACCAATATGGGTATCAAATAAAAGGGCTTGACAAGAAGAATACAGTGCACTATACAACCTCAATATTTAAGATGGGCGCAGCCACTAAATGGCGTATAATAATAAGATTTAAATTTAGAAATTGAATCTGTAATCTTTTAAGTATCTGATTAATCCAGCCTGAATCCACCACCCAAGTCAAGATTTTGTATCGTGTTGAGGACTGTGTGGCGTTAGGGTGGCTAAAAATGATACGTCGTTAGCGGTACACCACCCAAGTTAAGGTGAAAGTTTAAAACGCGCCGAGAACTGTATGGCATTAGCGTGGATAAAAATGATATGTCGTTAGCGTTTTCCCCTCAAGGCTCAGGCGCATCTTGTTGTACATAGCCTTGCCCCTTTATTAGACCTCTGGGGGGGTCGACCGTCATAATGTCCATTACTCGTGGGAACAAAATGATAAAAAAATATAAATAAAAACTAAAAACTAGAAAATAAAAATAGGTAAAAAAACTTTTTAAGTTAAACGGTTTTATGTTAAACATACATTGCAATGTTTAAGATAAATGTACTAAAAACCAAAAAATAATAAAATAGATACAGTCGTAGCTAAGTAATATATTAAGTGGGATAAATTTAACTGGTTATGGCTTCCGATAGGCAATGGTAATCCTAACATGTGAACACTAAGGCCCAGCTAACTGTGTCTTTATGCGCTAACATTCAAATTGTTACTTATAATATCAGCGGCTTACAGACTTTACTGCTTTCTATTAAAATAGATTTGATAAGTTTCTATCTGGCAACCCTACCCTATATATGCTTAGATCTTTAAAAAAACTAAAAACTATAAAATAAAAATAGGTAAAAAAACTTTTTAAGGGCTCAACAAACAGAATACAATATACTATAAAAAAATTGAAATCCAAGATGGCGGCCGCTACAAAATGGCGGATAACGTAGGTTTTTTAGCACTAAATGAATTAAACAGAATGCGAAATAAAAACTAAAAACTAGAAAATAAAAATAGGTAAAAAAACTTTTTAAGTTAAACGATTTTATGTTAAACATACATTGCAATGTTTAAGATAAATGTACTAAAAACCAAAAAATAATAAAATAGATACAGTCGTGGGAATTATAAACATATGCATAGACTAGACTAAAATAAAACCGTGGGGCACTTCAATTGTCTACAAATTATCGACTTAATGTGCGATAGAAGAATCGATTGACGTGCCCCACGGTTTTATTTTAGTCTAGTCTATGCATATGTTTATAATTCCCACGACTGTATCTATTTTATTATTTTTTGGTTTTTAGTACATTTATCTTAAACATTGCAATGTATGTTTAACATAAAATCGTTTAACTTAAAAAGTTTTTTTACCTATTTTTATTCTTTTTAATCTTTATTGTGGATTTATATATTTTTTTTGATTAAGTTGTGAAATATTAAGCAAATTTATTTAGAGTCCGAAATGTATAGTTTTTTTCTAAACTTGAAATGTATTTATAGTCAATATTTGTAATATACTAGTTTTACAATTAATTTAATTTTTCATAATTTTTCACTTTAAAGTTAAATCATTATAACATTTAGATAACTAATTAATATATAATATATAATATATATGAATAATATATATATAATATATATAATACATATAATATATATGAATATAATGAAACACGTTCGTGTTTATTATTTATATTTGTCGCGAGAACACATCTCTACGCTACATGCTTCAAATTAAACAGCTCTAGAGACTTACTAAATTGTGTATAAACACTAAGACTACGATGTTTAAATTTAACATATTTCGTTTGTAAAATTGTTAAAATTTTAATGAAAATAATGATAACGAAAAAATTATAATAATCTAAACTACATAACTAAAATATAAGAAATATATAAACGTATATAACTTAGGTTACTAGACTACTTAATCTATAGATCAATCAAAAATTAAAGGTATGTATTGAAGTACCTTTATACATAAGTATGTATGTATGTATGTATGTATGTATGTATGTATGTATGTATGTATGTATGTATGTATGTATGTATGTATGTATGTATGTATGTATGTACCAAAATCTTGAAAATTTACTATTTTAACTCGTAAAACGTAAATAGAAGACGTACAATAACAAATACTTCAAATGGAACTAAGATACTAAAAGAATAATATAAACGTTGTTTCAGCTGAAGCTTGTTTACACATTCAGTGTGCGAGCTCACACTATTTTATTATTTACTAGCGACTCGCCCTCGCTTCGCTTGGGCTCTTCCCTAGATTTAGCACAGGCAAAGCCGCGGGATCTGCTAGTTATGCATACAAACCTTCCTCTTGAATCATTCTATCTATTAAAAAAACCGCATCAAAATCCGTTACGTAGTTTTAAAGATTTAAGCGTACATAGGGATATAGGGACAGAGAAAGCGACTTTGTTTTATACTATGTAGTGATAGTGATTGATTACTTCACTCAGAATAAAAAAGATGAATGAAGCTGAGATAGTGTTATAATATATGCGCATCGAATATACAGTAAGGACATTTTTTATATAGAAACATATATATAAAAAAATATATTTTGTCTGTTATTTAAAAATTTCATAAATAAATTGCCGAAAAAATACATATTAGCCTTACACCTAAATCACCTAATATTTAATTAAATTTATTGGCACTTTTCGGTAGTTTTATAATAGACGACTCGCCCTCACTTCGCTCGGGCTCTTCCCGAGCGAAGCGAGAGCGAGTTCTAGATTTAGCACAGGCAAAGCCGCGGGATCCGCTAGCTATGCATATAAACCTTCCTCTTGAATCACTCTATCTATTAAAAAAACCGCATCAAAATCCCTTGCGTAGTTTTAAAGATTTAAGCATACATAGGGATATAGGGACAGAAAAAGCGACTTTGTTTCATACTATGTAGTGATTGATAACTGCACTGTAATAACTGTAATAAAATTTTTTATATAGAAATATATATATATATAAAAATATGTTTTGTCTGTAATTTAAAAATTTAATAAATAAATTGCCAAAAAATACATGTTAGCCTTACACCTACACCACCTAATGCTTAATAAAATTTAATCGCACTTATCATTATCTAATTTAGGTAGTTTTATAATAGATGCGCAATGAAAATGATGCCTGGCAAATTTAATGTTTGTAGCACAAAAAATTAAAGGACTTTCACAAAAACTTGCAAGAAGCCTTTTCAGCACTGTCGCAAAATCCCTTCATAGCGGATGTCTGCTAACTATAAACTACCTTCCTGTCAACTTTCATCTGTAAATCGTACTTGTATATATCTATACGTCTACCTTAGTACTGTTTAGTAATGTTCAGTGCTTTCTGAAGAAAGATCTTTCAGAAGACCAAAGAAGAACTTTCAAATTCCCATATTCACACATTTAAATGGTTTGTTGATTATATTGTATAATATTACTCTTCTCTATGATTATATTGTTAAGATAGGTATGCTGTATGATTTTATGTATGACATATTGAAATTCAGTATTACCATCTTATTTATTCGAAAAGGTCTCAGGACCTGTAAAATATGCATTGAAGTTTTAGAAGTTTACTTGTCTTATAAATATTCTTCTGCAAATTTGATTTGGTCGTAACATTTTAGAGACTACTGGAATAAGTAATGCCAGCTTTCAGCATCACGACATATATATGTATACTCTCGTACTGACAACGAAATCAAATATTTTGTATTTTATTTTAGTTTTACTATGAAACTGAAATATTTTTTAATATATAAAATATTAATTTTATTCAACTTAAGTGATTTTCTAAACTTTTTATATACAAGATATAAAAAATGACCACGAGTATTCAGAATAAACATTTTTGAAGTCGGTTTGAAAATAGAATTAACGATACTGCGTGTCTATTCTTTATACTATGGTTCTAATAGCCTTTACATTTCCATGAACAAGTATTCAGTGTTTATAAACAATTTGATTTTCATAGCTCCTGGAGTAGAGTGGATTTTCATGTACACTTCAAGTATGGCAAATTCTGACATATATCAATGTTGGGTTTTTAAAAACAAACCGTGTTTTATAGCCTTAAAGTCGATTTTAAATTAACAATAAATAGTTATAAAGGCGCCTGGACAGCTGTTATTTTGAAAAATGGTTTAAAAATGATAAGAATTTAAGAGAGTAGAGCTTCTTCTTTCTACAACATTCTTTTTTACGTTTTAAGTTTTATGTGAATAATGACATTTACTACACATAAATTACATCATACTTTACCCATGTTTGCTCCATGCCATTATAATATCATCCCATGGGAAGGTGTTCGATGTATCGGAATGAAAAGTAGACTGAGTATTTAAAACGTATTTAGAGGCTAATGGCTGAAGTTGCCACATTGATATGAAGACTAGCGTGATTCTTTAATAACTTAATATAGGGACAAAAACAGTTATTTATGAAAAAAATCTCTATTTTGTTATGAAATACTAAGTATATTATGAAATAGTTATAAGGGGCTTTTTATATTCCTAAGCCTTGGTAAGCATTTTGAGGCGTCAATTCTGTTCCTAGTCTTTCACCGTTCGTATAGAATTATCGTCATATTAGAACATGCAAGTAAAAGAGTAGAAACTGTACTAATAGTTCATATATACGACATTACGCTCTCTTCAGAACATGAAGGAGAGTAATATCACCATTTTTTTTTAGACTGAGACTTTTTTCATAGAGCGAATAATCGCCCGTGGGGCGTGGATCTTTACATTCTGCATCATGTTCGATAGCATATGTTAAACACTATACCAATTTAGTTGTAAATACTCGTATATATTATGACAAAAGTGTAAAAGAAAAGGAGAAAGAAAACATCGTGAGGAGACCTTATGCTAGTTTCCTCAAAATATTCTGAGAGAACCTAGCAAGTTTTTGTACATGTGTAGTCCGCATTGGGCAAATGTGATGGACTATGCTATTATGGTCTAATCTTCTTCTATTAAAACGCAGCAGTGGGAAGCTAAAAAATACGAAATACAGTATTCAGTGAATATGTAAATTATTTGTAATACTTACTAATTGGCCGTATATGTACTCCTTTTTTGTCCTCAACAGCATCCCCTTCATCCTTGCTTTTGGTCTTCGGAACCTCTTCTGAATCTTCTGTAAAAATAAATATTTGGTATTCTATAATTTGGTTATACTATGAGTTAGAAAACTTAAACAAACATGCATGAAAATAACATTAAATCGTTACCACGTAGTCAGAAAAATATATATTTAGTATACCTAGTAATTAGTACCATTAACCATATTATAGTTAGTAAGAGGCATTTAGCCTAAATGACAGACGTACTTCACATTTATTTCTTTTTATAATATTACAAATAACTGGTTTCTAACGGTGTCTATTATATTATGTAATAGAAACAGTACATTAAATCTTTATGTAGACGTCTGATCCATCTGCAACTGAGGAGATAAAGCAGCCATCACGTTCCACCAGTCAAGACGTTTTATCTCAGATACAAAGGTTATCTTTTGATTGTCTAAGGAATTTCGTAGAACTAAATGATATCCACTTAACTTTAAATACATTAAACACAACTTGTATAAAATACAGCTTCAATAACTAGACTAATGTACAATTAACGGTTGGTTAAGTTCCAAGTTCCTAAACCAGCTGATTGTGATGAAAATGTGGTTATATATTCTGCGTACATTCGCAAAGGTTTCTGGCCTAAGAGAAAGATTTTTTCTCTAGCTCATCTATACGTTACTAAACTATTAAACCCCAGAGACCCAAGTAAAGTGAGGGTAAGCCATTCGTCTTGTATAAAAATAAGGCTTACTATGTAGAATCTTAAAATTTTGATGATTATTCAAGAGAAAATTAATTCAATAGTAGGTATGTATTGGCTGTAAATTGTGATATAACTAAGTTAAACTTTTTCTATTTATATAAAATATTTTAACAACTTTGGTACAATTTATGAGAACATATTACTGAATGTACTAAATCCCTTGCGTTGTTATAGTATTTGGCAGAAGGCTTGCTTTTGATAGATTCATTGGAAATATTGGACTTAAGGGTTGTTAGGGGTGTGTATATTCGTGTGAAGGTAACGATTTTGATATGTTACATCTATCCTATCGTTTTGCAATATGTGAAAGTGATTTCATGAATCCTCTCGTTTTGCAATCTATGGCAGTGATTTCATGAAAAGTGACGGAAGTAACAGGAAGCTTGGGCCGCTTTTGATTTGACCAATGCGCACAGTGGTAGAGTTGACCGTCATATAAATAAACATATTTTTAAATAAACGATTATTGTTATAAGTTTTAGTATAAAACCTTTTAAATTCTGCGGTTAATTTTTGTCGCTGTAAGGCTCGCTCATCTTTTTTTTCTATTAGTAACCTAAAAAAACCATCTTATCCCAATATTATTAATATTATTAAAATATGAATGAAGTAATAATATAAAAATATTATAGTATTAATATATAAAGAGTGAAAGAGGAAAAAGTACTACAATATTTATGTAAAATGAATTTCAATATTATTAATTTAGTTAAAAAATGTAAATATGTATACCTTTTTATCTACTTTTATCACAAGAACAAGATATAAAAATGTTAATTTTATCGCCTATTAACATCTCATTATACTATATATATTAGAACGGAGCTGTAAAAAGAAGCGGTCTATCTGTAGATAAACTTAAATTTCTTTTTTATTAAGAAACATTCATTTCCCTTTAAAATGTTTATAAAATTTTAGACTGAAAAATCTTTTTTCTGTACGTATTTTCGTATTTTTTTACCATTTATTTGTAGTCAATCACTACATATTATAAAACAAAACCGCGTCTGTCTGTTTGGCGATAAGCTCAAAAATACTGCGCCGATTTTTATGATGTTTTCTTCAATGGATAGAGTGGTTTTCGAGAAAGGTTTTAGTATATAATTTTTCAAGTTTTTGTATACATTTACTAGGGGAACCAGTGGGTTCGCTGGCGCTAAAGGTAGGGACGAGACCAAGCGGGGCGAGAGCAAGTCGCTAGTAAAATAATAAAATACAGAAGTGGTACGTAAAATAATATTTACAATTATACCAGATTATGTCTTAGACTTTATAAAATTTTGTGGCAAATGTTAGGGGGAATTTATCATAGACTAACACATCATCAGCCCTTTTTAATGTCCCACTGCTGGGCACGGGCCTCCCTCAGTACGAGGGGGAGACTAACACATAACATGATTAAACTACTAATAATCGTCCGTAACGCTGCTTACTTAAAACTCCTATAAAAATATTTAGCTTTTTACAAATGAATAAATTTTCAAATGTTTAATAGTTAAAAATAATATTTTCCAAACAAATATTTTTAATTGAAATATTAATAATATCATACTCTTTAAAAAATCTGTAATTAAAGCTGGCCCGGGATTCGAATCTTGGACCACCGGATATGCATTTGTATATGCTGCCACCGACCATTGATACTAAGCCTTACAAAATACATATAAAATACATAAAAATAAATACAAAATGGTAATAATTAATAGAATTTTAATTAAGACATTTTCCGATTTAATTTGTGCTAATTGCTGTAGTGTGATCATTTGATCAATACATTGTATATTTTCTCTGGACTACTTATTGCGATCGCATGAGAAAAGCTAATAAACAAATAAATTATTCATTTCAACTCATTTTTTTATTCAAGATCCGTTTTACTAAAACATGAGTGTTTTCTCCTACTTCATGTTGTATTAGATACTAGCTATTCAGCCTCGCTTTGCTCGAGCTCTCCCTAGATTTAGTACGAGCGAAGCCGTGGGTTCCGCTAGTTATATACTCAAACCTTCCTCAATAACCACTCTATCCATTTGTGAAAACAGCCTTTTCGGTGCAGTAATGTTTGAGTTTATCAGACACAGACAGACGTGTCGATGGATTTTGATTTATAATGTGTAGTGACTTAGCATCTATGCTAATAACCAAAAAATGGAGTGTGTATTTCTAATGTTAAAATAATAGCTTTTTCTAAAAATCAGGTACAATTGTTTATTTATAAGCGGTACATAAAAAACATAATTTATTAAAAGTTTGTCTCTCTACTTTTACCAGATCTTCGAAACAACTAGACTGATTCTGATGGGACTTTTGACTGATAGTCAGAAACTTTATTTTGGAAAATTCTGCTCATAAAATATATTAAACTAGTGACAAACTAGTGATGAAATATGATACGAAAAAATTAAGCTTTTTAAAAAGAATAGAATTTTTGGAGTGCAAGTCAAAAATATCGAAAGATTATTTTAAAACTAGCTGACCCGTGCCCACTTCGTTGGGCATAATTTTAATAATCCTTTTTAGTACATAGTGTTTTTAAGTTAGACATATGCTGTCGTTGACTTTTTTGTAGGCATTTTCAAGCTCCACACCTTTTCTCTAGAACTCAAAAATATATCTTTCATAGTTAAGGCAGCGTTCGTAGAAACGCTTTCATTCGACCGTTTCTTCTCCGATTCACTTTGCAAAACGGACGTAAAAGCCTTTTCATTTTTCGGTGTTTTATATAGCCTATGACACTCAGCAATAATGTGGCTTTCTATTGGTGAAAGAATTTTTAAAATCGGTTCAGTAGATCCCGAGATTACCCCTTACAATTTAACAAATAAACAAACTTTACTTCTTTATAATATTAGTATAGAAGTATAGATAATAAATAAAAATCCAAATATCATAAAAAATTAAAAACGAAAAAATAGTTGCGTTCTTTTACGAGTAGGTATGTTATCTTTAAAAGTACAAGTTACATTATATAACATTTTTGTTCTACATTCAATAAACTTTAATAAATTTTCCATACTCTGAGTTCTGGTAAACATATAAAACACATAACTATATAATTCCATAATATATAAATATTTGTAATATACATATTGTATATGTATAATGTATAATATGTATATATAAATATATGCTCCAAATATATAATCAAATCATTATGGATATATAAATAAATATACTTGTAATCTTTGCTGAATAAAAGCAGAAATTAAGTATAAGTTTACTTATACTTATATTATGCTTATAATCACTACATAGTATAAAACAAAGTCGCTTTCTCTGTCCCTATATCCCTTTGTACGCTTAAATCTTTAAAACTACGCAACGGATTTTGATGCGGTTTTTTTTAATAGATGGAGTGATTCAAGAGGAATGTTCATATGCATAACTAGCGGATCCCGCGGCTTTGCCTGTGCTAAATCTAGGAAAAAGCCCAAGCGAAGCGAGGGCGAGTCGCTAGTAAAATTATAACTTAGAACCTCTATAATAAATATTTTTCGAAATAATCATTAGCGATACAGAGGACGAATCGATAGATTTTAGTCTGTCTGTTTTTCTGTTTATAACCGAGAGAAAAACTGGACAAGTTTGGGTAAAATTTTGTAGATAGTAGAGTAAAAGTTAAGTAGAGTAGAGGAAGGTTGAGTCAATAGTCTATACTAAAGTATGTAGCTTACACAATCCAATGGCCGATTATAGCCCGTTTATTAAATAAAATATGAGTTATACCAGTTACCAAAGTTATTTACATAAATAACTATAATATTTACATAATACCTAATAAATTAAATAGAAACTAATATTTTTCTAGTTTTACTAAACAAAGGTAACCTTTGAAAGCTTTTGCCTATGTTTGGATTTTCGAATAAATATTCTTTGTACATAACTGGGTGTTGTTTTAGTATTTATGAATTATAACAATGTTAGAGCTTTGTATTGTTTTTATTTGTCCTTTACTACAAAAGCTTTATAGTAAATATTTTAACATTTGTTCTTTATTAAAGACGAACCTGGCCAGCTTCGTTGGGCGTAAGTTAAAATAAATTAAACGGTTTTTATAATTTTCTAATAAAATAATTGTAGCCTAACTTACTCCTTATATTAGCTATCTGCGAGTGAATATCGTCAAAATCGGAAACAAACAGATAGACAGACAAAAATTTTAATAATTGATTTTATGATACAAGTACCGTATATACGTTATATCTACTTTCATAAGCATTTATTGAAAAGCTGTTTATTTGAAATTAAAAACAGACGCTTCAGCAGATTTATAATATTATGTACTGATTAGCTTAAAAATATAAGCTTAAAGGTTAGCCTTTTTCTTAAAAGCCATTTGGCTTTGAATTAAAAAGCTTTTTTGGCATTGGAAACCGACACTTTAATAATTTTATTTATTAGAACATACATATATGTATGAGTATGTATAAATTAAGCTAAATCCAATTTAGGCTACAGTCGTTGACATTAATTACGTGCTTGCTTTGTGGTGCTGATAGGCTGGCTTGTATATTCCATTCTATACCACAACTTGACTACCCTATTTTACTAAATAGAGCTTATTAGTTTTTAATACAGTATTTTTATCTGTATAAAACATCTCATAAAAATTACCTCTTTAAGAAAAAGATAATATAAAAACCAAAAATTAAAAAAAATAGCACATAAATACTTAAGTTAACCGACTAACAAAAAAGAGGAGATTGTTTAGAAATAGTAGAGAAAGGTTTTTGTTTGCCTATTCGAGCTAACTTAGCCGATTTTCGTGAATTTTCTTACATCAAACTTGAAAGTGCTATAATATTATGAATATGGTGACAATATCATAATAAGATCACTACGAAGCTCCTAGTTTAACTTATATTAGTACCGTATTGTAAATTAGGAAATAATAAATAAATATGTTAGGACATCCTTACAACAGCGCCATCCGTAGTAAGCTACGATGCTTGTGTTACGGAAACCAGATAGTTGATAAACTACATATATAAATTTTATTTTTTAAATTTTTCTTTAATATTTAACTTTTTACAAAAGTAGATTATATATTATCATAAATAAGCAGATTTCTCCGGACACGATAAGAAAATAATTGATGCGGTATTTCTGAAGAAAGTCGGAAACTTGGTTTCATACTGCACTAATTACTAGCATCACGATATGGGTATAATAGATTCAATTACTTGTACATATACAGTATGCTAGATGATTTCTTAAGCTTATGTAGTATCGACTCAAGTAAAGTTTGGTCCTTAATACCTACATAATATATCGCACCTTCGGTAGTACAAGGGCACAATTGTTCGGTTCCCAACTTTACAGGAGAGCCATTTAAAGATTTTTTTGCATTCAAAATGGTTTTACTCTGTTTTATATTGCTCTAAAGATATTATCTTTTTTTTTATAAAATAAAGTACATATTATAGGTGTTCTTGGCATCATGTTAGCAAGAATTAAAAACGTTTAGTTTTTTTTAATTAATATAGTTTGCAAGCAGGGGGTACAAAGTCGTTATGGCCAATTTTGACAATTGTGCTCTTGTACTACCGAAGGTACGATATATGAGAAACTAGCGAATCCAACTCGCTTCGCTCGAGTTCGTCCCTGGGTATGTGTTAATTGTTTTAGCGGTACCTTATTTTTATTTTTTCCTTTACGTACTGTTTATAATATAAGCTACCTGTTAGTGTAAATCCCATATCAAAATATGTCTAGCCGTTTTGGAAAAACGAAGCAAAGAGGCAGACAATCTTGGGTTTTGTAATCAAAAGGATAGCTGCTTTACTAAGCTTTCGTCAATTTTCATGAACGACTTCAATCAAGAAGAGCTACTCAATTCTTATGTATTAGTAAAATAGGTTATGGGTAGTTTTAAACTGACAGTATTTAATTAACAAGTCAAAATATTATTTATTTTTGTATTTTTAATTAAACATTTATTATTATGTAACACTTTAGTATGTAACTTATATATTTGGTACCTACTCAATAATGTATAAACCTAATAATGCATTTCATACATCTCAGTTATTGTAAATGTTAAAATTAAGAAAAAAAATATGTTAAACTTTTAATAATAATAATGGAAAAAACTCCAAAAGAAAAAAAAAGAAATTCACGTTTGAAGGTGAAATAATTACTTTAAACTGATTATGAAGTCAATGTAACTTTTTTTATAAAGCAAACAACTTCAAAGGGCTATTGGGCTTAACAAGTAACGAATAACGGAAATGATCGAATATTTCACCACTCAAGTATAATATAACGGATATTCTAGCGAATTTTGAAAGTTACAAAATTAAGAAAATGTTATAGAACAATTTTAAATATTCATTAATATTTTTCAAGGAATAGAATCAATTTGAGCCTACGTCTATCAAAAAATAATAATAATATCAATATCCCAGGAGAAGCCAAAATGTAGAATATAGATATATATTTCTTTCAGCTCTTGAGGATTGTGAGATATACGATTTCAGTATATTAATAAAGTTTCAATAGGATAGAAGTTAAAGCTTTTTCTTTAATATTTCAGTAGAGTTAAATATATTTATTACGAGCTAATGCCGATTAACTTACTATCTTATACATTTTTATTTAATTGTCATTATATCCGAACATTAAGCTTTGATTACTCCAAAAAACTCAGTAATTCAAGGATTTTTTTTAATTTTGTTTGTCTGTTTGTTCCAGATAATCTTTGAATCTCTGAACCAATTTTGACGGGACTTTCATTCACAGATAGCTAATGTTATAAGGAGTTAACTTAGGGTACTTTTATTTTATTAGAAAATTATCAAAACTGTTTAATTATTATTTAAACTTACGCCCAGCGAGGCGGGCTGGGTTCGCTAGTAGGTACAGTATAAACGTTTAACTAATTATGAACGAAGTAATTTTAATAACTACATAGAGTCGCGATACATCCAAGTCAACTGTAATAGTAACGTACCATTACAGCAAGTGATACGAGTATTAGCGATACCGATCATAATTGCATTATTTACCTACCTTTTACTTTTAACAAGTTATCGCGATCTACTTATAAATAACTATACTTTGATAAGTAATCTTTACGCTTTTCTTTGTGGAAGAGATAAGATATGAGAATTCACATTGTTAACATAAGAAAACTTATTAATTACTTAATAATGATAAAGTTAACTGACTCAATTTATCTATTTTCAGTTAAAATATAAGTTTCTTAAATAAATCCTGTATTTCTCTCTAATTAATAAGGCTTAGGAAACAAGTGAAGCGGGATCGAGTCTGGATTTTGAGATTTAGGGGCCTTGAGATTTTCATATATGAATCCTATTTTCTAAAATATGAATAATTTGTTAGAATATAGATGAAAGAATATTGCTACAAATACATATGTGTTTTCACTGGATGTCTTACAGATATTCAAGAACATGCCCAGCAATGGGACGTTAGCATGTATATAATGTAAAACAATTTTATTTTAAATGGATTGTCCTTAACTAAGTACTTAACGCTATCTCTCGCACTTAATATAGCAAGTGTACATTAAGCTTAAGAAAATTAATTTTTCATTGATTTTACTTATAACCGTTAATTTATGTATTAAGTCAATCGTAATATCAGTCTAACATATTATTTTACAAGTAAAAAGTTTTACATGTATGAAGTAAACTATAGAGCTTTTAAATAAGACTTTCAAAAATACTATTCAAGTATAATTTACTGATAGTTGTAATTAATTTTTATTTTTAATATTCTTTAATACCTAGAATATATTCGTATTTATTAATTATATAATTTTATTTTAAATATTATTTACTAGTTAGGCAATTTGTATAATTTTAATACACACTTTTCTCGGCTCTATATTTAAATTTCAATTCTATACAAACTTAGACATCTTCAAAATAACGTAGACTAATAAAAAAAAGCTTTAATAAAAGTTTCCTTACCTTTAACGCTTCTGCCTTCGAAAACTTCTAAGTCTAAAGCGTCATTTCTGCCTTCCGGATTTGAAAATCTGAACGTGAAGTCATTCCAGTCGAAGCTTATCGCGTGTGTTGATATCAGTCTTGTTAGAGGGTCCAAATTAGATCTCGCTTGTCTGTTCTTCAAAGGTTCTATCGTAAAAGTATCGAAAAGCCTTACAGTTTTTTGTTGTCGGAGACTCTGAACTAACTGTTTCGTCATACTATCTATACACGTAGCATTGTCACTACAATTCAAATCCACGATACCCGCCCTAACTTGACTTAAAAGGGCCAACGCGACAATGTATACTAGGGAAGTCATGTTCACAATGTCCTTATCACCAGCACTGTCAATCCATTTGGCGGAACCACCTACATCGGTGGTTGGTTCGTTAATGAATCCTAGCTTCAGCTGCTTATCATTTTTATTCTCTGTCACGCTGCACTGGCTTCATACTACGTGTATAGTACAGTTTTTTCCAACATATGTGTTCCTATTTGCCTGAAACACTTTTTCCACATGAAATATTGTGTGGATTTTAACTATGATTGTTTAAGGTGTATTGTCGATCGATATATTTGTTACGCATTATGTGATTTCGTTTACGAGTAGGTCTGATCAATTGGTATTTTACTTTCAAAGTACTGTTGGCAGATAAGGCATTATAGATTTCTCGTTTTTTTTCTTAATCTGAATATTGCATGTTAAATTATGCCTAAAATTGTATAGTACAAGCTATTTCCTACAAATATGCTAGTAAGTTATATTTTCCCACCATATCATATTTTACATAAATCATCACACATATTTTGGCAAAAAAATGGCGAATCCAAGAAACGCAGAAGGAGGTGGCCCCCTTCGGTGGGCGGCGAGTCATGCGGGTTGCTCCTGGTACTCCTTTGGATAGTAGAGTGGGCTGTGGAGCAACTGCGCGGCTGTGTGGTCTGTTTCAGCAGACCTGCCAACGAAGTATCGTGGTCACGTAAGCGATCCTGCGACGCCCCATTAAGAAAAGAGTTTTTGTTAGGTTAGGTTAGAAAAAATCATGCAAAATATTCCAAAAATTAGCTTCTAAATTATTTCTTATTTAACAGCATTTATTACTGCAAAAAGCTTTGCTTAACCTTTTAAAGTAAACATTATTGGCTGTGTTCAATTTTAAACCAATTGCCAAGTTTGAAAAATCTAATTTTAAATTCTGTAACTATTTATTTATCCTTCAATCATAGAAATATACTTTTACCTATATTTAAAAACCTATTTTTAACTTAGCATTACTTAATTTAATATTTTATAAAATATTAAATATATTAAAATAGCAGTATGTACTTTTAATTAGGTTAAAAGTATATGCGTTCACTCTCAAAAAATAGACCAGTCGTTCATCAACGTAGTACTTTATTCGTGCTTGTTCAAAACTTTAATATAATAGAAAAGTACTACCAATTTATATATTAAAATCTGAAGATGAAAACAACTACTTTTATTAAAACTATTTGAATAAGTAGCATAACCTATAGTTTAAGATTTCATACGATATTATTAAACTTGTAATTTTTTATTAAAGTTTATAAGTAAGACTAATTAAATGCTTTATATTGTACCCCCTTTCAATAACCATTTTTTTTATTCGTGACAAAATTGTCAAACACAGACAAAATTTAAATCAAATTATTTGTGAACGGTACATGATAAGTGAACTATTATCTATTGATGCCACTCCAATAAACTAAATTTTAACTAATTTAAATAAATTTATGATATTCGTATATTGCAAACACCTTTATTTATTCAAAGAACACATGTTTTTTTGGTGATTTTCCTTAGGACTTATGATATAATTCAGAATTCTTAGCACTTTTAAAATCTTTTAAACGTATTTCGACTTATTAAAATACACTAATCAATAAGATGTTTATATATATTATGTACCTACATAATGAAGTCAACTTTGAATATCAAGAGGGAGTAAGCTGAAGTTACCCGAATATACGATATTAACTAAATTTAATGGCTTGTAAATTCTAAACTTAATTAATATACCCTCAACATATATTGTACTAGTAGATTAAGAAGTCGTAAAACTTTCAGAACCGAAAATTTGCGGGTGCAAGTTCTAGGCTAAGTCTTAGCCATATGATGTAAGAATTGTATCTGAATAGAAAATTTAACCCTTAGTGGGAATCAAACCCATCTTAATATATATATCTTAATATATATATTTCTTGTGTGCGTGTGTATGTGACTGAACTCCTCCTAAACGACTGGACCGATTTTGATGAAATGTTTTGTGTGTGTTCGAGGGTATTCGAGAATGGTTTAGATTCACAATTCGGTCCACTAGATAATGTATTTCTTATATTATTTAGTTATTTATACATTTGCACAATAAATGACATATTCAATTATAAATAAGTCGTTGCTAGGCAACGCTGTTTTGCGCATGCATACTAAAACATTTCACCGGAAGCAAAAGTTTATAAAAATTTTCTATATGTACAGGACAACGTCTGTAGGCTCCGCTAGTTATACTATAAGAATTTACACCTCATACTTCACACACTGTGTTAATTAATACATTGTTATTATTAGTAGTACTATTCCAAACATCATGTATTTATTATAAAACAATCAATGGATGAAAATAGCATTGTTTACTTGCATTTTTGATGATCATCATTTATATAGGTATATTTTAAATTACAAATAATTATATAATTAAATAAATTAGAAAGATTTTCTTAAGAAGAAAAAAAAGCATTAAAAAAAATAAAATTTAAAGATAAATATAAAAATAAAAAGACAAAATAAATAAAAATGATGCTTATAAAAGTATAATATGCTCAAAGATAGTTGAACCCACTATCTTTTCAAGTTAAGCTGGAACTGTTTCGACTGCGCCACTTAATTTATTACACTAACACCCACGTTCCACAGTATTTCATCCAAAAGTTTCATATTACGTTACAGAAAGGAAGCGAAAGTATAAAGTTATATGCATTAATCTTTTAAGTACTTTAAAGACATAAGGATTTTAGACATGTAAAGGTAGATGAGGGGCTAATTATGATAAAAAACTACTAAGCTTTTTAGATGTTTTTTTAAATTTATCCTTCATTTTTTTAATATATGGACATAAATGACACAGTAAAGAAGATGTAACTTCCGTTTTCAACTTGAAAAAAAAATATAAAATAATATTTTATTCTTCAATGAGTAGATAGAATGCGACTTATCCCTGAACAAGTATTTCGATCTAATAAGTAAGTTTTAAAAAAAATATATTTATAACTGTATGAAACATAGTATGCAAATCAAATCAAAATATTTTATTCAGCATAAAAATTGTTACAATTTCTTACTGAACGTCTTGAGTCTACCACCAGTTCGGAAAGAAGAAACCTCTGGCCTGAGAAGAAGTGCCGAAAGAAACTTAGCGGTACTGATATTTATGCAGCTCTTTTAATCGTCCCACTGCTGGGCATGGGACTCCCTGTATTACAAGAGTCAACCACGCTGGACATGTACGGGTCAAACTTTACTACGTTCTTAGACATTTAAACTACGGTGCCTCATGACGATTTCCTTCACCGATAGGTTGTGAGTTGAAAATGAATTTCATTTGAAGACATCAAAGTTGAGAGAACTAGAATCCCACTGTTCGAGTTTCGAAATGGACTAAATAATTACCGGAATTTTCCATCAAAATAACTGAATTATAGTTGAAATTCAAAAATATGTCTTTGTTTATATCTCCATGCCTTTCACATAAGCTACGATCTAACGTCTAACTATGGGACATGACGAATGTGGTCCCAAAGGAGGTGTGTGAGAGTTAAAGGAATAAACAATGCATTTGTATACTCAATACAAAAGCTGACATTCATTATACAATAAAAACCTTATACTTTGATTAATATGTATCATCAAGTAAAACTAGGTATTTAAGTCACAACCGTCAGAAATTATTTCCATTAAAGATTTATAATCAATTAAGCATTGTAATTAGGCGTTGAATGATTAATTAGGAAGTGCAAATAATGTAGGAACAAATGGCAGCACGACTCTGTGCATTTAATAGACAACTTCCTAGCTCAAAGAATAAAAATTAAACAGATATGTTCACATGCGAGTATTTGGTATTTTTAATAAATATATATACATATTTTAGGTTTTTTGTAGTTTCCATGCTATATGGAAAAGTAGGTCATGTAAATTTGTAGACGTCTCACAAGTACAATAAACTTGCTTCAAACACAGTTGACTGTATAAATTGAAACAAATATATAAAATAAAATAACTACAAATTTAACTATCCGAAAAAACTCAGTACTAACTACGTTAGTGCATATTTATCTTCCAGGCCCTAGTGTACCACACTGGCTAAGTGCGAATTAGCAGACTGCACATGTCTTTTGAAAACATGCTAGGTTCTCTCAGACATGCAAGTTTCCACACGATGTTTACCTTCACACATTAAATATAAGAGGTGCGAGACTGGGATTTGAACCTATATCATAGAGCTATATATTATATAAAAATCTAAATTCATCTAGCCGTTTTGGCATAAAAAACAAACAAACATTCATACAAGCTTCCTCATTTAATTAATTTAGTATCAGTTTTTTAATCGATACTGAAGCGTCGTTACATTAGCTATAAATATTCTTTGATGATATTTGAGAAGTGATGCGTAACGGAACTCGTGCGCACTTCTTTAGCTACTTTTCCGTTACCTTACGGAAACGAATGTTTCTATTATTAACTTTTTGGTAAAGTGTACATGATTTGTATGACGAAAAATAAATATATTTGTTAATATAATATTTTAATTTTCCTTAACTATTTTTTAACGATTATCTTTAAATATGAAATACCTATATTAAATATCATAAAACCTAACGTATTGGTGCATTTCAATTTATGAATAACCATCCCACGTCTGCCAATTTTTGAGAATTAATCAAAAGATGAAAATTATTTGTCAAACATAAAATATATAAGGACACCGGATTGATAAGTTTATATTGTATGATGTATCATTAACACACACCACCATCCATTACTATGGTAAGATACGAAGCTTTTGTTATGGGTACTAGATAGTTGATACACTTTACGTATAATACTTTAAATATATACATATTTTAAATATAAATGACTGGAGTACAAACATTCGTGCTCAACACATTGCGGGAGTCGAACCCGGAACTGCTGGTCATAGTCGTGCATAGCAAAAATGGTTACAACTGAGTCAAAAGTGTAGTCAAAATTATGTACTTTGTATGAATTTAATATTAACGAATTTGCATATCCTGTCGCATTTTATTTTTATCAGTTTCAGATGTTGTGATTCAAATTTAGACTGTTCTCAACAAAATCACAAGTATTACAAAAAAATACTAATTTTCGTTAGTTTCAATTTAATTCAACTATTTTGCTCTATAGCTTCTAGAAGTGAAGGTTATGCACAATTTTCATTTAAAAATAAGAGAAAAAAATGTTAATCTAACATTTATAAAACGTACGTAATTTGAATATCTGTGGTTGGGCATTTTTGTGGTTTCTTTGTTGTCTCAAAAGGTATTGGAATGGATTTAAAACAAAATGTCTAAGCGATTTCATGACTACGTACATTATTTTGATTTAACTTTTATATAGATTTTACTAAATTTATTTACTAAAGCTGACATATATAAGTCTTACCTACTAGTTTCACAACTACTTGTTTTTCAAAAAAATACTAATCGAATTAAGAACCTTTTTGAACTCTTTTTGAAGTCGGTTAAAAAGCTTTATTGGTTTTAACAGCTAAAAGCTTTTTTGGACGGTTTCTAAGGAGGTTCTAAGCTCATTCGTATTTTTTTAAATTTTATGTACGAGTATATCACTGATTTTTCGTAGACGGTGGCTTGACCGGTTTCGGTACTCTAAATTGTATAATATATTCTATATAATAAGGTAAGTCCTAAGGTAATTTCAAAAATTTACTTTGTCATAGAGTTTTCATTAAAAGTCTACAAAAAGCATAAAATTTTATGTAAATGTCCCACTAATGGGCACTTTCGACTTTCGAGGAACTTGCTAGGTTAGGTCCTCACAGTGTTTTCCTTCACCTAAAGAAAAATGGTAACTGGTATTCATAATAAATAATGGATTCGCACATGAAAATATCAGAGGTGGGTGAACCAGATTTGAACCCGCATCACTCAGTTACCACTGGGCTACCCGTCTCACACTTGATTAATATTACAATTAAATAACTGTTCAGTATTAATTTTATAAAAAGTTGCAAATATATTCCATCGCTTAGTATATTTTAATTTATTCGCCTTAATTTTTTTTTTTTTGAATGTTAATTAAAACATGTAAATTACATGAATAAAATGTTACGTAAATTTTAAGGAGTAAAATTAATTTATTATAACGAAAAATTGTGTAATACCACATCTATACAACAAACAAATTGAAAAGAGATAGAATATGTCATTACTTACAAAAGTGAAAGAGATAGCTATAGTTTTTTTTTTGTTTTTGATAGTGAAAGTATAACTTGTAGAAAGCCCGCCAAATAGTTATTTTATTTTGTTTTGTTTTCAATGGCTTTGTATTGATTTTTTACCAATGGAAAGTTCTTGAAAGATATTTCATCATAGTTTAAATTTATATTTGATGTTTTTCTTCATAAAATTATATCGTAACAGTTTGATGGCACTCAATGTAATATATATTCAGATTCCACTAATTCTTTATATTAAATACTAGCAATACTCGCGGCTTCGCCCGCGTTCATTTTTTTAATCGCTACTAAACTTCATTCGATCACTCGCTGGGTTGAAAATTCTCCCATGTCCCAACAACATATATAATAAATTCCTGGGCCGCGCGGCTATTTCATCATATATTATGTGCAGCGTGCACTCCTCCTCCTCTCCTGTTATTGTAGTTTTAGTAAGGATCCTTATTTTTATCTTGCAATTAAAATAGCCTATATTAATCATTGATAATATAGCAATCAAATGGTGAAAGAATTTTTAAAATTGAGCCAATTCTTTACAAACATACTTACATACAAACCTTTCCTCTTTATCATATTAGTATAGATAATAATAAAAATGTAAATAAAAGTGTATGATTAATCTAATTCACATAAATGTCTCGATTTTGTAAGATATATGAAGTCGGCTAATCCGCATTTCGCCAGCGTGGTGGACTATAGCCTAATCCTTAACTAGGGAGGCCACATCTAGTAGTGGAAAAAAAAAGGCCCATCGTGGTGGTGGTCACAGAATTAGAAACACCAAAATACACTCCCAATATACTAAACACTTAACTTGTTAACTATTTTTTTACTAATAAAAGAAGGTTTTAAAGTATTTATATAGAAGCATTAGTTCTTCTATAGTATAAAAATATAAGTTTAGTAACAACGAACAATTGTAATTTTTATAAAAGATCAACATTTATTAAAAGAGAATTAAAATACAACGTACTTCGCCGGACAACTAATTAGAAACATACGAAGTAAATACTTAAAACTTTAACAAAATATAATACTTTGAATCAAACATAAAATATAGACTATGAATAACATATTCATGGCTAGTATTAATACTTTAGTACTTGGTAGGATAACCTCTATTGTCGATTACAGCTTTACAACGACGCGGCATGGATTCTATCAATTTCTGACATGTATCAACACCTATCAATTCCATTGCAATACCCTCCCAAACTTCAACAAATGCGTCGTAAAGTTGGTTAATGTTAGTGATATACTTGTTTGATAGCGTTTTCTTCACGGTGTTCCACAAATTCTCAATCGGATTTAAGTCCGGACTGTACGAAGGCCACTTTAACGTTGTCACCGATTGCTCTTTAAGAAACACTTTCACGCTGTTTGCTGTATGTTTGGGGTCATTATCGTGTTGGAAAATCCAAGGTACTGGTAAATTTCCGCCGGCATAAGGAATCATTGTTTCTTCTAAGATGTCTTTGTATTGATATTGATCCATTTGCCCGTGAATCTTTCTCACCGGACCAACCCCGTATCCAGAGAAACATCCCCACACTTTAACATTTCCTCCGCCATGCTTTACTGTCTTTTTTGTGTACTTGTTATTCAAAGCCTCGTTAATTGGACGTCGAACATATCGTTTTCCATCAGAATTCACCAAATTTATTTTAGTTTCGTCCGAAAATAAGACGTTTTTCCATTGTTGAACAGTCCAACTGCTATACTTTCTAGCGAAGGCTAGACGATTTTCTCTGTGTTGTCTAGTTAGAAGTGGTACTTTCCTAGCAAGTCTTCCGAACAGTTTGCCTTCAACTAACCGTCTACGAACAAGTCTTGAGGACACGTTGCGAGGGTTGTCATGGGAAAAGATTTCTTTTCTAATAATATTTGAACTTTTAAAGGGGTCTATCTTAGCTAAACGAATCATAGTCCTGTCTTCTCGAACAGTGGTCTTCCTTTGTCGCGCTTTTCTAGGTACGTTATCAAATGTTCCAAACTGTTTATAATGTGCAATGGCATTAAATACCATCTTTACAGAACACTCTAAGTGAACGGCTATTTTTCTGTAAGACCATTTTTGTTTGAAATGAAAATTCACTATAATTTTTCTTGTAGCTGAATCACAGCTCTTATTTTTACCCATTTTTTAAAAATCAACGTCAAAATGTAACCTAAGGAAATGTATAATAAAAGGCGGGAAACTGCCTGAAGTGATGGGTATAAAAAAGATGAATTCTAATTTCAAAAACCAAATTTAGAAGAAAAGTCAAACTTTGTTTCTAATTATTTGTCCAATTGCCAGTACAAAAGTAACTAAACATTTTTTTCAAACGTACATTTGTTAATTTTTTTTATTACTTGACTAAATGTTAATAATAATTTTTAAATCAGAGTTATTATCAAATTATTTTAATGTGGTAAATCAATTAACAAAATCAAAATTATTTGCAATAGCAACATAAACAGCAATTTACACCCGTAAGTGACTCCGTGTTTCTAATTATCTGTCCACCACTGTATATTATTTTGTATCCTATGGCTTTACCTAATACAACTAGATTAACTCATAATTATATTTAACTATTAGCTTTTAGCGTTTAAAGTTACACGATATTAACTTCATTTCATTATAAAAGTGTTATTTTTCATATTTTTTATTACTGTTCATTAAAATTATGAATGAATACCAGTTTTATAATAAAAAGGAATGAAAATTCATGTCACAGGTACCACGCGCCAGAGTTATTATATTATGCATAAATAAACACTTAAAGCGTTCAACGTTATTTTTATAAGAAAACGGGTAATTTATTAAACGTTGAAATTTAATTTTAAAATTGTACTTTACAAATTTATTGTTTTTATTTAAACTTGCTTTGCTATTCACTACTTAACTCGTGTACTTAAAACTATTAGTCCGGGAGGTAGTGTCAAATTTGACCGGAGCATTTTGGTATGGCTTTTGTTTTTTTGTATAGTCAGTTGTTCCAACGCTTATTAATAAACGAGGTGTTAGTTGGCCCAAAACCGGGGCATAAGATGAGAAAATGCCAGGAAACTTGATAGTAAAAAAATGTTCTTGGACTATTTTGGCAAAGATGAAAAAGTATAAATAATAAGTTTATGAATTGTAGATCTCAAAAAAAAGTGTCAGCTGTATCATGTATACTTGTATACTTGTATGTATACTTCATAACCAAACTTTGAAAGTCAAGCTAACAGGTTGTGCCTCGGTAAATTTCCAGATGTCAAATTATTATGATTATTGAATTATAATCTTTAATATTTACAATTTTCAGCTTTGCCAAAATGCTACAAGTTTTTCTGATTTTTTGATATGTTCACATGAATAACTAACATATTTTGTCACGTACATGATACAGCTGACACTTTTTTTTTAAGATCTACAATTCATAAACTAAATTATTTATACTTTTTCATCACTGCCAAAATAGTCCAAGAATATTTTTTTTTCATCTACATTAACATTTTCTCTAGCCCAAAAGCCCCGGAGTCGCGCCAGCTGACATATATTTTAGTTTTCATACAAGTACTAACTATCAAAATAAGTTCATAGAGTCCATGCCAAAATCACCGTAAAAATTTGATACTACCTCCCGGACTATATGGAAGATTCTCAATAAGAATTTATTAAATGTTATTGAGAATCTAATATATAAAATATAAATTTATAAAATGTTTATTCTAAAGCTTAAAACGTTCCTCATTTTTTTGGCATTGGCACAGAAGCAATCCCATATATCTGTATTTTTATAGTTAGGAGGTCCTTCATTCGATAGTGTCAAAAGCAAAAAGATGCGGAACCAGCCGTTTTTTGTAATCAGTAATATTAATCCGGGAATCAAGCTAAGAATCTAAATGATACTCTAGACTTATATTACTTAACCAATACAATAATGCACTAGCAGAGTAAATAGATAAAATAAAAACTCTTCTAGATCGTAATTTCTTAGATAGTTACAAAAAGTAAGCTTTGAGTTGGAAAATCCTGTTTTTCTTAGAGACATTCTAAGAAATGTTTTCAGAAAATATCCATTTTAGTTTTATACTTCTTTCGTCTTTAATATAAGTTTATCTTAAAGGAAAATACTAGTGTCCGACCGAATATTCGGTTTCGGTTTCGGTTTCGGTCGAGTTTCGGCAAAAAAACGAGTTTCGGTTATGTTTCGGTTTCGGCAACAAACCTGCCGAAACTACGACCGAAACCGAAACAGCATTCGGGAGTTTCCGCGCTGTGCTCGGGTGTGTTCGGCGCGGTAAATGTCATCCAAGCGACGATGATAATTGGCCGCGTCCACGTGTGTAATCATGTCGTAACCTGTTTATTTGCAGTGCATATAATAAAAGAGTACCTCTAAAAGTAATTTAATATAACAAAGGAGTAGCTAGATTATAGCAGAATCAAGGTTTACCATAAAAAATTAAAAATCTAATTTATGTTGAAAATTAGGTAGCTTTAAATAAATATAAATATCTACTTCCTGTAAATATTTATTGATTTTCAAGAAATATTAACAAAAGTAGAAAGAGTAAATGCACAATCTGTATGCTAATGACTTATTTTAATCACATTACTAGCATTTCCCGCGGCTCCACCCGCGTTTTAAGGACCCTAAACTAAATTTTCAGATTTCACATACCGCGTGACGTTTTACAGTCGGTCTTTAACAGTTACTCGAGATTTATCAGAAATGAGATATTTTTCAGCGGTAAAAAGTATCCTATGTATTAGCCCGGGTAAACAGCTATCATCATACCAAATTTCATGCAATACCGTCCAGTGGTTTTCTCGTGATTCGGATGCGGACAGACAGGTAGACAGACAGACAAAAATTATAAAAACAATATATTTGACCTCTATATCGATAAAACATACATACTCTCGAAAAAAATAACCCTCCTTCTGGCGCAGTCGGGTAAAAATGTCTATTTCATTTTTTTACAGGAAACATTTATTAGGTAAATTATTAGTAATGTCGTTTATGATATTTTAGCAGTAGAGTATTGAACGATTTGTTGTATACAGTAAAAGTATTTAACGTAGCACTAAGCCGATTTTACCAGTTTATAAAGTTTGAAAAGATAAGAATTTTCACGTATTTAAAACTCATTTTTTCAAAAAATGTAGTTTAACAGGTTTTCGTAGTAAATCCTCGATATGTAAACAAACATTAGTTAGGAACATGGTATTTAGTGCATTAGTGGTGATAATATTAAGGATTTAGAGTTTCGCGTTCAATTTAATAATTATTAAGTAGGTACCAATATAATAATTGTTTTTTTTTACAAATTAACACTTCATCAAAATTAACACTTATAATAATTATAAAAACCTACCTGGTTATCCGTATAAAATTAACACTTATATTTATTTTACTAATTAAAAGTGACTGATTATAATACATTTTCTTCATTTTTCTCTGAAAACATGATCCTTGTAAGAAAGTTTCGGTTTCGGTTTCGGTTTCGGCCGAAACTGAGACCGTCGCCGAAATTCGGTTTCGGTTTCGGTTTCGGTCGTAAAATCCAGTTTCGGTCGGACACTAGAAAATACCTCATTACATACTTTAAAAACCTGAAGCTGTCTGCTACAGAAAGCTAAGCTAAATTATTTGATTACCGTTCCTATAAAAATTGTTGGGAACCTTCTTAACTAAAATGATGTTTAGTATTTATTGGCAATATGGCAATATGCTATATTTTAAAGTATGGTCTTAAATATTTAAGGACCATTCGAAATCCTTACTAGTCCGTATTAATATTATAAATGCGAAAGAATATTAGAAAAAGCCAAAACTACTAAACCGAATTAAATGAGAATTGTTGCACAGATAGTCTTAAGCCTGAGAAAGAATATAGGCTTACTAACTTACATACTTTTCAAGACGAAAAAAGGACTAAGACTAAGAAAATTAAGGAGTAAGGGGTTGAAATAGGGCATCAAAGTTTTCTGGGAATATCGTAGTCGTCTTGTAATATGACGAATTTATTATGAAGAAATAAAATAAAAGTTAAATCACTAAATTAGTCACTTGAAATATCTGAATATAAATAAAAATCTTTGTCATAGCGCGGACATTTTAAGACGCTTAGACAGCTTTTAGAAAGGATCACTTCATAACTCCTGAGACAAGAGGACGAGACAATGACCCTTAGGATAAAAACGTTTTTTCTACATTATTTTTAGCTTACGCTAGCTTTACTACAGTACACACCTTTCTTTTTTTATATGCCGTATTGCACATATAGTTAATTTAAAAGTACACATTAATAATGTACTAGATATTATCCAGGTGAGATTGAAAAACGTTCAATTTCTAAACTGTACTTACTAAACTTCAAGCTTTCAAGTGCTTTCCCAGAAAATAAACTTAGTGATTGATAAAATTGTAAAAAAGTATATTTTTCGATGGTCCCGTGCATCAAATGTCGATCTTTTTTATGCAGCAAAAAAAATCATTCATAATATAGAGATTTTGTGACATATAATAATTAATCCAATACATTTAAATCATATCTTTTATAATAATTTATAAAGAATATTTTATAGCTTATGGAGTGTAAATCCAGCTGTAGCAGTAGCATTAAGTTATCCGATATATCGTCCAAATTAATAAAGGCCTTTAATACTAAAAGTGTAGTGTATTGTTGGCATATCCTGTAAAAAAATTTACTAAAAATAAGTCCGAAACTAACCAATAAAATTTAACAAAAATCTTAGTAATAAGATTTCATACTAAGATTTAGTAACAACTCAGATTTTACAAAAGAATCGAGACGGAATAAAAAAAGGGTAATGGAAAAATAACCATGCTGATTGAGCATCAAACCGTAGTAACAACTGTGTTCTTTGCAATTTACATAATTTCTTATAAAGAAATCTTTTCCTTTAGTCCGATCCCTGTCATTTGATCTTCAACAAATTGTTTTCCTTGCTTGCATTTTGTTTTAAAAAAGTGAACGAGTATACATTTATTTTTGTTTAAATTTACCTACTTTAATAAAATATAGGTAATGTTTTAACTATGTAGTGACCCTACTTCCTTGCGCCAGCGGTCGCGGGTTCGCTTCTGCTGGGGCATTCATTTGTTAAACTCGATTGTCTGTATTCCAATCATGGGTGTTTATGTATATAATATGTAGGTATGTCTGGTATCCGTAACACAAGCTTGCTTCGTAGCTTACCACGGAACTAGATGTTGTATAATAATGTCCCAAGATATTTAAAAAAAATGTTAAGCCAGTACGTATGTTACATACATAAATATGAAATTGTTAAATCAAAGTTTGAAGGAATTTAAGTTTTTAAGTCGCTAATATACATCTTATGAAATACTAGGAATTCATCCTGGCTCTGCCTGAGTTCTTTTTAGTTTACTAGTTAGCACAGATTTCACTGAGATATAATATTTTTGTACACAAAATATATCTAAATGAATTTTTCTAGTGGTTTTCTCATGATTCGGACACAGACAGACAAGCAGACAGACAGTTAGATAAAAATATAAAAACTATAGATTGTGCTTCTCTTTATACATTAAATACTTTCCAAAAATTATTTAATGTGTAGGTTTGAATCAATTAGGATTTAATTATATAGATAAGTATAAATATGTATAAGTCTAAATATAATATTGTTTTTTATTAGTAGTACTAAAAATAAGTTTTTTAATAACAATTTATAGATATTATTTTGAAATTAGATAAGAAAGGGGCTTAATAGAATGTCTGGCTTCTCTACATAAGTTATTATGAAACAAGTACTTTAAAACTTATCAAAATATATTATATTTAAATGGACATCGAGAAATAAACTAAATATAAATTCGACAACACGTTTGGTACAGTTTGTAGTGACATTACTTTCTGCGTTTGCGGTAGCGAGTTTGTGTCCCGCAGGGGGCATTCATTTGTTGAGCACAAATGTTTGTACTCCAGTTAAAGTGGTAGTGCCATGCTTGTTACCTTAGGGTAGCAACCGAATGGGCCGGCACGCCCCGTATAGTTCATTAGTACCACTCTCTCACAGAAGACCGGCGTGAAGTGGCAGCTATGCTGTCGCGTTTCGACCTGTGAGTGAGAGTCCGGGAGGCCCACTCTCCTTCCCCCCTCCCTCTTCCCATCATCCTCCGCCTTCGTTCCCCCTCCCTCCCACTTCCCTCCCTCCTCCATCCCTCCCTTTACTGAAAGGCCGGCAACGCATCCGCAAGCCAGGCTTGCAGATGTCCATGGGCGGAGGTGATCACTTCCCATCAGGTGAGCCTCCTGCCCGTTTGCCCCCTTTTTACCATAAAAAAAAAGTCATGGGTTTATATTTGAAAAATGTATATATTTAAAGTTATTTATGTATAGTGTAAAAACTATCTGGTATCTGTAACACAAGCCTCGTACCTTACCACGGGACTAGATGGCGCTGTTGTTATAATATATAAAAAAATTGCTGTGGTAAATAATATATTATATAATGTAATATACGAGTATATTGTATTTTAAAACCAAGAATGTTTCTATAAAAGAATACCTTCAATTCAATTCAATTCTCTTGTTAATAGACTCAAAGCGTGCCAAAAGAATACCTTATCGTTCTCTATAGACGTGATATAGCTGTTTTCACTCAAACATTCGATATTGCGGTTCAACGAGATAATACAGATCGCATTCTTGCCTTCATTGCACGAATACGTCACTTATTACATTGCAGTAACAACAAGATGTAGTTTTTAACTATAAGTATAATATATTTAAGCAAATATTTTGGTATAATAGATCATTTTTAAAACCTAAAACTTCATTTTGATGTACCTTTAAGTTTTTTTAAACTAGCCGAGTGAAAATTTATTTAAAAAATCATTTTTTGACACAACTCTGTCATATTATTAACTGAACGTGGCTTAATTACCTGTATAAGAATAGTACAATATTAGGCCAGTAAAAATAGAATTTACTTAACAAAAATTCAAATATTTTTACTGACCTATATGTATAGATTCTACAATAAGTAAAGATGTATGTGTAATATTTTTTTTGCTTAAGTATAATTAATTGATGTAACGGAAACCAATTTCACTTCCGTTAACGAATAAATCATGTGTTTTTATTAACCGACTTTAAAAAAACAGAATGCTCAAACCAGGTGTAGCCTTAACGATAGTACGTGATATGATCACGAATGGCGAACTCGTATAAAAAAGGTATTTTGACCAAAATCGTAATTATACCGTTTTGTTCGCCAGCTCCTGATATGTTCATAATTTTATTTATTCAATATATATTATTGTAGAGTTCAGAGCTTTCTACATTCCAATATAATTTTTAAACAATGCTCTTTTTTATTGTAATTATATTAAGCTAAAGTAATTACAAGATTTTCATTTCATTTTATTTAAAGGTGTCCCTTCCCCACACTCTCACTTGTTAATATAAAAATAAGAAAAATCCATGCGTTTACTCGCAGCCGACGGCGAAAACTGTAGTCGTTTCAACAACTTTCGGAGGTATGTTTACTGGATGTGCTATGTATACTATATGAATTATATTACTTTTAAATATCATGTTTCTAGTACTTTATTTTTTTATTTTAGAACTTTAGATCTTTTTTTAAACTCCATTAAAACTTTATTACAATAAATGTTTTTTGAATTGATAACAAAATACTTCAGTTTTACCACTTTTTTGAATTAAATGTATGGAGTGACGAGATTGAATTAAATAAAGAATAAGAAAGGAATTTTGAACAACTCAAGTGAAATGTAAAATAAATGTGTCAAAAAGTAGAATTAAGATGGATGGAAGAAAAAATCATGGATATTGTGAAACAGGGCATGAAAGACAAAATGTGGCATGATAGAATGACGAGCAGTCGAGCTGAGTGGAAGTCGGAAGAGGAATATTATGTACTGCGCTGACCCTAAGTCATTTTGAAATTCTTACTATAATTAATTACTAGTATTTATTATAAGAATTAAAATGACACTCTACTATTAATTGCTTATTTATAAATAAAATACGTTGGAAAATTAACATACATCACCACCTAGTGTCGTGTTAAGCTTTGTGTTATCGATACCAGATATACGTATTAAAAATATAAACACCTATAAATGAAGTACAAATATTCAACTCATCACACTAATGAATGCCTTCAGCAGGATTCGAACCCGCGACGCATTTCAACAAGTAGGGTAAGTAAGTAATGTAAGCAAAGAATTTTGAAATATATATTTTACTTTTTACAAGTCAGTTAAATATGTATTGAATTATCTAATATTTCAAGCCTCTGTATAACTGCCTTGGAAGTGTAGTGGCTAGCATGTACGGTCATACATCGAGATCCTGGGTTCGAGTCCTGAGTCAGGCCTAGTTTAGATATTGAGTCTTTCTATTTAGCAAGTCTCAGTGACAGCCCGGAGTTGGGAAGTCGGCGGTGTGTCACCCCCGTGCCTCGCAGAGCACGTAAAGCCGTCGGTCCTGCGCCATAGCTCTCACCGGTCGTGTCGAGTAGTTGTCCCACCGGAGTATGAGAGTGATAGGAATAAAGACTGCAATTGTGTCTGCGCGTACACTTATGCACAATAATATCTCCTGCGTAGTTGGCTAGTCTCAATGAGATTGGTCGCCATGGCCGGAAACGGTTGGAAAACATTATTATTATTATTTCAAGTCATATCTAGTGAACTATAGTTATATCTGCAAGCATAAAGTATTGTTTTAGTTTTATTTGTTCGGATTCAATGTCGTGCGCTTGTCGGGCACTATTCTGCAACCATTAGAAAGTTGTACGATAAATAAAACGTTTTTTCTATTGACATTTTATTAACGCTCATGTATGTACGAATGTTTAGTATTTTAATATGAAATAATCCATTTTTTATTGTTTTTTACTACATTATTTATAACTGAAAAAAATGTGTATACTATAACACTTAATAATAAAATATATTTTCCTTCATGATATCTCACTAATAATATAAAAATTAAATTTGTTGGTTGGTTCTCAACGCTGTAATACCTAACAAATAACTAGTATCCTAAAATAAATAGGTAGTTTTAATAGCTTTAGCTTTCAGCTTTAGTTTGAATACTACAATTGAGTTAAAATACGAATGTTTTTATATTCAAAAGTAAAACTTGAATGAAATAAATCGTTCAAAATCATATTAAAAATTTGTTGGACGATATATGTTTCATATTAAAACACTGACGCAGTTTTTTACACCTTATTATTATAAGGTAATGATAAGAATGACATTTAATTATAAAAATAAACAGAGTGTGAATATCAAACGATCGTGGAATCGCGCCGCCATTTTTTATTTATCTCATCGCCACTGTCGAAGGCTTGTTGTTCATTTTTCTGAAAGCTCTACTATAAAAGCATTTTGTCCGCCTATCTTACTTAATTCTTGACGAATCTCTAACGAAAATGTATCGAAAAATCGTTATAACGTTTGCTGTTATAAAGATAGCGACAGCATCTTTATGGGATGGGGATTTTAGTATAGCGGATGGTGTGAAATTGGTATCTGTACCTAACAGTTTAGATGATGAAGGCAGGTCGTTTGGAAATACGCCGCTTTTAAGAGTAGCCAATTTTCTCCAAAATCATGAATTGCATGTCAAGTTACCAAATTTGATTGAAAAGGATAAGCTTACTCAAATCCTGTCTGAGTCGCTGAGGGCGATAGATGACTCCTACAAAGAGAAGACAGGTGAGTGATGATTTAATATAATTAGTGTTTACTGAATTAATATTTTAAACTATACTGAGTAGTAATAATAAAGCACAAATAATAAAATAATAATAGTGGTAAGATAATGCAAGAAGGAAATTTTTCAATTTTTAAATTCCCATGAAGTGCAGAAGAGAAGAAGAAGCATAATATGTTTGTGTGATGTTATGGATATTAATATCAAAAATTAAATTAATTTTGATGGTGTTTCACATGATAATCCATAATGTGTAGGTTATTAGTTTTATTTACTGACTTCAAAAAAGGAGGAGGTATGTTGCATTTTACATTTTCTAATAGATAATGTAGTAATATTATCTAGAATAGATATGGATATAATGTAGAATAATCAACTTGACATAAACTGTCCTTAGGCATGAGGTTTCGATGAATAGTAGTCAAAGACTTGATAAAGTGCTTATAAATTATTGATTTTATATTATTTAAAAAATACGAAGTTACATATGTTTTTGTTAATTTTAACAATATAAACAATTTCTTTTTCATATATGTGAAAATAAAATGGGAAGTGTTTACTAAAATTATTTCACATGCGATTGGTTTAACTAACGTTCCGCTTCACGTTATGTTTCCTTGATAACGAAATAGTATAAAATTTAGTAATTAAAAATGTATATGTATTATGTGTTCTTTATTAGGTTTATTAAATAAATAATATATAGTATCTATAACAATATATACGTATAATATATAATGTAAAAATATTATAGATATATATTATAATATATAATGTAAAAATATTATAGATACTACTTGTCTTACGGTGAAGGAATACATCGTGAGGAAACCTGCATGTCTGAGAAAACCTAACAAGTTTTCGAAAGGCATGTGAAGTCCGCCAACTCGCACTAGGCCAGCGCGGTGGACTATGGCCTGATCCCCTCGTACTGAGGGAGGCCCGTGCCCAGCAGTGGGACGTTAAAAAGGGCTGATGATGATGATGATTATAGATTCTCATTATACAAAAAATCAAATCAAATGTATTTGATTTATGCAAAATAGCACTTGATTGTTGTTAAAATTATTAAACTTGTTTGTTTAATAATAATTTTTTCTAATTTCAATAAAGTTTTGCTTAATTATGCATAGGTATTAGGTACATTAAATTTGTCGCTTACGAATAAATTAAATTTTCTATATAATATTAATTTGCACTATTGCAGGTATTGTAATAAATCTATACTAATATTATAAAGCTGAAGAGTTTGTTTGTTTCTTTGTTTGATTGAACACGCTAATCTCAGAAACTACTGGTCCGATTTGAAAAATTATTTTTGTGTTGGATAGTCCGTTTATCGAGGAAGGCTATAGGCTATATTACATCACGCTACGACCAATAGGAGCGGAGCATCAATGAAAATTTTGCAAAAACGGGAAGGGTGGGTGATTAGTTTTGCCAACTACTTAGAACTTAGAACGCGTGCGAAGCCACGGGAAATGCTAGTATATTATATTATTGTATGTATTTATAACATGTACTAATATTAAACAGCTTGTTAAAAGTCACGCTCTATTAAATATATAATCAGAAAAAACTGTGAAATCTCTCCGCTACACATACAGACTTATTAATTCATATTATTGTGATCAATTAGAATTAATTGGTCTTCTCTTTTTCATTAAAACATATTATTTTTCCTGACCAACTTCCGTCATTATTAGATCTACTAATAAAACAATTATTTTTATTAATATTATTTACTTTATTTATATGTATTTGAAAATGTATGTTTAATATTTGTTTCTGCGTGCTAATAAATATATCGCGGGTAGATCATTCGAAAGTATTTAATATACATAGTTCGTGTTAATCTATACAGAGTAAAATTGTAAAGTAAAATTGAATTGTCTGTTTGTTACGGCTTAAATCCGAAACGGCTGGACCGATTTTCACGAGACTTCAATGGCAGATAGCTGAGTACTTCAGGTTTAATATCATTTATTCCTCAAGAAGAATATTACAATTCACTTATACGAGAAATTAACAATTACTACTTACTAAATTAAGAACTAAGAATAAAAAATATTTATGAATAAAATTAAAGCATAACGAAGGACAAACTCAAAAGAGGCGAAGATAAGTCGAGAATATAAGCCATTTTCAAACAGAATCTCCTTGAAATATCAAATCTTTAGTTTTAAAATTCAAAGATAGCTCAAAGATTCTTCGTATTTTAGATTGACAAAATTAAATTTACCCAATTATTGTATAAATTAAAACACTTATATTAGTAAGAGTAATCTTTCATTTTTTTATTTTATTTCAGTAACCGGAAGGGGAAAAGGCGATGGTGGAGCAGGTTCACTGGCGTTATTAGGTCTGATGTTTGCGAAGACTTTAGGCGCTGCTGGTATTGGTGGCTTGGGCCTATTGACTATGAAAGTAAGTAGTAATATAAATTAGTACGCGATTAGTTACGCGATTAAATAATAATCTTGTGAACTTCAGACGTAGCTGGTAGTAATATTAAAAAACCAAGTGAAGTAAGTTCAAATCCCGGAGCTAGCATCTCTCATATTATGCATTTAAACATACCACTTGTAGCTAACAGGCCAGAAATATCCTTTCTCCAGCAACGATCTTTGTATTATTAATTATTATAATCAATATAAATCGTCTAATTAATACTTTCTTAAGTTTACGCGAATACTTGACATTATAAATGAAACTATCTTTTCGGATTTTGTCGCGGATTTATTATGATTTTTGGTTCCCGACGTTTCGAATGCTTTACAGCAATCATGGTCACGGGAGAGACTAAGGTATTAGACGTCTCAGGGGGTTATATACTTGTTACAGACATCAAGATGGCATCAAAGTACCTTAAAATTATACATACTAATTCAAAACATTTAAAAAAATCGTATCATTTATAATCGTCTAATTAATTTAAAAAAGTTCTGAAACCTAACTCATTTTAATTGGAAAAATAAGAAGAAAAAAGTAATAACTAAGAACAATATTGGATTAGGATTTTCATTTCTTTCACAAACAATTAAAAATTTAAAGTTTTTTAAGCAAAACAGTTGTAAAAGTTTATTTATTGAGTTGTTAGAAACCTTAAATATTTTTACACTTCTTAGTAAAAAAAATAATATTAAAATTGATTTATAATGAAACTAGCGACTCGCCCTCGCTTCGCTTGGGATCTTCCCTAGATTAAGCACAGGCAAAGTCGCGGGATCCGCTAGTTATACATATAAACCTTACTCTTGAATCACTCTATCTATTAAAAAAAACCGCATCAAAATCCGTTGCGTAGTTTTAAAGATTTAAGCATACAAAGGGATATAGGGACAGAGAAAGCGACTTTGTTTTATACTATGTAGTGATATTCTACTTTACATCGCAAATTGTAAGATTTCCATATCTACTTACTTATTAAAAAATATATTCTAATTAGTTTTTCCCTCACAGTTCAACGACTGTACATGATTTCTTGGTTTGACATATGCATATGAACCTCGGTGGTGTAGTTAGTATGTAAGACCGCACATTTAATGGTTCTAGTTTCGAGTCCCGGGTTGGGCCAAGTTTAGTTTTTATTGTTAAGTAAGCCTCAGTAACAATCTGGCATAGGGCTTTCCCTTTAATTAAATATGACTTTTACATACGTTACACTTTATTCATATATCAGTCATCTTCATACTAGCGAAATACCCTCCCTCCACTCGGCTTTGCCCCTCTTTATTTTAGCATACATGTCTAGGAGAAGAAATATGTTCGCAATATAAAAGTATTCAATATGTTAATGCGGACCAGCTATCGTCATATAAATTTCATCCAAATCTGTACGATGGCTTGTTGCACCTCATGAGAACATATTTAATTTAAACGAATTCGACTCTTAGAATCTATACTAATATTATAAATGTGAATGTAAGTTTTTTTGTTACGCTTTCACGCAAAAACTACTTATTCGATCATCATGAAACTTTGTACACATATTCTTGGAGGTATTAGAAGTAATATAGGATACTAGCGAAACCTGCGGCTTCGTTCGCGCTACAGCCATGGACGAACCCGAGTCCTATTATATAATAAGTAAGTATCTTATACGTTAAAAGCAATTATTAGACACTAGATTTAGTGCGAGCGAAGCCGCGGGTTCGGCTAGTTTTATATAAATAAATAAATATGTTGGGACATTATTACACACAGCGCCCTCTAGCTCCGTAGTAAGCTACGAAGGAAGCATGTGTAACGGATACCAGATAGTTGATATACTACATATATAAGTTTAAATATACACATATTATAAATATAAACACCCATCACTGGAGTACAAACAGCCGCATTTAACAAATGCCCCCAGCGGGACTCGAACCCGCGACCGCTTGCGCAAGAAAGTGATCTTATCTAAGCAGAAAGATCAAATAATAATAATCGCAAAGACTAAAATAGATTTTTATAATAGGTATTTTTATAAAAAACAGTTTTAATGGTATACTTTACATTTAATTTCAATTCGTATTGTTATACGAGTATGATTTACTATTAAGAGCAAACTTTCTTTCTGTAAAGACGAAGAAACAATCTCCGCTCCGTCACGGCGCATGCGCATGCCTCGAAGTATTCGCTCTTACCAATTACTATATAATTATTGAAAAGTGAATTAGATTTTATATTCGATAAAATTGATATTGATATAAAAGATTAGTGAAAAAAAAACAATACTTTTTCCTTTTTATAATTGTCATCTTATTTTCGTTAGGAAGTCCTTATTTTTTTTAAGATTTCATAAACAAGATTATATTTGTTAAATGAATATATGACTTATAGCCTATCTTAACGACTTTCACTTATTACGAAATATCGAAAACATTTGAAAAATAAATTAGCATCTATAGTTATTTATAGATGTCTGCTAAAAAGTGATTTTGCAACAGGGCCGAATTAAGGAGGCCTAAGGGCTCCCTCGCAAGTTTGTACGTTATTTTTTATGAAAGTTCTTCATTTTTTGTGGTAAAATTTTTTAATTCGGCAAGAACAAACCCGAGCGTAGCGAGGGTAAATTTTTTAATCCTTAAAAGTAATTTATCTTTCTTTGCTTAAAACTGTATAAAATATTTTAAGTTTTTGTTTCTGAGATTAGTATGAACAAACAAAAATTCAGCACGGTCCTCCATATTATAATGTAATGTATGACTAACCTTTTCTCTGGTTGAAATATAAAAATGATTCAATTTGCTGACTCGAATAACCAACTATCATCAAAAATCTGTCCAGTGAAATTAACATTATTATATTAATAGAATATGCACTCAATATTGCCTAAATGTCAATCGAATGAGCTAAGTGATAAGCAGTGAGTGAAGTGTATAAATAAGCTTTGTATTGAAAAGCTTCACAACAATATCACTTTCCTTAAAAGCTGCCGATATTATAGCTATACTTACAATGTCTGCTGCCTTCTTATTGCATTACTTCGTTTGAAATGAAGAAAGTTCGATACTTTAAAACGTCAAATAGTTAAAATAAGTATATAGAATAAACGTTTAATTTAAATTGTTAGAAACAAAGGTCGTTTAAATTTTTCTTTTAGCGTTAGCAATATACTCTTAATGTCAGTTGTTCCTTAAGATTATGTGCAGTTTTGTAATAAATACTTATGTAAAACTTTAAATGTAACTCAGCCCTTTTTAGCGTTCCACTACTTGGCACAACGGTTCAATACAAACGGGATCAGGCCATAGTACACCACACAGCCTAAGAGTGGGTTGGTAGACTACACATGTCCTTGGAAAATTACTAGGTTCTCTCCCACATGCAGGTTTCTTCACGATGTTTTTTTCACCGTAAGACACTTGGTAATCATGTAGATGAAAATTATTATCATGATCATGTAAAAGTCATGTAAAATATCTGAAACACATAATATGACATAATATACTATATAGGGAGGCGTATCAATGCTATTTTTGATGATAAAACTCTAGGCTTCACTTACATTTATGGTCTGTCTTTACATGGCAGCTTTAAAACAGATATTTACAACAATATAACAAGAGTACAAACAATCGTGCTGAACACAAGTGAATGCTCCCAGTGGGACTCGAACCCGCGACCGCTAGCATAACAGTGGTCATAACATAACAGTCACTACAGAATGAGCCAAACGTATCGACAAAAAATTGCTATGACAAGACTAATTCTAACAATGTTGTTCATTACAGGTATTTAACAAAGAATAACTTATAAATTAAACATACAACGATTGTTTCTTCAATAAACCTTATTTATAATCTTTAACCCATAAAATATGAAATGTATCTCATAATAATAATGAAAGTATTAATAAGTATTATTTTTACAGGCTTTAGCAGTATCAGCACTAGCATTGATGCTCTCAGCAATAGTCGGAGTCAAGAAACTTGCGTCTCACGATGACCATGAAGACCACCAAGTCATTTATGCAGGACACCATGGGCACCATAGAAAACGAAGACACGTAGAAACCCCGCTCCCTTACAAAGGGTGGACGGAATACCAATAGCTTTAAGATATTTATTTAATTTATTGTAAAATAATATTTATTTTAAATATCTTTGAAGTTTTATTCTTTGAATGTCAATCATTATTATCGAATTATTTTAATAAGTTCCTCATATTATGAATTTTTACATTACATTGGTACATTAAATATTTTATATTTAAGCCAAATCTATATAATTTTTCGAATTTTTGTCTGTCTGTTGTCTTGTTTATGATTTGAGAAAACTACTGGACAACTTTTGTTGATATTTTGGATGATATTTCAGATTTTGTTTGATACAATACTATGTTTATACTGTTTACTGCGGGAAAATATCACACTTATAAGAAACTAGCTGATACCCGCGACTTCGTCCGCGTTGCTTGAAATATTAACAAAGTTTTCCGCATGCGCGCTACGCCGCTTGCCCCACTACTCCGCGAGAAGGAAACATACATCACTGAACACGCAGTGCATATACAAATCGTTGTTTCTTGAAACTTTAATAACTTTTTATTAAATGATGATATCGCAAACATTTTTATTGATAAGGGCCAAGTGTCTAAGAAATAAAACTTAGAAAGTTTCATTGAAATCTATCCAGTAGTTTTTCCGTGATGCGCGCACAACTGCAGACCTCTATCATTTTATTTATATAGATAATATACGAGGGACGAACCTGAACAGAGCAAGGGCAAGTTGCGAATTATAATATGTATAGGTAATATTAAAATTTAAATTCGAACATTTCGCCATATTCAAGTATAAAAACAAGGTTATTAAGTAATTTATTAACTAAATTTAACGACATAAAAATGTACCCATAAGTAAATTGTTTACAGACTCTACTGACTGTATAAAAAATAAATTTCACTAAGAACACTAGCTAACTCTAGTTCTGTGAAAATCTAATTGAAAACTTGGCATAGTGTACAGTTCTAAGTAAAACATTCGTATAAATTCGCAACGAAGGTCTTCTTTAAATTAAAAATTTGTCACATACTTTAAAATGCTAGTTACATACCTACTTAAAAACTTTATTATTCACTTAAAATTAAGATGTATTTTAATAATAATAGTTTAGCGAATCAAGTCAAATGAAAGATAAAAAGATAGAAAGAATTTTGAAGTCCGATCCGATGTACGATTTTCTAGCGTAATTTCCCACTCTTAATATTGTAATTAGACTTGGGACGGTAATAATAAGTAGATATTAACTAGATTTTTTTAAAAGAACTCTCTAACATATTTCATTATTCATATTTTACCCTTTGTAGATAGATCTATGCATAAATTATAGGCAAAGATAAATAGTTCACGACCTCTTTCTCCTGTTTTACTAGTTTTCGTTTTGCTTTGTTTTCTTAAGTAGCTATTGACGAGATTTAGTGTTGTCGTTATATATCTTCATCTTCCTAAGTGGCAATATGAAGTATAATAGAATATATATAGCTAATAATAATGATATCAATAATCATTTTTTGTTTTGCGTAAGTTTCTATGATCTGGCCCAATGATAATAATTAAATCATTTATTTTATTTCGTAAAATATTATTTATATATACTAATCTTACTTATTACTAAAGTTATTTACTGTGAAAATATTAATGTTTAGATGGACCTTTGTTAGTCAATTCCACCATAACGGCTAATTCTGATGAATCTGGATAATGTTTCGTAGAATACCTATATGGTCTTGTGGGATAGATGTTTTAGATTTTCACTAGACAGGTTGTAGGTATAATAATATATTAGGAAGAATAAAAGAGTATTCTTGAGAGATTCAATTTAGTGATTAATATCTATACTACGACGATAAAGAGAAAAAAATATTTAACATTTTTAGAAGAACATAGTTAGAAACCACGGGAAGAAAATCGGGTTTTTGAATTTTTTCTTGAAAAATCATCCCTTACAGACGTGAAATGTTTGTATCAGAAATCATTCAATTCTCGAGTAATACGTACCATCCGTGTCGTACCTAAGTTTTTTAAAATAATTTATCAACTACTAGCAATACGCGCGACTTCGTCAGCGTTCATTTTTTTAATCGCTACTAAACTTCATTCGATCACACGCTGGGTTGAAAATTCTCCAAAATTACTCCAGCTTTAATATACTCCTGAGCCGCGCGGCTACCTATTTGCACTCCTCCTCCTCTCCTGTTATTGTAGTTTCAGTAGGGATCCTTATTTTTTTCTTGCACTTAATATTTTAAGCTATTGCCTATATTAATCTGTGATAATGTAGCATTCAAATGGTGAAAGATTTTTGAAATCGGTCCTGTACTTTTTGAGCCTTTATACAAATCTTTTTTATTTATAATATTAGTACAGATTAAAGTTTTACCGCCATCTACAAGAAAAATATTAAACTAAATATACGAGTTCTCACTATTATACATAGATGGCGCTAAGATATTATTTTTACTATATAATATTATAGAGGAAGTACCCAATATTCAAAACTGTTATAAAAGGTATATAAATATAAATATCGATATTAAAATAATTGTTTGGTATAAACTAATCTATAAGCAAAATTAAACAGCGCCACTTTTACGATACGTTTTAGAACTATTTTGTGCCTTTTTGATGAAATTATTATTGAAATAGTTTCATCTTATCACTGAAGATGGCGCTATAACAAAAAAAAAGCTTGTGACAAGTATTTTTTACGTGCGAATCATTTCCAGAATGTTTACTTTTGCCTTATTGCCTTGAAGTATAACATCGTAACAGAGAATACATGCCTGAGAGAGAATTTAGCAAATTTTCTTACTTAGCAACGACATAACATAAATTCTACCAAATCGTACCTACTAATTGTCCAATATGGTGGACTATGACCTGATACCCCTTGTATTGGCGGGAGGCCCGTGCCCAGAAATGGGCCGTCAAAAATGATTGAAATATATTATATTTACTTACAAGTAAAACCAAGCAGACAAAGTAGATTACAGACTTAATATTATATAAAATTAAAACAACTTAGTTATTGAATTAGATTATATAGGTATAATTATAATTGTAGTATTTAACTATAAATTATTATTAATATTGTGGTAATATTGATTATAATATATATGTAGCCTTAGACCATAATAACATGCTATTATTGAAATTATATTACGTGTGGTTTAACCGTAGAACAAATCGTACAATCGTTTTACAAAAAAACTCTCAATGATCCGTTGAATTATTCACTCTGAAGAGCCTAAAATGACAGGATAGAAAATACACTTATACTTGCAGCGCATACTTGTGCATTTTAGATTCGATTATAAAAAACTACTAAAAACTTAAGACTATTCCACTTTACCTAAGTGATATCTTATACTTTTAATACCAAAATTGTTTAAAAATTATTTAGTTTTTATTGTGATAGGTACTTCAAATTGATGAGTTGTTGATGTTTGCGTCGTTTGAGAGAATGCAGATAGCAAGTTGCAAAGCAATAATATAGAAAAAGCGGTGAGCAACGGCTACATGTATAGTTTCTAACAAGGCCATCTCAGAATTAGTACCATTCGCATAAAAATAAAACTAATTTAATTTTATATATAATTTTTATTTATTTATTTGGATTACGAACAGAAATTACAAAAAATTTAATAATAATAATTTACATAATAAATTATAAGTATACTTGTATTTCTTTTAATAGGTAATTACAGCATGCATAATTATTTTTAAATTGAGGGATGAAAAGATTTAAAAATTGAATGTAATTTTTTTGAATTTAATTACATAGTATTGGAAAATTGATATTGATAATTTGAAAGAAATAGAATCATTAATTTAACATTATCTAAAAGTAAAACACTACACTACACTTCTTTATAAATCTTTAACTTAACGTATAGGTAAGCCGTAAGACCTACTTTTAGTATTTGTAAAACACGTGTGAAACGATCCTTGTTAGGTTATACGCATTTTTATAATTATTGTATTGGTACTATTGATTGACTCTCACTGTTCTTGCATTCGGACAGACAGACTCCTAAACAATAATATTAGTCTACAAAATACGACTCTATTATATTGATATTACATCTATAGATTTTACAACTTAAATAATAATGTTCTTCTGACCGATTACGGCCATGGCAAGAAATCTCATTGACATTAGCCACTGGCTGTGCAGGAGTTATAGTGCACAAGTGTACGCGCAGACACAAGTGTACTCCCTCAGACGACTGCTCTACATGACTAGTGAGAGCTAAGGCGCACGACCGACTTTATGTGCTCTCTGAAGCACGGGTGTGATTCACCGCCAACTTCTCAACTCCGGGCTGCTATTGATGCTTACTAAACAGAAAGAATCAATAATCAAACTTGTATATTTTTTATTTAGGTATAGATCCATATAAGTATTAAAACGTCCTCAGCATAAAAAAAACAACAAAACCAAATATTACTAAATATTATTTAAAAAAAAAAAAAAAAATATAAATATTGTTCTGCTGACTCTACACTATAGGTCCGGTTGTAGTTAGAAACTGTCGTATTCCATAATTGCAACGATGAAAAGGATATCCGACTTTTCAAAAATTGCATTTTACAATTAATGAAGTTCTACAAGAAGGTACATACTTAGTTTGACTTGATAGTAAACCTACTTATATCTTTTTCATAAGTAAATACGTCTTTCCTATTTACATCATATTTTAATATATTCGATTTATACTAAACTAGCTGACCCGTGCCCACTTCGTTGCGCATAATCATAGTATAATGTTCTCTCTCTTTATACTATGGCATAATGTAAATAAACCTTTTTTAGTACAGAGTGTTTAAATAATTTAAATTATTTTATTAATAATAAAAATTAAATTATCTATACTAATATTAAAAAAAACTACTTTTTAACCGACTTATTGTAACTGTAACTTAAATATAAAAGTTAGACATATGCTGTCGTTGACTTTTTTGTAGGCATTTTCAAGCTCCACATCTTTTCTCTAGAACTCAAAAATATATCTTTCATAGTTAAGGCAGCGTTCGTAAGAAACGCTTTCATTCGACCGTTTTTTCTCCGATTCACTTTGCAAAACGGTCTACCACGTAAAAGCCTTTTTACTTTTCGGTTTTTTATATAACCTATGACACTCAGCAATAATGTGACTTTCTATTGGTGAAAGAATTTTTAAAATCGGTTCAGTAGATCCCGAGATTACCCCTTACAATTTAACAAACAAACAAACTTGCTTGCTTCTTTATAATATTAGTATAGATTATGTTGGGACATTAGGACATATTCGGAAATTATTACATATAGCGCCACCTAGTTCCGTGAGGCTTGTGTTACGGATACCAGATAGTTGATTCATTACACATATTATACAACTTTAAATAACCAGAAAGAAGTTGGCGCGGTACTTTGTATTTTTTTATTTCATTATATGTCAAAAAATTGCTCCTCAAATGCTCCAGCAGAATCTGTAATTGCTCCAGCGCTATCATTATTGGTTAATTAATAATTAATTTTTTTAGAATCCATTTTTGAAAAATTAAATTTTTCTTAAAGAGCGCGAAAATTCATTATTTCTTCTTAAACTATATCTCAAAAAATTGCTTCTCAAATGCTCCAGCAGAATCCGTAATTGCTCCACCGCTACCGTAATTGGTTAATTAATAATTAATTTTTTTAGAATTAATTTTACCAAAAAGAAGTTGGCGCGGTACTTTGTATTTTTTTATATCATTATACGTCAAAAAATTGCTCCTCAAATGCTCCAGCAGAATCTGTAATTGCTCCAACGCTATCGTTATTGGTTAATTCACAATTAATTTTTTTTTCCATTTTTTTAAAATTTAAGTTTTCTTCAAAACGCGCGAAAATTCATTATTTCTTCTTCAACTATATCTCAAAAAATTGCTTCTCAAATGCTCCAGCAGAATCCGTAATTGCTCCACCGCTACCATAATTGGTTAATTAATAATGAATTTTTTTAGGATCCACTTTTTGAAAAAAATATTTTTTCTGTAAAAGCGCGAAAATTCTTTTATTCTTCTTCAGTTATATCTCAAAAATTGCTCCTCAAATGTTCCAGCAGAATCTGTAATTGCTCCAGCGCTATCATTATTGGTTAATTAATAATTAATTTATTCAGAATCCATTTTTTGATAAATTTAATTTTTCTTAAAAAGCGCGAAAATTCATTATTTCTTCTTCAACTATACCTCAAAAAATTGCTCCTCAAATATTTTATTTTAGAAAGATTTTATTTTTTGGCAAGTTTCTAAAACAATGTGTTAAGTATGGTAACAATCATAGTTAGTTAGTATTATGACAAATAAATATTATTTATTATTTTATAAAAGTTAATAAAAGGCTTTTTAATTACCATGTATGCAACCATTGAATGCGAAAGTATCCTGACTGCTGTTCGAATACACCCCATGCGTGGGGAGCATTCGTACAAATTCCGCATCGTAGAAAATTGGCTATAACTCTTTAACCTTGTGACATAATAGATTCAAACTTTTTTGTAATTACTAATATTTGTTACAATTAGATGCAGAAACTAGATAATTTCGACGACTAATCATAGAGTAAGAAAACAAAATTTAAAAAATGTACGTGGGGCAAACACTTTCCATTACCTTGAAAGCTTATTGCACTACAAAGTATTAAGGCAGTGTTAAGGGCCTATTACACTACGCAATATCAAGATAGTAACTATTACCAAGTTTTAGCGTAGTTTATTAAGAGTAAGCAAGTTAGTTTGTCTATTTGAACCGATCGACTGGATTCGGCCGTGCTTGCTTGCTGAATATCACGTAGTCTAATAATCGTAAGACTTAGCATGCTTAGACCATTCAGCGCGCAGCAGCGGCAGAGTGAAGTCACGAGTTTGTTTGCTGTGGCATGCACAATGGCTTATTCATTAATATTGATGCCATATTTATAGCAGTAATCAGAAAGGTTATTTAAATCTATCACTTCGTGTAGAAGGATTCCGGGTCATGTCATAAAGTATGTATGGTAAGGTAAAGTCTTATGGTAAACTTTTTCGTAATGAGTCCATGGTTGGGTCCTAATGAGAGATCTCCTCAGCAATCAACAGTACAGACACAAAATTTAGTATTAGAAATTAATATTTATAGCCCGTTCCAAGATCTATCATAATTAAAATGCATTCACGGCTGACTCCTAACGAAAAGTCTCTTCAGAATTAAACAGCATAAGTATTATTTTTATACAAATACACTTTATAATTAGAATAGGTTATCTTAAGATTTACAGCTGCACCAAGGGTATATGAGATCTCTGCAGTCAACGGCACAACGCATTCACACTTTCGAAGACAATGATATGCTAACTAAATAATTAGATTAGTTAATAACAAGTAAAAATATTTTTTTAAGAAGAATTTAGTCTTACTGCATCGGGAAATCAAATTTTAAAAAAGATAACGCATAAAAGTATCTTTTTAAAAATATATTATTATGTATTTAAATTCAATAATAACACATTTTTAAATCATACATACGAATTAAGGATTCTGTTGGAGCATTTGAAAAGCAATTTTTTGAGATATAGTTCAAGATGAACAAACGAATTTTCGCGCTTTTACAAAAAAATAAAATTTTTCAAAAAATGGATTCTAAAAAATAAATTATTAATTAACCAATTATGATAGCGGTGGAGCAATTACGGATTCTGCTGTAGCATTTGAGGAGCATTTTTTTGAGATATAGTTGAAGAAGAAATAATTAATTTTCGCGCTTTTTAAGAAAAATTAAATTTTTCAAAAAATGGATCCTAAAAAAATTAATTATTAATTAACTAATAATGATAGCGCTGGAGCAATTACAGATTCTGCTGGAGCATTTGAGGAGCAATTTTTGAGATATAGTTCAAGATGAAAAAACGAATTTTCACGCTTTTACAGAAAAATATAATTTTTCAAAACATGGATTCTAAAAAAATTAATTATTAATTAACCAATAATGATAACGCTGGAGCAATTACAGATTCTGCTGAAGCATTTAAGGAGCAATTTTTTGAGATATAATTGAAGAAGAATAAAAGAATTTTCGCGCTTTTACAGAAAAATAATTTTTTTCAAAAAATGGATCCTAAAAAAATTCATTATTAATTAACCAATTATGGTAGCGGTGGAGCAATTACGGATTCTGCTGGAGCATTTGAGAAGCAATTTTTTGAGATATAGTTGAAGAAGAAATAATGAATTTTCGCGCTTTTTAAGGAATATTAAATTTTTAAAAAAATGGATTCTAAAAAAATTAATTATTAATTAACCAATAACGATAGCGCTGGAGTAATTACAGATTCTGCTGGAGCATTTGAGGAGCAATTTTTTGAGATATAGTTGAAGAAGAAATAATGAATTTTCGCGCTTTTTAAGAAAAATTAATTTTTTTAAAAATGGAAAAAAAAATTAATTATTAATTAACCAATAACGATAGCGCTGGAGCAATTACAGATTCTGCTGAAGCATTTAAGGAGCAATTTTTTGAGATATAATTGAAGAAGAATAAAAGAATTTTCGCGCTTTTACAGAAAAATTATTTTTTTCAAAAAATGGATCCTAAAAAAATTCATTATTAATTAACCAATTACGGTAGCGGTGGAGCAATTACGGATTCTGCTGGAGCATTTGAGAAGCAATTTTTTGAGATATAGTTGAAGAAGAAATAATGAATTTTCGCGCTTTTTAAGAAATATTAAATTTTTAAAAAAATGGATTCTAAAAAAATCAATTATTAATTAACCAATAACGATAGCGCTGGAGTAATTACAGATTCTGCTGGAGCATTTGAGGAGCAATTTTTTGAGATATAGTTGAAGAAGAAATAATGAATTTTCGCGCTTTTTAAGAAAAATTAAATTTTTAAAAAATGGAAAAAAAAATTAATTATTAATTAACCAATAACGATAGCGCTGGAGCAATTACAGATTCTGCTTGAGCATTTGAGGAGCAATTTTTTGACGTATAATGAAATAAAAAAATACAAAGTACCGCGCCAACTTCTTTTTGGTGAAATTAATTCTAAAAAAATTAATTATTAATTAACCAATTACGGTAGCGGTGGAGCAATTACGGATTCTGCTGGAGCATTTGAGAAGCAATTTTTTGAGATATAGTTTAAGAAGAAATAATGAATTTTCGCGCTCTTTAAGAAAAAATTAATTTTTCGAAAATGGATTCTAAAAAAATTTATTATTAATTAACCAATAATGATAGCGCTGGAGCAATTACAGATTCTGCTGGAGCATTTGAGGAGCAATTTTTTGACGTATAATGAAATAAAAAAATACAAAGTACCGCGCCAACTTCTTTCTAGTCTTTAAATACATAAATAAAAATAAATAAATAAATAAAAAATAAAAATAGCCTTTATTTTCTACTACAATTCAAAAAAAAACTCAACCTAAGGTAAATCTAGTTCATCTATGTATATATTTTTATTGTCTAGCTATGTATAAATTACATCTATCTATGTATATATCTAACTAGGTATCTATCTATCTATAAATTATAACTATCTATGTATATATCTAACCAAGTATATATTTTAATTATCTATCTATCTATAAATTATAACTATCTATGTATATATCTAACCAAGTATATATTTTAATTATCTATCTATCTATAAATTATAACTATCTATGTATATATCTAACTATGTATATATTTTAATTATCTATCTTTATATATATAAATTTATATTGTAGTAGTCGCCTCTGCGGCGTAGGCCTCTCCTAAACCTTTCCATAAGTCTCTTTCCCGCGCCTTTCTCATCCATAGGGGTCCACATCTCTGGTTGAAGATATCTCTCCACCTTTTGCTTGGTCTTCCTGTTTTTCTTGTCCTATCTCTTGGCACCCACTCTGTTAAACGTTTCGTCCATTTATTATTATTCATTCTGCAAATATGTCCTGCCCACTTCCACTTCAGTAGTCTTATTCTTTTCCTTACATCTATTATTTTTGTTTTTTCCCTGATTTCTATGTTTCTTACTTTATCTGTTAGTTTTAAACCAAGTATGCTTCGCTCCATTTTTCTTTGGCAGATAGCAATTCTTTCTTCATCTTCTTTTTTCAGTGACCACGTCTGGCAACCATACGTCAGGCATGGCAATATTGCTACTTCGTAGAGTTTTTTCTTTATATTTATATTTATATCATAATTTTTCATTATTTCTTTCAATTGCCAGTATTTCCTCCAAGCTAGAGTTATCCTTCTATCTATCTCTTTTCCTGTATTATTTCCAAATGTTACTATCTGCCCTAAATATATATATTCTTTCACATATTCTATCTTTTCGTTTCCTATTATAATATCTTGAGATACTCCATTAGTTAGAATCTTGGTTTTCGACTTGTTCATTAAAAGTCCCACTTTTTGACTTTCCATTGCTAGTTCGATCACCATATTCTCTAATTCCGTGGCGCTTTCTGCGAAGATCACGATATCGTCCGCGAACCGCAAGTGATTCAGTTGTTCTCCGTCTATCTGTATTCCCTTATTTTCCCAATCTAGACGCCTGAAAATGGATTCGAGCACCGCTGAAAATAATTTTGGAGAGAGAGGATTTCCCTGTCTTACCCCTTTTTGTACGTGGAATGCTGATCCTTCACGCTCTAGGCGCACTTTGGCGTGGCATTTTGTATATATGCTTTTAATTAAGTTTATGTATTTCTGGTTAACACCCTGTTGTGTTAATGCTGCCCATATAGATTCGAAGTATATAGAGTCGAATGCTTTTGTGTAGTCTATAAAGCACATATATAAAGTCTTTCCGTATTCTTTTGTTTTTTCAATTAGTTGTGTTACAGCTTGTATGTGATCTATAGTCGAGTAACTTTTGCGAAACCCTGCTTGTTCGCGCGATTGGTTGTCATTGAGAATCTTTGTTATTCTATTTAATATGACCCTTGAAAAAATTTTATATAAATTTGTCAAAAGACTAATTGGTCTATAGTTTTCTAAATCGCTTCTATCCCCTTTTTTAAACAATAGTATGATTGTTGATTGCGACCATTGATGTGGTGTGGTTTCGGTTCTAAATATGTTGTTAAATAATACTTGAAGAGGTTTTAAAAGTATAGTAGTTAGCGATTTAAGAACTTCGTTGGTAATGTTGTCTTCTCCGGGAGCCTTGTCATTTTTCTGAGATTTTATGGCGTATTCGATTTCTGATCTTAGAATGATTGGAGCTTCCGTGTTTGTATTCACTGCACATTTGTTTGTGTTAATACTTGAGAAAGAGCATGTGGCATCTGTGACAGTGTAGAGGTTTTTATAGAATTTCGTGGCTTCTTTTATAATATCAGGACTTTTGATTGTATAAACCCTTGTTTATGTTTTAGTTTTCCTGTCCACTCTGATTTATCTCTTAACTCTTTATAGGCTTTGCGTAGAGCTCCCGCTTTACTTATGAATTTTTCGAAGGTATTTTGTCGTAATTTTCGTTTTTGTAGAGTAATATTCCTATTAATTTTTTTGCTTATTATTGTTATTTTGCATTTTATTTCTTTTGTTCTCTTTTCCGTATATAACTCTTTTCTTTGTTTTAAGAGATCCTTTGTTTCTTCGTTTATATATTTATTAGTATATTTCTTTATCTGTGGTAGCTGTTTCAAAAGCTTTTGTAACTCTATTTCTAGCTTGTCGTACTGGTTTTGTACCTCTACATGTGAACTAACAACTTGCATAAACTCTTCCTCCCAGTAACTAGCATCGTTTTCTGCAACAATCAGTGGTTCTCGAGTGTATTTGGTAGATTTTATTTTTCTTCTTTTTGATTTTAAAGCCAAGGATAATTCACATCTAATCATCCTGTGGTCAGAATTAAAGTTCAGGTTCTTTATAATATCAAAATTCTTTATATTGGTTGGTTTATTTGTTAATATATAGTCAATCTCGTTAAGATGCTTACTATTTGGAGAACGCCATGTCCATTTTTTGTGTGGTTTGCATGGGAACATGCTATTCATGAAGTAGTAGCCATTTTCAATTGCAAATTCCACTAGTCTCTGTCCATGAGGACTTCTTTTTCCGTGTGCGTATTGACCTATATTCTTTCCCTCGTTATTTTGAGCCTTTCCTATTCTTGCGTTGAAGTCTCCAAGTATAATTATATTTTTTGTTTGAATAGAGTCTATAGCGATTTGTAATGTAGTGTAAAAATTTTCTATGTCATCTTTGGTGCATTTTTCTGTGGGTGCATATGATTGGATAAGTGACCAGATAGAGTTTTCTGATGTTTGTATTTCTAGTATTGCCACGCGGTCCGAAAAGCTTTTTATATCAACTATATTATTCTTTAAATGCTTTTTAATTAAGAATCCCACTCCATTTCTTCCATTTGTTCCAGATGTATGAAATAAGATGAAATCGGCGTGTTCTTCTATTGTTTCCTTTCCTCTTCTAGTTTCGCATAAGCCTATGATATCCCATTTTATTGACATAACTGCATAGCTTAGCTCTTCCAAATTGCTGTCCGATAATAAGCTTCTAACGTTGATAGTTGCTACGTAGAGATTTTGTGAATTTAGTTTTCTTTTCAAGTTTTTCTTGATAATATTATTTAATCGGTTTTTATTCTGATTTAGGAGGTGGTGGTCTGACTCCTCCACGGTGACCGGCCGGCTTGGAGGAGGTAGAGAGGTTGAAGAGGCGCTAGTTAGTTTTTTTGGATATCTTCTTTATTTTTTGTTGATGACGTTCGGTTGTTGAGGTTCATCTGCGATGGGCGTAGATAGCTGGTTATGGTTTGTGATTTATTTTTTTTTTGACATTTGTGTTGTCCGTACGCTGCCACATTCGTTTGCGGTTCCATTTTCGGTTGTTTCAGGTGATGTAGACATCAACCGCTTGTTTGTATTTCTTTTGGTCGGTGTGTGAACTTCTGATTCCCGTGTTTTCAGTTGCACAATCTTGTCGTAGCGTAAAGCTACTCTTTTTCCTGCCTCTCGCTCACGTTTTAGGTCTCCTTGCAGGTCTTTCCGTTTTTGTAGCACATTAGGAGGAAAATCTTCTTTCAAGTAAATATTTGTACCAGTCGGTGATTTTTTCGATTTTGTTCGATTTCCCATTTATGGCAAGGTATTTCCATTACGTTGTTGATAATGTCTAACACAATGGAGAGTAAACTTTCATATCCCTTTTCTTTTTCTTCAATCCCAAAGAATATAACATTTTTTCTTCTGAGCTGTTTGTCTAGGATTTCTATGTTTTTTTGTTGTTGTTCGATTTTTGTTTCCAACTGTTTAGTTTTAGTTTCAAAAATAAGGAATTTTTCGTCTATTTTATTATTTATAAACTCCTTGATATTTAACTCCATCTCTTTCATTTCCTGCTTATTTTTTGACATATCATCTTGTATAGTTTGTAAAATTTTTATGACTTCATCCATTATGAACATACAACTCCCGCCCTCTATTGGGATCGCAACAAATTACTAGGAATTAATTGGTTGCTTGAACAGGATTTGGTTTGTCGTTTATATATGTTTTTGCTATTCGCTGATAGAAGGCGTTGTTGTAACTATTTGAATAGGATGACTGTTAATTTTCTTTTGTATTCTTTAAGGTTATAATATGAATAGGAGTTTTCTAACTAGTTAATTTTTCACTTTTCCTTTCTTGAATATTAAATATCTGGTCTTGTTCTTACCTTATTGGGATGCTTTCTACAAATTTCACTGATAGAAGCTTCGAACTTTGAATTTGGTTGTCAGATGTATTTCGGATATTTCTTCTTGAATATCAAATTCACAAAGCACATAACACTTGACCGGTTAATTCATAGTTTATTTCACGTAATTATTCTTTTTTTGCTTCTATTTATAAACTTTTGTAACTAAAAACACACTTATATAGCAGAGCCGATGTTAACCTGAGCACAGGTGCGCCCTCTCTCTTTTTACAACTTTAAATACATACATATTATAAATACCCATGAGATTCGCGCTCAACAAATGAATGCTCCCAGCGGGACTCGAACCCGCGACCGCTGTCGAAAGTAGGGTTTTACAAACTGAGCCAAACCTATCGTCGTCGTCATCGTTTTTTTAGTAATTTATTCGCATTAACTTCTAAGGGGTAGTTAAGAATAGTTCAGCACAATAATTAAAGTACAGAAGTAGATATTGTATGGTAGCCTTCTATATAACTCATGCCGGCTTCTCTATTTCTAAGATATTATCATTACTAATTTTGTTTGGATAGCCGACTGATGCGGGTTCAAATCCGGCTCTCGCACCTCTGATGTTTTCATATGCGAATCATTTCTATCTTGATTACCACTTGTATTACGGTGAAGGAAAACATCGTGAGAAAACCTGCATGTCTGAGAGAACCTAGCAAGTTTTAGAAAGACATAATATGAAGTCCGCCATCACGCACTAGGCCACCACGCTGGTGGACCATGGCCTGATCCTCTCGTATTGAGGGTAGTCCGTGCCCAGCTGTACGACCGCGACGTTAAAAAGGAATGAATACAAGAAGAAACAGTATCTAAATTCATTGTACGAGTATGTATTATGAACATAATGTTGGTGTTTATATTATTAACAAATGCCTATCTGAAAAAGAAAGGAAAAAAAGCTATTATTTTTAAATTAAATGTGATTAAGATACAAAAGAAATTGTTAACTCAGATATTTTTATTACTCTCACATAAGTGTTTATGCACAATAGAACAGAGTAATTTTAAAACAGAATCTTCAAAATTCAAGTTTATATTTTTTTATTTCTGTTATATAGCTACCTATATTTTGGATATATTTCTTATCTTAAAACGGGTAGGTATGTATGTTATGTAAATTTTTTTAAATATTTATTTGAACAATTGTTCATCATGAGACGTTTTGCTTGATGATTGATGATTTTTTGTCCTTCTTCCACGCAGCAACGGATATTTATAATCCATTGCTGTGCGAAAAAAGGATGAACAGATTATAATGACATTTAGAAAACATAGCGGAGTAACAGCTGGTTATTTTTGAAAACCCAGAGACTCGCTCGAGTATAGCGAAGGAGCGAAGGCGCCTATTATATTATACTTCTGTTGACCTCTACGTGTAGTTACTCTGTACACATGCTCTTCTTGTTGAATCGTGTTTTGAGGTAAAGAGAGGTACATTACTTTCTACATGACTATCCGCTATCAAGCGCTTATGAAACATAATTATTTATTGTACTTGATAAAAAAAGAAAGTTTCGCTTTAAAACGGCTTATGAGAGTTATCTACAATTATAATTAAATTTCACGAGCATCGGACGTGTTTACTGCGTAGAGGTCGTAGGTTCGATACAGATGGGATTGTTCATTCAGTTTTAATAATTTAAAATATTTAGTTGTAACATACTGTAAAGTACCAGGACGATCTTAAAGGCATATTTAGACTATTGCTGTCCCGTAACACAATCTAAATAAAATAATTAAAAAAAAAACTGGACATAAAACTGACTACCTAGTTCCTGAGGTTTTTATAATAATAATAAATAAATAAATATGTTAGGACGTTCTTACAACAGCGCCATCCAGTTCCGTGGTAAGCTAAGATGCTTGTGTTACGGATACCAGATAGTTGATATACTACATATAATATAACTTTTTTAATATACATACATATTATAAATATAAACAATCACCCATGACTGGAGAACAAACTCACTACCACCTGACCCATCAAGTCGTAAAATTTTTGGATTTAAACAAATAAACAATATTTCAAATTTACCTAAATAATATGATATACATTAGTAAACAGATATAGATTAAAAGAGGGTACATCATTTATCAAAATCAGTCAAAAATCACCCAGGATGGTTGATAGATTAATCTATACTACACTTACATGGATATTACGTCATTTTAAGGATATACTTTATACTACCTTCGAACTAAAAAAAAATATTTGGTTGAAAGGCTAGGCCGCTTATTAAAGGTCTGATTATTTAATTACTATTATAACGTTACCACGAGTTATTTCAATCGTTCAAAAACCACATGTAAAGCCATGTACCGGAGCTTATAGGTAATATTATCATCATTAACTCGTAGAGATAAAATAGAGGCTCTATTTCCGTGAGACTTCGTGAGTGAGATTGTTCCAGGTGACATACAGAACGCCTCCTTTTATTATAGCTTTTATTATAGATAATGAGAAACATTCCCATATTATCGTATAAATTAACTCTTGCCAATAATTATTTTACTCTAATAATTACAAAACCGTAATGTACGAAAAATCTAAATGTATATTTAAACATAATAAAAATATATTCATTAAAATGATTTTAATATTTTGGCTCAGTTGGTAGTGAGCACGAATGTTTGTATTTCAATCAAGGGTGTTAATATTTATAATATGTATGTATTTAAAATTTATATATGTATAGTGTATCCTATTTGGTATCCGTAACACAAGCCTCGTAGCTTACCACGGAACTAGATGGCGCTGTTGTAATAATGTCCTAACATTTTAATTTTTTATTTATATTTATTTATATTACGTAACGTAAGGCACCGGTTAGAAGTAACTATATCTATCTTGATTTGCAAAGTTTAATCTCAATTGAACAATTTATTTCGGAATTTATGTGTTAAGAACAAACAGATATACATATATTATATTGAACTATTTTGCGTTAAACTGCTAGGCTTGGGCTTTTAACACGAAGTGGATTAGGTTATAATCCTCTCTCTCTTTAAAAAGTTATCAGTCATGCAGCTTTCTTTAGCTTTGACGACACGTTTGGCTCAGTGGGTAGTGATCCTGCTTTCTGCGCCAGCGGTCGCGGGTTCGAGTCCCGCTGGGGCATACTTTTGTTGAGCACGAATGTTTGTACTCCAGTCATGGATGTTTATATTTATAATATGTATGTATTTAAACTTATATATGTGTAGTATATCAACCATCTAGTATCCATAACACAAGGCTAGTACCTTATCGTGGAACTAGATAGTGCTGTGTGTAAATGTCCCAACATATTTAAATATTTAGGATGTTTTTCTTTACCAAGACAAGCGTTAATCATGTTGGAAATGAGTACAAAAGTAGAAGGTGTAAGAGCTGGGATTTGAACCCGCTACACTCGGTTACTCAAGGGAATACGTTACCACAACTACTGGCTAGATACGACTATAATTAGTGTTTCTTTATTAATAATTCACGGAGTCATTAAAGTTTTTTAATGTAAGGCTTAAAATATTACGCATACATACAATGCATACACACATAAAATTTGCATATCTAAACTTGTATCGTACGTATCAAATGAAATCAAATCAAAATATTCTTTATTCAAATAAACTTTTACAAGCTCTTTTGAATTGTCCTTTTTACATTATTAAAATTAAATTTCAGTCTGTAAGTCTGTGAGTAAACTACCACCGGCTCGGAAAGCTGTTCTGCTAAGAAGAACCGAAGAAACTCAACAGTTGCTCTTTTCAAAAAATATTTGGTAACAATATAGTATTACAATAAAACATACATTAGTATAACAATCTTATGTGGTAAAAACACCATACAATTAGAACAAAGATGCATCGTTTAAGTCATGATAAACCATTGAAAGTGTATTTTCCCATAGAATACAAAACTGACATATTGACACAATAAAGATCACCATTAGGTACTTACCGAGAATACTTACCACGGTCTCATATCTTAATAATTATGTGAAATGGCAAATAGTTATTTGCATTCAACTTTTACGGAAGCAGTTTGTTTTAAATTAATGAATACAATGTAGTTGTGGGAACTTTTAACCGATTTTAAAGAAGAAGTTACAAATTATATGTAAGTTTTTTATTAGTTATTTACGTAGTATCTTCGTATATCGTGGACTGATATAATAAAAAATCCTTTTACTTTAAGACTGAATCCCTAATTTCGTGAAAATTTTATATACTTACAAAAGTTATATATTATATACTTATGACTTAGACGAATCTGTACAAAAAATATTTTTTCGCTTATCTTATTGAAGTAGTCATTATTTTCGATACAGAGGTCGAATCTTTTTTCCCGAACGAGAGGAGGATAGGAGAGGAGATGATTAATAAAAAAATATCTTAGATTCAATTTATTTTTTAAATAAAAATTTTATAAGTCACACGAACTAAGCATACTAAATACTCTTAATATTGCCTACGGCTTTCTTATAAAACCTATAAAAAAACTAATGAATGTATTAATTCAATTCGCATGGATGCTTAAAAAACTCAAAAAAAAGAATTTAAAATCCGAAGAGCGACACGCTCTGATATCTTGTGCGAATTATTTTCAACATTATTACCACTAGCCTGTTGAATGAAAACATCGTGACGAATTATGAATGTCTTAAAGAGAATTCATTCGGACATTAAGTGAACCCGTAGGCCGTACTTGTCTAGCGTTATGCTACAATTATTTTGACAGTTTTGTTGTGCGGCTGTACATCCGGAGGTGGGTTCGAGTCCCGGATCGAGCCAAGTTTAGCTACTGTGTCTTTCTGTTCAGTAACCCTCACAGTAAGAAGTTGGGTAGTTGGCGGTATTTCAAAACCATACTTTAGAGAGATCGTAAAGCCATCGTTATTGCACCTCACCGGATCTCACCAGTCGTGTTGAGTAGTATGAGAGTGACAGGAACAGAGAGTACACTTGTGTTTGCGCGTACACACGCTACACTATAATATCTCCTGCGCAGTTGGCTAGTCTCACTTAGATTATCCACCGTGTCAGAAATCAGTCAGAAGGACAGTATTAATATTGAATGCATGAGTAAAATTTTGTTTAAGAATCTGCTTTATTTTCCTGTATACAATTTGGTATTAGCTATTATTATTATATATATTCTTTTATTAATTTTACACAAGCCTCTATAACAAAATGATACATTAATTTGTACTTTTTCGATTCATTTCTGATGATATCCCTAAAATAAAACATAAAATATTGTTTATTTAAATTGTATTTTTATGGATTTTAATCATCAATGTTCTATTATCATTCATATCTAAGAGAAAGCTCTCAGTTAAAGGCCTCAAAAGATACGCAGGGAAGGAGGGAACGAAATGAGCCACAATTTTATTGTTTATGATAAAAATCGTATATGACGTGTGAAACTCAACTTTCTATGCTTTACAAAAATAATTTGTTAGAGCGTGTAAAATTTTATAACGACTTTTATAGTTTCCGTTATTTCATGCAATATTGTGCTTTTGCTTTAGTTGCTTTAATTGATATTAACTTCACTAGATGGTATGTAAAAAAAGCTTCATTTTTAATATAGAAAACTAGAATACGTAGATATTGTACTGTATAATTTGTATTTTAATTGTAGATATCGCTGAGCAGTTAAATTTATTTATTTATCACTAGCGACTCGCCCACGCTTAGCTCGAACTCGTCCATAGTATTAGCGAGAGCAAAGCCGCGGGTTTCGCTAGTTATACAAATAAACCTTCATCTTGAATCACTTTATGTATATAAAAACGCATCAAAATCCGTTTCGTAGTTCTAAAGAGTTCTAAGCATACATAGAGACAGACAGACGAAAAATAAATTTTTGAAAAATAAACTTAAACATTATTAGTCATTTCGGAGATACACGAACTAAAATATACTCGTATACCAGAATATGTATACCAGACAAGATTTATAATGTATATAATGTATACCAGAATTGCTTATTCAATTATTCTAAGATTTTACTTAAAAGTAGCTTAAAAATACGAGAGTAACGCATCTTTTTAGAAAACAAACGGGTTAACAATAAGCACGATCACAGAGGTGCTTATTCAATAACTAGCGAATTACCCTTTTTTTCTTTGAGTAGAACCCTAATCCTTTTTTTTTCAAATTAACAAAGCCTAAGTTTCTTCTTATAACATCAGGTATCTGCCAGTGAAAGTCCCATTAAAATCAGTCCATCTATTTAGGATTTTAGCCCGAAGAAACAGACAGATCGACAATTTTAAATTGTATTTTTTATATTTATTTTGTAAAAAGTTGTTATTTTGTCGTTACAAACCGACATTTCTATTTTATTTATCCGTAAATATATAAAAGAAACATGAAACTCAATATTCGTAGATCGCATAATATCACATAAAAACTAACTACCGCATTGAGTATCTCCTTTCTTTTTCGAAATCCAACAAAAAAGAAGGCTGCTGACTAATATCATGTAAGTATTACGAGTACGTTTTAACGAAATAATTGCCTATCGTTTTTCTACATTACAAATTACCCGCGATTTACTTAGAGGGTCTACCGAGATATAGAGGGTCTAGACTACAGGGTAAATCAAATCAAGTCAAATATACTTTATTTATAAGGTAAGGTGAAGTAAAATAGATAATGATATATTATAATTAAACATGTATCTTATAAAGTCTTTATATTTTCCGTATATCGTCCTATTAAAACGACGAAAATCTCTTCAATTTCTTAATATTTTCAATTTTTAGCCTCAGAGGATATACTATTCAAAACCTTGAACCATTTTTAAGCTCTTCAGAATGAAAATTGAATTTCTAAAAATACTTTCTAAGCTATCAGAAATGTTACATGATAATGAAAAGGATAAGTATTTCGCTAGTGTAGTGTGTAAGTAGGTAGACTAGTAACTCGCTTCAATCGGGTTGGGTCCTGGGTAAGAGGAATTATTCAATATATTATTATTGCTTTCATGTGACAGTGAGACAGTGGTAGCCCAGCGGTAACGCGCACGCTTGTATAACCGAGTGATGCGGGTTCAAATCCGGGTCCTCTGATATTTTCATGTGCGAATCATTACTATCATGATTACCACTTGTCTTACGGTGAAGGTAAACATCGTAAGGAGACCTGCATGTCTGAGAAAATCTAGTAAGTTTTCGAAAGACATATGAAGTCCGCCAACACGCACTAGGCCAGCGCAGTGGACTATGGCCTAATCGCCCTCGTACTGAGGGAGGCCCGTGCCCAGCAGTGGGACGTTAAAAAGGGCTGATGATGATGATTGCTTACATATAACTTTATAAGATAACGCGGCGTACGCCAATAAAGCTCCATGTTGGCATGGTTTTTTCTGACACTCCATTTTTGGTGAGAACCGCATGAAAAAAGTATGGGATATAAGTAGGCTAAGTGAAAAAAACTATCGGTTTTAATTTTTCTTTAATTACTTTTTTCTTTACTTTTCAATATACTGTCAACAAGTTGAAAGTATTAGTGCACGGAGCATATGATATCCAACAACAAACGAAAGTAAGGAAAGCTGACACCTTACCCTTGGTTACACGCAGAATCTCTTATGAATTTTTATAAATGTTATTATTTCTCAATAATAATTTAATTACGTACTTACATATCAGATATTTATTTTAACCTATTTCTGTTTTACACAAGAAATTTTCGATCGTTTTTATATCAATTACTTTTGGTGAAGTAACTTGTTTTGAAAATTATTTAAATATATTTTTTTACTTACATGCCTTTTTAAAGGTAGAAAACACTGAAAAAGGGGAAAATTTTTACCGTGTACGTGTAAAACATTAGGTTTAGGGTTAAACATCAAAAAAACTGAGTGGTTATTGGTTCCTATGTCGAAATAGTTGTACCCTAATAATTAAAATCTGCTATTTGCTTTTCTACAAAAAAATCTTGACAATCAGGTATCTAGTATATACAAATAATATGTGAAGGTGAAATTATATAACTGACATAATATTTTTATGTAACAAACTCGTTTTCGAAAATTCACACTATACAAGTTTGGCTTTATTGATAGAAGTTCAACGGCCGCGTTGTACTACTTATTGAAATGTACGATTGCTGTTTTAAAGGTCTTAGGTTGAGTTCCAGGTCGGACTGAGTGTAGAAATTAGGTTAACATGTTAAAAAAATCTCCGTGGGTATTTGGCAGTGTTATAATATATAAAGCTGTTGAATATATGCCTGATCACTACAATTGTATTATGTTTTCGTCAACACAATATTAAAAGCTTTACTGTTTAGTTACGTGAAGATTTAGGCAATATGGGGCAAATATGGGGCAACGTTTTATCCCAAAAAATATGGGTATACAAAGATTTCTGAATAAAGGATTTTATTTAATTATATATTTTATATTATAAGTGTAAGAGGCATGAATAATACCTATACGATTTTTGACATGGCAAAGTTGAAGTGTTAAATAATATAGAATATAAAAATTGTTACTAAGAATAACATTTTATATAAAATCTATTATTAATAAAGAATAGCTAAAAAGGTGATAAAATCGATCGTTGTAGATGAATAATACCGTATAATAACAATTTCATTTCATAAATTTAATAACTTTTATTAAAACTTTCTACTTCAAATACGATTGTAGAATTATGAGTAAATTATTCATATATCATAATAAGTAGTACCTACCTACATCAGATACAGTCGAAAGCTACGAAGAACTTCTAAGCTAAGGTATCGCAAATTATATTTATTGTTATCTACGAGTACGTCATTAAAAAATATGTACAAAAATTATATTTAAACTTTTTTAACTTTATCATATTCCTTATGTTATTAATAGGTATTTTAAAGCTTATAAAAGCTTTTAATGTCAATATGAAACAATGTATGTCAATCAATCAATAGTAAATTATTCTTTCACTATAAGACTTCTCACGTTTGTATGTCATTATCATCAAAATCACATCAGCTTCTGCTTAATCAAAATTGACTTCACTTAAATTGACGACATAATAATTTAAAAACATAAAATAGCGATATGAAAGCTTACAATATTTAAACTCCATCTACAACTTATAAAAATATTAATTTAAAAATTAGATATGTTGTAACGGTTAGTTCACAAGTTGATGAATGACATATCTTTAGCAGTAAAAAGTATCCCATATCTTGACGAATAACCAGGTATCATCAGACAGACAAAAAATTAATAACTATAATTATACGACAAAGCTGAGGTCGATCGATTATAATAACTATTTCAAAAAGATTTTCTAAGAAAATTTAATCTATAGATTTGACTAAGTTACACATATTATAAAACAAAATCCTCCGCCGCGTCTGCCTGTCTGTCTGTTTGCGATGGACCCAAAAACTACTGCATTGATTTTTATGCTGTTTACACCAATGAGTAGGATGGTTCTCGAGGAAGGTTTTAGTGTATAAACTAGCGGAACCCGCGGCTTCGCTCGCTCTAAATATAGGGAAGAATGAGTCGCTAGAAGATAATAATTAAAAGTAAAAAACGTACCTATTAAGAAGATTTGCATATAGAATAGTACTGTAATATTTTATACACTATGTTAATACATAATAGATCCCTTATCTAAGATTTATTTTAATCTAAGATTCGCGCTTGACTCCAGCATCCAGTCATCCGACAATGACCGTGTCGATGACCCTCGCAATGAAAAGTGAAAGGAATAAGAATACCTTATGAAAAGTAACGTAACACGTCCATTACAAACAAGTATTCATAATTTTTCAATTATATTTTTAACTTCTAAGCGTTAAAATGGCTGGAATAATCGAGAGATATGAAGAGATTTCGATTAATTTTAGAAATTTTATACACTGTTGATGATGATTTGAAATTTAAATGAAATTTTATTCAATATAGTTAACGATTAGTATAGATTTTTTATTTAGATTTAAGATATTTTCTCGCAGTAAAGAGTATTCTTTATGCTGAACCGGATAGCAAGCTATCAAAACAAAATTTCATCGAAATCTGCTCAGTAGTTTTCTAATGATGTATTCCTAGACAGACAGACAGGCAAACAGATGTTCTAAAAATAATAGATTTGGCCTCTGAAACTATAATAATGGTGTTCATTTAATAAGATTTTTCTAAATTATTTAAGGCGAATTTTATTATACGTAGGTATATATATCCTTCAGGAGGATGACTTCAAGGAAATAGCGGGTCCAACATGGACTCGAACAGCAAGGAATAGGACAGAGTGGAGATCTTTAGAGGAGGCCTATGTCGTAAGACAAGTTGAAGATTAAAAAACAAAAGAAAACCGTTTGCCGACCATTAAAACAGATATTGAAAGTTTATTTAAATCAATAATATATTGATGGTCAATAGCATATTATTTAATAATTTAGTTGGATAAGTAATTCTAGGCACATAGAAAAAAACATTGTTATTTAAACTAACTTTCAACAATAAAGGCCTTTTATTATTTATTTATTTTTATTTATTTATTTTATAGATAACAATCTAAGTACCTACCTACATCATACTAGCTGACCCGTGCCCACTTCGTTGGGTATAATGTTAGTAATCCTTTTTTAGTACAGAGTGTTTAAATAATTTAAATTATTTTATTAATATTAAAAATTAAAAATTAAATTATCTATACTAATATTAAAAAAACTACTTTTTGTCACTTAAATATAAAAGTTAGACATATGCTGTCGTTGACTTTTTGTAGGCATTTTTAAGCTCCACATCTTTTCTCTAGAACTCAAAAATATATCTTTCATAGTTAAGGCAGCGTTCGTAAGAAACGCTTTCATTCGGCCGTTTTTTCTCCGATTCACTTTGCAAAACGGACTACTACGTAAAAGCCTTTTTATTTTTCGGTTTTTTATAGAACTTATGACACTCAGCAATAACGTGGCTTTCTATTGGTCAAAGAATTTTTAAAATCGGTTCAGTAGATCCCGAGATTACCCCTTACAATTTAACAAATAAACAAACTTTACTTCTTTATAATATTAGTATAGATAAATGGCTCTTAAAATCGTTATTATAATAGTGTACGAACTTCTAGAACCGCGACGAAATTTATGCCTTACAATGATAAATTTTAATATAACATAGATGAAACAATAGCTTCGGCTATAAAAATCCCATCAATTGTAATAAGCCCATCGGCAGTATGTAGGGTAATAGAATAGAAATCTGGATCAAGGGGACTAGGTTATCGTCATTAAAGCACTCGTATGCAATGTGGAGAATTATTTATACATGCAAAGTTTATATACTAATGTTATGTACACTTCATGATATATGTATTTATAAATATAATAAAATTTTAACTGAGTCAAATATATATTAAGAAACATAATTATTATCATGTAATCACTACATAGTATAAAACAAAGTCGCTTTTTCTGTCCCTATATCCCTTTGTATGATTAAATCTTTAAAACTACGCAACGGATTTTGATGTGTTTTTTTTAATATATAGAGTGATTGAAGAGGAAGGTTTATATGCATAACTTCCGGATCCCGCGGCTTTGCCTGTGCTAAATCTAGGGAAGGGCCCGAGCGAAGCGAGTTAGCGAGTTTTAATGTTCATCAACCGAAAAATATAGATAAAACTTCATATTATAATTTAACGACACGCTTGGTAGAGTTAATACTAAGTGTATTGGCTACTTCCTGTGCCAACTGCACCAACGGGTTCGAGTCCCGGAGGGGCATTAATAATTATTTTTTAGACTCAGGAGTGATGTGATATTCCAATACATATTAATATTGTATATTTGCATATGCAATAGTTATACAGCAATAACAATTAAATTTGATGTTTTTCAATGAAATGAAACCAAATGAGTAGTTAAATGTAGAACAAAGTATTAATTGGACTAGCTATAAATCTCTTAGTACACGTGATGCATAAATACATCATAGGGCTATACAGAAGTTCCCATACGAAAAACTTCCAAGTTCAATGGAAAGCATTACCAACCAAGCCATTGACCCCATTACCGTGATAAGAATCTATAAAGTCAATTGACATATGAATCAAAGGAGACTCAAACGTGTGCGGAATAAAGTCACGCTTACACGATGGTTTCCTACAAGTTTAAGTTTAGTTGGTTAATATAGCTAAAATTTTGGCTCTAAGGGCTATTAAGGTTGTTTTAGTTAGTTTTATTATATTTCAGATATGCCTTTTTTAACGTATACAGTCACGAGAAGCCTATACTAGCTACTAAAAGCCAATGGAACCTCGTCCCATAATCGAGAATTATACCCTAAAAAACATTTCATTTGCAATTAACCATACTATTATTAAAAAAAATCATCTTCATTTAAGCTCTGGGATACCTGTTAGGTTTTTTTAAATACAAAAATCTTTTTAAACAACAAAAGTTTAGTAACTTAATACCATTCTATATGTGTATCATAAAAAGCGATATTATTTAAGTGTAAAAGGTTTCAAATCTTAACAGTTGGGCACAGTTTATTTTGCTAATGGCACGAATAAGAGAAGAGACATGAAGGAAAATTGCAATTTTTTTCAAAATTTAAAATTGGTAAAATAAAAATAATATTAAACTTTCTTAGGTTTACGCGAATACTTGACATTATATTTACAGCAATCATGGTCACGGGAGAGGCTGTAAAGCATTCGAAACGTCGGGAACCAAAAATCATAATAAATCCGCGACAAAATCCGAAAAGTTAGTTTCATTTATAATATTAAAGTATATAAAATTACAATAATAAAAGAATTAAATTATTTAAAGCCTTCATATACATCGAAAGACAGTTAGTTGAAATATGTTGGGACATCAAAACAGTACCACCTAGTTCCAATGTAAGCTACGAGGCTGAACTACCAAACTGTGATAGTGTAAATTACAGACGTTTCCGGATGCGTGACTAAGCGAGGGGTTACTCTTACTTTTGTTTTAGTTTAACCAAAATACTTTTACGCTTTCTCGACGTGAAGTTGAATTCACACATCAAGATTATTCGGTTTAAATTTGAAAATTGCTTGTATATAAATATTATAATATGAATGAAAAAAGACAATTTTTAGAGCATGATATACATTAGTAGTAAGAATTGTACTGTAACAAAGTTATATGACAAGTAGAACACTAGTTTTGAAATATAATTACAACTTATAATTTTATTTTTACATGAATAACTAGATACAAGCATTTGAAATAATTTGCATAAATATTTGCTATGGATTACTTGTATGTGTACTTCCTTAGGATTTACAAAAATATTCGACACTTTAAAGAATATTTTTTTGTATTAGGATTTTTATGTTGTGTTCTCAAAGCAATCAGCAATCACGGTCAAGTAGAGCCTGATGTGATGTTTAAAATTTATTATAATATAGTTAGTTACAAGGCTATCCATAAAAATATAAATTAAAAAAACTGCATATCCATAAAAATATGAATTCGTGTAAACCTAAGAAAGTATTATAAAAAACTGCATCTATCATCAGCTTTCGGTTTTTACAAAATTGCTTATTTGTCATTACTTATACATATGAATATTCTAAAATCAATTTGTTAATTGAGTTACTCTACAATTTACACACATACAAACATTTTTAATGCTTTAACTTATAAATAAAATTTTGTATAAACTTTATAATTTTCTTACTTTTAAAGCCATAAAAATATAATTAAAACATAATATTATTACAATATGCAAATGTTCATATACTTCTGTAAACATTTACCTAGTTTAGTGAGTGAATTTGTTTAACATTGGTTTTCAGCTTGTTACTGCCAAAAATTTAGGTAAACAAAATTTCTTATGTCATACAGTAAAGTTATGTTTTAACGGTAAGTTTATATTATATTGAGATTATACATACATATTATACATAAACTTAATAAGACAAGTAATTTAATAAAATTCAATTCATCCCTTATTTTACATTGATTTGTCAGTGAAAAACATTCTTTATTTTACTCAAATTATAGTATTTTTGTCCTTACCTTGAGAAATAGGGCACTTCAAGTTTAATTTTTGAGACTAAAAGTACGTAACAGTTAAACGTAACAGACAGTACAGTACTTTCGTATTTATAATATTAGTAATAATTTATAATATTAGTAACTGCTTAAAGCTCGATTTCTTTCTCCCTTGTTAAATTTAATTTGCGGATGTATTTTAGTCATAAAATTTTAAATTCCATGGTACAATATAAATTACGAAAATTTATTATGAAAATGACTAAGTAATATTTTGTAGAAAAACTAAAAAAATACTGAAATAATTATTCGAATACATTAAGTTGTATATTTTAAGGCTCTGTATTAACCTTATTTCTTTCCTTATATATCACATATAAAATATAATATACTACGATAATATCGACGCTTATAATTTAGCTATTACATAAATAATTACATAAATAGTTATAAGTTCATGACCCTGCACTGAGTATAGGCTTTCGCGTCACATTATGAAACCTGGAACTTCACTTTTACTCCCAGACTGAGAAAGTCCAAGTTATTTCGATTTTTTCCATCAAGCGAGGGGTGCGGAGTAGTATTTAAAGTAAGCTTCACTGCGCCGGCGCACAGTCTATTTCTAACGCTACAATGTTAAAGACGGTCGCTTTCATCGCTCTTGTAGCGTCGTGCCTTGCTCTTCCCGCCCAAGATACAAGCCATTCAGAAAATGATATAGACGCTTTTAGTGACTGCCTTAAAAAAGATTCCACATCATGTCTAAAATACAAGTTCTTCTCATTCGTCGACAAAATGATTGGACAAAAGGAAAGCTTCGCTTTAACAGACGGAGTGACCGTAGTTCGAGCGAGTGATTTACCACCGGAAACTGGCGCACCTAGAGCCTTGGATCCTGTTTCTAAAATGAAGAACTATTTCGAAACTCACTCCCTTCGAGTAGAAGTTAAGGGATCTGACGTCATCGATACTGTATCTAGTGTGGGTCGTGCGTTAGAAGACACAGTAACAACATTCACAGAAGAAGACAGTGATTTATCAGAAGAAGGCAGAGGGAAAAAGAAGAAGGCTTCCAAAATTCTTGGACCAATAATAGGGGCTGTTGCTTTGAAAATGGCAATGTTAATGCCTTTAGCGATCGGTGCGATCGCTCTGATTGCTGGAAAGGCGTTATTAATTGGAAAACTAGCATTAGTTCTGTCAGCTATAATTGGTTTGAAGAAGTTGCTATCTCAGCAGAAGCATGTAACTTATGAGGTGGTAGCCCATCCTCATCATTCAACCAGCCATACGTCCAGCCATGATTATGCTGGTGCCAGTGGATATGGGGGAGACTCAGGAGGCTACAGCAGTGGTGGTGGAGGACACAGCGGGGGAGGCTGGGGACGGTCTCTCGACGCTCAGAACCTAGCTTACGCCGCGCAAAAGCAATAGTCCTATTAACCTAGATAAGCGACCTCTTTATAAGACGATTTCTCCGTATTTATTCTTGAGTGTGATGTGTAAGAATGAATGTAACGATCGTTGTTTGTAAACCTTATAGGTATCTTATAACTATATTATTAGTATTTATCATTATTGTTGCTAAGATAGATATGTATGGTTTTCCATGTACCTGGCTTTAATTAATTTATTTAAGTATATTGTAAGTGTTCTTTACTTCTTGTTTTGTTTTTTTTGTCACCTTCTTACTATTTTTATTATATTTGGTACGTTATATATTCAACGATATTTCTGATGTACAGTTTGTTTCTTGAGTGATTTATATTAATTTATTGAAGACAAAGAGATTATTTTGAAAATTAAATAATAAAAAATATTATGAGTGTTTTTTTTCACCTTAGTTATTATACATTAGTACATACGTACGGGAGAAAAACACTTTTTCTACTACATATTCCATAAATAAATAATATATGAGTAAAAGGGATGATTCAACCTATTAAACATATTTTCAAAGTTTTTTCAATTAAAAAGCTATTCGACAAATATACGAATACATACTCGTAGCTTATTTTCAGAGTCAAATACTGTCGATGTTAGATAATAATTTCTATGAAACTATACATTATTTCAATAAAATTGACTTACTAATAAATCTCCAGTTCAGCAAATGAAGCTTAAGAATTCAACATATTACTATAAGTATTAGTAATACATAAAATATATAAATATATGTACGTATGTCACGAATTATGGGAAATTAAAGCCAACACTTATCCTAAATACAAGTTTTCTTTTTATTCCGACATAGAAAATGTACGTACGATAAATGAGTAAAGGTTATCCGGTAAAAGCTATGGGAAAAGCGGACGTTACCATCTTTGTCTATGTTAGTTTGAACGATTTTTTACTTTCCTTCTCTATATATAGAGTTCAAATTAAAATAATCCTTTTGCAATTATAGAGCCTCTTATAAATGTACACGAAGTTAAACTTTATGAGTCTTGCAATAAGGGCTATAGATGCTTAAACACATTTTATTCCGTACCTCTCTGACAATAAAGTTGGAATTCTATACAATTTTAGGTTAAATGAGAGATAGTCGTGCTTACGATATTTGAGGCGTAAAGATTATTGAGATTAAAATAAATTAACAAGTAAAAGTACCTGCTTTAGAATACAGATTTATCTTAATTAGATTAACTATATTTAACAAAGTATTCAGTTAACTTTAATATGCAACGTTTTCTTTCAAAAATTTATTACAACTTTCATTATTTTCTATGTGGCATAAACCTTATAGTATTCACGAATAGCCTATCTATTAAAGATAATAGTTCCAGTGTCTAAAAATAGTCCTCTATATGCAAGATAAGATAAAATTAAAATTACGCCATGACCGATATCCGAGTTGAAAAACTCTTGACTTGACTTGACTCGGACTCGAACTCGAACCTGCAGAAGTACATGCTACAATACCAACGAAGGAATTATTAATAAAATAAATAAATAAAAATAAAAGAAATATTTTAAGGCAAATATAATAATATAGTCAGAATTAAATCACATTATGTTTTATACATATTCCATATTCCATCTTAGACTGAGTAATAATGACAGTCGGTTCACAAAAAAATTAACTAACAATTATTGACATTTGAACTCAAGACCATTGAACATTGTGACCTTTTATAAGCTATGATACTATAATCATACTTAGAAACTTTGCGCGACGGCTGAATATCTGCTTCAGAGGTCCTGTGTTTGAATCCCAGGTCTAAGCTAGTTTAGTAATTGAGAGTTAGCAAAATTAAGGAAATTGCCTAGAAAACCATGTAAAGCTATCAGCCATAATGTTGTCCCTTCGAAGAATGAGAGTGAAAGGAACGGAGAGTTTATTAGTATGTGCACGAATACGTGACCAAAATCGGTCAGGAGGATATTTTCATACTTAAAAAATGTACCTGTTAATTAATTTGTCTAATATATTGATTTTTAAAAGAGGAATTCCGTTGCCTACTTGTTTCATAAAAATTGAGGGAAGAAGGTGACCATGGGGACGGATACGCTATGGTACCTTTATCGTCGCCGCGCTCATCGTGCGAGAGCCATAGATCGAATCTAGGACGAAATATATCTTATTTATTCTTAATAAAACTAATATTTATTTATTTGAGTTTATATTAAAAGTGGGCAATCAGATTTTGAATAATCATAATTAGTTTTTAACAAAAGAGAACTATCCAGAAATCTTAGTGAAAATAAACGTGAGAAAATAATAAATAAGTAAATATGTTGGGACATTATTACAACAGCACCATCAAGTTTCGTGGTAAGCTACGAAGCTTGTGTTGCGGATACCAGGTAGTTGATATATGAAATGCATACATATTATAACACCCTTGACTAGAGTACAAACATTCGTGATCAAAAATAAATGCCCCCAGCGGCACTCGAACCCGCGACTGCTGGCGCAGAAAGTAGAGTCACTACCAACTGGGTCAAACGAGTTGTTAAATAAATAATAATTATAAATGGGATGATTTTGCAATATTTCCATCTAAACAAATAACAAATACATATTGGTATGGTTTAAATCTCGTAAATGGTGCTTAACGTATTTGGCTGAAATACACCACACAGGTAGGCGATCGTTAATAAAAATATTGCTAAGCGGTGTCGCTATGTATATAAAATTTTACATACCTATATAATGTTATAAATACAAAAGTCAAATATAAACTCCAGTAAGGCATGAATAAGTAGCTACTTTTATTTATATTCTAATACATCTTAAGGTGAATCATAGTAAAACGAGGGCGGAAAAGTGCGGATGTAGTTAATCTTTTTATGGTATGGGCCATTGGAGAAACGCTTATACAAGAATGTTCAGATTGAGGATCTTAGATATTACAGGTTGTATAGCGTTTTAATGCGTATTGCTACTTAATGTTCCCACAAAATTTACTGCTATAATGACATTGTACATACATATTATGTATATTATGAAGTACCTATCAGTAGTTTTTATACACAGTCTTTTTTTATATTAGTAGTAATAAATAGACAGCAATATTTTTTTCTTTTGATCTTAAAATTTTGTTAATGTCTACCGAATAAAAGAAAAATCGGTAAATACCGGGTTTTTATATTAGTGGTAAAAAAAAAACAGCATTTTTTTCTTTTTATCTCAAAAGCTCGTTAATATCTACTAAATTAAAGGAAAATCGGTAAAAGGTATCTAGGGTTTGTATCTGTTGAATAATCTTATTACGGAATTATTTAGTCATAGAGTCTAAAATATCGCTAATAATAATATAGAAGCGATCCGCTTTTATACAAACTTTCATTTAATATTTTATCCTCTTTACGCTGGACATCTTCCTTGGCTTCGTAGCCTTTGAAAATCTTTTGCGACATAATATGCGTATATACTCTTTCCTAGGTTTAGCGCGAGCGCGTTTAGAAGTAAATGTACTATTTCCACCAATGGATAGAGCTGCTGCAGTAGTTTTTGAATTAATCGCGAACAGTTGTTTATTACAAGTAAGTTCAAGTTCATCAGCATCCTATATTCAAAGACATATTTATAGTGAATTAGTTACATACTGAGTGAGTTACCGAATAATTCTCATAATATCATATGTTATATAACTGACTAACTCAACAATGTAAGCAAACAATAACAATACATAATTTCAGCAAAAAGTCCAAGCAAAGCAAAACTAACGAGTTCAGTAACCGAGAAGTAAAATAAAAAGACGCTACCACTCGAGCTATAATAGACGTAAAGGAGTAAAACAACTTGTAACCTTGGCCATGAACAATGATGTTCTTTAACCAACTTCAAAGAAGTTTTATGGGACTTAAATATTATTTTTTTGTGTATGTTTGTTACATTTAATGATTTAATGATTCTTGCACTGAAAATCAGATGTCTTTAGATGTCTTTCGTACTTATCATCATCATCATCATCATCATCAGCCCTTATTAACGTCCCACTGCTGGGTATGGGCCTTCCTCCAATTGTTACATAAAATAAAGTGTTTTTTGAGGTAAATCAAACATTACATAAACGTTAAAAATTTATAATTATAAAATGTTTCTCAAGTTCCTGAAAGACCCCACATATTATGCAAAATAAGCGCAAGTTGTCGAGTTGCGGAAATAAGCCCGACTTTACCATACCTAGATGAAACTAGATGGCGTTGCGTACATTTTCTAAAAGACTAAACTAATAATAACATTTTTATTTTTTGGATTGTAAATTACTCAAAAACTTTTTCAAATTGAAATATTTCATATTAAAACTAAAGTATTATTACATTACAAGCATTTTTATAAACAATACATTAAGTAGCTCATGATTTTAAAAATATGGGTATACATTATTTTATCTTTAGTTACTAGCTTCATCATCATCACTACATAGTATAAAACAAAGTCGCCTTTTCTGTCCCTATATCCCTATATCCCTATGTGCGCTTAAATCTTTAAAACTACGCAACGGATTTTGATGCGGTTTTTTTTAATAGATAGAGTGATTCAAGAGGAAGGTTTATATGCATAACTAGCGGATCCCGCGGCTTTGCCTGTGCTAAATCTGAAGAAAGAAAAAGAGCCCGAGCGAAGCGAGGGCGAGTCGCTAGTAATATATATATAAAGAAAAAAGTTCCCTAGATACATAGCAATATACTCTATGCCCGAAGATGAAGTACAGTCGGCTATCGCTAAAACGTGTGGCAAGTACATTACCTTTCAATGCTACTTTATTTAGTGCTAAGAGATGGCGCTACATTTTAATTTCAGGTAGCATCCAATTTTAATAGATGGCGCTATACAAAAATTTTATTTAAAATACAAAATATGAATATTAATAAATAAATTATTGTTTTTATTAAAAAAGTATTTTGAATTGATGCAATAATTTGGTTGAAATAGTATTTAAATATAAATTAAATTGTAATTATTTAAAATATAAATTAAAGAAATAACTTAGACTACAAATAACTTATATAAAAGAGTATTTGTTATAACATATAAGTAACTAAAACAAACAATTGTAGTAATACCATTGCAATACTTTATTTACTACTGTACTAATAACTCATATACGTTAGTAATTCTTGACAATTACCAAAAATAAAAAAAAAATCTTTCAATAAAAACTACTGGGCTAAACTATTTTAAATTTATATGGGACCAAATGGCAGCTATTGCCCATCAAACAAAAGAAGAATTACGTAAACCGGATCATAAATCACAGAGTAACCAGTGTACATACATAAAAAAAATTCCGACCGAATTGATAACCTCCTCCTTGCGGAAGTTGGTTAAAAAATTAAAGCAAAATGTACGAAGAAGCTTCTAACTAAATATAAATCATTATCATATACGTATATCTAAATATAAACTCGTGTTATTTCCTTAGTTTATAAATAAACAAGTTTTAAAGTTCATCGAACGGCATTCTCACGGCAAAACCTTGAACTACATGTACATTCATTCATAGTCGTAGTAAAAATGACCGTGATTGTAGTTTTCAAGTACACCAATAGATGGCGGTACAAAAATTATTTATTTTTCAGTTAGTTTACAATATCAGTTTGTAAGAATGGCAAACTTAACTGGTAAGTGTAGTGCCTGGCATAATATGCTGCATATCCGAAGGTCGTAAGTTCGAGTCTTAGGCTGAACCAATAACAATTCGACAGACCCATAACATGAAATGGGTGTTTATATTTATAATATGTATGTATTTACTATTTAAACTTATATAATTATGTAGTATATCAACTATCTTGTATCCGTAACACAAGCCTCGTAGTTTAACACGGAACTAGATGGCGCTGTGTGTAATAATGCCCCAACATAATACATATTTATTTAAGCTACCTACATAATATGTACACGTGAGAATACTTGCCTCTCTTTTAAATAGATACATATATCATAAGTAATATAAACGTTAAACACCAATGATTAAGCATTCGCATGATGATGAGCACATCACACAAAAGAATGCTTCCGGCGGGACTCGAACCTGCGATCGCTAGCACAGAAAGTAGGGTCACTTCAAATTGAACCACTCATGTGCCACCCACTAATAAAATGTATTTGTTTGTTATTCAGTCGTTCATGATAGAAACTAGAAAGGCTGAAAAATTAGTACAGAGATGGGCCTCGAGATTGGCATTTTTGTATAACTACATATATCAAACGACAAATATTAGAAAGTAGAATTACAAATAAGCACATATTTATTAAAACATGGCATAGCTAAAAATCGAACCTGTAACGAAATTGCTATACTAAGGTTATATTAAACCCACGTGCTATTTTAAGCACTTTCTATTTTTTTTCTAAGCAATGAAAATTAAAATTCAAATGCTAATCAAAGATACCACACCGTGCATAAGTTTTGACAAACATATGTGAAGTGTTTTATTCAGACACTATTGTTTCGAGGCTAAGTGGATCACTTAATAGATTCAAGCCACAACCTAAAAATAAGCTCTATCATTATCACTAAAAGAATACTCTACGAGTAAGTATATAATGTAGGCCAAGACAAAACCTTAGAAGTGGTAATCACATTATACATATTTAGATTATAGTCTTTATAAAAGCTATATTATACTGTTCAAGATTGCAAGCAAACAAAATTTTACGTTACTTACATTAAATATCAACTGACGCGAGCAGAGCCTGGATAAATTATAGTGTAGTATATCAAATTCGTAGTGTTTCTTCAACTGTTTGTAAATTTCTCCTTCAACTTCAACGTTCATGTTCTATATAGCTTATTGCGATAAAACTATGATGATATGATAAAATTGTAAGTTGCTTTTGCATTTATAAAATTGTCTTCAAAAATTACTTTTTAATAGCCTGGTAGCATTTGGTCTGAGAAGGAAACCCAATAAAATACACACTCAGTCATTGCAGGATAAAGAAGTTTAGTCCAATAAAGTGGATAGGCTTCCCATAGGATATGTCGCAATTACTTACGTGCTTTTCTTTCTTTGTAATGTGATTCTAATACTATCATCATGTTAGTGGCAGTAATTTTATTTACTTAGTTATTTCGAAATAAAACTAGATGCCTAGTTTTTTTACTAGAAATGAGACTAGAAATGACTCTTGAAAGATAAAAAAAATAAAAGTAGAAAATAGTTTTGACTATTATAACCGTATATAATTAGGGTCTGTATGTATGAATTGTCACACCCTATCCTGTAAACCTATTGGGTCTGCTCTTGATCTCTCCTTGCGGTTGTTGAGAGTGGGTTTACTTGTTGTCTAGAGTATGAGAGTGAATGCAATAGAGAGTAATACTTTCTTAGGTTTAATTTGACATTATAAATGATATTCTTTTCGGACTTTGTCGCAGATATATTTGATTTTTGGTTCCCGACGTTTCAAATGCTTTACAGCGATCATGATCACGACAGACTCTCGAAAAGATAGTTTAATTTATAATGCAATATTCACAAGTCTTCGTATTAAAATGAATAATAGTGGTAGAATATTTTTTTTATATTTAAATTATAGTTTTATTAGTGTATGTTATATTTGAAACACATTAACTAGTAGTAGATCAAAAAAGGAAATAAAAAATCTCGCCTACGACATGAAACTATTCATCTCAAATTAAGATAAAAATAAAAAATGTATTAAAAAATTGAGATTAAAATAAATCCCTTATGAATCTCGAATAACGAATTTACCATACGACTTTTGTCCTAAATCGTGCGATATACTCTCTCTATGTGATATAGAGTAGCTTATTTCCGTCGTTGTCATGGTAACATAAATGTAAGTCGTTAAATAATGTTTTCAAATAAAACTACGTTTATCTATTCGGATTTGTTCGCGGATTTATTTAGATTCTTGGTTTCATCGTTTAGAATGCTATACCTACAGATATCAGCTAAGGCAACGAGAAAATAAGCTTTTAGGGCTAGATTCATGGTAAATTACGAACATTGTTTTATGGATACCAGATAGTTGATTTATAATAAATATTTACATATAACTTTAAATATATATTTGCGCTCATCACACAAAAGCTTTCAGCGGGACTTGAACCCGCGACCGCTGTCACAGCAAGCAAGGTCTTTACAAACTGAGCAAAGCAACACATTTTAAACAACAAAACTTCTACTAATATAATGTTGATAGCAATTCCAATTATGTTGAAAGAAGTAGGATGTTACTAATTCTTATAAGTACCTCAACTTATCATTCATCATCATCATTCAGTCTTAAGTTCATAAAGCATTACTAATTTATCGTGTGCGAATCTATACTTAAAGGTTCGGTAATTTTGCATTCAAACAGTGTCAATTTTACGCCCTACATAACTGAAGTGTAACGTAAGCGTAGTAAGATAGTTCCGTAGAAATAAACATATTAGAGTATCACTACATATTATAAAACAAAGTCCTCTACCGCATCTGTCTGTTCACGCTAATCTCAAAAACTACACTGCACCGATTTTCATGCTGTTTTCACCAATAGATTGAGTAGTTGTAGACTTCTAGTATATAATATGTCAAGTTTTTGTATACATTTACTAGCAGAACCTACTGCTTCACTCGCGATAAATAAAAAATATTTTTATGAATATACTTCTAGATTTTCTTTGAGTATGTTTAAAAGTGGTTAAATGCCTAATTTTTTTTATAATATTTTTCAATACAATATTGAATAAACAAAATAAAAAAAAAAACAAAATCACAGTTTTTTTTATTATAATCACGTTTTAAATATACGCGTATCCTGATTTTTGCCATTCAGACTCAAATCTACTTCTATAAAATTCTAAACCATTTGGGTATAGAATTTTTTAGGTCTTATCCTATATACGAGTACGTCTAGTCTATGTCTAAAGTTAATAAAAAACGCAATTGAAAACAAAATCTTTATTCATGTAAGTTAATGATAAATGACTACGAGTAAGGATAGTTAATGATAAATAAAATACAGTACATTAAATGTCTTTTTTATATTAATAAAAATTAAAGATTTATGAACATGCGTAAGGTGGGAAACTGAAGTTATTTAAAATAAGGGCATCACGTTGATAGATAAAATGTATGTAAAATAATAACAAAGTTAATTAAATAAAGTAATAAATATAAATACTATAAATAAAATTATAAATAAATATAAAATATCAAACGAAGATGCAAAAAATAATATGTTACATAAATATTTCAATACGAAGTGTATTTACAAAAGCTATTATACATAATATATGAAATGAATAGAAGATTTGTGACTCAAATATTAAAGCTATTGAACACTTAAAATAATCTTTGTACTATAATAATAATAACAATATAAATCAAAGAATGCAGGTACGAAATACAATACTAGTGATGCAAAGATCATAGCCAAGCGAGAATAAATCGTTTAAATAATTTAAATAAATTATTAAATAACAATAAATTAATGTGAGGTCCGAGAGACTAACTGATTAATCTTAGGTTTAGTCTGAATAAGCGTTGTAGGCTAGGTTATGGGCGTCTTGGGATCTGCCCCAACCGGCCCCATGGCCACCACCGTGGCTGTAATGCTCATCATGATGAGGGTGTGCTACCACCTCGTAGCTTTCATGGTGTTCATGTTTGGATAACAGCTTCTTTAACAGGAGCAGAGCTGATGCAAGAAGGGCAGCCTTCGCCAGGAGTAGACCCTTGATAGCAGCAAAAGCGATGATACCCAAGAACAGGGGAATGAGGGACTGGATCTTCAATTGGAGGAGAGCGAAGATTGGGATGAGTTGCTTCAGCTTCTTCTTTTTACCACGACCTAAACAAATAATTGGTTATTAAAAATAACTAAAAGCAAAGCAAACTTCTCTATGTAAAGTAGCAGCAAACACTCTAAGTACTAAAAGCTACTTCATAACTAACGCTTAAGTATCAGCCATTATCCGGTCCATTAACACAGTGCGTAAATGTCTATACTTATTTCACTTCAAGTTAACATGCTACTAGAATTTGCACATCCTAGAAAGCATTTCATTTTCTAAAGTCATCAATAAACATTAAAGGTAGCTGGCCGAATTCTGATTCGTATTCAAATGGAGACCACACTGAAATATCAACAAGTGTAACTGTCATTGAAATTCACCATGTTACATCCTGTTTGCATAACCACCTCATTTATCTAGAAAGTGCATCAATTTGATACAATTCGAAAGCTCGAACCTACTTCCATATTTCGACTAAGAAACCGCCTGGAGCGAGACTCGTACTTAGATATTTAGTATCTGTTAGCGGAAATCTAAAACTAGTTGTAGGCATTCCTTAGTTCCAGAAAAACTTGAATCCACACACCCGCTTTCCACCGGCCTTCTTAATCGGAGAAATTTACTCGCTCCTTTAAGTCAAGTTTTTCATCGGGACGAGTAATTTCTAATTTTATAGCCCCATATTAAGTTTTAATGTATAATTATGGTTTGGTTCCCATGTAGGACTTTCTATTTTTGACCACATTTGTAGTAGCTACAGTTTAATTAAGTTTCGGCGAGAGCGCAATGATTGGCAGAAACTATGTGATCTTTTATGTAACACTTTAGCACGGTTATTTCATTCGTCTGTGAATTTTACGACAGCGTTATTATGTCTGAACTATAATCAGCTCTGTTATTAGGCTTTAGGCCATTTCCCACGTGTTTATTTTTGAGAGAAATTTAAATTGTCAAATTACCTATATACTGATGTGTACTTATTCATTATTTTTATTACTTTTAAATATGCGATTTTTGCTATAAATAAGTAAGAATGTAGTTAACATTATTAATATTTTAAGTATTACATCTCGTTATATGAAATCTCACATGTCAATGAGTGATTACTTATAATTTTATTATGTAACAATCACCAGCTTATTCACATTTTGTTAATAAAGTTTAATCGTTTCATTCGTCCACTTAAATTATTCTGCAACATTTTATAACACAGCTCTTATTATATTTATATTAATTATATTTATATTAATTATATATATAATATGCTTCACTATTTTACTTTATACATACATATGTAATAAATATACATAAATGTACTTGTAATTAGCTAGACTGAACAAAGTAGTTCGCAACTTTCATATTGAATATTTTAGAAATTATATTATATATAAAAGGTTTATATTTAATTATAATATATGATTTCTCAGATCCTACTTAGAGTGTGAAAGCGTAGAGATTAAGAAAATGATAAAGAATCTGTGTTAGAATTAAATGTATTACTTTATTAGTGTGATAATGATAATTGCGTTTAAAATTTACTATTTTACTCCTCGTAAAGCTTGGAAATGTTTAATTAGGACCGGTTTTGCATTTTGTATGGAAAAGAAATGTTTGTAATGTTTTTACTACCTGTTTTATATAACATGTTGGTGTCGATTTAATAAAATAACGTGTTAAAGAATTTTACTTTCAGTTTAAATGTAGTTCAAATCATTTTACACTATAACATAACCGAAATATTATATTATTTAATTATTTTAAAGGAAACTATCTTTTCGGATTTTGTCGCGGATTTATTTAGACTCTCTCCCGTGACCATGATTGCTGCAAAGAATTCAAAACGTCGGGAACCAAAAATCAAAATAAATTCGCGACAAAATCCGAAAATATAGTTTTATTTATAATGCCAAATATCCGAATTTGAAGAAATTAAACCTAAGAAAAGTATTAAATTGATTTTAATTAGCAAGTTTACTAATTTGAAATCAATTTATCATGTTATTTCAGATTTTTCATAGACTAAATAATAAATCATCAAATTTTAAGTTAAATTCTTAGTTAAATCCTAATCCAAATGTAAGCACTTAACAGAAAAATCAGAAAATTAACTTAGCCCAAATAAAAATAAATACTAACCTTCTTCAAGTGATCTCTTAACATCATCCACGGTACTTTTGGGTACACGTAATTGGATGACATGGTTTTCTAAGAAATCTGCTGCAGCATCCACCAGTCTGGTCTCTACCTCATTTTCTCTTGCCCTAGGCTCCTCTGATAGAGGTTCGAAGGACCTGGCACCACGAGAGGATCCAGTACCAACTAAAGTAATTCCATCAGTAAGACTTATTTCACGCGCTGATGCTAAATTTTCGGCATATTTCAGCGCTTTTTCCTGTAAATAAATTTTGAAATTAGTAAAATCTTATATAATTAAGTAAGAAATATTAAATTATTGCAGATATTTAGTATCGAAGAAAACAATAACGAAAAATACTAAATAAAATATTATTTTTTCACTTCACGTTATATAAAGTAATTTCAATTATTTCATACACTTAATTGACTTAACTATTATTTTTAACTAACAAAATATATATTTCACTAAACACCACACACCTTCAAACATAATGTGACGTCTTGCTCGGAACAACTCCTCACTACTCCGATGACTGATCCCATCACCTCATCTTCCACTGGCTTGGCGGAAGCTGCCGCCACCAAGACCAACACAAGTAACAGCTTCATTCTCGGTGGTAGCACGTGTAGTGTGCCCCCTAGCCTGGTCATAGCATATTTATTTGTCCCTCCCCTCCTTACGATAATACTAAATGTGTGCGAGTTGCGTAGCAATCATTTGCCTTAGAATTTTGCGTACGCGCATACCTTTTTTTGAAAGTCGGTAAATAATTAATATAATTTTTTTGAGTAATTAAATGCTTGTTTTTCAAAATTTGGTCATATTTAGTTTTTTTCGTTATTCAAAGCTTTTAAACTTTAAGTTTAAAATTGATAAAAGGAATTCAGTCAATTCGATTAAGTTACGTTTTTAAGAAATAAACAAAGTTGATTCATTCACTTGCGGTTTTACGAGAGGCTTCAATGGTTGCCAACGAAGTCAATGCCAAGAATAATTTGATAATACGATTTACATCACAAGATATTTATGCGGTAATAAGTTGTGGTCTGTGTTATAATTGTAATTTTTGTTTTATTTTTAATTTCTTTGTCAAACAAAATATTTTTCTTATTATATTTTGTATATTATGTGAGTTTGTATGTATGTATGTATGTATGTATGTATGTATGTATACATTATGTATATTTATATATTCATGTTTTTATGTATGTGTTTACGTTTGTAGTTTATACCTACACTGCACCCTTATTTCAAATACTATGTCCTTCTCACGCTCAAGGGTTTCTGGAAGAAATCTCTTAAAGAATAATTAAGTCAGTCTTTGCACACAACGTCTTCATTTTTATATGTAAATATTTTTTTTTCTTTTACACAAATAAATAAATAAAATACAACGTAGAAACCAAAAATTTTTGAAAATCAGAGAAAGTGAACATTGATTCATTGCATAATAGGTAAAAGCTTAAATGACAAAAATTTTAATGATTATAATTAAGACTCAATTCAATTTTTTGCATAATTTGTTTGAATATTCTGTATGATAGCAATATTTGCGATTTTTTTTAAATTAAAAAACTACATTTATAATATTATTCTATTATTACAACCTAGAAATATATGGAGTAGTACTTCTCTTCTTTCTTATAATTCAATTCAATTTTTAGTTTGATTTAGACTTTATATATTTTACCTTAGATTTTAGAACATATTATTATACATAAGATACTCAATTCGTGTCATTATACTACCCTTTTTTGTTCTTTATTCTGTTCTTAGCTTAGAGTAAGTAATAAAATGTTAGTTATAGGAATATATTATTTATTACGATAGTGTCATGTCAATGATATCTTAATATTTTTATATATTATTCAACATTTTATTATATTCTCTTGTAACAAACAAACAATTTATATATGTATTATTATGTTCATATGTAACAAGTCAGTTTTAACCTACTTCTAATATTTTCGAACCAAATTAAAATTTTGTATGAATATGTAGCTCGGATGACAGTACTATTTTTTATTCTGTATCTTGGAGCTCGTCCTAAATAATGAGAAAGTTAATATTGGAAATTTTCAGTGGCTAGTAAGAAACCCCCTAGGCTAGTCTTATATATATATATTAATAATAATAATAAATAATAAATATGTTGGGACATTTACACACATCACTATCTAGTTCCATGGAAAGGCACGAGCCTTGTGTTATGGATACCAGATGGTTGATATACTACACATATATAACTTTTTTTTAAAACATACATATTATAAATATAAACACCCATGACTGGAGTACAAACATTCGTGCTCAACCAATGAATGCCCCCAGCGGGACTCGAACCTGCGACCGTTGGCGCAGCAAGGATCACTACAAAACATTCATTAACAGCGTGCTTTTATTTTCTTAAACAATATTTTTTATCAAATGACAGAGTTATTGTAAGTGACTATGAAATTATTGGGCTGGCCGGCCCAAGTGTGGGTTAATGGACTTCACATGTCTTTCAAATCGCTAGGTTCTGTCAGATACGCAAGTTTCCTCATAATGTTTCCCTTCACCATAAGACAAGTCTGTTCATGTTAGAAATGATTCGCACATGAAATTATCAGAGATGTGAGAGCCGGATTTGAACCCGCATCATTCGGTTATCATATCGAGCACGCTACCACTGGACTACCATAGTCTCTCCTATTAAATGATTAATGATTCTATTAAACAAGATAAAAATGATATGTTATTGTTTTTTAAAAGTATGATAAAATGAAAAAAATATTATCTCTGCAAAGTATAAAACAAAGTCGCTTCCCGTTTGTACGTTTAGATCTTTTAAACTAGACAACTAAATTTAATGCGGTTTTCATCCATAGAGTAGCATAGTAGCATCCTAGCTCTGTAGGTAGTAGTAATAGTAGGTACTGGTTTTGGTTTTGTAACTCATTTTTCAAATTAAGAAATAAGAGAACTTAGCATGTAGTGTTCACCTTTAAATTATTTTACATACCCTGTGCATGTAATATAAATACTTTTTGTTATAATAAATAACTTATGTAAAATCGCCGGTAGACCTAATAAATAAAATAAATAAAAATAGAGTGATTCAGGAGGAAGGTTTATATATTGTATAATACATGCATATTATAGTAGATAAGAGCCGAAAAAATATTTCAAGTTTGTCCTTAGATTCGTTTCTAACTAATCGTCAAATCTAAATCACTCGAGCGAAACGAGGGTTTTACAATATATAATTTGTTAAAATTACAATTTCATAGTTATTAACTTATTTCGTATAAATAAACATTATACATATTTAAGCTATAACAAGTACTAAACCTCATGCGTGGCCTAGCTTGAGTTATTGTTACTGTTGTTCGCATATTTTAACCCACTATCCTAGTATCACAGACATGCTTGAAAAGCTAATAAAGGCTATTATTTATTCCATATATTTTATTTACTTCTTTACCAGATTAGAGCCAGCCAACTATGAAGTAGCTAAAAGCTATCAAACTGCAATAACATTAATTTTTATGTCTTATCTAAACGTTTTTAATACACTAAAATCAAATAGCTCTATTCAATAATGGTGTCCCAAAATTACAATTAAAAATTCAAAAACTCTAATAGAAAATTAAAAAATTCAAAAAACTGCACTTGTGGCAATAAAGGTTCGATTATGGGAAGAATTACCATAAAAGTAAAAGGGCCTATATTTTGCATATAAATAACTAATATAAAGCATTAACTAAAACATTGCCTACTGCAATTATGCAGTCTATATTGTTCAATACTATACATTTAACAGAACGGCGTTTTCTTCATGTTTAGATTTTGGCGTCGAGTACATTTTCAGAGATTTCTTTTCTACTTTATAATAAATAATTAAAAACAAACGCTATAAGTCCAGCTAATAACAATCTTATGTATTTTTATAAGAATATGCAAATCAGTTTTGGAATTAAGGAACATAAATAGTCCACGAATTAACCCTTGTGGAACGCTTATTCTAAATGATCAAGTAAATCTCTTGTCTGATTCACCCAATTGTTAGAGCTTATATGAGATATGTATATATATCTAATACCTACCTTACTAATTTAATAAATGCAAAAGTAAGTCTATCTGTCTGTCTGTCTTGCCTTTTCACGCCAAAAGTACTGAACTGATTTAAATGATATTTGGTACAATCGAGCCTGAGATAGGACATAGGCTACTTTTCGTGGAGAAAGAAGGGCTTTAAAAGTTTGTATGGTAATTAAGTCATTTTTAAAGCTAGAAGCTTAAAACTTATTTTAAATAGACAAACCTGGATAAGCGAGAGTTCAAGGGAGCACAATCTCATTCTCGCTAATAGAGGTTTCTCACTAACCCGAGTTTCTCGCTAATGCAGGTACATGGGTATCGTTTCTCTTTTATAGAGTTACGCAGCAATAACAAGTCAAAAATTCATGAACTATGTAATTTTATTTTATTTAGAACTTATTTACACTTAAAAAATGCATCAATTTCGTTTGGGTTTCTGTTTTTGTATTTTGAATGTTTTTCTCTAACTCATTTTTGTCGAATATTGCTTGATCAACAATGAAATTACTTTTATGTATGTATATTTTTATTGTAGCTATAGTTCTACCTAAAAATTATAAATAAATAAAGCTCGACTGTCGCTTATGAGGTATAGATAAGTAGCAGTCTCACTAACGGGGGTCCATGAGGGAAAAACGACTCTCTCTTACAGAGATTTTTGTTTCTCGCTAATAGAGGTTTTGGGAGCTTAAAATGACGGGTCCTTGCTATTACTCTCACTTATAGAGTTTTCTCACTTATCCAGTTCTCACTTACCCAGGGTTTTTGTTTTACAAAATAAATTGAAAACGCTATCTGACTATATTTCGCATGAGTGATATGATGAGCCAAGAAAAAAGAATATATAATGAGCAAAATAAGGGACGCTTCGACAATAAAATGGAACTTAATAGTCCCAACCGAAGTCTTTGTGATGATGTGATGGCTGTCTGGTGAGAGGGGTGGCCTGCGATTTGATACAGTTGGTCTCTCTCACGCAGTGTTTGACTGTACATATAAATAAATCAGACATTCAAAGTTTGTAAAAATGTTATCCTTTTTAGGGCAGCAAAAGCAAGGCGGCGAGGGTGAGTCGCTAGTACCCAATAAAACAGATTCTTTAATACCTTATAATATTTAGAAAGATTATAAAACTTAAACAATGATGAATATCTGAAATAATAATTTTAATTATGCAACAACTACTAATATTGCTAGTGCTATTCTTTGGAACATCGAGTTAACTGAAGCTCTAGCAGTAAACTTTGAACTTTCAGTTAAAATCACAGACAGAAATTCAAAGTTAAATAAGAACTTACGTTAAAAACCATTTTATACGCTAATTAGATTTTTGCGGACGAGTCGGACAGTTTCTACTAATTACATAAGCGTGCGTGTAAGAAATTATGATGGCTTTTTGAATTCGTCACAGCAAGCCCATTTTGATTGTGCTTAAGTAGTTTTATCACGATTGTTTGCGTGATTACTTTGTATGCAGTTCCGAAAGACCTAGAAAAATAAGGAAATCCTATATGAAAAGAGTTTTTACGTCATATTCTGTTTTAATTTTAAACTATATTTGGCTTGACTCTGTTTTACCGAAAATTGAAATAGACAAGTATTATCATTTGTATTTTTTGTAAAGTATAATATAATGTTTTATTGAAAATTATTAGTTAATTAATTAATTTATGTGCACATGCTTTTGCGCATATTATGTTGCGTGCGTGTATGATGTGTGTGTGTATGTGTGTGTGTGTGTGTGTGTGTGTGTGTGTGTGTGTGTGTGTGTGTGTGTGTGTGTTTACGTTAACGATTTGTTTTTTTTTTATTTAGATATTACGAGACTAGACCGTGCCATAGAAAAATATGTAAGTATTTATGACAGAAAATACATTAATATGTAAACACATAAACGCATGTAAATCAAACTTAAAACTTTGATCTGATTGAAATTTTCATTGAAAATGAAATATTTTCAGTAATTTTTATTATTTGATGTAATTTTCCTATTATATTTCAAATTATTCTGTTTTTCACTATTAATAGCATCAGGTATATATAATTATAATATTTTAAATAGTCTATAGTACTCAATAATATTACAGTTCCTATCAGTTTCAAGAATTTTTAAAACCATATCAGTACTTTCGGAGATGTCCACTAACTTCAAAAATCAAAATAAACAAAAATTTCTTTAAAATACGTATAACGTAATATATACGAAATATAATAAAACTTCTAGCGCCAGCGGTCGCGGGTTCGAGTCCCGCTGGGGGCATTCATTTGCTAAACTCGGATGTTTGTACTCCAGTCATGGGTGTTTATATTTATAGTATGTACGTATTTAATTTTTACTTATATAAATGTAGTAGGTATATCAACTATCTGGTAACCGTAACACAAGCTGCCTTCGTAGCTTAGTGTGTAACAATGTCCCTACATACTTATTATTTATTTTAATATATAAAAGATAATACCTTTTGACACATAAATGACGACGACTTAAAACATAAATGACGATTCCATATACATAGGCTATAGAACATTTAAAGTGGAACTTCACTTTCCATCAATAGTTTAGCATTAAAAGGCAATAAGGTTTGCGGTCACGCTCGATAGGTCATACAACAATACCGTGATATGTATTCCTGTGATGGGAATGCTATGGGTGGTATTTAGGTGAAATCAAACTTCACTTTTAAGTTACGTAATTGCTGAGTCAAAGCTCTATTCAATCAAGCTTTTTTAGTTAATTTTCATGTATTTACTAAGTTAGTATTAGTTACACGATTTCGCTCGTTAATATTTATGAAAAATAGCTCCGATTGTATATAAATATACCTATAATAAAATCCTAATCGAGTTGAATGTCGATACCGATCTTTAGTTTTTTTGAAATATTATCTGTGAACGCATTTTTACCGTGGAAAATACTTTGAATACTTTTTTGGAAATACTATAAAAAATTTTCATTACTACTTTAATTTTTAAAGGGTCTGAATAATTGAAAATATAGTTACAGCTTTTTTGCTATTACTTTATTAGTAAAATTAATTATTTAGCTTACATTAAGCAAAATTATTTAAACTCAAAATAGGTATATCCATAAAAATTGTAAAAATTGGTTAAGAATGTTTGCAAATATTGAATAAATATAAAGAATTCAACCATGCTTAACTATTAAGGGGTCAATAATTAAAGGAAAGTGTATGATCAAATATATTATACGCTAGCTGAAATGAATAAATTTTAGACTTTTAATAGTTGTTTAAACCAATTATATTTTACTTAAATATATAAACTTAATTAACATTCAAACATGAGAAAGTAAAATGTAGATTTTTTTTCAACTATAAAATCTCATATTTAAACTAATATCACTATTACTTTTAATCAGATAAGATCTAAGAAACTTATACTTTCATTGGTTTTGGAGAAATCGCTTAAAGTACAACAACAAACAAAGTAGGTACTTTCCATTAATAAGTAATAGAAATAAAACGACGTATCTTTAAGCGTAGTGTTACATATAAAGATAACCAAAAATAGAAAGTATCGCACGTTTACGCAAATTCACAGTGAATGAACAGAGCTTAGAACAGGGAGTTTAATAGAAGTGGCATAAAGTTTTTTTTTAAATAGCTTTTATTATTAGTGAAATTTAATATGGGAATAGTGACAAACTCTTTTGTCTTATCCCGATAGACCAACATAAAAAGGTTTTTGTCTACTATATTATTAAAACTATGCGCACATAAGCATAAGAAGTTTATAATTCTTAGTTTGATTTTTTTAATACATATTCTTCTGAGCAAAGTGCAAACCCTATCATTTGTTATCAATATTATGGGTATGGTGCATAAAAACCATAGTTCGCCATTAAGAAATAAGATGTCTTTAGTCACGTTTGATTCGCGAGTTTTGATTGTAGACATGTGACAACCAACGGAAACGGGTTTTAAAAACGTTTGTAATGATATATCCTATTATACGTCAGATTGGATTTACAATAACGTCATTTCAGTCATCGTATAATCACTTATCAAGCCCTTTTTTTTGATATATCCATCCATAACTTAGAAAGCTATCACGAGTTTCGAGACGACACGTTTGGCGCAGTATGTAGTGACCCTAGCTTGACCTTGCTTAGCAAATGAATGCCCCCAGTGGGACTTGAACCCGCGACCGCTGGCGCGGAAAGTAGGTTCACTACCAAGTAAGACAAAAGTGTCGCCAAAATGTTTTTATATTATATAATAGATGTAAACAAATCATCAAGCATCAACATTATTATAGTCAGTGTGACACCATTTCCCTTTCAATCATTGTTCTTAGGTAACATATAATTCAATCGTACGAAATGAATTTAATTATTACATAAAATTCGTTAACGTCGGTGAAATTATGTATGACACGCTTTTTGTTAATTGTTATTGCAATATCCGTGTTTTATTAACATTTTCATACAATTTAGTGTCAAAAATGTTAAACCCATACATTACCCATACATTTAAGAAATATCTCTTTATAATTTCAATTTTATTCTCTTTTTAATACGATTATAGCCAACAACCTCAATACATACAGTTTAACAAAATTTAAGTCTTTGTTTGTATCATCACATAACTTTTTACTAGTAGCATACCTATACATATTATATTGACGACACATTTGGCGCAGTTTGTAGTGACCCTACTTTCTTGCGCCAGCGGTCGCAGGTTCGAGTCCCGCTGTGAGCATTCATTTGTTAAAAACTTTAATGTTTGTACTCCAGTCATTGGTGTTTATATATATAAAATGAATGTATTTAAACTTATATATGTAGTATATCAACTATCTGGTATCCGTAACACAAGCTTAGTGCTTACCACGGAATTAGATGGCGCTATGTGTAATAATACCCTAGCATATTTATTTATTATTATTATATTATTGACCTTTATTTGGATGACACAATTTATGACATGTGCCATCTGTCGGAAAAAAGGAAATGAAATATTAATTTACTTCGTAAGATGTACTTATTATCATAGCATTTTATAATCTCCATGAAATTGACCCTCTTTAGATTAAACTTGTCTTTTCGGCTCAGTGGTTTTTTTTAGTAAGAATAGTCAAAATTAAGTTATAGTAAGTTTAAGTACAGTGACCAATGATATTGTTTTTTTGTTTTCTAAAAAAAACATTTATTTCCGTTTTTTTTTTGATTTGGCTATAACTAGATTGGCTTCTTGTAAGGCCGCAACAGCATTAAAAACTACATTCCACTCCGGAAATTTTCTGGTAGATAGGTACTGTTTGTAGAACGCTGATGTTTTTACTGGCTCATCATAAGAGGGCCTTTTCCTAGATGCAAGGTTATCGTTTACAATTTTAGCACAAAGCTGTTAATTCGAAATTACGAACACACACTTCATTTTATGTCATACTACACATACGTTCTACAGGTTGAAAATCAAAAAAAAAAATATTTTTTTCCCGTTTTTGCAACATTTTGCATAGATGCTCTGCTCTATTGGTCGTAGCGTGATGTAATTTAGCCTAAAGCCTTCCTCGATAAATGAACTATCCAACACAAAAAGAATTTTTCAATTCGGACCAGTAGTTCCTGAGATTAGCGCGTTCAACCAAACAAACAAACAAACTCTTCAGCTTTATAATATTAGTATTGATATATATGTATCTAGATGTCTAGATTAGAGAATACATATTATTACACATAAATAGTGCATAAATATGTTGGGATATTCAAAATAAAGCGCCCCATCCCCAGCGGGACTCAAACCCATGACCGCTGCCATAACTAGGTAAACTGACAATTTTTTTACATTTTTATAAGTCTGTCCGTACGCCCTTTTCGAAATACCTTTTTAAGTTGAAAAAGAAAACTTAATACTGTGTCATTCTCTCGTTGTAAACATTGTATCCTCTTTCTAACCTGATGTTTGCGATCTTAACATATATTTAGTAAAATAATAATAGATGTAGAAATTCAAGAAATTAGTATATACCACGTCTCATGCATTCTTAGTAATTTCGTTTATTACAGAAAATCTCCACAATCACGAGTTGAACAATGGTCAAAATGAGTTAGTTTATGGGATACTCACATACTTAAACCATTGTAAGCTTGTAAGTTAGCTTTCTTCGTCAAGATTATAGATGTATTATGGATAAATTGGCGTATTATAGTGAAATGTGTAAACAGACACACTACGTTTATTTTTTTACTAATTTAGTCTTCGATGGAACTAAGGAATGGATCTTAATGTTACTTAAATTAAATAAATAAAACTCGGTCTTCTAGAGATGTGCGTAGACTGTTATTATTTTCACGACAGATACTAATGTTTTAACTTCTATATATAATATATATATAATAAAATTCTGAGTTGACTCTATACAGAAGCCTAAACCAAATTTTTATTAGTGTATTTGTCTGCGATCGCATCTGATGAAAACCACTGGATAGATTTTATAAAATTTGGGATAATTAAATTTTACTGCGGGAAATATCTCACATCTAAGTGCGTTTGTACTTTTCACGTTGCTAAAAAGCTCTGAACCGAGTTTGAGCAGATTTTGCGTAGTGATAACTCGTTTGTAGGGCAATATTTAGGACAATCTTTACTATTCTAGGAAAGGAATTTTTTTTATTCCTACCAGATTTAGAAGTTTGAACGATGTATAAACCAACGAGGAACTTGTACGTGTTAAATAGCTTCATTTATAATGTTAAATATTCGCATAAACCTAAGAAAGTGTTCATTCATACAAACAAATGTATAATAGCACATTTTTTTATAGTCACAGTTGCATTAAATTTTCATAACTATTTAAAACGGACCTAGAGATACACCCGTGAAAAGTGAGAGTAAGCTACTATTATTCTGTATAGGGTAGATAGAGGCATACGTAGTCTCAGAAACTATTGATTTTTATAATAATACATTCTTGGGTTTACGCGAATGTAAGTGCACTTAATTAATTATTTTTTCTCGACGATTCGAATGCTTTACAACAATCATGGTTACGACAAAAAGACAAAATCTGAAAAGATAGTTTCATTTGTAATAATTTTTTATGACTTTACATGTTCTTATCATATATACAACGGAACTTAACGCGTGTATTAGTTAAACCTTATTCCTGACGTCAAAAAAAGTTATATGTTCTTATTTGTTAAAAATAGCTAGATTGTAGAGTAAATTTTACAGGAAATATTTAAAAATAATTAAATATTTTTAACCTTGAATACATTTTTATGCACAAAACACGATTACGCATTAGATTTTTCATAATATCATAATTCTTTTAGATCAAAGATGTGACGTGACGTTAGGGACATTTATTTTTTGTGCGTATTTGCTATCTTCTCGCCTTACTTTACTAGCTAACAGAAGAAAGCCTTTCTACACAACTTTTCTCTACGATGATTTTAGTTTTAAAAAAGTGTAGGCGCTCTTTTTTTTTGCTAGTAATTTTAAGTAAGAAATTCTATTTTTTTATTTAGTATGTCGTTTTCGCTGGACATGCGTTTTGTGTGCCTAATACATTTTTTCATGTACCGTTAAAGTATCTGTCAACTTACAGATTTTCATAGAATGTCAATCACTATAGAGTTCGCCCTGGAACCGTAGGTACTACTATAATGCTGTACCACAGCTAAGGCGATATTTCATATGAAGCCAACCCTGCAGCCAGATTTTGGTGGATTTTAGTATACGCTATAATAATTATTATTGAAAGTTTATATAAAATTTCGTATATACTGTTGACGGTTAAGAAAATGCTTTCTTAATGAAAATTGAATTGGTTATTCCAATCCTAAATGAAAAATTTCGTCATAATTATCAGGAAAGCTCATTTCTTACAAGTAAAATTTCAAATTTTCAAAATGAATATATAAATATTATTATTATTAGGACATTATTACACAAAGCATAATTAATATAAACACCCATGACTGGCGTAAAAACATCCAAGTTTAAAAATGCCTCCAGCGAGACTCGAACCCGCGACCGCTGGCGCAAGAAACTAGAGTCACTACAAACTGCGCCAAACCTGTCGTTAATCTATTTATATCAAAAATAGGACAAGAAAAAAATCGATCAGTTACTTTTTGTTCTTAATGCCAAACTATATTTTTAAAAGTTCTTATTCAACTTGAAATTTTTATACCTTTTTTTGTTTGTTTGATTCAATTTTGAACTATATCTTAAGCAGTTACCCTGAAGAGATTGAGCTGAAATCTTTGGGTAATGTGTATATTGGTAAAGATAGGCTTTATACACTTAGGTACATGAAATTTAATATGTTCCACGGTAAGTTCGCAGATCTTACTGCCAGTTTCTGTAACCTATCTAAACTAAACCAAACGTGTTCTTATTTCATATTGTGATATGTGAATTACTTTCTAGTGATATTACCGATGCATCTATCATTATCAAAACTAAAAAAATAATAATAATAGTTTATCGTTATAAAATTGTTATAATCGTTAAGGTTATTGTCTTTTGTCTCGTTTTGACCTGTAAGGGTCAAATAATTGTTATTCTAAGAACCTATACTAACACATGATTTAGTGAATAATAATGTCAGAGCGTTGTATGACTTTCTTTTGTAATAGGTACATATAGTAAAAATAAATAGGTACCTAACTACAGAAAAAGTGCTAGGTTACAAAAAACTTAACAGCTTCAATGGTCTAGTAACTACCATGAACGGATCTAGAGTGGTGTGGACATGAGTTTGAGTCCTGGGTCGGGCCAAGTGAGTGAGTGACAGTGAGTCTTCCTGTAAAATATTTCTCAGTAACCTCCCGGACTGGGGAAGTTTGCAATATTTCACCCCAATGCATTGGAGAACACGTAAATTGATCTTGATATAGAGTTGCTATATTGTGCAGAATACTCTCCGTTATACTGGAATTACCTATTTAATAAATTATAATAAATTTGTTGGGACATTATTACACACAGCGCCATCTAGTTCCGTGGTACGAAGGAAACTTGTGTTACGGATACCAGATAGTTGATATAGTACATATATAAGTTTAAATACATACATATTATAAATATAAACACCAATGACTGGAGTACAAACATCCGAGTTTAACAAATGAATGCCCCCAGCGGGACTCGAACCCGCGACCGCTGGCGTAAGAAGTAGGGTCACTACAAACTGCGCCAAACGTGTCGTCAAATCTATTGCTTAATCTATTCTGCGCAGACGCAGGACAGTTGCTAAATATGCTAAGATGCTAGTGTTCTTTATATCAGGATCTCTTGACGGTCGTGTCTAACTATTAACCAACCTAAAAGTAACAGAGTGGCCTACATATAGAGATTATTGGCATCTGCACGTAGACTTTACTGCACTTTATACTATATATTCGCTACTGCCCTTAACAATAAATACAGAAATATAGTAAAATATATCAAAATCAAATTATATTTTGACAAAACCTTTGGCTCAGTTTGTAGTGACCCTACTTGCTGCGCCAGCGGTCGCGGGTTCGAGTCCCGCTGGGGGCATACATTTGTTGAGCACGAATTTTTGTTTATGTATTTATTTAAAGTTATATATGTACTATATCAACTGTCTGGTATCCGTAACACAAGCCTCGTAGCTTACCACGGAACAAGATACCGCTGTGTGTAATAATGTCCTAACATATTTATTTATTATTTATCTTTGTACAAGAATCGAATCCGTTGAAGCCAGAGATTGAGAGACTTACGCACAATATATTTTCTCAAAGGAGTTTGACTATCATCGGTTGTTTCTAATCTTTTATTAATAACTCAATATTTATAGCTTTTGATTTTCTATTCTACTAATAATTTGTATATCCTACTTAATTATACAGTAACATAATATGTAAAATTGTAATAGCCTAATACATTAAAAGCGATGAATCGAAAGTAAAAATCAAGAAAATGAAAGTTTGGTCTCGTTTAGTGGACATATCGTGAGGATGAGTCTCTAAATTTCAAGCATATCACATAATGACTTTTAAATCTTACGATTCGACTTAAGAATAATAATTTAAATAACTTTAATAATAGTATCCATATTAAGTACTAGTTAGTATAATTTACGAATTATTGCTACGATTATATTTTTTGTAAAAAGCTTATGTTAGATAATGAATATAGGAATTCGTCATGTTATTCGTCTTTTCTACTGTGTTATCTTTGATTCACCTTCTTCTCTTTATCTATACTGTATATAATGAAATTCTAATCGAGTCACATCTGTACATTAAATATTCTTTGGAAAATCTAATTGAAATAGACATTATTCTCGATATAGAGGCCAAAACGATCGTTTTCAGTATTTTTGTCGATCTATCTGTCTGTGACCTCAGTACGAGAAAACTACTGGACGGATTCGGATAAAAGGTATGATGATAGTTTCTTAACCGGATCAATACATAGTGTACTTTTAATTTAAATAAAAATTAAAATAATAAGGCCTCTTGTCATATAATTTTCTATTCTGAAAACGATCCTTTTGGCCTCTATGGATAATATTTATACTATGTATTTATTTAAAAATATATATATGTGTAGTATATCAATTATCTGGTATCCGTTACACAAGCCGCGTAGCTTACCACGGAACTAGATAGTGCTGTTGTAAAAATGTCCGAACATATATAATGTTTTACGCTGTATTTTTTATACTGTACATAGTTTTAGTGGTTGTACAATAAAGTATTTAATGTATTTAATAATTGTTGTTAATATTAATATTATTCGTTAATAAAGGAAGTTTATTTTTTAAGCCGTAAAATTAAGCAAATAAAAATAAAAAATAAATTAAGTATCGTTTAAATATTTGTCTTTTTCTCTACAACACTCCCAAATTTCGATAAGAGAATAACTCCTGTGAAATAAATTATCGAATAAATTCATAGTAATTTTAAGGAGTAAATCAAAAAAAGAAATTGTGAAACGAAACACGTATTATATAAAATAGCTTGTTTTTGAAGCCAAAATTATGTAACCATAAGTGACTGTACTTTCTTTGGTACTTTATTAAGTAAAAAATTATAACTCGTATGTTGAATAAAACTTATTACGCATTTTTTATAATCAAAAATGCTTTTTTTTTATTGCTAAAGGCGACCGTAATAAATGGTCATTTACAACATTAAACGTATAATTTTAACACTGTATCATTAGGTTCGATCGAGTTTAAAGAATTATTCATAAATCTAACTATCTTAATTACTTCATACGATTGTAATATTTGTACACGAAATTGCATTCTTTTACAAATACAGTAAGCTTTAGAAGTCCAGTGGGAACGCGCTCGGGTTAAAGTGAAATGTGAAATGGACATCGAACATCCCATCCGCCGTATATAATTTTATACTTGATTAATAAAATTGAAATATTTTACAATGATTTATATACATTTATATAAGAAATTCACATTTTTAAAATTTTTAAGTAGTTTGAAGCCTATCTGTTCCGTTTAATCTCCGAAACGGCTGGACCGATTTTGACGAAACATTTGTTATAAAAAGTAGGTAAGTTAATTTGATTTTCTTCAAGAAAAGGGGTTCCGCTCAAATAATAACTAGGTACTTATGTACTCGGATGCAGCGAAAGTGAATAAGAAAGAGAGAGTAAGAGAGTAATGCACCCCTTTTTCCAAGATGGCGGCCTGGGGACCTCACAACCTCACAAACTTGGGGTTAAGCTTCTATTGACCACACATGTCCCAAAAATTAAATTGCGTCCTCTAATAAAGGCAATATTATGTTCTCAAATTGAAACATTTCAATGAACTAATGACAATTCGGGCACATTTATTACTTTTTTCTTTTTTATATACAGTTGACTATTTTTCGACAGCAAAATATCGTATCGCAATATCTAAATCAAAAGATTGCTTTAGCTAATTTCTCATATAAACAGATTCTGGCTCAAACACATGTGTAATACCTTAACCTTAACTTCAATAGACCTTTCTTATAAAAAGTACTATCTTTTCTCTCGGCTCCGCCTCGATCGTAATAAAATTGTACAGTCGAGTGATGTTAGATAGCTTATACCTACGAGTATAATATACTGATATATCCTACTCAAGAATAATGCAATAAAATGCAGATTTTTTAATGAGCCTGTTAGTTGTAATGATTGCCACGTTTGAACGCATAGTAGCGAGCTTTGTAATTTGGACCTTAACAAAACTAACAAAATACACTTTTAAAATTTTTCAAGCATTAATCAATATTTAATATACAGATAAAAATAACTTGTTTGTAACAGCAACGTTACAATGTTTATACATAAAAAAAAAAAAACAAACTTTAACATTTTTCTGTTTGGTCGCTTCAATCTCTGAAATGGCTTCACGGATTTTGACGAAACTTTCACTGGTAGATCTGATTAAGAGTAACGTAGGTTACTTTCATTTTAGAAAAATAATTCAAGTTCAGATCAAAAAATAAAATAATACGCATCTAGGGATGAAGCCCTAAGAAGCGAGGGTGCGTTAGATGTATAGAATAAAATGAAGTTATTAGAATAGAAGTTCGTTTGTGTTAATATTTCACTCAACGGGTTTATTTAATTTCACTTTATTTTATCTTTCCGGAAGTGTTATATGTATAAATACATACTTATTATATTTGTAGAAAGTAGAAAAGTCTATGTTTTGTAATGAAATCATAAAGCGGAGCGAGTGCGAGGTGTAATATTATAAATGCAAAAACACATAAGTTCTAAAGCCTCATCTCAGCAAAGCCAGTGTAACTATATATCTCACTAGCATTTCCCGCGGCTTCGCACGCGTTATAATGACCGTACCTATACTAAATTCTTTCTGAGTCAAGCGGTATGGTATCTGGCAGAACTAACGCCCGCCTTTCCCGTTTTCACAACATTTTTCATTGATAATTCGCTCCTATAGGTCGTAGCGTGATGTAATATAGCCTATAGCCTTCCTCGATAAACGGACTATCCAACACAAAGAGAATTTTTCAATTCAGACCAGTAGTTCCAGAGATTAACGCGTTCAACCAAACAAACAAACAAACAAACTCTTCAGCTTTTTAATATTAGTATATATTTACTGGGATAATAAAAAATATCACCAAAAGTTAAAAAACAACTTCGTGAAATGAACTAAAAATTTTGAACAAGTTAACGAAGGAACGTAGAAATTATACAGTCGGAGACAATAAAGTTTTGTACTTGCTTCTTGCTACGTATGTGTAATATGTGTGTCTACGATTGCATAATACTACGTTCCTTTTTCAACATGTTACAATCGTTTTAGTGCGGGTTTTATAAAGTCAGGCATATTACTTTTTGTAAATATTTTAAGGTATTTAACCCCTTTTTAAAGTCCCACTGCTAGGAACGGGCCTTTCTTCAAAACGAGGGGATTCAGGCCATAGTCCATCACGCTGGCCGAGTGTAGGTTGTCGGACTACACATGTCTTTCGAAAACTTGCGAGGTCCTCTCAAACATGCAAGTTTCTTCACGAAGTTTTCCTTCACCGTAAGGCAAAGTGGTAAACATCTTGCAAATAAAATATCAGTGTCAGTATAAAAAATTTCATTCGAGTCAAAAAAATATTCATCAACGCTTATATTACGTCTATAAAAATATGTATGTACATACTAAATAAAGCATTGAACAAGGTATTTCAATTGAAATCAAAACTTTTTACTATGAAATAAAATAACATTAATTCTATTCATAATATATACGTGCAAAAATACAAGAGTCAAATATATTTCAATGTTTGACTTGATTTGAGGCCTTAATTATAATAATTATGATTTTAATAGTAACATGCTGCAAATGACATGAGACAAATCGTTTCTTTTCACTAATTAATGTTCCCCCGATTAAAACACGTATAATATAATTTTAAATACATTTAAAATATACAAAATAAAATGCAACTTCTTATGCATGAAACGATCTTTGTACAAATTTCAAAGTAAATCCATGTAAGGAAATCAAAATAATGATCAGCAAAAATATTTCAACTAATACACCTTGGCTCGAGTCGTACTAGCACATAAATATTTTACAATATTCCATACTTAATTCATCATCATCAGCCCTTTTTTAACGTCCCACTGCTGGGCACGGGCCTCCCTCAGTACGAGGGGGATCAGGCCATAGTCCACCGCGCTGGCCTAGTGCGTGTTGGCGGACTTCACATGCCTTTCGAAAACTTGTTAGGTTTTCTCAGACATGCAGGTTTTCTCACGATGTTTTCCTTCACCGTAAGACAAGTGGTAATCATGATATAAATGATTCGCACAAGAAAACATCAGAGGTGCGAGACCCGGATTTGAACCCGCATCACTCGGTTATCCAAGCGACGCGTTACCGCTGGGCTACCACTTGTACTTAATTGATATATCCTTGATACTTAATTGATTTATCCTAATAAAAATCAAGCTGTCGCGCTTAAAATATATAAAAAGAACACACGCTTCATGTAAGAATCTTATTAAAGGCTCTGATAAAATTCTATGTAGGTAATTTTAATTTAAACCAGTCTTCGCTTTTGAACATAAATAATAGCTTCTGTCACTCTCACTCACATTCATTATATTTAAATATGTAAAAAAAAGTATCACGAAAAGCTGTATTCGAGATAAACAAATACAAACAGACGTACAAAAATAGAATATAGAATTTTTAAGTACATATCTTATGGTATTCACAGATATGCTTTCGAATTTAAAATATTACTCATTGATTGCTACGTTTAAAAGAGAGGCGTAAAATTTTATAACATCAATTTTATACCCATTGCATATGTATACGTCTAATTACATTTCGGATCGCTTCATCACTTGAAACAAACAATTTAGTAAAAGTAATGTCGCGAAACTAATTTTCTACTAGAATTTCCCGCGGATCCGTTTGCGTTTTAAAGATTTTAAAGTTCTATTAAAGTTCTTTATATATATTACTGGAGTATAGATTTCTCAGAAATTAGATATTTTTTTGCAGTAAAAATATTTTATATGTTACCCCGGATAACTAAGCTATCATCACCAAAAACTTTCTTTAATCTGTTTAGTGGGTTTCTGATGATATGGTCACAGACAGACAGACTGACTAAATTCTAGAAACTACACTCTTCAGCCTCTTCGTCATTAATAATGGCTCTTGTAATAAGAAAATATTCAATGTACGGATCAGACTAAATTAGATTTTTATTATATTTATCGAAAAATATTTTTGTGAAAAACGATATTAGCTTCAAATGCTTTGCTTCCTTAATAATTTCTTAGGTTTACGCGAATAATACTTTCTTAGGTTTCTCTCCCGTGACCATGATTGCTATAAAGAATTCGAAACGTCGGGAACCAAAAATCATAATAAATACCCGACAAAATCCGAAAAGATAGATTCATTTCTAAGCTTTGCTTCCTTGTTTTTTGGCTTCCTCTTAATTTTCAAAATCATGAATTTTCATTAATTAAATATAGTTTCACAGTTCAAATTGTTAAAGATGGTAAAAGCTCTTATTATTCCAGATTAAGAGCTTAAATAGTGTGAAAAGCTTTTAAAAAATAATTATTTTAATTGCATGCTTCACTAATGTCGGTAAACTTGACTTTCTCGAGCGGGTACTTTGTCCTAGCCCGCATTTATAGTGTTATACAATTACTATGTATGTGAAAGTGATTTCTATTAATATTTATCTAAGTTATTATAAAACTAGAAATCAAACATTAGATTTTTATATAATTTATTACTAACTCTCACTTAGAATATGAGAGCGTCTAAGTGTCGATCGTAGAAGTATCGGCCTAATATAATACTAGCCCAAAAACACTAATTCATTATATGTTATTGTGTAAAGTACCTAATAAATAACACTACTTTTCGATTCATTATTTTTAAAAGAGTTTCTCATTAGAGATATAAGTACTTTAGACTTTAAAATATAAGTATATTTAGCGCGAGCCAAGCCGCAGGTACCACTAGTAAATGTATACAAAAACTTGACTTCCTCGAGAACCACTCTATCCATTGGTGAAAACAGCATAAATATCGGTTTAGTAAGTTTTGAGTTTATCGCGAACAGACAGACAGATAGACACGGTTGAGGACTTTGTTTTATAGTATATGGTGATAATCAAACTAGATATGTTTATCAGGATGTTTTAAATGTGAGACAGATAGACAATCGAATGTGAGTGAAATTCTTAATAATGACAAATTATTTCATGGAATACTTCTTATCGATATAGGTTCTATGTGATAGAGCTGTCTGAGCTGTGAAATATAAAAAGTTAACGAATTCAGAAACAGATTTATATAAGAGCTTAATGTTACAATAGCTTCTATTTGCAAGATTTATTGAATGATATGAATGAAATATATGAATGAAATATGACTGAGTTTTACTGTCGCGTCGTTGTCATTATTTTCTTGTTCTTTTAACTTTTCTATACATAAAAGTGATGTAATTGTTACATTTAGTTACAACTAGCTACTCCCCTTGCTCCACTCGGGTGTCCCTAGATACATTTTGACATATTAGATTATAGATACAGATTTCTCAAAAATGAAACACTTTTTCCCGGTAAAAAGTATCCTATATATTGACTCACATAACCAGCTATCAATACCGAATTTCACCAAAGTCTGTCCAGCAGTTTTCTAGTGATGCAGTCGCAGACATACAGGCAAACATTCTAAAAACTATTGAATAATCTGTATCGATAATAATCACAATTTATAAGAATTTCCAAAACATAATTAATGCTCACTGTACGGATTTCACTCGTTTAGAATTTTATTATATGTAACAGCAATAAACAGGAATACTTAAAAAGAAGTCCCTATGAAGATGTGGTTTTTACATACAAAAAAACACAGGAAGCACTTGTATAGAATTTCTAATTATTTAATTATTTCGTACATATATTTTCATATTAGTTACTTAATATGAAAATATTACTAATACGCTTACTTTCTTCTTTTATTAAAAATAAATTCAGTTCCACGTACTGATGTCATTAATAAAATCATATTAAAAAGTATGCCGAAACAAAAACAGGTTTATATAATTATAAATAAAAGTAACATAGCTTGGAATTTTTTTGGGAACCAACTTTTACCCGCGGCTCCAGACGCAAAATATATTTATGAATAGTTAGACCATAAAATGACTATATACGACAAATATAATTACATATTATAGAAATTTTTACCGTCGACAGAACCAAGTGCCAAAAAAGCATTATCACATTAAGTATGTTTAACACCATTTACATCTGAATATCATTTGAACAATATTTAATTTTAATAATTGCTTAGGCTTTCTCCTATTTCCCTCTGACATAACCCCGCATTTTTGTCAACGAAGAAAACGACTCAAAATCAACAAATGTCTACAAAATAAACTCATTTGCATAAACATTAGGGTCCGAACTGAATCCAATATCTTCTTAACCCAGATGAGAGTTTTGTATGGAGCAACCAGATAACCGAGGAGAGGGAGGGGAAAGATAAAACTCTAAGACCGCGGCCGTATAACGCCAAACCTAGCTTGACATCTCTCGATGTCAGAAAATTAAGAGCGGCTCGCTTATAAAATTAAATAAAAAATAAAAAAATGAAGTTTGCTCTGATCGTACTATTGGCCGTAAGCGCCTTCGCAAGCGCCGAAGAAGACACCTCAGTGGAAACCGCCCTTAACTTCATCAAGGACTGCAAAGGAGATTACATTTTATGTGTGAAGGTCCATAATTTTATTATTAAAGTGAAAGTGATAAGTGAGAATGTAACGTGCTATAGTGTCCGGTCAGGTTTCATGCGGGTTTATTGCTGGCTAATTTCATATAATTTCTCTCGGCAGGTGGATTTACATTACCGCTTGTCATGGAAACACCATCGTTTTACCGTAGAATTCCTTTGAGATTAAATCGTCTATGAAAGTAGGATTTCTGTTTAAAGTCCCGTATTTTGTATTAAATTATGATTTTATTTCACAGGAAAAATTGTTGAGGATTGTGGATAATCTAAGAGGTGCCAGGAATATTGTCATTGCTGAAGGAGTAGTACTAAAAGGTGAACCAGATGTAAGATCAGGCAAGAAGTTGGATACACTGCCAGTTGATCCTACAGCGAGAGATGCCGAAGTTAATTACAGACTTATGGATGGCGTCGTCAGTTTGTTTGAAACTCACGCCCTTGAAGTTAAAATGAACCAGGCCGATAAAGAGGAGATGCAAAGATCTCTTGAAGAAGGTATAATTTTGAATTTTTCTACTATATCCTTATATCAATCAATCTTTTTAACTATAAAATATTATTTTTCTTATAATAATTATTCGTATTTTATTTAAAATATTTAGTTTAAAATTAATAACCATAGTATTTGTAATAAACCGTAAAACATCTACCTATTTTCAGGTCGTGGTAAGAAAAAGGGTGGTAGTGGAATTGGAGGCATCATCGGTTTATTAGGAGCTAAAGTTCTCCTCGGAAAGCTCTTTATTGTAAAGCTTATCGCACTCAAAGCTTTAGCCACCGCCAAGATCGCCTTAGTCCTTGCAGTGATCCTTTTCGTCGCCTGGTGTTTCAAACAAGATCATACTAAGACTACATACGAAGTTGTGCCACATGCTCATCATCACGAGTCTCACCACCCAGTGCATGTAGAACATCTGTCTCATGATATCGGCCATGGACATGGCTATTCAGGATACGGTTCCGACTGGAACAAGAACATCGATGACGGCCAAAACTTGGCCTACAGCGCTTATTCACCACATAAATGAATTAAGTCAAATCCGTTGGTACCCACCAGCTAGTTATAATGTACAAAGATTATGTTATGTTATTTATTTAAATTATTGTTATTAAATTATTATCCAATAAATTATTCTCATTAAACCTGCCATTTATTTCTTCACCAATGAAAGTAAAATAGCTAATAAGAGGATGATAAGTGGACGTTGAGCGACATGTAATTTAGAAAATTTCTCTATGAGAAAGCATATTATCAGAATTTATATGACGATTAAGGAAAGTTATTAAAGGTATTGGATAACCTACTAACTCATTTAGATAATTATCGTAGGCCTGTCTTAAATTTGGTACGGTCGGAATTGGCTTGAAAGTACATTGCAAGAATATGGTCACTATGTACTGTGTAGGTTGTAGAGTGATAAACAAGATTTTACTTTCAAGCGAGAGTATAACCAATTTATAACGTCCGGTTACACTATTTTATTAATCTGATCTAAATATTAATCAATCATTTAGCATGTGTATGGCAATAAATTCGCATTCTAGTAAAAAGTGAAAATAACTTGTTATTAAAGAAATTTTAACAGTTCCTTCATATCGACTGTTCCGTAAAAAAATTTTACTAAAATTTACGTGACAGAAAATCAAATATATCTTATAGATTTAAAGATGTTCACTTAAATATTTAATGACCTTAATTTTCGATAGTTAATATTATACAGACACTCTCTCTTGATTTATTTATTTATGTATGTTCTACATTTCTTATTAGTTGATTATTATTAAGCAGTTAGTGAAATCTACATACCTACCACGCCGCCCGTCGGTAACTGCAGGTCGTTTACACCGAGATTTTAATATGTTTACCTCTATTCCATAGAACATCCGACGTAAGAATATACTATACTTTTAATTTTAAGCCAGTTTCACGTTCGTATTATATTTTTAATACTTTCTAATAATATGTAGTGAATTTCTTGCTATTTTAAATTATAATTAACTTTTCGGATTCTGTTTTGGTTTTGTTTAAAGTTTTTGCTTTCGACGATGCCTTAAAGCAGACGTGATTACGGCAGAGTCTAACTTAGTTCAAGTTTAAGTATTTTAGAAAGAAATTTTGAACTAGTTTTGATTTAATATTTTAAATTGTTTACTCTCTGTTCTCAGTATGACACCATACTTTCTTAGGTTTACGCGAATATTTGATATTATAAATGAAACTATCTTTTCGGATTTTGGCGCGGATTTATTTAGATTTTTGATATCTGACGTTTCGATTGCTTTACAACAATAATGGTCACGGGAGAGACTGAGAGGCTTTCATTTGTAGTATGACAAATTCAAATATTATATACTAAAATAAAAGAAGATTGTCAAAACTCAGTTTTTAAGATTAGTTTTTTGGGTCGTCAAACAGTCCAAGACGTGATGGTCATCTGTACGAAAAACAAAAACGTGTTCTAGCTTGTTCAAACGTAAGGGCAAACAGGTTTAAAACAGATATTCAATTAAGACTCTGCTTTCTACAGTTTCAAGTTATTTTAATCTAATACCATCTATATGGGCTACGCATCATGAACTTTGACATTGGATATTTATATTTCTAACGTAAATTAAATGCTTGGTTGATTTCACTCTTTTTTGCATAAAAAATACAATAAATAAATGAACAGGCGACTGCATTAAAAAAACTAAAGTAATCGCTGAATATATAGAAATCCTGGACCTAAATTTTTGGTTGAAAAACTGTCCTCTATGTAATAAACGAACGAAGCTTATAACCTGTACTAGCAGGTAACCAGTACTACCCACTAAAACCCAAAAAACCGTCTTCCGCTTAATAAGACATCGCAGGATGGCTTATGTATTCAACTATAAAGACCCGACGGCAGGTTTGCCAAAGCAGACTACACAGCGAAAAGTTTGCTCTACAGTCCACTATGCTATTAGAAAAATACCTGGAGTATCCCTCATGGTTCCAAAATGTGTCCTCCTTATGCGTTGATGAACGCAAGTTGGAGGGGATCGAAGCTTACCTTCGTAAGCCGTTAATCTTAAATAATAATTGTTATTTATCTAAAAACGTTTCGCAAATTCAAAATAGATAGATAATATTTTTTTTAATATATACATACTATCATTTTGATGCATTTTTACTTATATGTATACTATGCATAACTTATTCTCTCTCTCTCTCTTTCTCTAGTTTACTCTCTCTTTCTCTTCCTCCCTCTCCCTCCCCTCTCTTTCTCGCTTTGCTAGCTTAAAAATATTTTGATGTGTTTTATGAGATTGACATATTTTACTATAGCATTCTTTTCTGTAGGCCTTTTTAATATCTACAGGTTCTACATCTCAATGATGTATCTTTTTGAGGTAATATAAGGTACTTTTAAATACTTACTTAACAAAATTAGAAAAAAAAGAAAAAAATCACTGGGTATATTAGGTTCAACTACCTTTTGGATATAATGTACACACTAATAGTACTATTATAATTACTAGCATTTTCCAAGTTTTCACATTTATGTATGTTTGTTTAAAACTGCTCTCTAGAATCATAACGTTACTTTAAATAACCTGTACCGCTTCACTTAAACGTTTTTGAAATAAACATATTATTCAACTTTATTAGTATAAGAAACTAAAGATTAGTTCTTCATGGGGCAACGTAAATTTTAATAATATTACTCCTCATTCATAGTAAATTAGTATTGAGATAAGCTATAAAAGTAAATGACTCTATTGTCAGATGTACTTTATAGAGTGATGCCTTATGGTCTTAAAAGGTAATGAAAAATAAAAACAATCGGGAAATATGTACGAGTATGGGACATATACACACTACATACTAGGGAGAGGGCAGGTAAAATGAAAGCTAATTAGTCAAATTAAAAGTGTTTAATGAACGTTAATCATCTCAAATTTCTTTGAGAACAGAGGTCACTGTTTCCGGTACATTAAATCAATAAATAAATTTGTATCCCATGTCAAGCATTCTTGTTCTCAAACATGCTCAGGAAATGCTACTTGCTTATCAACTCATAAACTTTAAATATTTGTATTCGGATGCATCAAATAACTCTTCTAAGCTGTGACTGTCCGGGAGTTTGTTATTCGAAATTTTGGATATGAGATAAAAATAAGTAGAGAAAAAGGCGAATGTCTAAAAAAATAAATCCCAAAATCTGGACAGCTAAGTCCGATAGCTAAAAGGGAAAATTCATGATCAAGAAACAACTGAATATGTGGTCAATTAAATGATCTTACATTTGAGTTGTTATATAGTGATGGCACGGAATATATATGGTGCAAAACGTTCTGCTATACCTAATTATTAAAAGTACTGATCATCTCATAATAACAGTTATGTCTAATTATTTTTCCTGTTAAAAATATTGTGATACACTTTTTAATTTTGATACTAATCATATTTAATTTTTATCAATATATATACATCTAATAAAATTTAAACTAAGTTAAATCTATAATTGAATTATTTAAAAAAAATCTTATTGAAATAGTCTTATTGAGATAATATCCATATACAGGCCGAATCAACTTTTTTTTTCTGTTTGTGACCGCGTCACGAGAAAACTACTTTGAATTAAATTTGTTTTCCGTGACCATATTAAAGATAGTAAATATGATATCACGGTGAAATTTAGAGCTACCTATTTTGAAATCTACATAAGGAAGAACTCAAGCGAGGGTAAGTCTGTAGTGAATAAATATTTCCACTTAGCGTAATACTTTTCCTGATGATTAAATGCCATATTTAAAATATTCGGGCATAAATTAAATTGAAAAACTAATACCCATAAACGACGCCTTTTGAAAACCAGTAGTAATCGTGCATAACAGCGCTATAGGTAATAGTAAGGAGATAGTGAAAGTCTTTCTTTGACTTTCACGCGATATTGCCAATAGTTTTTGTAAGGCGTTGGGTTATTTCATGCAAGAAATTTAAATATGTTACGAAAAAAACGCAAATCCAGTTTATTGATTTTGAACGAAAATCCTACAATAAAACCTAATTTTGTTTAATTGGACATTAAAAAATACTAATTTATTTTCGATCTTCACTTTGTAAGTACAATTATAGTAAGTATCAGCATAAAATTCATGCATATTTATTTTTTGTAAAAAAATATTGTAAATACACTTTGGCTAAAGAGGTATATTAGGTAATATTGTCTTTGGAAATAGCATATATAATAAGAATTTTATGTATCTGTTTATTTATACAGTTCTATCAAGTTTTAAAGAAAACCAAACTATTGTCTAAGGTACAAACTTATTTTATTGTCGAGCTAATTTCCTTACTTCTATTATTGTCAGATATTAAATCAATTACATATTAAGTACACCCAAAAAAACTACTGGGGGTCTAATAGCGCTAAAATCTACACATTACAACCATTTTATCAAAAGAAACATTAAAGTATTCAATATTATAACTATATGTACTATACCTACAGACATCCTCAAAGAGTAATTATGTCTGATATTTATGATGATCAAAATTAACTAAACTAAAGCAAAATAGTGTTATTATGATCTAACTTGTGTGTTTATCTTATCACAGTGAGTGGGCTTATTAGCATTCGGCAACCCATTCGTTGGTTGGTGTATCGTGCTAGTTATTCCTGGCAATTAATACTCTATAATATTAGAGTGACTTGTGAGAGCAACCCCTTGGTTTTACATAAGATCTGTCACAGGTTTGTTATGATTGATCGGTTAAGCGGATATTGCGACGCCCTATTAATATGGAAGAGGTTCTATTGGGTTTTAGTAGTAGAAATAATATATATAATGCATAAATGAATTTTTCAACACAAAAAAGGACTCTAATTAGGTGAAGTGATGATATACGCAAAGTACAGCGTTGAATGAATTAAATGTGTGGAGCGAAGGAGTATAGATCGATTTTTTTTTTTGATTTATCAATGAAAAATTCAATAGAAACATTATATAGGTGTGCAAAGTTCATCTTTTTGACATTATTGATAGGCATTTATAACCAATATATTATTAATAAATGAGCATTTTAAACTATGGTCCAACTAAAATGCCTGTTGTAAAAAGATAATACCTTTCATTTCTCTTTTTCAGTACATTGTTAATGAATGATGAATAATAATGTTTTCATACGATAGTAGGCGGAGAGGGAATATTGAACCATACGCACTGTAGTAAAAACATGACAACTGTTCTTTCTAGTTACTAGTCAACTGTACTAGCATTTTCTCTCGGCTCCTATCGAATATATAAAATAAAAAGCCTGTTCTTATGCCTAAATTTGTCCATTTCAAAATGTTTCCCAAGTCTGTTCAATAATTTAAATTTCAAGGTAATATTAAACAAGTATAAAATTATTAAGAATTGAATATAGCATTGCTAATTACATTATCTCTTATCTGAAAAGGAAATCGAGGGAAATGACAATAAATTTACATTTATAATGCCTTCTCATTTATTCTATGACTATTAAATTATGCAAACACATACACACCAATAAATATATCACTTTGGATTCGTGATACACGATACAAATAACAAATAACAATATAAAAACAAAAAATAATCTACGAAACAAAACAAAGTAAGAGATCAATAAAGGTAACAAGATAATAATAATAATATATAAAAATATTTATAGTCTTATATAAAATAACAATTACTTAAAAATATATAAAAATATGATGAAACAATTAAAATAATATTAATATAAATAAATAAATAAATATGTTGGGACTTTTGCACACAGCACTATCTAGTTCCACGGTAAGGTACGAGCCTTGTGTTATGGATACTAGATGGTTGATATACTACACATATATAAGTTTAAATACATACATTATATAAATAAGTGTATAACAAATATATATGTCTATACATACCTACGTGATATACTAAGTTATATATGTATAATATATTATGTATAATAACAACATAAAATAATAAAAATAAATAATATATACAAATAATAACCAAATAAATAAACTAAATATCACATAGAAATGATTCGTATACAAAGTTAATAAATACTCAATGGAAAATGTAGATACGAGGGAGTTGTAAATAAATACGAGTAAAATATCTAAAAGGTGAAACATATCGCATTACACAAACACTCAAATAAATTAACCATTCAAAAATAAATTACAAAACAACGTTAAAGCCCGGTGGAACTAAATTACTTTTGATAGGCTGAGTAAGCCAGATTATTGGCTTCGTTCCTTGAACGAGACCATCCTCCCTCCCATCCAGCACCAGAGTGGCCATGCTCCTCATGAGGGGCAGCCCAAACATGTTCTTCTTCATGATGAGCATGCTTCTTGGCCAGAAGAGCTTTGATGATGGCGATGATCTTGGCGATGAATGCAATCTTTGCCAAGATAGCGATTTTGAAGATTGAAGCCGCAATGATCAAGAGAGAGATTACAACAAGAGCAACAGCTTTAGCCTTAGCTAAGATTACGAGAGGGATGAGCAGTTTCAATTTCTTCTTAAGCTGCTTCTTCTTCTTGCCACGGCCTTCATCAACTAAAACAATATTAGATAAATAATTCGAACCATAATTAATTAGGAGTATTAATTAGTAGCCATAGTAATATGTCTAGTTGAAAATCAAAAATATTTGGATGTCTATCAAAATTAATCACTCCGGATAATAAGCCCAGCAAATTATTTGGTTAGTGAGATATATAAAAACAGTAATTTATTATATGATTAGAAGATTATAGAAGTATTATAGAAGTTAATGTTTGCTTTTGAAATAATGGAATGTAATAAAACTTCTTGCTTAAATACAGATTTATGACTTGTGGATATTTAACTGCATACGAAATGAGGAGTGGTATCGGAACGAGAATATAAAATGATAATTAGCGGGAGCGCTTTGAGAAAAAAATGGAGAGATTTTTAAATTCAAAACCAGTATCTTTGGCACACTTTACAACCTTTTCACGTCGCATTTCACTCTTACCGAACTTACTCAACAAACACGTGATTTTATTAAATATACTAATATAAGCATTCATCTTACAATACAAAAAGGAATTAATAAAAATAAGTTTTATATTTTTTATATAAATGTGAAATTTCTCAATTTCTTATTATATTACAGAAATCCTCATTTTTGTAATATAATGTAATTTTTATGATCATCTCACTAAAACAACAACAGCTGTTGTAGAATCTTCCGATCTCCGAGGTAAACTAAATTTTGTTAAAAAATACGTGTCTCGTATTAAATCAGGTTTTTCAACTTTCCTATTTACATTATTAATGGAGGTTCTTTGGATTTTTAAAATTTGTGCGTATCTAAGAAAATAAATAGAAAAATTATATTATAGTAGAATTAATTAATTTAACTATATAATTAAAATAAAAAAAGGTAGCAACTTTGGACGAAATTGCATTTTTTCGAGTATTTTAATTTTACTGCTTCATTTTTTTAAGTAAACTTACCATCACCAATAGCTCTGGATTCTTCTTCTTCTGCTTCCTCACCACCGTTAAAACTGAACTCTAATTCACTCTTTTGAAGAAGATCGGTAGTACTTTCCCATAATCTTTCTGTGATCTGCTTGTTCCTAATTTCTGGCTCAGTAGAGAGAGGCTCCAAACTTCTGCCTTCTTTGGGACCATTGTTGTAAAGAGTTACTCCATCTACTATGTTTAATTTCCGAACTGTTCCTAATCTTTCAGCGGCTTTGAGTGCGTGTTCCTGTAAAACAAAAAATCTGGTCTCAATACTCTAATAAAGATTTGCCTTAAAATTTAACAGTTAAGGCTTTGATTGATAAAATTAATATTATTTTGAACTTGAATTAAACATCACTTTTAAATTTATTTGTCAGAAATTAATTATTACTCCATAATATTAAATGTTTGGTAATCTAGTAATAATTTTCAAAAGGTTGTCAATATTTCTCATTTATTTTTATTATTCTTTGGAGGCGGCTGTTTTTGAATTTGAAGGCGTAATAAATCATTTTATATTTATATTATGCTTGTTTATCACATTATTAACAAACATTCATAAGATTGTGGACAAAAATTGAAATTCCGATTTAAATAAATCCTTATCACATTCACTAAATACAAACATTTTTTCCAAATACTCATTTTGAAACACTTCGTGGTAAATTTTAAACTATTTATGACACTGATGACAAAGCACACTGGGAACACTTTAATTTTAATTTTCCTGTCCATAATAAAATCCTTTTTATAACACTCTAATTACCTTTAAGCACAAACTTAAATCACTATTCATGCAATTCACAAAATTTCCCGCAACCAATCTGATCACTGAATCTTCTTGGGCTATAGGGCTAGTGGAAGCCACTGCCACAGCACTCAGGAATATCACGAAGAACTTCATGATTTTTTTTAGAACCACGTACTCAAGCGAAACGAATTGGACTGTGTTGACCGCTTGATAGGTAACAGTTTTTTATCTAAATTGCCCCACTCTTTATTTTTCCGCGTATTAACATTTTAAAGTAATCGATGCCTTAAACAGCCGCAGAAGATATTATGCCATAGTGAGTGACATAGTTATTTTTTCATTAATATTAATATTATCGGATAGCGCACGAGTCGTCTTTGTGGTGTTGGTCTTATGCTGATAGTTGCCAATAAATTAAATAATACATTTTTATATAATTTTATTTTATTATAAAATCTTATAGATTATTTAATATAACAAACTAAATTATAACTGATGATATGTTTAACACGATGAAATGATATGAAGTTCATCTAATGTAATTTATTGCTGTAGGTCCTATATTAAACGAAAGAGAGGAAAAAAATGCAAATAAGTGTTTTAACTATTTTATTTGTCATAAATTAATTAAATTAGATTGAGGTACTTTTAAAGCAACACAGACATACCTAAATAAATATTTCACACACACATTCACACTTAAAATTAGACAAAAATCAATGAGCTAATTGACCGGCGTAGGCCATACTTTGGGCATCATTAACTTTTCGGCTCCATCCTTGAGCTGGTTCGTACGAGTATCCAGGATGTTCTTCAGCATGATGAGGAGAATAGCTGATTGAAGATCCAGATGAACCAGAACTATTCTTAGCCAATAGTTTTCTTATCAGACTAAAGGCGTGAATAGCGAAGGCAATTTTGCCAAGGAATATAGCCTTGATGGCAACGAATGCGATGACTCCAAGGAAAAGAGGGATTAAAGCTGCAAGCTTAAGTTTCAACAGCAGAAGGAGGGGAAGGATCTTCTTGATCTTCTTCTTTTTCTTGCCACGGCCTAAAACAAAAGATAAAAAATAAGTTAGGTTTCTATATAACACATAAAATTTTATACTCGCATCCTTATTAAAGTGCATTAACAACTATAATTTCTAGTGTCTGCATAAGTTACCCTTCAATTATGACAAATACAGTTTAAGTATTGATTTACATTCATTAACATAGGTATGCATACCTTACAAGAGAAACAGTAAAATAACTTTATATGACTTCAAACATTTATATTACACTAGCGACTTACCTTCGCTTCGCTCGGGTTCGTCCCTAAATTTAGCACAAGCGAAGCCGCGGGTTCCATTAGTAAATGTATACAAAAACTTATCAAATTATATACTAAAACCTTTATCAAGAACCACACTATCTATTGGTCAAAACAGTATTAAAATCAGTGCAGTAGTTTTTGAGTTTATCGTGAACAGACAGACAGATGCAGCGAAGGACTTTGTTTTATAAGATTTATATTGTAATTACGTATTAATGATGTTTACCTTCTTCATCATCTAAAGCTCTTGATTCTTCAGAGTCTTCTGACAAACGAAGCTGCAGAACATGGTTATCTAAAAAGTCTCCAACATTGCTGGCTATTCTTTCTTCAATCTGAACTTCTCTGGTCTTCGGATCTTCAGATAGAATCTCAAAGCTACGAGCTGATCGTGCTGACCCCGTATTGATGAGACTCATGCCCTCAAATATATTGATGTCCTTAGCTATAGCCAACCTTTCGGTATACTTTAAAGCTTTTTCCTAAAAAATAATTTCATAAATTTAAATTATAGGAAATATAAAAAAATGAATATATAAATATTTTCACTAAAATATAGGCAGTAATTTTTTTACATGTTATCATCATTTATCTTTTATGACCACTTAATTACTTTTTATGAAAGTACTCCATTGAGAACGAGTCTGAAAATGTTATAACTGCCCTGCCCTACATGTATGATGTAATTTACATTGCATCGGCTTTTGACCATTTGCTGATTCGACACTGACTTAAATATTTCTTTTAATTGTATTGTATATGCTTCGTAACCGCTACTATTTGTGTTAAAGAGAATGAACAGGAGCTTAAATATATTTATTATTCGTTGTAGACCAAAAATCAATCACGAATTCTTGCCTCAATTATTGCTAGCTCAACACAACACTATTACACTAGTCACTATTCACCTTCAAACATAGTGATGTTTCTTTGTCAATGCACTCCGACACAGCACCCACTAAGTTTTCTTCCACTCCACGATCCAATGGATTACAATGCACTGAAGCCAATATGGCAAATAAGCCCACAAACTTCCACATTTTTCTTATATTTCAATCACCAAGCTGATACTCCAACCACCGATGCTTGGTACGTTATGGTATCTTTCCAAAAATGTGATGGAATTTATCCTTTGACCCCCACTACTGATGTGTCAAAATGACGTAAAGTATGTATGCACTGTTTGACGATACATGCTAAACGATGGCGTCGTAAGCGATGTATATAGGGATAAGTAGAAAAATAAATATTAGATGTTAGAAAGCGAAGTTTGTTCGCATCCATATCCACGCACTCTTACGTTTGCTGTCGGTGTAAATGAAATGAAAGAAAAAGTGTGATTATTTGAATTTTCGTATATACACACTAAACACCATACAAAGTTTTCAAAGGAAACTGTTTCTTAAATTTTTCTGTTCAGGGGTCCATATTGCTTGGATAATGTTTCTGCACATAACGACTGACCACTTGTCGTTAAAATAAATTGCTAAAACGTAAAATGCCGTTGTGATATCTGTTTTTTAACAATATGGTATATTTTTCTACATACTAGTCATTTAAATTTCACATTTTTTTAAACTGAGAGATATTTTAATAAAATTGTATAAAATGTCGAAAAAAATGAAATATAATAGATTAAAAGTGAAATTTTATTGTTTACTCTTGCATGACACCTGCCTAATTTTTTATGTGGCTATTTTTTTAATTCCATGGTTTGAGGTCACGCTCGTCTATGAGACGAAACCGGTAAGGATAGTAGTAAAATGAAAACTTTCTGTCGTTTTGACACTGACCATTTCTTATGATTTAGTGGGAAATATTTCAATAAATATTATAATAAGTGAAACCTTAGTATACCGATTAAATAAATAATTGTGGCCTAATTAAATAAATATTATATTCCAAAATTGTTTTACAAAATTCTAAACTTGATAAAAAACTAAGGTTAAAACTTTAACACCAGAAATTCAAAATTTTAACGTTGACGAAAAATTACGGTACATATTACACAAAAAATAAATTTATAATTTAATTTTGATGTTAAAATAAAAAAAAACGCTAGGAGGAGATAGAGACAAAATATCACATACACGCATAAAAATTAACAGATTTTATAGCTTACCCATGGAACCCTAAATCAATGGAGAAAGTTATAAAAAACATAAAAAAATCTATTCGTAAATTAGGGCCTACATGGTTTCATAATTTATAAAAAAATTAAAATCGTATGTATGTTATATAAAAAGATGAGATAAATTAGAAAATTTTATTTTATAGAGCTAATAATCGATCTTACTTCCGAGTCATATAATTTTTGTTAATTTGTGAAGCGAAAGTGGTATTGCGGGATTTCAAACAAGTCTCGTAATTTACGAAGCTTTAAATCATATTACAAAATTATTTAACAGTGTATGAAAAAAAAGAATATGAAAAAAACCTTACAAACGTATGAAGTAATAATTGTAAATTACTTTTGCTGAGAAAACTTTTTTGTTTAAACTTTTGCATAAACTTTGAAGCTTTATGTCACTATGTAGTGGTCATATTTCTTAGAGACCATACGATCATAGTGTAGCGAATTATTTAAATATTTTATAAGTAAATTTAACCCTTAACATTACGAATATAACCTTCACTCATAAATGTAGTTAGTCAGATTAGATGACATTTAACTCGTAAAAATTATCTTTCCTGATTTTCCTCTGTATTATTTCCCTTAAAGTCAAATCTGTGTTCTTAAGGAAGTAATATATACTACGTTGTCTACTTTTAATAATCATTATATAAATAATCATTTATACTTATTATAAGTATAAATGAAAATATCATACCCATAAAAAATTATAAAGAGGTAAGATCAAACACATGCAAGCCTACAAAACACAACAGCTTATAAAATTATTCTCTATTAACCATTTTTTATTAAGGAGTTATTGACGAGCTTTACTGTTAACAATAAAAATTGAAAACAATCCGAAAAAAATATTAGGATAATATTATTTTTGCCTGTGACAAAGTTACTCATTGAATTATTATCATATAATTTGCAAACATTCTTGCTTATCACGCAATTATTACTGGGTGTATTCACTCACACTGCAGGACTCGAATCCGCGACAACTGGCACAGTAAGTAGAGTCTTTACAAACTGAGCCGAACATGTCTTCAAACTAAACTTTTACTACTATAATATTATGGTATCCTATTTGACAAGATTATCTTATGAATACTTATGATAATAAGATTTACGATTTTATCATTATAAAATGTTCACGAGATGCATTTTTATTCATGCAAAAATATGTTCATTTTAAATGTCATGATATGATGTATGCTACGATTTGATTTCTATTTTTTAAAAATGCTACATTGTAAGCTAAATATTAGCATATTATACGTATGTCTTAAAAATTAAATATTCATGGTACAGTGTAAAATACCATTTACGTATATTATTAATGTTAGCTTAGTGATTAATAGAACCCATGAAGCTCGTTAGAATTATAACACTGACCGGGACACAGAAAACATGTCTAAGCTTTAAAAAAATATTATATAATTATAATAAAAAAAATATAAACCTAGGATATAAAGAAGTAAATAAAACCAAGAAAAAATAAAATAAAGCACAAACTTAGAAAAAAAGACTTTGAACTGTTTTGTTTGTGCCTGATAAAATAAAGATAATGGAGAAGAGCTCAAAGAATTTTTAAGAATTATTTACTTAGTCCCTACTAATTATACTGTATTGGATCAAAATTTCGGAATTATTTTAACTATTATCCAACTGTATAAATTTATACTTATTTTTAGGTTATTTTCACGGTTTTTCTTTTATTTCTTATTCTTAAACTACCCTAAGTAACTAAACGAACCCAACAATACAAAAAGAATTATTCAAATCGGTCCGTTTTTGAGGCTTATCGAGGCTAATTAACAGAAACAGATTTTTATATACGGATTACGGATTATTTTTATAAAGTACAAACAAATGTATTTGCTAAAAACTTAAAACATGATTTTGTTGAAATATCTTTCTGCAGCCGAACTAGGAGACCCTGTGCATCAGCTGTCAGCGCCAAATCCCCACGGTTATACAAATAAGTGCAACCAAAAACAGGGTTGATTAAATTAAAATAATAAAACTACTTTTACAAACATAATTTAATATTTTTTTTATGATTATAGTACTATTTTAAATAATAACCAGAAAACTAAATACGGCTAAAAATAGCCTAATATAAAAGCTAATATCTATGAGAACATCTAGGTTATCAGTCAAGTTCATAGAGCGGCAATGAACATTATAAAGTGATTAAGTAATAAACTTGTACAATATTCTTGTATTGTAAGCGTAAGAGTTACATTACAGTGAAAGTACCTTACTGAATCGGGTTTTTGGGAGTGATGCAATTATTTGACGATATTGAATCTTGATTCACAAAAAATCTTTTCCGATTTACCTATAATTTATTATACTAATGTAGATGCAAAAATTAAGCAGAGTTGTCAGCAGCCCATACTTGGATGGGTGACCGTTTCGATTCTAGGTTTAATCGTCTGATTGGGGATTCTTATAATAAAAAATTTTCATAGTGGTTGTTTGAAAACAAACTCTTTTTTAGGGTTCCGTACCTCAAAAGGTAAAAACGGAACCCTTATAGGATCACTTTGTTGTCCGTCTGTCTGTCTGTCTGTCAAGACCTTTTTTCTCAGGAACGCGTGGAGGTATCAAGCTGAAATTCATATCAAATACTCAAGTCTATGGTCTCTTGGAGCTGTGAAAAAATCAAACTTCTAAGTCAACGCGATCAAAAGATACTCCCGTTTATGCCGCAAATTTTCGACACTCGCAAGGGAATCAAAACCTACAGGGTACTTCCCGTGAACTCAGAATCTTGAAATTTGGTACGAAGCAACGTCTTATAACACAGATAAAGGAAAAATTGCGAAAAGCATAAATTTTTAGTTACATCATATAATAAAAATATTTTTAATAATTTTAAACTTATTACCCCTTTACTCATACACCGTTCCGTACAGGTTTATACGGAACCCTCGGTGCGCGAGTCTGACTCGCACTTGGCCGAATTTTTTTTTTAATTTATGTAATTTGATTCCTTATTTATGATGTCAGGTATTATACTCGTATGGATAAATAAGATATTATGGTAATATGCTAACTATCAATAAGCATTAGTATGTACCTACCAACGTATGATTCATGTAATAGATAAAAAAGTATAAATCTACTAGAAATCACTATTTTTGAAGCATATCTTCACTTCCTTTGCCTTATGTGTCTTATGAACTGGTATTTGCGATGTTTTTAAAAACGATTTTTGGCAAATATTATTATTAGGCATTCCACCATCTCAGAATCTAATTGAATTTCATCGAAATGCGTTTAATTCCAGTATGAAGGAGTAATGTGATGACATAAACCCCAAACAAAACACACACAACTTTCGTATATACAATCATAGTACGATAATTAATGACTGGGTCGCAAACATCTAGGGAAGTTAGTATTCTTAAAAAAATATTTAGAAAATCATTAGAAAGAAGGTCATTGGCTCGTCAGCCTTAGCTTTCTATTTAAAGGGATTTTTAAAAGCTATCTCTCACGCACACAAACCATTACGTGTGAGAAGACACGTAGAAAGCTTTAATTTTTTATTATCATAGGCTTTTATGACATAAACATTATATTTTGTTTCGTTCATTCATTTAATCGTGAGATGAATGTTTAGTTGTAGATTGATTATATTGTAATATAGACAAAGACCCAAAAAGCGAAGACTTATTAACTTAGGACCTATCTATGTGTAATAAATAAATATATAACATTATACATTATATAGTACTACTTATATACGTATATACATAAATATATAAAAATGCTATGTAGATATCCAAATTCTATGTAAAGTCATTTAAAGTCGCACCCGCCATACAAAATGGTTTCGTAAAGACATTCCATCGAGAGGAAAGCTGGATGAGTCAGAAGCACTTGGCAAGAGCTGACCTTGAAGGCAACGGGACTTTGTGTCGGCTTACACGGAATGAATTTCATCAAGGTAATTATATGCTACTAAGATATTAACTTACTACTAGTAACTTACTCTCGCTCCCCTCAGGTTCTTTCTCGGGTTATGTTTAACCGGTATAGTTTTTTAAGGGATGATATATTTTCCCATACTTAAAAGTATAATATAGTTAACAGGATAACTAGTTTTCATAAACATCATACCCATTAAAATCTGTCCTTTGGTGTTATCTTGATGTTATCACAGACAAACAGACAGACATTAATTCTAAAAGTATTGGTCAGGTCAGGCCTCAGTATTGGTCATAACGACTATTTCAATACGATTTTCCATATAAATGAATTTTATTATAATTTAATATTTCATATTAAATTACTTAGTATTGGTATTATTAGTAGGATGGTGGTAGCCCGGTGGTTCAAATCCGGGTTTCGATATTTTCATGTGCAAATCATTTCTATCATGATTACTACTTGTCTTACGGTGAAGGAAAACATCGTGAGGAAACCTGCATGTCTGAGAAAACCTAGCAAATTTTCGAAAGACAAGTGAAGTCCGCCAACATGCACTAGGCCAGCGCGGTGGACTAAGGCCTGATCCCCTTCGTACTGAGGGAGGTTCGTGCCCAGCAGTGGGACATTAAAAAGGGCTGATGATGATGATGATGATGATGATGTAATAAATATTTCTTCGCATATGTATATTGTGGGCGGAAGTAACACAAATAATAATTTATATTATAATATGGTTTAATTGTAGGTAGTATTACATAAATACCTTAATAGCAAAATAATCTGGTTTCTAAAAAAATATAATATAAATTAAAATAAACATTTCTTTAAACTTGTATTTTAACAAAGCCATGTTTTAACTAGTAAAGTAATATAGTAAATAAATTTCTTTTTAGTTCTTTTTTTTAAATACTATGATTACCAAAAATAAATTAAAAAATTATATTCAAAAAACACCTAATGTGTATCACTTCAAAACCTCATGGGTGCGGCTTTAGGAACTTTCGCGTATATTTAGCGGTACCTCAGTACTTATAGACCACACGTATGGGAACTAAAGTTACATGTGCTACTTTGACCCTTATTACAACGTAGTAATAACTAATTTTGTGTGACCTTTTGTTTACGAAACCGTTGTCTTCGAATGAGATTTAAATTTTGATCCTTATGCTACAGTTCATAGAGATTATAATGGAGTATTTAAATAATCGAGTTAAAACGTTTATTTTATTAGTATATTCATGTCAAACTGAAGGTACTATGGTCCTAATGACTATTAAAATAAGATTTAATTTTACTTGATAATAAGGTGTCTTTAGGATATATTTTTAGATGCACGGTATGTGAGGATCGGATACGGAAATACTTTGCGGATATTACGATAGATGATACATTGGCTTTCGTATTACGTGATATCATTACGCTTGTCTGAAGTCTTAGTTTACACATACTAGCTTTCGCATGTGACGTTGCTTGTAGTAGTTTTATTGAGTAAACCGTGATTTTAAATCATAACGTATGTATGTAATTGTACATGTACATTGTACATGAATTACTAAGTATATTATTAATGAAATTGTATGTATAGGGTTTTATAAAGCTTCCAAATCTTAAAAAAGGCTTGGTCGTTTGTTCAAAAGTAACACAGACCAATATCCTAAACATTTGAGTGTATTTTGTGATAATTTTAAAATGAGCTTGACCATTTTGTCATTGTCTGGTGGTGGGATGTATAGAGATGATTTGAGAACAGAGGAAGAGTGCTGTGGTAGTAGAAGGTGACTTATCTGTTGCGAGAGAGTTTTCCTAGCTGAATTCATAAAGAGAAGATAAGTAAATGAACTAAGATTCGGTAGGTACTTTAACCAGGACAAACGATTATCATTTCAGAAAATATATTTTAAAATTTATTACACATTTATACACTTTTTGTCTCAATACAGACATAAACACGTTATTTAATATTAATACGACGAATGTGACATTAATATCTATTTCTAATTGGCAATTCGGCATTCTTTACTTGTCAAAATTGCAACTTGTTGAAGATATGTCTTTATAAGGAAAAATAAAATATTATTAAGAGATATTTTGCATACGTCAATGATGACAAAATATAAATCATGGAAACAACTCTTGAATGGTAAAAACCTTGTTATAAAATCCTAATTCCATTTTTTTATGTTGGGACATTATTACAACAGCGCCATCTAGCTCCGTGGTAAGCTACGAGGCTTGTGTTACGGATACTAGATAGTTGATATACTACATATATATAAATTTTAAATTCATACATATTATATATATAAACACCCATGACTGAAGTACAAACATTCGTGCTCAACAAATGAATGCCCTCAGCGGGACTCGAACCCGCGACCGCTGGCGCAGAAAGCAGAGTCTCTACCAACTGAGCGAAACCTGTCGTCATGGTGGAGATAAGCCGTAGGAATCTCGCTGTAGAGTGTATTAGAGATCATACGGTACCCTATTGGAAACGCGAATGTTCCATTAGGTTTAGAAGGATACTGACTGGAGCTGGCTTTTTCTTATCACCTGTACGTACGTGTTTAGCAAATATGCATAATTGTATTTCTCAACGATAACTCTATGAATAAAATTTTCGCTATAATATATACTCTATATTATAAAGCTTAAGAGTTTGTTGTTGTTGAGTTGAATTGAAAGATTATTTTTTTATTGGATAGTCCGTTTATCGAGGAAGGCTATAGGTTACATCACACTACTATCAATAGAAGTGCATCAATGAAAAATGTTGCAAAAAAAACCTTTAAAAGTCCGGACGAGACGGGAAATTGGTTTCCAGTGTTTAGATCGCGAGTGAGGCCGCGGGAAAGACTAGTTTCTTTATACACTCGTAGGGCTATGTGTTACTTTCGTATTTATTACTTTCTAAAACTAATTCAAACTAAAGCTATTAGTAATCAATCTAAGTGAATTCAATAAAACCGATATTCACTTTAAAAATGTGTTAAGTATAAAGCACGTACAAATCAAATTTAGTAGTAATTTTAAATGAGAGAGTTAGTGAAGATCAATAACGCCAGAATGACTTGACAGATCTAGATGTTTGGGAAAGAAATAGATTATAGAATGGAATAACACATAGGTGACTTTTTATTTCGGAAGAAAGTAGATTATTTTTTTACTTCTCTTTTCGCTAGTACATATTTACAGTCAAAATGCTTGGTAATGGCACTAACAAAGAATTTGCACTTAATTTCCTTCAACGAGACCTACGCAGTAAAATGGTCGTAAAACTAACATTTACGTCGTTGTATGTGAATGGACTTCAACATGCTAAATAGCTAGGTTTCTATGTTAAACACTTTCATATAGTAAACTGTGTACTTACGTGCACTGTATTGTATTGATTCCTCTATAGATCTATACGTACAAATAAAATGGAGGCCGCCCTTTAATTTCAAAATAATTACTTAATTTAATTTCAACGTTTTCTCAAATATATAGAGTTTTAGAGTTATGATATCAGTCGTTAATGAACTTTTATATATATATTTTTTGTTTATATATATGTTTAACTTTTTCATTTCCCATGCATACCTAAATATTTAAATACAGATGGTTTTGTATGGCTAGGTACATATATGATGATTGACAAGAAAAATTCAAAATGGGGTTAAAAAATCCTTAAAAATTAAGCTCATTTCGAATTTACCTGTCCTGTTTCTGTTACGCGATATTTTAACTTATGGTAAACCTATTTAAAGTAGTCATTAAAGTATATATATTTAAAAGAAAATATTCAAACAACCAATTTAATTACATTGCAGTATTCAACAAACAAACAAACTCTTCAGCTTTATAATATTAGTATAGATTATGAATACGTATGTGTTCATAGGTACTCAGTAGGTAGTATATACAAAAAATTCTAATCTTATTGAAACAGTTATTATTAATATCGATACAACCAATTTTTGTCTGTCTATCTTTTTGAGACCGAATCACGAGAAATCCACTCGACAACTTTTTAATTAATATTGGGAAAACAATAGCTGGTTATCAGGGTCAACGTAGAGAATACTTTTTATCGCAAAATAATAATCTCTGAGAAATCCATACTAACTAATACAAGAAAGAATATTGCTATTGCAATAATATATTCAATATAACATAATGTATGCAAATAACTATTATCTAGTTAGTAGTTATTATGTGGTTAATTACTCTTAAAATATTCTCAGAACAAAAGAGCTTGAGTTCACATCCGCTTATTTTATTATTTATTATGTGTATATAAGACTTAAGATATAAGAATAAGCTTTTAAGGTATTTATTACGATTAGTTTATATTATATTTTCTTTTTATATTAAACTAGCATTTTCTGCGGCTCCACCTGCATCCTAAAGTATGGTAACCAAATTTTTCAATTTCACATACCGTGTTAGCGACGTTTTATAACTCGTTTGTAACAGTTAGTTTAGATATCTTAGAAATGGGATATTTTCCAGTAGTAAAAAGTATCCTATATCCTGACCAGGATAACCAGCTATCATCGTACCAAACATCAAAATCTGTTCAGAGGTTTTCTCCTGATACGATCACAGACAGACAGACAAAAGTTCTAAAATCCATTAATTCGGCCTCTGTACCGATACTAATAACTATTAAATAAGATTATCTATACTAATATTATAAACGCGAAAGTTTGTAAGTATGGATGTATGGATGTTTGTTACTCTTTCACGTAATAACTACTGAATGGATTTTAATGAAACTTTACAATAATATAGCTTATACATCAGAATATCACATAGGCTACAATTTATAAAGATATTGTGTGAATTGTTCAAAATATGACGATAAGTATCAAGTAAGTAGTAAAAAATCTACCATCTGCGAGCTATTCTGGCGTGCGCTGCCAAAACCGCTAGAGTTATACATATGTAATGTATGATGGAAATGTTTATCTTAACAAGCGACTCACCCTCACTTCGCTCGGGATCGTCCCTAGATTTAGCGCGAGCGAAGCCGCGGGTTCCACTAGTATTATATACATACAATAATATTTTCCAAAAAATATTCATTGTACAGATTTCAGTAAGTTAGAAGTTTATTATATGTATAGACTAGTGCTTGAAAGCTGTTTCACTTAAATCGATCATAATATTATACTCAAGAAGTTGTTAGTTAAAGAAATTTCAGAATTAATTTACTACTACCACAAATTCAATCGAAACTTAATTTTAGCTCTCTACATTCCTTTTTCAAGAGATTTTTTTAGAAATATTTTTGCTCATACATAATATTTAAATATATCTATATTTTAAATGTTATAAAACTAATTAAAAGTATCAAATTCGAAGCGCAATTTAACATGCAAATAAATTCTAAGCAGTTGTGTCCTCGATATTACCTATATCCAGTTACCGAAAATATTGTGTAAGTTATGAATTTCTTTTTAAAAATGAAAGTTTTTTGACAGGTCTCTATACTATGGGATTGTGACCTTAACTACTTTTTGTTAAAGTTGGAAATTCTGTAAAGTACGAAAATTAAGGAAAAGGTTATGTTTTCGAAAGTTACGTATATTTCGTTGCAAAAGTTCAACGTTTTTATTTTATGACATATGATGATATGACAGTTTAATTTTTTTTAAATATAGACTACGTTTACATCGTTATTTAAAAAAAATGCTAAATTCATTCACAAATATTTCGATAATAAAAATGGAGTCTACGTACATATTTTCCTACTTATAAAAAAATAGGGTTAGGTTTATACAAACTGAACGCGTTAAAAATTTTAATGACAGTTAAATATACAGTAACTGTTAGTTTAAATGAATATGTAGAGGTTAATTACTTGGTTCTCTTTATGATATTTAATTAGGTAATGAGTGACATTACTTTCTCTAACAAGTGATGGGTAAGTTTTTCACATACACATATTGTCTTACACTGACATACATTTTTTTACTCTTAGCACAATAGAGATATTGGTTCCCGCTTATCAGTAGAGGCCTTTCCCAGGGGAATTAACTTTAGGAGATTGTACTGTTAATACTGTTTTTATATGAAAATGTTGGGACATTATTACACACAGCGCCATCGAGTTCCGTGGTAAGCTACGAAGCTTATGTTACGGATACCACATAGTTGATATACTACATATATAAGTTTAAATATATACATATTATTATTAATATAAACACCCATGACTGGAGTACAAACGTCTGAGTTTAACAAATGAATGCCCCCAGCAGGACTCGAACCCGCAACCGCTCAAGAAGCTACACTACTGCGCCAAACGTGTCGTCATATCATAAGTAATTGTTCATAGGGAAAAATAAACACATTATTCACGTACAAAGGTCTGTATTTCATGCAGATCCATCGCACAAACGATGAAATCGTTCGAAAAATTAACAGATTTTATAATAAATATGACTCGTTTCACTCACACTCGCCATTGAAGATTTTAATACAAATAATAAAATAATAATAATACACTAAAATAAACTAAAAAGATAAATATCCTTGGAACAAAAAATAATCAAGTATTTGGTAAGCATCCATTTCTACCATCATCTATATGAAATACACTACATATTATACATAATACATACATAATATATACATGTTATATAATACTTTTAAAAATAATTATATTACAAAAATAGCATTGCTAAATAAATCAGTCAAGATTAGAAAAATAAGAAGAAATACTGTGTAATAAAAAATACATCACTTTAACAACGGTGGTCAAACTATAATAAATAACCTTATTCGTCAAACTTAAGTTAGAATAAATTAGTTAATTTATTAGTCTAGACCCAGATTAAATTTGCTTGACATGGGCAGCATATGCCATGTTTTGGGCATCTTGTGACCGTCCCCATCCACCGCCACCGCTTTCCCAACCATGTTCTTCATGAGCTGGTTCCGACCATCCACCTCCCCCGCTCTTGGATTTGGATTCCAGAAGTTTCTTCAGAGCACCAATAGCGGCAGCGATGAACGCAACCTTTCCTAACAGGTAAGCCTTGAAGACTGCGAAGGCGATGATACCAAGGAATAGGGGAATTAAGGCAGCCAACTTCAGTTTGATGAGAGCGAGGATTGGGAGGAGCTTCTTCAGCTTCTTCTTCTTCTTGCCACGGCCTAAGAATAAAATATGAAATCGTTAATGTGAGTTATACACATTTTATTTTAATGTTAGAATATATACGTTTATAGATGAAATAACTAGGTTATGTAAATAACATACTCGTATGTATATAAGTAGAAAAAATAATAGAAAAAATATTATATTTCAGCTCATCGAAGTTTTAATAGTAGTTATATTGCTACTATCTGTTAGTATTTGACAATATAATGTAGGCCATTAAAATTATATTTACTAACCTTCTTCTTCAACAGAGTTGTCTTCAGTGAAGGACTTAGGCATCCTCAATTGCAGAGCGTGACTGTCAAGGAAATCCACAACATTGTCCATAATTCTTTCCTCCACTTGTAGTTCTCGTGCTTTAGGGTCATCGGGCAAAGGCTCGTAGCTACGCGCTGATCTCGGTGAACCAGTTCTGGCGAATGTGATACCATCTACCACGCTCAAATCCTTTGCGAAGGCTAGATTTTCGGTAATTTTCATTGCTTTTTCCTGAAAAAGATAAAAATATTAATTTTTCGAACTTTAAATGCATTTAATCATTTAATATATTCTTTTTTATAATTTTTTACTGTTTATTACTTTTAGCGAGTAAGTTATTACTATTGTCACATAACTAGTCTAATATCTTCACAAAATAGTAATTTCTCATCTACATATATGAAAAATTATAGTGAAAATTGAGATATCATTATTAAAACCCTATCTATCAAAATCCTTCAAATGAAAAGTTTGCGCGAAAGCACAAAATTCATTCAACACAAACAGCCCTAATTTAGAACAAGATATAATAATATCCTGGGATAGACCCTATATATAAAAGGGGTTAATATAGCCTTAGCTATACCCAAGTAATGGGATATAGGAATTAATCCTCGAGCTAGACCCAAGTAATGGGATATATCCCACACTATCACATCACAACACGTCACAACACAACACTGCACACCTTTAAACACAGCATGGTATCCGTTTCAACACAATCCCGTAAACTTGAGATAAACTTCTCCATCACGCCATCTTCCTTAGTCGGCATAGCCGTAACGGCGGCGAGAAATAACACGTAGAACGCTTTCATCTTCGCACTCGTGTTTCAATTGTCAAAGCTTGTAGTTCCACCGTCTGTTTTATTTTGTTGCCCCCCACCATATAGTACAGAGATGAAGTAATCAGTCTCAATGGATTTTGTTTGCCATACCCACTTTTCCGAATAAGTTGGTTTAGTCATATTTTGAATTTGTGACGATTTAGAGTTTTTTAATTTGTACCCAAAATATTAAAGTTGTTTAAAATTAGCAGCAAAAATAACATTAAAATGTATTTTAAAGGTTTATTACTATTTATTTAGTTTTTTTAATGTTATATAATATAAAAATTAAGACTTTTTATGTGTTTTTGGGGTAATTTTACAATATTTTCTAAATTTTTCTATACATATAAAAACTATAGTGTAGAGAAAAAGAAAGATCAAATCCCATTCCATAAATCAATAATCATAACTCATCTTTATAACCATCAATCTGTTAATTGTTTTGTTAATGGCGCGCGATTTATTTAATTATCAATATAAAAGTGAGTTTTTGTTCTTCGACAATAAAACTTATAATTTGTCTACAGTAGTGAAAAATATTTTATACATCACACTTTACATATACTATGACTTTGCCTGCATTATAATATATTAATTATAAGAGACCTCTAGAAGAATACGCATATTTTTCTATATTGAGAGCAATACAACTACATAATTTACGTAATTTAATACAACTAGTAATATGATAGTTGCATAATAGTGTAGAACTATATATAAGTAAAATATTAAATAACATGTATTTATATTTTGGTACCATATTAATAAATTCAAATATGCATAATATTATTTAAAAGCTACAGACGAGTTTAAAAGCTTTTAGTAATAAAGTTTTTATATAGATGAGTAAATTCTAATGATATTGTATGTTTCCGTTAAATTAAGCTTTCTTAATTAATGTAAGGAGAATCTCGTTATTCACAATACATTGTCTCAATAAATACCAGGTCACGCTACTAGTTCTATAGTATTCGCAGACTTTTGTTAAAGGTAGAGTCAATCATGTCAAGTATATGAAAGTTTCGTTTTCTTCCAAGATGACTGTCTAGCGGTCACCACAGTTTTTGTACTCAAAGGTCACAAGTTCAAGTTCCACTTTGTATGTGAAATTGTTTGTGATTTTCTATAGAATTGAAATGTATGTACTTGTCGTGTAATGTTTAATTAACTGTAAATTTTAATTAAAATCAGTTGTAGCCAAATAGTAATTGCTTGGGAAACCGAGGGAAATGGGTTCGAATTCGGGTGTTGCGCTTATATTTTCATGTCCAAATTATTTCCAACAGTGTTCATACTTAAATTTATGATTTTAAAATATAATTAAATGACTGAGGTAACGACTTAAATTTAGTTAGAGTGTACCAGTACTCGTTGAAGAAATCTCTCATCTTTTAAAATTATATACCTTCAAGACAACCATTTGTCTCGAAAATATTGCGAAGAAACCTGTAATTTTGAGAGAACCAGGCAAGTTTTCCAAAGACATAATATGACCTACAAACTTGAACTTGGCTAACGTCCTGATGCCCTCTTACAGATAAGGTCAAGATATGAAGTACGACATTAATAAAGGGCTAAATACGTAAATTAAATGAATACAGACGTTGTAAATGAACATCATATAAGCAAAATATTCAAATGAACAACTCACAATCACCTTGATATACTATACTCTAAATGAATTATTCAAATTTTCTTTCCATAACTTTATATTAAGTATAATTACATATAAATTCAGGTATACATATTTAAATATCATTGTAATAAATTTCTATTCACACTCTTCTTTATGGGACGGTTCTCAAGCCATCTAATTAAACTTAAAAATATATGGAATGCAATGCAAAATGGTTTCTAATTTAATCAAAGTTAATTTTACTTATTTTAATATCTAATAAAATGTGAAAGTCTTGGTTTACTCAATCAACTCATTAATAAAAAAAATTCAAAATAATTTGCCAAAAAATGACATTTCGTTTTTTTTCATTAATAGTTATTTAAGAACAGATTTCTCAGAGAAGAGATGTTTTCCCACACTAAAAAGTTTACTATATATTAACCCGGATATCAAATTTTATCTTAAATCTTAACAATGGTTTTCTCGTGATGCGTTCCCAGACAGACAGACTGACAAAAAATCTAAAAACTATAGGTCCTGTATCGATAATACTGTTTCAGTTATTTTCAATAAATTTTTCACAACAATTTTATTAAAATTAAAATTCATTTAATTTCAATAATATTGCCCAAAAAATGTTTATTGCATAGATTCGACTGAGTTAGATGACTTTATTACATGTATAGCTTCTATGCTTACAAAGCTTTATATTGGAGCTTTTCTTTGAAATATTACAATAAGTCTTAATGGCCTACATATAGTCAGAAAGTATCTACTCATAGATGATAAGTCAGACTGTCATCTTTTCACCATATTTTAGACACTCTTTTCTCATGCGTTTCTACGAATTTTTGCTTATCATTGTTATATTTGGTTTTTAGACTGATCGCAGCTACTTAAAGTATGAACTGGTACAGTTTAAAAATATTTTTGATATTTTGTTGATAATAAAGTAAAATAATTCTTGATCGTGGATTATTTAATACTCAAACTTTAGTCGCTCAAAAATATTCAGGTTGAACATTTATATTACATAACCTATGTTATAGTAACAAAAAGTAACTACAATATTTGAAGTTTAATTTAAATCGGTACAGTAGTTTTACATTGTACTTATTTGATTCAAATAAACAAATTTTTGTAATCAAAGTATAGTACTTTTATATTTAGATACTTTTATATTTTATAAATTCTAAAAATTGCCTCACTTCAAAATTTTGTACCACTTTTCTACACAAACACAACAGACAAAATATTATTTTTAATTCGTTGCTCTTGCAATATAATCAAGTGTTATATAATTGACTTTAAATAAGTCGACCATTATTTTAAATAATCAATGATGAAAACTTTCATACATATCGACTCATCCGAAGAACAAAGTCCGATCTGCAGGATTGATAGTTTTCAGTAGAGGTAAAATAAGTTTGTGACTTGTATAACTTTTAAATGATGAGACTTGCCACTTACATTTTTTGGTATGTTGTAACAGCTACCCAGCCAATTAAAATGCTATGTAGTGTATCTTTCTAATCCTGTTATTTTACGAGATAGTGAGTTCCATATCAACATAGGACATTTTATCGTGCAAGAGCGGGGGTCCGTAGTGAACATTGTACGTTGTTTTACGGAGACGTCTGAATTAAGTAACGTTCTATATATAACATAGGTCATTTTTGTCTGGAATTACTGATCCCCTATAAGTCCTTTGTGAATGGCTACGTTAAAATATTTAAACGTAACTTTAGTCATATTGTGACTACCTTCCCATATAATTAAATAAGATAATGAAATTATTATTTAAAATCGTTTATTAATTTAAAAAATCTCACAATAGACAAAAAACCATAAGATGGCATCATTTTAAATAGTATTCACATCACAGTCATGTACGGTAAGCCTAAAACATACAGATCTATATTATACTATTAGAATAATGTCGGAGACGCTCATGAAGAGATCTAAACTTCGCATTAGTTATAAAATAATGAAATCAACAATAACATATTTTTTCAAAATAACATTCAGTCTTTTATAGTTTTACCATCTTGATGTAGGCGGTGTTCTCTCTCTGAAGTATAGAAAAACTTAACAACAATTATAATTAACGTTTACTTAAAACTGCCATTGTGGCGTAATAGTTAAAACTTAAAATAGTAATAAAATGGCACAACATATCACAGCATGGTAACTATGTAGCCTACACGACTACGCAACGAACTACATGAGTATTCTAAACTTCTAAATATACGTAAATATTTACCATAACAAATACGTATATGAAGAAATTTAAACTTAGTACTAGTTACTTAAATCAAAATAAATCATAATTTGTAACAACCAGCCTTCAATTAAAATTATTTTTATCAATCAGTCTTACATCGTGGCCTAGACGTGAGTGCACATACTTAATAACAATTAAATTATAAGTAGGCAAACATACAAATCAAAATATTCTTTATTCAAATAGACTTTTACAAGCTCTTTTGAATCGTCATTTTTACATTATTGAAATTAAATGTCAGTCTGTAAGCCTGTGAGTAAACGACCACCAACTCGGAAAACTGTTCTGCTGAGAAGAACCGGCGAGAAACTCAACAGTTGCTCTTTTCAGAAAAAAAATTGGTTTAAATATTGTATTACAATATTTATCTATTTATCCTACGTGAGACACAACCAGACACTAATCCCACACATTAACATCTACTAAGTATTCCGTTATAGTGTAATAAGCCTTATTCAACAACGTACTTATAATTTTGGATTTAAAGTGCCTCTAAGGCAAGTTCAATATGGACTGTAGAATTTTGTTATAGGTACATGCGTACACCTTGCCCCATAAACGATCTGTTTACTTTTTGCAGGCGAAAACTGGATGTTACAAGTTTATCCTTATTTCTTTTATTTATACCGTGTTTGTCGCTGTGTCTTGAGTAGCAACTAATGCTTTAATGAATAAACATAATGTTACAAAATATATTATTGCGAAGCAACCGTAAGTATTCCTATTTTTTTAAAAAGTCCGTGGAGAGTATCACGAGCGCTTATGTTATGAATAGCCCGAATGGCCCTTTTTTGTATAATAAATATCGATTTAATGTCCGCTGCATTACTCCACAACAAAATACCATAAGATAAAATGCTATGGAAATAGCTGAAGTAAATTAAAATACTTAGTTGATTACTTATAATAATTACAATTACTTCGTTAGATCTGTAGGAAGAATGCAATTATAATTCAGAAACATCAAAGCAAAGCGTTAAATTACGGGTGATACTCTAAGTCAATTACTTCTGAGCGGCACATATCAATTAAGTCTTTATATTTAGCAGTAAATAGGCTTCGAATATGCAGGTTTTAGTTCAGTTTGTACTGAGTTTCTTGTGTCTTGGCGAATCAATTTAAAGAAAAAAATCTGCATGAACTTCTCGAATGTTATTCCAGTTAGTCTTCTTTCCCTTAATGTCTTGCATCCAAATCTTATTATAAATAAGACATTTAAAGTTAAACACGTCATTTTTTTATCCTTTGGTCATCCTTAGCCTGAACAAATTCTAAAAGGCAACTGCTAACCTTATTTGCCCCATATAGCAAACGGTCTTCCTTTTACCCATAACCAGGGCAGAATGTACTGTTGTAGTATGATTAGACATTAGCAGGAAATGGCATTGGAGTTAACACTGACAGTTCCAAGTTAACCGGGGTAAATTAATTGTGAGAAACTTCTAACAGCTCTTTAAGTTCTATTAATGGTGAATTTTCGAAACTAGAAGGCACTTCCAAAGACAATGTACTAGGTTGATTGCTGTAAACATCCTCGGCAAATAGATCAGGCATGAAATTCGTTATTGAACTGCCGCAGGTAACTTCTTTAGTCCCACCATCTTCATCCAGAACTTCTTCCCATAATATATCAGCTAGTTTCTGACTGATTTCTTCTGCACCGGGAGTTAAAGGTAAAGTTTGTTGTGTCATGCCTTTTTCATCAACATACATAACTAAAATAAAAAAACCGTATAATTCTTATCATTGGTATTCATAAAATACTATTTATAATATGAATATTAATAATTTAATTAAATAATTTAATAATTTAACGATATTTTTAAATGAACAACGTCCTAAATGATTTCATTATCCCAATAACAACGTCTCATCTTAATATCGAACCAACAAATCGTATCACAGATTTCGTAGACAAACGTCCTATATTCACATGAAACGCTTAGAAGTTCAGTAATGTTCGTGTAAAATCATCCTAATATTTCATAAGACATTAACTTTTTACTGTTTATTATTACAGTAAGAATGATTACCCTGTGAATATACATTACACCAATTCTATTTTTTCATTAAATATGTTATTAAATACCTCTCCGTCAAAAAACGTCTTATGTAAAAATCAATCGCCAACAACTGTTTACTGAGACAAAAAAGCAATAATAACATGATGTTTATTAATTTAAGAACTAATTAGTATGTATCACGAAATAGCACCACTGAAATCATTAACTTACCAGAATTTACATTTTTTTTTTCATATAAATGGCTGGAACATTTGAAAATGGTACAAAAGCCCAGGCTTTTCTGCGTCTTCTTTTAACATTTTCAACATTTTCCGTGATCGTGACTCTCTTTATATATGTTTTTCATGAAAAAAACTTGAGTAAAATAATTTTTTCATCAAAGCAAACAAAAGCTAAGCGCATGACACAAAATCGTCCTCCCTCCAACAAACAGCGGCCGAAATGACGAACGGACCTGGCGCCCGCGCCGCCCACGAACCCTGCGCGCCGTCACATGTTTACTCCGTACGTTTATGTGCGGAGCTAATGTCATATTGAACGTTATTCGACACTATTATTTCCGAAACTAAACAAGATACGAAAATTCTAAAAACTGTCGTCTGTAGAGTTTGTATTCCTTATCTCGTCTAGCTATTAATCTCGTTTTTGCTCTATGATCACATCGGATTTTGTTCTTCGGATAGGACGATATATTTATTGTGGCTTATTCAAAATTTCTAATATTACGGAATCATACGTCTATAGCTTTTCTAAGTCATTAATAATTTGGCAATTTACACTATTTATTTGTGATTTGTATGCAAGTGGATGAAGTTATGAGTCGATTTAAAGGCATAGCGTACTAAGCGAAAGTGTAGTAAACGATACCGTATAGAGCATGAATTCAAACGGTAAAATTATGTAATTTTAGCCTTCCTGACCATCCACGGCCTGTGTAGAGATGATAATTTTAATTAACATACTATATTTTTTTATCATATTATTAACTTTAATAATAATATTTTTATTATAACAATGAATACAGTTATTTGTATTCAGTATTTAGTGATTATTTTAGGAAAATTGTTGTTTAAGCTTAAATTTTTATGTTTTAAATAATGTTTTGAACCAGAATTTTTTTAAATCCGATTATGATTACGATATAATAAAATCTAAATAAACAGCTGAAAATTTAAAAGTTCAGACACTATTTCTTTATATAAGAATAACTAACCGTTATAACGTATCGAGGTAAACGAGCAAGGCGAGAGCAAATCACTAGTACTAGTACTAAATAAAATTGAAGTGTCAGTTTTTAATTTCAAATTTTACTCAATTCATATGAAAGTGTATACGGTACTAACACCAAATTATATTTTTTTATTTTTGCCTGTCTGTCTGTCTGTTTGTTCCGGCTAATCTCTGAAACGGCTGGACCGATTTTTGATAGATAATGTTTGCTAAGAAGTAACTTGGGCTCCTTTTATTATAGAAATTCAATTTATTTTTACTAGCGGAACCCGCGGTTTCGCTTGCGTTAATTCTAGGGAAGAACCTGACTGAGGAGAGGGTGAGTCGCTAGTTAAATTTAAAAAGACAAATGAACTTAAAATTTATTAAAGAAAACTTAAAATCTTGTTTGCAAAATATTTGTACTGTACATGTACTTTTAAATACTATTATTTGTAGATCAGTCGAAAATAATGACTACTCGTTCGTACATACGAGTACCGCTTTAGGTAGGCTTTACCCAAGCGTAAGTTACTTTTGGTTTCACTTGACTTATGATCTCTCTTGTTTAAACGAAATAGCCGTGTAATAGTTATTTTATTTTAAATAATTACATTCAATGTTTATTTATGAAGAATTTCTTTTTTATATCCGTTTTCGTTAGTTTTATATTACGGTATACCACCATATTGTTTAAATTTTTGATTTTATATTATTATGTAAGTACAACCTTTACACCCTACAATTCTGGCTTTGGTTTAAAAAGTTTTTAGTTAATATTTAATAATTTTTTTCACATTAGATTTCTCCTGAAAGAAATCTAAAAAAAATATTTTTGTTGTTGTATACATTTCTATACATCTAAATAAAATTGGAGTGTCTGTTTTCAATTTTATAGTAACTTTAAACTAAATGCATATGAAAATATAACAAAAACCACTTTTAAAATTTTTGTATGTCCGTCTGTCTGTTTGTTCCAGGTAATCTCTGAAACAGCTAGACCGATTTCGACGGAACTATCACTCGCAGATAGCTAATGTTATAAGGCGTAACTTAGGCTACGTTTTAACCAACTTCAAAAAAAGTAGGAGGCAGAAATTTTATTTATTTTAATTAGCGCAACCCGTGGGTTCGATTATGTTAAATCTAGGGACAAACCGAACGAAGCGAGGGCGGAGTCGTTATTATTTTATAAATGTGTACTTTTCAGATTTTGTCCCGGATTTTCATGTATTGTTTGTAATGACTCTCTTGGATTTTTGGTAGGGAATTAAAAAATAAAATGAGTTTTATTCCCAATCGAAAATATACATTAAATTAAATTTATTATGTCAAATATTATCGTAAATCTAAAAATGTTTACTATGTAAGTACATATTTATATGGAATATTATAAATTAATAGAAAAAATAATATTAACAGCAACATTGCTTTTTAAAGACTAGTGCATAAATATTTTGCTTTATATAACTATATAACCTTTATTTAAACACTAAAATTCTAATACTCTAGTAGATAGTACAGAGTAGTAAAAACAAAGAAAGTTAAAACTAATTTGATCTAACGTAAAGCTCTCACAGATTATCCTACAACAATATGTATTGATAGGTCTAACGACTCATGGACGCTTTGTTTACAAATACAATGACGGCAATTATTCATCGCTTTCTTTAAAAAGTAAAATTAAAAATATTCAATTGTAAAGCTTATGCTGTAACTAATATAGCTTAATTTATATTAACCAATGTATTTGCATAGATTTGAAACTGCAAGATCTCGTAAATATAATAATTATGGAAGAGCATTACAATAATCATGTGCTAATGTACTCTACTTGTTATGCAAAGAACAGGATTATACCACTGATAAGTATCATAACACTAGTTAGCTATTGTTTATGACTGTTCGTGATTAATGGTCATCATTTGTAGTTGAAGATTCTAAGTTTATGGGTTCGATTTCTTATAGGATTTCTGGTTACAAGATATTAATGGAGTTACAACCCCATATTTCGGAGAGAATGTATAATAAGCTATCACTCTTGCACTTGTTATATCAAAACGCCATCTTTAAATTTTAAAGTAAAGTTGTGTTTATGCATATGCTTGTGTTATACAATAAGTTCTATGGTACACGATAGTTTCAGCAATATTGGCCACTGCCAACTTATTAATTACGGTTTGCTATCGAGAATCTTGACAAAAAGCTGACTCAACTATTCTTGCGCCGACTTAAGACTCGAACCTAGAACCTTAGGATCTATACATGCTAGCTTCTAGATCTAGGCATAAAGGAAATTCTTTACTCATGTGCAAACACCGATAGATGGTTGTTAAACAATGACATTTTATTCGGTGAGAGTCTATTATCCATATTCAAATAAATGCCAACAAATGAAAGTAAATCTTATACTTATTATTTAAAGTTCAACTTTCTGTGACAAAGTGAATTTACTTTAAGATGCTTTAGAGGATTCGTCTAGAATGGTCATCATTAGAATATGTAAGTGATTTTCACAAATGAATGATGTACAAAACGTACAGAGTTTCCCTTAGGGCCGGTAGTAGAATGTAGAAGTTAGTTAGATCAGTTACATAAAAGCTAAGTTTATTTAATTAGTTAAGACTAAACAATTTTTCCTGACTTCGTCTGTAATATTTTCTTGTATTCTATTACTAACATAGAAATTTCGACAAATAGACTATATGTCATATTTAATTAATGAAAAAGATAACTTTTTATCAGTAAAAAACTTAAACGTTTAAATAATTTATATCTTTTGCTTTAAAATAACTAAATAATAACTAATAATATTAACTTCAAAATTAATTTAACCCGTTATTTAATTACATTATACAAATAAATGCGATGTAAAAACTCCGAAGAGCTTTTATAACGCATAAGAATCAATAAACATAAGGTTTCGTTTATAAGTATAGAAATTCATTTAGAATTACTACTTAACTTAGTATTTTAATATTTATTCTGGCGGAAACCTTAGAGAAATCTCTAATTCTATATTTCACTAATGAAAAAATTACGATTCAAAATATTACTTTTAAAAATCTAATTGAATAAAATATATTTTGATTTGATTTGATACACGTATACTCGTACTCTACAAACGAAAGATTATGAATTATTATTGTAGGCAATCTTTTAAAGTAGTAGTGGGCCCACGATATATTATGATAAACTCTATGAAATGTTGTAAATACCAGAAACACTACTGATATTTTTAGTGTAATTTTAACGAAATTCATACAATCAGAGCCATGAGCAATAACTATGGTTCACTTATGGATCTTTAGTAATAAAATAAAAGTACCTAACACACTTTTAGCCTACAATATATGCGATGACATACATGTTATTTTTATAGATATGCCTATAAAATTAGAAAGTCAAATTTGAATGCCGAAGCGATTGTTCATAAAAGCGCAGGTAAAATTGAATAACTTGCAAGTAGGTTTAAGTATTAGGTCATCAGACGTATGACAAAATCTTGTTTAATGCCACCATTTCCGGTTTCGTTCGTGACGCCCAAAGAAAGCTTGATTTAACAAAGCAGGTTCTTACACTAGCTTGCTGCACCAAGTTTACTTGTGTTTATGAAATTATCTATAGTAAAAATAAAATAATACTTTCTTAGGTTTACGCGAATATTTGACATTATTAATGAAACTAGCTTTACGGATTTTGAATTGAAAAATTCAAATGCTTTACATTTCAAATGCTGTACATTTCATTGCTGTCGTCAGGACCAAAAAATCGTAATAAATCCGTGACAAAATCCGAAAAGATAGTTTCATTTATAAAAATAAAATATTATTGGGTCGCATTGTCAATATAATGCGATAAAATGGAAAAAAATGCCATTTCTTATTGATCGCTTGTCGGTTTGTGTGTATATATTTTTATGAACATAAATAATTATTTAATGCATAACAACGCTACGCTTGAAACCAACAAGACTATTTTAATATATAATGTGTACTTAATATTATTTCGATTGTTTAAGGAAATTTAGTGTGTTTTAATATATTAGGTAGGTAATATTGTTATCAAAAATGCAATATTTCTTTTGTTTATGCAAAATTGGAAAAAGGAGTACTAAATAACTTATGTTTTCTGAATAATCATAAGTTATTTTTAATTGTGCTGTACGATTAGCAGAGTTCGTTGTTATTTTAAATATTTGTGTACATCTAAGAAATTGATATTAAGCTTAATTTAAACTGTTACCATAAGTAATGACTTACTATACAAAAAAATATGAATAAACGGACAAACCGATATTCTATATATAAATATATTCCAAGCTGTCATATAATAACAAGTTCCAAGTACCTGACAATAACGGTTATGATAATAGCAGCATCTATTGAACTCTTTCAATGCCCGAGGCCTACTATATACTTATTCATATGTAAGAAATCATTTACTATATGAGATATCTGTGGCTTTACCTGCTGTGTATTTCTATTTCATCCTAAACTACTATCCACCTTATTATATTTTTTTTATTTAGTTCAGGAACTATTTTTTATTTTATTTTTAACTAGTAGCCCATCCTCTCTCCAATCGGTTTTCTCGTGACGGACTCTGAGACAGAACTAATAATAACGTTATTCTAGATAGAGTAGTCTATATGTTTAACCCATTTCTAAAAAACGACTTTTATTCTCATTTCTAGAGTTCAAATTGATACCTATTTTGTGAATGTTATCGATGATGTAGCGATATCGACATATCTTAAGTACCCAACTTCGACGAATTCTGTTGTATTTTAATAACTGTTTTTTTTTCTGTTTAGGCTTAGCCAAAGATATTTTAATGCATTATTTAAAAATAATTAGCTGTTTCCTTAATACTCGATCACCTGTCAAGTGATTGCCTCTAGTCAAATTATTTGACTTTGATAACCTCTTAAACATCCATGAAGCAAACATAGTAAAGATAATATTTTAAGCTTACTCTTTTCGATCCGTTCAGGTCCGTTCCTTAGTATGTCTTAACGGCTAATATGGACTCTTTTTTAAATGTTATCGATATTGAATAACGAAATATAATCGTAATACTTTCTTAGGTTTACGCGAATATTTGACATTGATGAATTTTGGAATGAAATATACGCAATTACTTTTAATATAATTTATTTGTAGGAGCCACACAATTTATCAAATGTACAGTATCCGCCATTAATACAGAGAGGGAGAGAGATAGCAAATAAAAAACTACTACATCTAACGTCACAATCATTTTGTATCTGTTAATTACATTGCATTCCGTTCTACACCCCCCCTCAATGTAATAAACAGAGCTTACACACTTGACACTACACAGTATTATTTAAGAATTTACTTTAACATACAAACCCTTTTAATGAAATAGTTAACAACACCCATATTTATTGTACTTTTAAACACAAACTTTATACTGAAATAAAATAAAACAACCTAATATTAATATAAACAATTGTAAACCAATTTACTACTTATAAGAAATATAAACCAATATACTGATTTCAAAGTTGAATACCACACATCTTAACAAATCTTAGCAAAGAATCCTTCTTTAGAGGTTTAGTGAACATATCAGCTACTTGTTCAGTAGTACTTACATACTTTACATTTATCTTTTCATGTAATATTAATTCCCTTACAAAATGACATTTAATGTCTATATGTTTTAATCTTTTAACACTATTGGTATTAGCAATAGTTATGGCTGACTGATTATCACAAAACATTGTAACTGGAGATACATTAGAAATATTAAAATCAGCTAGTATATTTATAAGCCAACATGCCTCACTTGCTGCCATACTCATTCTAGCTACATATTCTGCCTCGGTAGATGAAATACTCACAGTACTTTGTTTCTTAGAGCACCAAGAAATCAAACAATTAGAAAAAAATAAAACAGTAACCAGTTGTAGATTTTCTATCTTTAATGTCACCTCCCCAGTCAGCATCACAATAACCTAACAAACTTTCATCATTACACTTATATAACAACTTATAATTTATTGTATGTTTAATGTATCTCAGTACTCTTTTCAAACTAACTAATAACATTTCACTTGCACAGTCTTGATACCTACTTAATTTAGACACCACAACACAAAGATCTGGTCTTGTGCCCGATACTGCATACATCAAACATCCAATAATTTGCCTACACACTTTTTCTGTTTTTTTATTTACTTCACACTTATTTTCTAGTAATCTAATATCAAAATTTTGATCCATAGGAGTACATATAGCCTTACAATTGTACATATTAAATCTTTTTAAAACATTTTCAAGATAAGTTTCCTGACACAATTCTGTTACACCACTTTCTAAATTTTGACTTACATTTATCCCCAGAAAATTAGAAATCAAACCCAAATCTTTCATTTCAAACTCCTTATTTAACATTGACTTAAGGTCACATATCTGACTTTCATTAGTCCCAAATATTAACAAATCGTCAACATAGATTATTACATAAATTTGTTGTTTACCGTTACATTTTGAATACATACATGAGTCACACTGTGATCTTTTAAAACCTTCCCTAATCATAACCGAGTTAAACTTATCATTCCAATATTTTGGTGATTTTTTAAGCCCATACAAAGCCTTATTTAGTTTAACAATATTTTTACCATTATCATATGTCCCTTCAGGTAATTTTATATACACATTTTCACCAATCTCACCATACAAAAAAGCTCCAGTGACATCCATTTGGTACACAGGTAATTTCATTTTTGTTGCTATAGCTAAAAACAATCTAAAAGTTGCTAACTTGGCTACAGGTGCATAGATTTCATTTAAACTTAACATATCATTTTGCTCAAATCCACGAGCTACTAACCTAGCCTTATATTGTATAACATTATTATTTCTCTTTACTTTGAACACCCATTTGCTACTAATTACCTTTATATTATTATCTGACCGTTCACATACATTCCATGTGTTATTATCTTTAAGAGTCTGTAGCTCTTTCTTTATTGCTTCCTTCCATTTACATGAGTCTGGACTTCTAATGGCCTCTTCATATGTCTTAGGCTCATTATCCTCTACTGAGACATTATTACATTGGTAAAATTTAGTTTGCTTCCTCACACGAGTACCTCGCCTTAGACTTTTATTATTACTACATAATCCACTTACCTCACTGTCACTTGGCAAATACAAGCTGTCATCAGACTCGGCCTGTGATGTACTACTGTCTTCTTCATCACTAGCCTCTTGAGGGCTCGGGTCACTTTCTCTGCTTTGCTCCTGTCCTTCTGTATCCTCACTAGTAGATTGCATGGGGAGTGGATTATTAAATTCATATTCAGTCTTTACAGTCTCACATTGATTTTCTTGCAAGAAAACAATATCTCTCCTTATTACAACATCATTTTTATGTTCAAGGTATATTCTATAACCCTTTGTTGTTTCTCCGTACCCCACCATTATTCCTTTTTCTCCTTTAGGGTCCCACTTACTCCTCTTTTCTTTTGGTATGTGAGTGAAAACAGCAGTGCCAAATATTTTGAGGTTATGTATGTCATAAGTATTATTTGACCACAATTCATAAGGAGTTTTTCCCTCAATGCTGCTTTTGCCAGTTCTATTTAATACATAGGCTGCAGTATTAACTGCCTCAGCCCACAGCTTCTTAGGCAAATTTTTGGCACATAACATTGTCCTTGCGGCTTCTACTAAGGTTCTGTTTTCCCGTTCTGCATTTCCATTTTGTTCCGGGGTATAGGGAACTGCGTGTTGATGCACAATACCCTTTGCTTGGAACATTTTATTAACTTCTTTATTTACAAATTCTGTTCCATTGTCACTTCGGAAGACTTTGACAAAGTTTCCAGTTTCATTTTCTGCCATAGCAATGAACCTTTTTATGCACTCGCTTACTTCGTGTTTAGTTTTTATGAAGTACACTGCCCTGTACTTTGAATAGTCATCCTTGAAGACAACAAAATATTTTGAACCTCCAACTGACCTCTCTTCCATTGGCCCACATGTATCGGCATGAATTATTTCACAAGTTCTCTGACTCACATTATTACTTACAGGGTAAGGCAAACGGTGAATTTTACCTTCCAAACAATTTTCACATTTAGAGTCGACCACATGAGATGTGTTTACATCAATATTGTTTTTCTTTAGTATATTTTTCACATAATCCATGTTTTGATGCACTAACCTCTCATGCCATATATTAAGATCCATGCATGTAACTTTTGCTGTATTTACTGAACAGCCCATATCATAACGTAAGTCCATAACATACATGTTGCCACTCCGCAAAGCCATTGCTATTAATTTCTTTTGTTTATTGTAAAATTCACATATATTTTCTTTTGTTATCAAGATGTAACCTCTACTTGTAACACAATTGACAGATAATAAATTCATCTTTAACTCAGGCACATATAGAACATTGTCTATGGTTGTATTAGTCCATTTATTACCGTTCCAAACTTCACCTTTCACCTGTCCACAGCCATGTACACTAATTTGTGTTCCATTACCGACAGTTACCTTTTTGTTTGTAACCATCGAATATGACGACATAAGTTTTCGGTCGCAACACATGTGCTCGCTTGCACCCGAATCCACTATCCACTTGGTTTCTTGAAAACTTTCGCCGATCGCACTTTCCACAACAAAAGCATTACTTTCCTTATTAGGATTTTTCCTAAAACGGCACTGACTCTTGAAATGTCCAAGTTTATTGCAATAAAAACACCTTTGTTCCGCTCGACTGTCTTTGTTGTTACGATTACTATTTTGATTTAATTTTGCACTTTTATTCGATGTACATTCACTTTGAAAATGTCCATGTTTATTACATTTGTAGCACTTTATTGATTTCTTATTGATCGTTTTCTTAGCAACAAAGGCAGCAGATGATTGAGAGTTTTCACCACCACCTCTTTCCTTTATCCTTTCCTCTTCTATCAGCAATCTGGCGACTAAGTTATCGTAAGTCTGCTTATCATCAGGCGCAGACTCCCACGCAGACACGAAATGTTTGAATTCATCCGGTAAAGACATTATGACCTTGGTTATCACCATCTTGTCAGATATATTTTCACCGAGTTGCTTTAGTTGATTTTGCAACTCTTGTATCTTCGATAAAAATACCGACATTTCTGAACCCTCTTCATATTTAAATTGAAAAAATCTTTGTTGCACTATATGAATGCTTGTCTCAGATTTTTGTTCGTAAATACTATTTAATTTTCGCCACATCTCTGCCGAGGTTTCACATGTAATTATATGTACCATAACATTTTCTGAAATTCTCGTAACCAACAATGTTTGCGCTTTTGCATCTTGACTTTCCCAACGGGTCCTTTCTGTAACATTTTCCGATTTTATTATTGTACCGCTTACTATGCCATATAAGCCTTGCCCTCTCAGCAATACCGTTGTCTGGAATTTCCATATGTTCCAGTTTTTGGAACCTTCTAGTTTTATTCCTCCTTGCCCGTACATTATAGGATCCATTATGCTCCTTTACTGTTCCTTTTCCTGCCTTGCTCAATCCGAGAACAAGTAATTCCTTCCTGACGATTGACGATTCTAACCTACAAACACGCGCCAACGTGCACGTGCCGGTTTTCTTTATTTTCGCCAGTATAGCTCAATATATCACTGTCCAGTCTGGTTATGTGTCTGGGCCCATAACCTGATGAATTTTGGAATGAAATATACGCAATTACTTTTAATATAATTTATTTGTAGGAGCCACACAATTTATCAAATGTACAGTATCCGCCATTAATACAGAGAGGGAGAGAGATAGCAAATAAAAAACTACTACATCTAACGTCACAATCATTTTGTATCTGTTAATTACATTGCATTCCGTTCTACAGACATTATAAATGAAACTATCTTTTAGGATTTTGTCGCGAATTTATTATGATTTTTGGTTCCCGACATTTCGAATGCTTTACAGCAATCATGGTCACGGGAGAGACTAAGGTATTAGACGTCTCAGGGGGTTATATACTTGTTACAGACACTGTATGTGGCGTAGTTTATTTTTGGTTATTTTGTATATGGTAATAAATGTTATTGTTTTAATATATAATCGTAAGTCATAAAATTATATTCTTAGAAATACTAGGGCGTATAGAAACGCTATAGGTATTTCATGCAATATTTTATTTGTAAGTTCATTAAGCTCCTGATAAAAGATAAAGTATCAATTAAAACTTTACAACAACACAACATAAAAACGTCTAAGTGATATTTCTTTGAGATACGTTGTTACAGATAGGATTTTCCTCTTCTGAATAAAAAATCTATTTCAAAGAACATTAAATAAAATATGTCAAAGGAAAATCTTTGATACCAGATTTATCGTAGTCTAGAAACGATTAACGTTTTCTATAAAAAATGTTATCGATAACACAAAAGACCCAATGTACTTATCTATACATACATCAATATAACCATATTTTTATTATTATTGTGTCATATACGGTATTTATAAGAAAAACACAATTTTAAACATTTTTGTCTCTCTGTCTGTTTCGACTAATCTCTGAAACGGCTGGACAGATTTGAACAGGACTTTTATTGGAGGATAGCTGATATTATTATAAGAAACTAGGTACTTTTAATTAGGGCGAACTAAACCAGCTCCAACACTATTTCGCAACCTGAGCATTTTGTGGTACACTTTACTGAAAAACTATCACGCCTATAGATTTATGCTTTAACATAGTAATTTAACTTTATATCCGCATTTCTTATATTTATATAACCATTATAAAATTAACATTAACAACTGTCTTAAAAATTATTACCCGTTAGAAAAACTACGCAAGCACTCACTAAGCTCAGCTTTTTGCTAGTCCTTCGAACCTAAATTTAATTCGGCTCAAATAAATTAAGACGTACGTAGGGACATTTTTAACAATAAAATAATCTTTCAAATGTCTATAAATGTCAGAAGTATCTAAAGAATCTATGCATGATATATACATATTATGTACAGTACATACTTACACAAACAACACCTGTAGAATACAAAGACGCAAAGCTCCCTGTAAACATAAAACTATTACGAAAGTGAAAGTTTGACGATCGTATGCATAGCTTTACCTGTCACATAGTATAGTGTAGTTACTGCCTTCGGTTTCACTCGTATTTATTTTATTTAGGTGCAGAATTTCAAAATTAAATCTTTACTAAATTATATTGATAAGGTGTCATTATTTTCTTATATAGCTATACCACCGACTTAGTGTGCTAATTCATCACTATCACTATATAGTATAAAACAAAGTCACTTCCAGCTGTCTGTCCCTATGTATGCTTAGATCTTTTAAACTACGCAACGGATTATGATGCGGTTTTTTTAAAAGATAGTGATTCAAGAGGAAGGTTATATGTATAATATACTAGCAGAATACGCGGCTTCACTCGCGTTAAATATAATTAGTATATTTATATTTAACTGTACGAGGCTCTTAAACTTTTTTAAACTAAACGGACAAGGATGAATATCGACAACAGCGCCACCTACCGGACATAAAAAGTATTAAAATGTTTTATATACAAACACGCACAACGAAACATTATACATATACGGTATATATAAAGACAAAAATGATAAACGTTTTTCAAACGACTGTAATAAATTAAAAGTTTACTTCTGAAATGTACTTTCTTACTGGCTTTTACGTAACTTCTATCCGCAAATATGTAAATTTCAACTTGATAGATAGTGTAAATAATTTAACAGTTATATTTGCTTAGTTCGTACTAACGTATATAACTAATTTATTTCATACTGTTATAAAGAGGGAGAATGAATGTATATTTGATTGTAGGACTATTTCTAAACTAAAATAACTAAAGTAACTTTCAGAATAAATGAATTACAGAAACCTATACGTAGGGACATTATTACGCACAGCGCCAGCTAGTTCCGTGGTAAGCTACGAGGCTTGTGTTACGGATACCAGATAGTTGATAAGCTACACATATATAACTTAAAATACATACACATTATAAATATAGGGCACGCCATCCTTATTCACCTATGTTGCAAATTGAATACATTCAATTTAATATATCAAAATAGGTAGAATTATCATGTTGTTGATATTTTACAGGAATCGAACTCATGACAGCTATGGATAGGAAAAAGGTGAATATAAAATTTTCGAGAGAAGTTTTAAACAAGTTGATAATTACGATTATTATATTATATGTTAATTGTATTAATGAAAATAAAACAATAATTATGTTTAATGTTCTTTATTTGTACGAGTCATTTGTCAAACAATTAATAACAAAAATAAATATAAATAATAAACTGTTACAAAATAATAATAATATGATGAAGATGAGATAAAATAATTCTACAATTACATAAAAATAGTAATTAAACATTATAAGCAATAATAAAGAAAATATACATATGGATAAACGTGATTTCGAACAATGATTCATACAAGTATATGAAATGAGGCACAATATACAGCAAATAATGAATGAAATGCTAAACATAAAAATTAATTATATACAATATTTACAATATATACATAATAACTATTAATAATTAAAATATAAAGGTAATACAATAAACTTTATATAATAATATAATAAAAATAAGTATAATGAGGACTTATAAGGAAGGACTAGGATTAAATCACATAATAGCAATACATCTTAGCAATAGTAATGAAGTAAGAATAATTATAAAATATTTGTTTAAAACAAAGTAAACAAATACGGATACCGTATAAGGTATGATATATATACTAATATAGTACAACAAGAGGGATCATACAAATTCAGAACAAACTTTATGGGAAAACAAAACAACGGTAATACTTTACCATCCCTTACAAAGGGGTACAATAAATATTTAATAAATATCCTTATATCTACTAATAAATAGATCGTAACACCTTTAATGTCATGTCGTTCGTATATCTAAGGAATACCTTGGGTCATATAATCGAGCCTTGTGTGACCCTTTCCTTAATCAGATTTTACATGGCCAGAGTAAGCCAAGTTTTGGGCTTCGTCAATTGATCTACCCCATCCGTGACCACTGCTAGCGTAGTGTTCTTCGTGATGAGGATGTGCTACGACTTCGTAGCTGGTTTCGTGGTGTTTGCTGGCTAAAAGCTTCTTCAAAGCGAGAATACCTGCGACTAGGAGTGCTATCTTGGCTAAGAGGACGGCTTTGGCGGCAGCAAAGGCAATAATTCCAAGGAACAGAGGGATGAGGGCCATGATCTTGAGCTTAGCAATAGCCAGGAGAGGAAGGAGCTGCTTGATCTTCTTCTTTTTACCACGAGCTGTGAACAATTTACTTCTAGTTAAATTTATAAGACTATTTCATAATACGTCTACTATGTCATAAGCTTATTAGACTATGTCAATATTTAATTAGCTGAGTTATTTTTAAGAAATGTTCTTAATTAGATTGCAAATATAAAATCAAGGTGTACAAATATTTCCTAATTTCACAAACTTTCTTATTTAAATCGAAAGTGGATTTAGAGGTATTCCACATTTTATTCTAAATTATTGTTACCAGTTTTTTTTGCACCAACTGTAAGTATTTTAATAGTAATTTTATTCATAGATGCTTAAATTAAAATAATTGAAATGTATATTTTTATAACATATTGTTATACTTTTCATACCATATCAAGTTGTTTGATACGATTTGATTAACTTGGGGTTAATTGAAAACTGCTGTAAAATTAATTCCTTTGCATAAATACAATCAATTTCAATTAAATTCTATCTTTCCATTGCAATCATTATAAATCTTAAAATCAATTTTAATTAAAAGGCATCTACGCATCTGCACAAAGTGTATCGTAATTGACCAATCGTAGTGGCAGATCAACTTTCTTTAAAGAAGACTTGGGAGCGGCTGGTTATGGGTCGATTTCTCGATGACTCGCCAACAAAACTGGTTTGTTCATGAAAGCTTGAAGGACTTTGAGCGGAAATGTCTAATGACCGTAGGAGGAATGTACCACTTTCATGGCCTAGTGCGGATATAATGTTAATCACGTTCGTAGAAGGACGTGGTACGTGTGCAAACTAAATGTGCGCATTCCGTTTCTGTTATGAATAAATGAAAATACAGTTTTATAATTTGAATAGTGTTAGTGGGTCCTTTGAATATATAAACTGAATTGATCAAATTCGCAAGCAATAATAATATTTGAATTCATGAAGTCTTATAAACTTGTAAATAATACCTTGCATAATTGGTAAATTATATTTGATAATTACGAGTAATTTTGATAGTATTACAATAGTAAATTTAAATCTGCATTGCCGCATCTATTAAACAAAGTTTAATGTGTTCCATGTCTACTAGACGTACAAAAACCGCTAAGTTGAATGGAACCACTTACTAACAAGTTTTAGACATGAATGGATAATGGATATGCAATGTTAGCCTCACTTGTCCAACACCTGTTTTAAATAATATAGATATTTCGTTAACAAGTAACAAGTACTGTAATTGTGACACTAAGCTTGTTGATATTACTTCCAAAGTTGATCTTATGATTTTTACTAATTTATTGAACTTTAAAACAATAAGGAAAATGAAAATATACCTAAAATATTACAATATTATGAGCTAACTATAGGGTAAGATATTTGCAAACAAACAGATTCTACCACCTTTAAATATTTTACATGTGAAAAGAAAAGAGCTTTCTGATATTTTAAATTTAACTCCAACATTGTAATTACGTAGCATTTTAAAAAGACAGCTACTTAATATTATGTAACATGTCAATGGAGATATCAATTCCGCGTGTTAAAAGTGAAAGGATTTTATTATATAGGATTAATTTCAACGTAAGTTTTGTTAAAATATGCATGAATCAATTAAATTGTAACAAACTTGATATTTTATGAAATTAATGATAATAAATATAAAATTATTGACTTTGTAAGTTATTGTAACGATGGTAATTGTATTGGTAACGCGTTTGCTTGGATAACCGAGTGATGCAGGTTCAAATCCGGGTCTCGCACCTCTGATATTTTCATGTGCGAATCATTTCTAATATAATTACTACTTGTGTTAAGGTGAAGGAAAACTTCGTGAGGAAACCTGCATGTCTGAGAAAAGCTAGCAAGTTTTTGAAAGACCTGTAAAGTGCAGGTTACACTTGGCCAGCGTGGACTAAGGCCTGATCCCCCTCGTACTGTACAGAGGCCCATGCCCAGCAGTGGGACATTAAAAAGGGCTGACAATGTATTTATTTAACATGTAAATACTACATATTTGTTTATTTCTTTAACTATTTTACGCGCTCCAAATAAACATCTGTAGTAATCTTGACATAATTTTAACAAGAAAAACTAAACCAAAAGGAATGAAGCGCAAAGTGTAACAAACAAAAAGTAAAAGTACGAATGGTCAGTAAATTAGATTGTCACTGAACTTCAAAACGTGAGTTGATGTTTAACCGCAGTTTAGAGATCCGTAAAACGTTATATACAATTTTTTTTAATTTTTGATTTTATTATATTGAAATATTATTATATTATTATTATATATTCTATGCATTTCATCAACACTATGATATATTAAATTCAGTACAAAATACGATTTTGTAATCAAAAAAAAATGATAAAAATAACAGCTTTTATGCATCAAATGAAGCCGTTTAATTTATTACATTTATTTGACTTTCGAAAAGTAAAAATCTACTCATTATGGCAATTTTTTGTACATACATACGATATCTTCATTAATTATTATAATTACGTTATAATTATATCTGCAAAATGAATCTATGTAAAACTTTTATTTTATTATCTTTAGCCTAGTCCCATATTTTAATGGTTAGTGTAAGAAAGTATAAATAATACTGATATCAATTTAATATAACACGATAGCTATTATAATAACTTCGATTATTATTACTTAATAACTTATACATTATGACTTACTCGGGTGCAACTCTAGTTACGTTTTAAACAAACAAGTAGTAATTAGCTACGTAAGCTTGATTTTTATTCGGGATTTTTTTATGTTTTAATAATAATATGCCATTCGGAATGGAGACTAAACTAACAAATTAAAAATCATCATAATCGGTCCAGCCGTTCTTGTCTTACAGATGGTGTAACTAACCGGACTTTTTTTAATATTATGTAGATTATAGATAATAGTCATATTAAATTACACAGATATAAAAAAGATTACCACTTAACCACTAAGATCGTTGTTTTGCTCCATTTCTTTAACATTGAAATAAAGTAAACCGTAAAGCTTTTTATTTTCCGTCTCGCCGCGACCTACTTCAGTTTTATTTTATTTTTTATGTGCTGTAATACTTTCTTTTGTTGTTTTATTCTTTTAGCATGTTCTTTTTCTGTATTTCGTAATCTTGTGCAATTCTTTCGTGATGAAAAACGAAAGTAAACTTTTCGATTTGAGGTTTAGCGCTTTGTTGGTGCATGAATAATGAATAAGCATGAGCTTTATACAGCTTTTACATATTGTATAAACAATATTTGACTATTTATTTATAATATTGTTTGAATTTTAGTGTATCTCGTAAATTAATTAAGTCGTTTTAATAATTTTAAGTATCTTACCTTCTTCAAGAGATCGCTTCATGCCTTCAACAGCGGAAGATGGCAAACGGAATTGGATCACATGGTTTTCTAGGAAATCTGCAGCTGAATCCACTAGCCTGGACTCTACTTGGGCTTCCCTCGCTTTAGGTTCGTCGGCCAAAGGTTCGAAGGCTCTCGCAGACCTTGGAGAACCAGTACCCAAAAGGGTCACACCCTCTGCAATATTCATCTCCCTCGCCGATGATAAGCTGTCCACATACTTCAACGCTTTCTCCTGCAACCAAAAACAAACTTAGTAAATGCACTGTCACAACACTTGTTACTTGTTATACCACTTATTGTTCTAGAACACACCTTAAGACACAAAGACACGTCTCCATCAACACATTCCTTGACAACTCCTAGAACGCTGCCAACTAAGCCTGGATCCTTTTCAGTTTCTAAGGCAGGCATGCCCTGGGCCGCCGCCACTAAAAATAGAACAAATGTAGACCGTATCATGTTTGTTCACCCCTACGATAAGCTAACTCAAAGTGGTGCTACGCTGTACAGACTGACTGTTTTAAGTCTCTCACCCCACCACTATTTACCGCATCAAAAGTGAACTTAAAGGCCGCATAAACTAGTGCGTCAGAATTGTTTCACGATAATAATTACGTGCTCGGATTTTTGTATCGATTAACGATTTTTCTATGTGATTATTTTATGGGGTTCTAATGGGTTTGACGACATATGTATAATTTTTGAATATTTTTGTAAATTGTGTGTGTATATTTAAAGTAAAAAATGTTATTTTATATTTAAATTTAAATAAAATACTTAATTTATATACTGTACCTCACAATCAACTGCGTTCATTTCTGCAATAAACACAACCATGAGATTAATAATTGTAGTACAGTAAAAATAAAATATAATTATAGTACACAATGATTAGAGTAAATTGTAATTAAATAGTAATTAATTTAAAAATAAGGTTAATTTCAAGTTTCTGGAAGCTTAGAGAAATTACATTCTCATCGTGTTTAATAATATTAGTTTGTATAAATTTTCTCATGAAAAGAACAATGGTCACTAAGAATTACTTATCACATCATCTACACTTTCCACAATGCTTAACCTGTTCTAAATAACTTGATTCTAAAGGTTGGTTCTTATTTTTAAAAGATTTTAGGATTACAAATAGAAAAATCTGTTGATATTATATGAATAAGCATCAAATCATGTTCATTACTAAATCTGGCTATACAAAATCGAAGATTAATGCCATAAAATAGTCAATATTAGACATGTTTTATTTAAAAATTATAAGTTTCTTAAGACTAGGAACTTATTACATAATTTAAAATTTCATGAGAGCTTTTAATTTTACTAAGCTTGTTATCTACATATGCATTGAACAACGGTATGCCTTGTATACCTTAAGAAGCATTGTTTGAACCAAATCACACAATTTACCTACGTAAAATATATTAGAAATGATTTGAACTAAATTAATATTTAAATTTGTTATAATTAAAAGGGAAATCTTAATATTTGTATCACTTGCACTGTACTCTCACTGACAGTAGTTTATAAAATGTTAATGAAAATGTTATGGAGTACTTTTCAAGTCAAGAAAATAAAAGGAATACCATGGGATAATACTTAAAAATAGATGTTTTAGATTTCAGCTAAAGGCTAACACTGACGGGCCTCCCTCAGTGCGAAGGGGATCAGGCCATAGTCAACCGCGCTGGACTAGAGCGAGTTGGCGGACTTCACATGTCTTTCTAGGTTAAAACTTGCTAGGTTTTTTCAGACATGCAGGTTTCCTGACGATGTTTTCCTGTTTTTGACTGTAAGACAAGTAGTAATCATGATAGAAATTATTCGCACATAAAAATATCAGAGGTGCGACTGTCATTTAATATGTCTAGCTTATTTCAGACATCTTAGAACGTTATAGTCACTCTTTAATATTTCTCTCAAAGTCATTAAAAATTAAATGTAATATAAATGTTCATATTTTTAATACATATTTAATATAAATTTCCATTAGTTTTGGAGAAAGGTGAAAATGGTTACGACCCAGTTACGATTAAAATTATAATAATTGAGATCATTAACAATATATTAGTACGTTTATAGTTTTACTTTATATACATATTTGTTTGGTGTGTATTTAGTCTAATGGCTATGATTCTTCGGTTATTATGGGTTCGAGTTCCGGATTGAGCTAAGTATTATTTTAAAGAAATTCTCAGTAACAGCTTGGATTTTGGAACTTGATAGTGTTATACAACTTTGCATTGGAAAGCCGTCCGTCCTGATTTGGACTGGTCATATAAAATTTTAGTTCCACCGGATTTTGAGAGTGAAAGGAATAAAGAGCACTTGCGTTTGAGTAAGCAGTTGTGCTCTATAATATCCCCTACGCAGATGGTTAGACTCAGTGAGTTAGCCCACCGTAACCGAGGCTGAAGACATTATTTAAATAACAATTAAATAAAAATATTCAAAATAAGAAATACATCTTTAACATCTATACGGACATTTTTGCGAGTTCATTTTGATTTTCGCTGGTCGATTCTAAACGTTAAACGTTAAGGACCAGGTTAGAGGATGAAGCCATACCCTACTACTATAGCTAAGGAAGCATTAATTGAAAAACATATGAAATATTTATCGTAAATAAGTGTTTCAGATTTCCTCTCGATCTTTTCCTTCACCGCATGAGAAAAGGTAATCGTATTAAGAACAATATTTGATCTGCCTGCAGGTAACTATCAATCCTTATGATTTTTATATTTGTTTGCATTGGAACTATCCAATACCAAAAGAATTTTTTAAATCGAACTAGTAGTTCCTGAGATTAGCGCGCTCAACCAAACAAACAAACTATTCAGTTTTATAATATTAGTATAGATTAAAAAGTCCCTGGGATGAACCTGAGCGGAGGGTAAATATCTAGGTTAGAAAAAATACATGTATACTAGTAATATTAAATTGTTATCATTAAGACAGTTATTATTTTACTAACTGTATAAGTAAGTATTTATACGTATAACGTTACTGCCTTGTCTCCCAACTAGAAGAGTTCTTCATTTCTTTCACACAAATCTCTTATAGTTTCATAGGCTGTACGATGCCAAGTGAATTGCTGCATAATATGATATAAGTAAAAAATCCTTAAAACAGTTACCTACTTGTTTCACATACTCATCGAATTCATCACTGAGTGAACACTAGTTATAAATTTTATTTGCTCTACTTAGTTTTAATAACATGGCGTTATCATAGTAAATAAAGTTCATTTTTTATACAGTGTTCTAAAGAACAGGAGTTATTGAGGCAAATCTACGCCATGTTTTGGCAGACACAAGCTGTAACAGTATTATAATTAAGCCTTTTAATTAGGTATTTATAATTAGGTCAGAGGACAGTTGTAGCTCAGTGGTAATGCGCTCGCTTGGATAACCGAGTGATGTGGGTTCAAATCCGGATCTCGCACCTCTGATATTTTCATGTGCGATTCATTTCTATCATGATTACAACTTGTCTCACGGTGAAGGAAAACATCGCGAGGAAACCTGCATGTCTGAGAAAACCTAACAAGTTTTCGAAAGACATGTGAAGTGCGCTAACACGCACTAGGCCAGCGCGGTGGACTATGGCCTGATTCCCCCGTACTGAGGGAGGCCTGTGCCCAGCAGTGGGACGTTAAAAAGGGCCGATGATGTTGATGATGATGAATTAGGTCAGAAATATTACTAGTCGTTTAAAATAGATAACATGATGTGTAGTGATTTGTATCACGATAATATGAATGCTACTTAGACATATGAGCACATATGACTAAAGTAATTTGAAAGTGGAATAAGCAAGTATACTTTCGTATTGCACTTCTATTTATATATATAAACTACATATTTTATGGTAAGAATACTCTTAGAAGCAAATTAAACTTGTTCTTCTGCTTGGAAAATATATTGTACTATATCTAGAGTCTTGATCGGTTGCTTCCTTACCTTAGGTCTGTGTACTGCATTCATTTCATTTTGTCAGACTATACAAACACACACACACACACACACACACACATACATACATTAGTATAGTTAACAAATATATATACATACATGCATAGTACCCGCACACAAAATTTCCCATAGACTAGGACTAATAATATCCTCCGACCGAAATAATAATACATAAAGATTTTATGTATTATATAATATTTATATAAGATCTTCTCGAAAATATAATACATTCATTAAATTTTAATCATAAATAAAATATATTTTGTTAAACGTTTAAAAGATCAAGTATCAAAATCTATTAATTTCTCTACATATTATGTCAGTGAGCTGTCAGCTAATTAAACGTTTTAAATTAATTTGCATATTAATTCGTATCATTATAAAGTTTCTTTGATAAAAGTCCATCAAATTGGTAATAAATTCGTACGTATTATTATAATAATATTATCCGACCGATTAAGGCCATGGCGGCCAAACTCATTGAGACGGGCCAACTGCGCAGGAGATATTATAGTCCACGAGTGTACGCGCAGACACAAGTGCACTCTCTATTCCTATCACTCTCATACTCCGGTGGGACGACTACTCGACACGACCAGTGAGAGTTAAGGCACAGGACCAATGGCTTTACGTGCTCTCTGGCACGGGGGTGACTCACTACCAATTTCCCAACTCTGGGCTGCTACTGAGGCTTACTAAACAGAAAGACTCAATAAATAACTTGGCCCTACCCGGAACTCGAACCCAGGACCTCTCAATGTCTGACCATACATGCTAGCCATTACACCACCGAGGTAGTTGTACGTACGTATTATATAGGTACTACTGACTAACTGGTCGGCGCGTGGATTAATTCCTTGATGCGATTAGTATAGATTTGCTCTATTTATTGACTCAGATTATCAGAAATCAACATACCAATTAATTTCATTAAAATCCAGTAGTTTTCTTTTGACGTGGTGCCGACAGACAAGAATTCTAAATACTGTAGAATCGGCCTCCCCTCTTTATTAATAATAATGACTAAGTATTTCAATAAGATTTTCCAAAAAAAATCTTAGTGAAAAGACTGATTCTTAAAGACTTAAAGTTTCAAGTCAGATTAAAATGAAATAGTGTCAGTGTAAAGTACAATATTATAGTGGAAATGTACATAAAATAAGGCAATTTGATTCCTAGCCAGCAGTAATGTTCTCGGTAGGCAATCAATCATTGCCCTTCAACTTTCATGCACGCTTTGTTCGTATGGTCGTTTGCCACTAGTTTACGCACGCTGCCTTCATCATCTGTCATTTCATTTCTACAATTCATATGAATCTGAAGTACTTCCCCAGTTAAAAATAAACCTTGTTGTAAAGTAGTAAAAGTAAACTACTTAATAAATATTAAAAGATAAAGGTTTTTTGTTATATCTACGAAAGTACCTAGTAACCTACGGAATCCATTTAATTTGATAAAATATTATTATTATATTATAATCTTATGAATCGTCCGTCTGTAAAATTTTAATAGAAAGTGCAAGCTGGAATATAAAATAATGTCTTTAACTCTTCAATATAGATCTAATAGAGTTTGTAAGGATTACTGAAAATATAGTACGTTGTATTTGTTATATCTATAGAATAACGTAGTTTATAAATTTGCACTTAAATGGTATAAAATCGATGTCAGACAGACGTTATGCAAAATCAAGTATTATAATGTGACCTCTTGATTCACTTTCCCACTCTCACTGTACGCATTTTTGTGTACGCGTGTCTGGCTTCCAAATATTTTTGACTTATCCTTCTAATTATGTAGATGGCATTTTCGCTAGAAATAATCAAACCTGTATCGCTTTTTATACTTTACTTTGTAAATCTGTACATACTCATGCAAAAACAAAAAATGTTTTTTCTTTTAATTTTGTCTTTAAGCATGTTTTTCATAAATGCTTTTATATTTTTTCTTTATATTTATATTCCCATTATAATACAAAACCTTCATTGTTTTTTTTTACTTAAATGATTTTCTTACTAATATGAGTAAGAATCAAGCCAAGAGTGTATATGATCAAAAATAATAAATTGCTTGCATGGGGAATTGAATGATGCGTGTCTAGATACCAAATTTAGCACTGGTGATATTATCACGTGTGAATAATTTACGAGATAATTGCCGAGGACCTGCATGTCTGAGAGAACCTAGTAAATAATACCGAAAGTATAGTAAATTTTATAAAATTGGCCAGCGTGGTAAACCTTTGCCTTAGATGCAAAGGGTCTCCCATGAATTCAATGGGGAATTTGTTTTTGTAGAGCTTCCTATCAATTCATTCACATTGTATTCACTGGAGCAAGTAAGACGTTAAAAAAGGGCTGAATATAATAAAAAAAAACGAGTAGCACAGGCAGGTACTATAAAAAGTAATGAGGTTACATCACGAAAGTCATTCTGGTCAAGTTTTTTTCTAAAAAGAAAGCTATGGCCATTTAACTTGTAATACGACATAGTGAGGTAAATAAAAAGTTTAAAGAAAATCTAGCATTATAACAAGATTTTTCGAATTATACGCTATCTAAATATAATAAAATCAAAAATTAACTCAAAATTATACTTCATTAGTTCTATATTTTATAGTGAGAAGATTTTTTATTATTATTTAAATTACTAAGTAAAAAATATCAGATCAGAAAATAGTGGACAATCCTCGAGTACGTCCCGAATTACCTATGTATTGTTTCGAGCCTATCTATATACGTCGACACGTTTGGCTCAGTTTGTAGTGACCCTACTTGCTGTGCCAATGGTCGCGGGTTCGAGTCCCTCTGGGGACATATATTTCTTTAGCACGAATGTTTGTGCTCCAGTCAAGGGTAATATATGAAGTATAAAAGTAATATATGTAGTATATCAACTATCTGGTATCCGTAACACAAGCCTCGTAACTTAATACAGAACTAGATAGCGCTGTGTGTAATAAAATCCCAATATATTTATATATTTTTTTTACATTCATCCATTTTTTAACCGTGAAAAAGTAACACTACACTGTAAGTATTGAATATGTATGTATGTGTATATGCGCACCATCATCATCATCATCAGCCCTTTTTAACGTCCCACTGCTGGGCACGGGCCTACCTCAGTACGAGGGGGATCAGGTCATAGTCCACCGCGCTGGCCTAGTGCGTGTTGGCGGACTTCACATGTCTTTCGAAAACTTTTTAGGTTTACTCAGACATTATGAATACTTAATTATTTCGCATTATAATTTATAAAATAAGCTACGATCTTTCATTTCATTGATGGAAAGAATCCTAATTAATTAAAAACGAATTTATAATACAGGAATATAAATGAATCTATACTAATATTATAATGCTGAAGAGTTTGTTTGTTTGTTTGGTTGAACCCGCAAATCACCGAAACTACTTTACTTAGATTTGATAACTTCTTATTGTGTTGGATAGTCCGTTTATCGAGGAAGATATTACATAACACTACGACCAATAAGAGCGGAGCATCAATAAAAAATGTTGCAAAAATGGGAAGGGCGTTACTTCTGCGAGGTACCATACCGCACAAATCAGATAGAATTTGATTTCCAGTATTTAGAACGCGTGCGAAGCAGCGGGAAATGCTAGTCTATCATTATAACTTTAGTGTTAAAACTATATAGTAGCAGCATAGAGCTAGATTTTATCGAAGTCTATAACTAGTTTACATCAAAGACGTCATAAAAAAATTAATCGACGGCATGTTTGGCTCCGTAGTGAGTTTCTACTTTCCAGCGGCCGCGGGTTCGAGTCCCGCTGGGACTTGTTGATGAACCGAGATTCAGTTATGGGTGTTTACATTTAAAATATGTATGTATTTAAAGTTATATACGTGTAGTGTATCAACTATCTGATATCTGTGAGACAAGCCTCGTATCTTACCATAGAACTAGATGGTGCTGTTGTAATAATGTCCCAAAATATTAATTCAAATACATGAATGTAATGTAATTATTATAAAAATCATCAACAGTGTTCAATATCGATGACTGAGCTTTTATGCGAGATAAAATTACGATTATTAATAACTGCCTGGTGGTTTAGTCGTTAGCGTTGGCTGCAAGTCTGAAAGTCCTGTGTTCGAGTCTCGGGTCGGACCAAACAAGCAACTGAAATCAGTTATCTTCAGAGTATTTCTGTGAGGGATTTCTCAGTAAAAGATTAAGTTCGGGAAGTTGCCTTGGAGAGTACGTACGGAGAGATAGTGCGCCTTACTCACTGGTCGTGTCGAAGTGTCGTCCTATCGAACTTTGGGAGTAAAAGGAATAGAGTTGCATATGGGCTTGCAATTATTCTGCCATCTGGTTAAAAATATCGATAACAAATTATATGAATATTCTGTGAATATAAAGACAAATCAAGCCATAGTTCACCGCGCTGGCCATGTGTGGGTTGGCGGACTTCACATCTTTTCGAAAACTTGCTAGGTTTATGCAGGTTTCCTTACGATGTTTTCCTTTACCGTAAGACAAAATGTAATCATGTTAGAAATGATTCGCATATAAAAATATCAGAAGTGCAAGACCCGGATTTGAACCCGCACCACACACTATTACAAGAGTGTAACACACATTATATGTAGTAACAACGCCTTTAAATATAGATCTTATGAAAGAGTACACCAGAATTTTAAACCATAAAATTTTACTAACTATTAATTTGTTTTTCCAAATAATATAGTAGGTATATCATTTAAAACCATGAACCACCATGCTTTTTGTACACTAATAACCGTAATTATGATTTAACCATATAAACGATAAGGCTTTCTCTTCTCCTGTTCATCTCAGTTCAAAGACCTGTACTGACATTGTAAGAATCAACATTACAAGTATCCAATACGTAGAAAAAGCTCTGACGGTGTCATTCATTTTTTCATTTTTTGTAAGAGCTAATATAAATATTGCTTCTACTTGCAACAATATGTAATAAGGCTTATTATTAAAACAAAACTCCCTTCAAATATTCAATACTTTTAAGATTCTTAAAATATCTATTCTAAATTATTATTTTAAGTTTATGAAGAATTAGGTTTAACAAAAAAATTATCAAGTATTAACTAATACAATTGATCTAACTTACATAGCCCAGGGTACTAGTCTCTGGCCTCCACTAACGTACTCGTAATTACTCGTAAATACTAAAATCATAACACTAACTGTATTGAATAACTTTCAACTTTGCTTTAAGGACCAAAATCCGTTCTTGGACGATTGAATGAATTTACTTAAAATTTTGATACGGATAGTCGTAGAGCATAATGAAAATCATTATTAGGGTAAAAACTTAGAGACTCCTTCCCTATTTATCGTCTTATTTAACGTTTTTGTCGACTTCGAGACAAAAATTTTTATTATACTTACTTCTTCTAAACGTCCAATTATTGAGTGTTTATTAATTATTACTGAAATATAAATTTGGGATTTGTAAAAGGAGTATGCATGTAATAATTAAAGGCAATGAATTGAAAGATTTTAAGAATAGAATGCGTAAGAAGTATAAAAGGAAGAAAGGAGGATGTCTTGTCATTGTGGCGACACGACGTAAAGCGAAAATATTGTATCTTATATTTTAAAATATAAATAGTCTGTAAGTTCTAACAAAGTGTTTCTATTTATCATCTTTATGATCCTACATAAATATTACACAAATAAAAGTACTACAGAACCAATGATTTTAAAATTTCAATTGTTTTGAATCCACTTCATTTGTTTTTTTAAAAAAGGAATTTATCATTGAAATAGTTTCTTACGCAACAATCATACTAAATGTTATTAATTTCAGAGAGTGTTTACTTTATTTTTCTCGAATAATTTCTTTAGCTATAATAATCTATCAGTTTCATTCACTCGATATAATATATAATTTTAAGCTAATTATGATATCATTATAATATGCCAATAAGTAGATGAGAATTACATGATACACATGAAATAATTAATATTTCACAATTTGAGTCAGATTCTTTTATATATTTTGTTAATATCTTTATTTATATACAGAAAATGTTCAGATCTTGTATAATGTATGAAATAAAACTTTCCCAATCATTACTCAATAGTTTTATTGATAACAACTTGAATAAGTTAATAAATTAGCATCATAATTTAATTGTTAATAGACATAAATATATTTTTTTATTTTATTTATTTACATTGTTAGAAGATAAAAAATTTAAATAAATACTAACGATAAAATATTTATACTTTTTTTATAAATATATATGTAATAAATACTGAGATCTATATAATATATAAATTGAATAAATATTAAATACATATACATATTATATAAAATATTTGGCATGTTTACATATTTGTTTATAATATTGATAAAATAAATAAATGCAATATTATAAATTTTATTTACATATGTACAGTAATACTTTTAATATATATTTTTACATAAACTATATATGTTTGTATATGGATATTTATATAAATAAATAACTAAATATCTTACGTATGCCCATAATATATGTACATTTTATACTAGTAATAATATTTGGAACCCTATTGTTATTAAAGCAAATTCCAAAGACTCGCTCCTTTAATAAATATTATGTACATAAATATTTACATATATGTTAAATAAATATATATTAAGTACCAAGAATAGTCTTAAAATCTGAAAATATTCCATTTCTTTTATAGCTAAATCGTGGTCCGTTCTTGCCAGTGTCATAAATAAAATCCGTCCTCATAATAAATAAATAAATAAAAATAAATAATTTTCCAACTATTACGTATTGTACTAACCATACAATGGTTTAGATGTTTTTTATGGAATTGGAATCATTTAAAGTATTACTAAGTAAAAGTTCTTCTGCATATAATATTTCAGTCTATTTTTAGATATTTTCTAAACGACTGTAAAAGAACTTTTAACTAATGTTGGCGGGTACTTTACTATAAATAATGTATAACCGTGTCCATCATGTATCGCTTCCTTTGGTGGGTCGATTCTTCTATTGGGCGTAAGCGCTGAATGCTAGGTCATGAGCGTCGTCGAGGGACCTGAAAATGAAATTGTAAATTATTAGTAAAAGTTCTAATAAAGGTACATTGAAAAATTAGACAATATTTTAAAAAAGCGAAGAAAGCTTAAAAGACCCTTTTAAGAACATATTTTTTTGTATGAGAAAACAATGGAAGTTTTATTATAAAAAGTATTAGCTCATAGTATAGTAAATTGAATATTATGTCAGTTTAGTTCTAAATTTATCGATATAGGCAATAAATAGAAAAATGTGGGCTAAGGCATGCAAGTACACACAAAAGCCATTATTTACAATATTAACAAAAATGTGTTACCTGCTCCATCCCGCACCACCATGTCCGGCAGATACCACAACTTCATGAGCTTCACCGGTACCATTCGAAGATAAAAGCTTCTTCAATCCAATAATACCAGCAAGGACTAAGGCTAGCTTAGAAACGATCAGAGCTTTTCCAGCTAATAAGGCCAAAGCTCCAAAGGCCAAAGGAACCATCATACCCCCGATCAGCAGGGGGATGGCGAGGAGGGGTGCCAACTTCTTCCTCCTACCACGGTCTTCAGCGAACGCGCGTTGTAAGTCCGATCCTGAAGGGAATTGGATCTGAAAACGAAAAGTTTGTTTGTTAAAAGTTGATTATTTTGTGGAAACTATACATTAACATATATTTTTATAAGACATAGATGTTCTTTTACTACTGAGTCCTTAAGATGGCTTATGCTTATTCGATTCAGTCAAAGTAATACTTTTTCTATAATTTAGTTGTTAATGACTCAAAATAAACTTATAAAAAAAGAAAGAAAATGCAAAATAATTGAAAAAGCTAAGAAGAGCTTAAGAAGTTCCTCTGAATTAAATATAATCAATATAACTAATGTGCACAATCAAAGCACTCAACGATTCTACCATGCATAAAACATAAAAATATGTTTTTGATCATAAATTTCTCAAGCGAGGTCGAAGACGACTAGTATATAAGGACATGTCTAACGGAACTAGATATATAATGGAGCTTGAAGTAGGCAATAACCTACAAATGAGATGAGCAATAACTATATAAAAAATTGATCAGTAAATCACATGTAATTAGCAAAAGAAACTAGAATGAAAACTTAATAGAGTGTGTGAAGGAAAAAAGAAAAATGAATTAATTACATCAATTATATGTTATCGTGAAAGCGGTCACGGTGCGTCCACGCACGGTATGCTGAAGTTTCGTGTTAATCGTTATTTTCTAACGAGATTTTTTGCAATTAAGTATAAAGGAAATGGATTTTAAGCCCATTAATAGGAGTTCACAGATGCGATGTCTCAACTAACTAATGTGCGTATTTCATTTTACACCTTCTTAAAACCATATCTTCTCAAAAATATGATTAGTATCACAATATAGGTAAAAGTGAAACTATGATTGTCAAATTATTTCATTTCAAATGTGTAACCTTTTTGAGTAATAAAGTTATCATTATTATTATATTATTATTATAGGTAAGAGTACATAAAAATATCTTAAGTGGATAAAACTTGAACTTATATCATTTAAAGAATAAAAAATATATCGTATTTTAAGATACTAAAATATTTTGACACGTCGAGTAATATGATAAGAACCATAGGTCTGATATTGGTGCGGGAAAACCCTTTCAATTCCAAAGCTAAAAAAGCTCTTTACAAAATAAAACCATGCGGAGAAAAATCTAATATTTCATCATTAATAATAAATCTGATTTTGTCTAACGAAAAATGAAAAAAATGAAATATATTAGTCCCATAAGCATAAGGTTTGTATTTTTCAGTAATCTATTTAAACGTAGGAAAAAACGAAATAATTCATAGCCCTTTCCTTGTCTTTCAATAGATTTTCTATTTTTAAAACTATTTTATATGCGACCCTAAAATACTAAGGTCATGTTACGTTACATTAATGATTATCTAATACAATTAAAAAGCTATTAAGCTACTTAAAGGATTTGAACAATGAATACTAATAACACTAGCCTTATCTGGTAGCGACATTAACCTTGAAAATGTTACGATCGTTACTAAACAGATTACGTATCGCTGTACGTAATGTTCATTCATAAATCCATTTGTCGAGTTATCTTAATGACATTGTTTCTCACTAAATGAATAAATAAATAAATAAGTTGGGACATTATTACACATAGCGCCATCTAGTTTCGTGGTAAGCTACGAAGAAAGCTTGTGTTACGGATACCAGATAGTTGATATACTACATATTTAAGTTTAAATACATACATATTATAAATATAAAGGCCCATGACTGGACTACAAACATCCGAGTTTACCAAATGAATGCCCTCAGCGGGACTCGAACCCGCGACCACTGGCGCAAGAAAGTAGGGTCACTACAAATTGTGCCAAACGTGTCGTAGAATTTAAAAAAATGTAAAACATATAATTATAATGTTTAATTTATATATCTATTTATTATGTTAATAATATACATATATATGCTCACTTAAGCCTGTGAAATTAGACTAAGGTTAGTTATTTTGCCTATCTATACATGTCCCATAGCTAGCATAGACATGAGCTTCCCTTTAATACAAGGGGAATCAGACCTTAGTCCACCACGGTGGCTAAGTGTTGGTTGGTGGACTGCACATGTCTTTGTAAAATTGCCAGGTTTTCTGTGACATGCAGATTTCCTCACAATGTTTTCCTTCGCCGTAAGACAAGTGTTAATCATGATAGAAAATATTCGCACATGAAAAGATCAGAGATGCGACCCGGATTTGAACCCGCATCACTTGTCTATATTAGTCAATAAAGATCATGAATATGAATCAATAAAACGACAACACAACAAAATGGTTTGTATTAGAAAACTCGTCATTACTAGCTTAGTATGTTGGAGTTGAAAATAGTTATTAAACCTGTTGAGAAACTGACCGAGCCAAATGAGATCTAGCTGAATATAGACGTTGAAGACTACTCATATTTTCATTTTCATAGAAGTAACATTTATAATAAATTAGAAAAGGAATCATTAATTTTTGAAGCAATCCTAACTTATTTGAAGACAAAAATAATTTACTTATTTACACAGGATTTTTTAAAATTTATTGAGCATGGTATGGTATCTTTAGATATTTTGTATATTCTGTCGAACTATTTTCACGAAGTAAAACTTGTTTATTTTTAGATCAGTTCTGGAACTACCGGAGTGCAATCTTAATTGCTCTTCTAGAGCGTTTACTGATTCTTTTAGCAATTAATATAAAAGACTTGCTTAAGTATTACTTAGCTTGATCATGTAAGTTAAGAACAGATCTCTTCAAACTGTTAAAATAAAAAGTAGGATAACTAATAATTATTAGCAATCTAAGTCTAGTAAGACTAACATTAGAATATGAATACTTATTTTGTCATATTTTTTATAACAGTTAGAGTAGTATTACGTAAATTATAAATCGCCATTTACCTGGATAGTATGAGATTGCATGAATCCAACGATTTTGTCCATAATAAGGTTGTCCAAGGAGCTCTCGTCAAGACCTCTCGGAATAGCCTCTTCAGTTTCAACCTTTTGGACTGCATCTCCATTTTTGGTAATCGTCACTCCACTTAATAGAGAAATTTCATCGCTATTCGATATCCTGTTCAGAGCTCTTGCTAGTTTTAATTTTAGGCAACTGCTCATATCACTGCCACTGCAGTCTTTGTAGGTTTCGTATGCGAATTTGAAGTCACCCAAAACGGAGTCATGCGAACTCCTCGACTCCTCAAATTTGGTCGTTCGTGCACTTACGGCTACGGCCAAGGTCAATACGAGGAGGTAATTTTTAGGCACCATTTTGTCGTTTGCACGTTCGTGGTGGATGGGGTACTGTGTTTAAAACTAGAACAGTGTTAGCGTTTATATGCGCTTAGCTTCACGGTACACTGGGTGTTGCTAAGAGGGATGCAACGATGCATTTATGCAGTTTATAGTACAGTCAGGGATAAAAGGCTAGCGAAAATTAATTTTAAAATTGAAAGTCTTGATAGGGTTCAAATTCAATGCCAATTATTTTAAGTTATCACATCTTTATTTCTATTATATGATCCTTCCTTGTTATTTTTATATTTACATCCATTACGTACAAAACTGTTCCTCATTTTTATGGCAAAGCGTACAAGGACTAGAAAATTACAATATAACTTCCTCAGTATCGTATTAACATTTAAGGTTTAATTTCCTTCGGAGCCTCACTCTCATCTACTTTCGCAGCATGCCGTCTGATTTGTTTGATACGATATTGTTTTTTATATTCTCTCAAAATTCCAGCCGCTCAGAACTCCTGTAGAGGAAAAGATAAAATCTAGTTCAATTTCCAATCTTTCAAGACATTATCCGTATTTTAATTAGATCTTTGGGAAAACTGGCTATGAAATAATGAATTCAGACAGCTTCAGATTGAATGGTTATTACGTCATAACATAGGCGTGTTCATGGTATAAGGAAATATAAACACCTAAATTTTATACCAAAACGTTAATATACTTTTATCTGATGAAATGTGAGCAATCAGGTATAAAAATATAAAATAAATTGTGATAGATTTCACTTTGGACTGCGTTAGTACGGTAGACAATTAATTTTGGCTATAATGTTTCTTATTTCATAGAACCTAGAAATGCAAATGGAAATTGTTAAAATATACTGTCTTACCATAATATATTTATGAAAGCAATTCTTTTCGTCACTGTACATACGCGATGGTTGGATTTAGCGCCTCCTTGTATCATTTCATTCATTTTCATTCAGTTAATATTCTAGGAATAATAAATAAAATATACTTTCTTTCTATTAAGAGAATATAAAACGATAATTAACTATAAATATGAGGAATATTTAATATTGATCATATTATAATATCCACTTGTAACATCATACTGATTGCCTAATTGTTTGTTTGTTTGTTACTTCTTTGCCATGAAATTGAATAAACTTAGGCTACCTTAAGCCATTAACTAAAGCAAAGCATAGAGGCATCGCTAGTTATTCTATTTATTTATTATTTTATTTATGATTATTTACGACTTAAAATGGTAATAATACATTATATTTTTTCATTACAATAGATTAAGATAACATTTTTCTTGAATTGATTTATGTTTAGTAGTTGCAAATTGTATGGAATCAATCATGCTTTAAACTCTCGGAACGCAGCACTTAGTAATCGTTCATATGCGTGAATTCACTACATTACTCGCTGTAACTTTTAATCACAGTGTATTACTTATTTGACTACCTTAGTTTTTGTAATATTAATAAGAAATAAGTACTAACTAGTAGACAGTGGTAGCTCAGCGGTAACGAGGTCGCTTGGATATCCGAGTGATGCGGATTCGAATCCGGGTCTCGCACCTCTGATATTTTCATGTGCGAATCATTTATATCATGATTATCACTTGTCTTACGGTGAAGGAAAACATCGTTAGGAAACCTGCATGTCTGAGAAAACCTAACAAGTTTTCGAAAGACATGTGAAGTCCGCCAATACGCACTAGGCCAGTGCGGTGGACTATGGCCTGATCCCCATCTTACTGAGGAGGCCCGTGCCCAGCAGTGGGACGTTAATAAGGGCTGATGATAATGTTGATGATGTACTAACTACTTATTTTGGTATACTGACATTTAAAATGAAACTATCTTACTAAATTCAAGTTACTTTAATTCAGTATCTTCGCTAAGATTCGTACCTATATTTAAAGCAAGCGAAGCCGCGGATTTCGCTTGTATGTCTTTATTTATATTCTGATATGTAAGCTATATTAATGTAAAGTTTAATGAAAATCTAATAAGTAGTTTTGTTATGCATTAAGTAGTTGCGAATATATTTTTATCTTCATGAGGAATCCTACAAGTGTAAGAAAACCTAGCAAGTTTTCGAATTACGGTACTTACATCAAAAATATATATATTTTATTTTTTTTGTCTATCTGTCTGTTTGTAAATAATCTTTGAAACGGCTGAACCGATTTTGACGAGACTTTCACTCGCACATACCTAATGTTATAAAACGTAACTTACGCCCGGCGAAGCGGGTCCGGAAAATTAAAACATGACTATGACAATAGCTCCTCGGTTGTGTTTCTTTTATATACGGAACACAAAAAAAATATTCTGGTAGTTCTATCGTGATGATGTACATTTATGCATGATAATGCGTGATCAAGAGGTAGTTAGTTACTTGTATTTAAAATTTAAAATTGTCTTTACTCTTGCGCTGTGTGCCTATCTATAGACCAAGCTAGTTTTTTGTTAACAAATATGTTTGAATATATTTCTTTGTATTTCTATTTTATATATAAATCAGGTATTCATTTTAAGGTATAAATCTCGTAGTGGAATTATATGAGCAAGACTTTTTCATTTCGAAGTATTATATTTTATATGTAGGTACATTGTAGAAAATAGGCTATGGTTACAGGTAGTATATAGTAATTAATAATAAGTAGTAATAGAAGAAGAAGTAATTTTAAGTCCAGAGAATGAAATTAAAAAAAATCGTTAACACTATCTTTTTAAACAATTATTTATTTAATAATGAATTGAAAAATATTATCAACGATGTACTTTTTGTATATTATGACGTATATTTAAATAATGCCATAATAATGCCAAAAAGTATGTTTTATATGAGATTATAATTAAATTTAAGAGAATCGAGATACTTAACTATTTTAAAGCTAATTATCTCCAATACTATAGATGCGAATAATTTTCACTTACACGCCATGATTTGTCGCGAAGAAATTGATTAGAACTCTATCTATAGGTGAAGTTTCAACTGAAGTATTATCGAATTTATTTAAAGTTGCCACTTTAATTATTTTTAATTTATGTAAAGGTGTGAATTTGAAAAATTTTCATGTAAATCTGTCTACGTAATGGTTGTAATTTAATCATCAGATCTTATAACTGGATACTTCAGGTTGTTATTAATTATTATATGTCGTCGATTACTAATAGAACACCTACATAATAATTAAATTTAAACTTATTATTGAGGCAAAACTCTACATTAAATATTTTTGGGAAAATCTTACTGGAACAGCCATTAGTATTTATTTGTATCTTAGAGTATATCACGAGAAAACATTTTTTTTAATATTTTTTTTAAAACTAGGTAGCTGGTTAATATGCGGGCCAACATATACTCGTAGGTTACCTTTTATTGTAACCTCTGTAAAATCAAAGTCCTGTAACGTTCCCCGGAACGAAACTAAATAGAGCGAGGGTAAATTGCTATATTTAAAAAGATAAAAATATAACAATCTGATAAAATCACAAAATAATTTTATAAGTAAGAAAATTTACAGCTAATACTATGAATACAGCTACGTTAGCATCTCTGAATGGCTTTACTGAGATACTTCAGTTTTATTTTCACTTAGAAGAAAATCCACATCCAATATCGTTTTTCCACGATTTCACCTTCATTTTCATAATTGAGCTGCTCCGTTATATATCGTTGCCGATTTGTGATTTATTGTATTATTTGTCAAGAATTTATGAATATTGGACACACATTATGTACATATATCAGTAATTAACTTAACTAGCAATATGCCTGGCTCTTCACATATATTATTTTAGTTGCATATTTTTGAAAATATAGAATTGTTTTCATTATGGTATAAATTTAATTATCACTAAAATACTATCTTAGATTTACGTCAATATTTGACATTTTAAATTACACTAATAATCGGAATTTGCTTTAGATTTATTTTGTTTGCTTGTCCTGACTGAATGTTGTAAATAAATAAAATAAATAAAATAACTTTTATTTATATACTTCTACAAAAATCCATAAAGTACAATGAAAGAGCTTAAATTACAATAGAATGTGTTTGGAACCTACCTGAACTAGGATAACATCCTGTGTTTCAGGTTTTGGTTTTAAACATGCATTTCTTACCGTTTAAATATTTGTAAAAAAGTAGTTTTGATATATTACAATTTTCATAGATTTAACATTAAGTACAAGTAGGCTACTTACATAACTAGACTTAACCTATATTATGTAGGTATATAAGCTAAATATACATTATTTTAATATAACAAGCAGGCTTTCTGTGTCTGTATAGTTCAACTTTTGCAGAAATTCCGATATTACTATTTTACATTTTTTGTGACTCATACAGTGTATCTCCAAAATAAGATTGTAATTTATAAAATTTTACATCTTCGTTACATCTATTCATGAATGTGAAACACTACTCATCCATAGAATAATAACGAAATTACAGAAAGAATAAACTGCCAAAAAAGAAAAAAAGGGAGTTATTAGAATTTTGTAAGGAAATTTGAACTTCATTTTGCTGGTGGATTCCTCAAAGATTTTTGAAAGATTTTTTGATTTAGATTTTTATAAAATTATTTTATAAGAAAATTGTTATTTATACATAGACTGATCAAAATTATCAATAAGCTTTCTGATTAAACATGAGATGAAAAATAGGGTAAAATATGAATTTTAGAAGCGAAACAATCGCCCAATGACATTTTTTACGTACATACAAAAAATACATTCTCTGAACTATATCGCTAATAAGAAAGTAATCAATTAACAGTATTATAATAATAAGAGCAGAAGACTATAAGCCTACTTAACACCATGAAGCAATTCATATAACAAACTACCGTAACGTTGATGCACCGTAGCAACTTCCGCTCGATATGACCTAGAAATTCTAATATGTAGATATAGGTTGAATTAATTGAGTGTTAATAATGAATCTTTTTTATATACAAAGAAAGATAAAACTGGGTAAATAAACATTTTTTTTTATTACTATAAGAATAAAGTAAGTAAAGATAATTTACGTATTATATATTTTTATCTTACTCTATTAATTATCTAGGAACTGCTATTCAAAGTTTTTAATTCTATATTTAGCTTGTATACATTTCTTATAGCGTATGCAAAGTAATCTTTTGTTTTCACTTTACTCGCAAAAAGTTAAAAACAATACATTGTACTTGAATATTTTTTACCTAATCGAAGTTATTTATAAGTTATAGCAAAATTAACTTAAAAGCAAATTTTTATTTACAACAACTGAGTTATGTTAATAACATGGAAAGTTTTAATATCACAATAAAATGAAAAATTTAAAATGTGTGAGATAAAAACTATATTTATCTTTTTAAACATTCTTATCTTTGAATTAGTAACTTTAACTTAACTTGCACTTAATGTAAGAATATTACCAGAACGTAAAATATAGAGTCATTAAATAACGCTTAGTATCTGGTAAATGATAGAGCGTAGTAGCTATTATTATCATTAATATTATGATAGATCTTACAATTCAATTTATGCAAGCTTAAAGCGCGTTGAACTCTATTTTATGTAAATAGAGGATTTAAGCTAGTACTAATATATCAATAACTATAATTTGTATTGAATTAATAAGAAATAATTTATTTTTCCATAATTATATTTAACTAAAAGAAACGTGAACATTTTTAATTATGCTAAGATCCAGTGCGTTCATTCCCACGTTCCAAACAAACGTCCCATCGATATTAATAGAAAGAAAAATTAAAGGAATTTTAAACCTATTTTATGTATGACTAGCCATTCCCGCGACTCCGCCCGCGTTCTAAAGGCTGAAATTAATAAGAAATGTTTTTCTCCCGTTTTTGCAACATGTTTTATTGATGCTCCACTCCTATTGGTCGTAGCGTGAAGTTATATAGCCTATAGCCTTCCTCGATAAACGGACTATCGCACACAAAAAGTTTTTTTTTCAATTCAGACCAGTAGTTCCTGAGATTAACGCGTTCAACCAAACAAAGAAACAAACTATTCAGCTTCATAATATTAGTAAAGATTAATAATACTTTATTTTTTAATAGTAACGTGCATCGTACATTCTGTACGACGTGTCCGTCGTAAAATATGAAAACATATTTTCTAATACTACAACTTAGACAAACATATTAAAATTGCAAATATTTACACATATTTTCAGACATAAATTATTTAAATCGATTCACAATGGTTGTTACAATGTTAAGTGAAAACAAAAGTGTTTTGACATTGTATTTTAAAATTTTACATATACGTGTAATTTGACTCTAACCAAAACTCACTTTCTCATTTTACTATTTTGTATTACCTGACCACTTAAGATTTAGATTTTAAATATAATATTTATTTATCTTAGAAATTCTTATAAATATCAATTTTACGAAATAATACATGTGTTTTCTTAATATTTGTTTCCTTTTTTTCATAACAAGTAATAGTGACGTACAAAATATTAATAAAATGTAATAATTTAATGTTAAACAAAATATTGATTTTAAATTTCTTAAAATTTATCGTCTGCACAGTGAAAAATACTTAGATAGGGCTAGTAAATGGTCATTTCTTTAAACTAAGTAGTTTTGCTATATAATTTTATTATAATTGTACCTATTACCCTTGATTCCTTCTTAGGACTCTTCTTCCTTACATAAACTATTAAACTTTAAAAAATACAGGTTTTTCTTTTAAGAGGTTCTTAGCACTCTCCTTAAATATTTACTGTATATGTCACCAAAGAATATAATTAAATAAAATTATTGTTATAGTTTTAAATAATTTTGATAACGCATAATTTAAAAAGTTTATTATATTTAATTGGTAAGATAGCAAGTAATATAATATTTATAACAAATTATCATATTATATAGATACTATATGAAATATAAATATTACGTTCGTAGTGAATATTCATTATCATGAATTTCGAAATGATAAAAACTAACAGGTGGTGTAATACACCGTCGGAACATGAATGAATGACGCGTTTCATACAACAAGTTTCTATACGGATGTGTATAATAAAGTTGTGCAATTAATATGAAAGTGCCATAAGAATCTCAAAAACCTGTTCTATGGTTTCGTCCTAAAATAGTCCTTAAGACGTCAGATATAATGATCATTTTTTCATACATTTCATAAATTAGCGATGGTTTCTTAATATGTAATAAGCGGTAATTGAAAAAAGAAAGACGGATAGTTTTTTTTTCTAAATGCTATTTCTTAGGCCTCTCATTATTACGATAGAGTTGGTATAGATTCAGAGTATTTTAACGTCCCACTACTGAGCCTTGGCTTTCCTTCAATATGAGGGGAATTAGGCCAGAGCCAACTACGCTGGTCAAGTTTAGGCTTGCGAACTTCATAATATACATTTCGAAAACCTACGAGGTTCTCTTATACATGTCGGTTTCTTCAGGATGTTTTGTTCAGCAGAAAACTAGTGGAAATTATTTAATTAAATATGATTCATACATGAAAAAAAATTGAGAGGTGCGAGACAGGCATTTGAACCCCTTTTACTCGGTTTACCAAGCGAGAGCATAACTACTAGATTACGCCTATATTTATTTGATTACATAATATAATGCAAACAAATTGTCACAATATTTGTGTAATTTTTATATTAAATCAACAAAAAAATATAATAAAGTGGATATATAATAAAGGGATATATTATATAAATATATAATATATAATAATTATATAAATATATAATATATCCCTTTATTATATATCCACCGTATATTTTCTATATCTTATACACAAAGAGAAAGTGTGTAGATTTATAACGTACTTACTACTTAGTACATCTTAGTAACATTAATAAAAATAGTACTTACACGAATCTAATGTAATGTGACTATGCCATGTCATTTACTTGACATTATCAATACCTTCACAAGCGTTTCCCACGGCATTATTTGAATCAACTTATTACCTATAGGAATTCTAAGTAGAATAGAAATTTTCATTAAGATTCATCGGTTACCTATTGACTTTAAGTTTCTGATTAGATTTTTAATGTGTTTTTAATGTTGAAGAAAGACAGCATCTTCAATATAATTATAATAACATAATTTTATATTATTTGTTAGGAATTCCACTACAATTATACGAGAATACAGTGAAAATGTTTACCGGATATCATCATATATTATTGCTCATCTTTTTGGAGTATGGATCTGCGTTTTGCAACTCTATGTTTCAAAAGAGCTCTCTAGTCTAGGTAATAGAAATAATAATAATTTTAAATGCCTATAAATAAAAACTTATTAGGAAATTGGCGACCTATATCTATACTAGCTTGTAGTTAGTTTGACCTTACTTCTTATATTGAAATAAATTACTCCTTATAACATTAGTTATCTACCAGTGAAAGTTCTGTCAAAATCTGTCCAGCTGTTTTGGAGATTAGTCGATACAAAGAGACAGATAGATAAAAATGTATAAAATTGAGTTTTTCGTGAATAATGACACATCAGACAGGCATTTAATAAGAAGTTATTGTTTTGATGTTACAAACAGACAATTAAATGATAGTAATTAGTCAGTATTGATATAGAATAGAAAAAGTATTGAACACGAAATAAAATACACTAAGGAAACAATGTAAACATGAAATGTAAAGTTATTCGAGAAGATATATTAGTAAGCAATAAGGAAAGGTAACTTATAAATAACTACCTAATACACGATTGAGGAAATTGAACACTTTTTGTCAATTCCCACGCTATTTCCTGTATGTCGAATAGTTATGTGGCTATAAAATATTCTAATACAAAATTTATAAGGTCGGTTCAGTACTTTTTTCTTCATAAAATTACCTTAACTTAATACTGTCTTAGGTTTACGCGTGTATTTGACATTATCTTTTCGGGTTGCGAACTTATCTTAGGTTCTTATGTGTAAACTATAGAGATAAATAAAATTTAAGTATTCATTTCTAGTTTGTATTATAAAACCTACCTTTTTAATAAGTGCATACGCAACTATATGCGACCAATATAAAAAAAAACATAATTTATCTGTCAATCTGTGCATTTGTTCTAGTATATCTTCAAAACGGCTAGACTAATTTTGACAGAGCTATTTTTGACCTCGTTAAAACAAGAGATATAATATTTTTAGTTTCAAAATCTGTATACCTCGGTTTATAATAAGCATTCTAAATTAAGAAATAAATAACAATAATTATTTCCAGTCAAACTTCTATTTGTCAAATTAGTCTTGAATTTGTCAAAAAGTATTAAAAAATATTAATAAATAATACTATTAATTTTAAGGAAATATCTAATAAATTAAGCCGATAAGTCATTTATATATCAAAAGTGCTTGTAAAAGTTAATTTGAGTAAAGTATACTTTGATTAATTAATCAAACATACACACAGCAACACGCAAAAATATTACGATTTATACAAAAACTTAATTATACAGCTAAAGAGATAGTTTATTTTTTATATACTAGAATTGGATAGAATAGAACTATTAGTTCTATTCTATCTATAGTAATATATATATTCTAGTAATAGAGTTATTTAGAAAAATTGTAGTTTATTTAAGGATTTCGCTAAACTCTTAAAGTAGGAATCGATAATAAATTACAAGGGTGGTATCACAATCCTAGTGTATATATATTTAAAGTTAAGATAAACACTTTCTCAAGACCTATATATTTCAATTATCTATTAGTATATGTATAAAATTCATAGGCTATGTATTATTTTGACGAATTAGTTACATAGCTATCTAGTTTCATCAAAATCAATTCAGACTTAGCAGTTTATGCGTGAAAACGTAACAGACGTACATACATTCATATATACTACTAACAAACTTTATACTCACGCATATATTTAGGTTTACATGTTGATGCCAAATTAATCATTATTATTGCTTAACAACTTAAATACAATAATTTAAATTAGAAGCACAAAACACGAGCAGATATGTAAAATATTAAACAAAATTAATGACGCATGACGAAGTACCATAATCTATTTGTAATACACTAGGCAAGTGTAGCTTGATTAGATTATAACATTTTAGAAGTAATTAAATATGCCTACATGCAATGAATTAAAATTAAGTACCTAATGGAGAAGAAAAGACGGCGTTGAGAGTCATCTCATAGCAATGTCATGAAATTTAAATAATATAAAGTATACTAAGAAAAGCATATAAATTATAAAGAATATTGGAAATAAAAATTATTTCCAAGTACGATATTTTTTTTTAAATGAAACTCTCTCTTCTATTGTTTTCATTGTTTTATTTGAATACAAACTATTCAAAACATCTTAATAAAATACCATGACTAAAATTCGACACAATAGTTTCATTTTAAAACTAAAAAACTAGCTAACAGCTAGGTTTTATAATTTTCTAATAAATAAAAGTAGCCTAAATTACTCCTTAAAATATTAGCTATGTGCGAGCGAAAGTCCCGTCAAAATCGGTCCAGCCGTTTCATAGATTAGTCGGAACAATCAGACAGGTAAATATTTAGAAAAAATATTTTTGATGTGAGTAATGTATATAATTTCATATGGTTTTAGTTGAAAAGCTGTTAATTTGAAATCAGAAACAGTCACTTCAATTTGATTTAGTATATGTACTTACTAATAATCGAATATATCTAAGGTAAAATAAGTATTAGACAAAAAATAAAATTTAAGGCAAAATAAGTATTAGACAAAAGAAAAAAGTAAAATCAAAATGTTGATTTAAACATAAAAATATAATCTCACCATTACTTAATTTTTAAATATTTAAAAGAAAGCGTTGACATAATAAGGGTCAGACATCACGGAACCGTATGAAGTAACCATACATCTGTCACATAACGACGCGTTACATATAAATATTTGTGGCACAAGCCAATGGCATCCTTTACCTAAAAACATAAAGAAATTTCTCTTCATACGCTCCCGTGTCCGGTTTACATTCATCGCTTTTCCTTTAAAGCAAACATACACTTTGCTGTATGCTAAACTGGACCTTATATCTAAGTTATAGAGCTTATAAATCAATAAAACTATAGTCACACATTGGCTTGAATAAAATGATATCAGTAGCTTAAACATTTCAAGCTAATATGAACTATAATTTTATAAACTTAAAAGCTATAATAGCCTGAAGTAATGTAACGCAGTAGTGGTATGTAATAAAAATGCAGACGCATGCTGTACAAAATAAAAACTGCTCCTAAAATATAAAAGTCAAGCAATAATAAGCTTTATAAACAAATAATAGGTATGATTATAAAGATTTTCAATGGAAATGTTAAATTGGTACTGACTTGTGAGGTAAAGAGGGGGAGGATACTTAAAGACGAGACTCAAATGTTTTACAGCCCTCCGGCGACAACGGCGAAAGTGGAATGACTAATGTTTTCGTAAGGTCAATTTAAAGGCGTAGACAATTTCCATACTTCCCATGTGGAAAGTTAATGATTTTATATGAAATTAAATTTCTTTAAGATATGACTTATCCTTTCTTATTTTTTTTAAATAAAAATATTGCGTTATTATGCCGATGATTTTAATAACATTTTTTATATGTAGTACCGAAAAATACCCTTCTGATTGTTTTTTAATTTGAAAATTAGTATGTATATATAAAAAAATATGTAAACATCTTTAGCATTTTTAGTTTCAATTTCTTCCATTTAGACTTAATCCGTACTAATGTGATAAAAGCTGTTTAAAAATTTGTATTCCTTACAGTCTTATTTACTTATATTTATATAAAACATTCTGTTAACAAATGAATAGGGTATTATAGCAATCTCTGTATAAGCATGCCTGTTTAACTCATTTTTGGAGGTTGATATTAAAAGATGAAATACATATTATATACTACCGGTAGTTCTTTTAAAAAGTGAATAAAATTATTGAACATTTTTGATACTTCCCACTAAAACGTATATTGAAACAGAAAGGTAGTGTTAATTTAGTAACAGGGTACGTCTAGATTCTAGACATGCTCTATTGCTAAATAAACACTATATCTATATTTTAAATATAATCTAGATTTTAGGCCCTTTATATACGGATCCCTAAAACCGAATATGTAATTTAAAATAATTAGGTACCAAAATATACTCAAGTGAAATAATGATACATTCAATATCTCATGAGAAACGATTACGTCAGTCAAATAAAACTTTTACTAAAGACAAACCGGACGTATAAGAAAAAATATATTGTCGACTTTCACTTTTCGGTGTTGTTTAAAATTTAAAGGACTTAAATAACGATGGGGTACTAAAAGCCTTAACTGTTAATATATAAGGATTAGTTTTGTTTAAAGTATGTTCAATTTAAGACAGGTTAGAAGATGAGAGCAGGTTGTAAGACAGAATAAAGGTCAAAGGCCCTTCACGATGTGCCTAATAATTTTAAGAATGTGAAAACAATTTGTTTGTAGCTGTGTTATGGCCTTAAAATAGTTGTAGTAGTAGCTCTTGTATTCGTCAATTATACATGTTGTATGTAATAAAAAATTATGCTAATTTATAACTTGTTATTTATAATTTTTTTTTTTATATATTTTTTTAATTGATGCAATAAGCTCTAGAGACACTAAAGTTAGATACACTTATTTATAGTTTTGCTACGATAATTATTATAAGGGTACATAAATATTATATAACATACTTAGTGCAGCATTAGATATAAATCAATTAAATAAAAAACGTGAACGCATCCTCGGGCAAATGCTACTACTAATATGGACTTTTAGTTAGATCGTAAAAGAGTTATTTTATTTTTAAGATAGGTACCAAATAAAAACAAAAATATATAAATATTTTATCGTAATAATTGTTTGAAATCTATAAGGTCTACGTAATATAGTAAAATTCTGACTAAGTGGGATCTGTACATTGAATAATTTTTGAAAAATCGTTATTACCGATGGAGAGACCGAATCTGTATGTCTGTCTGTAAACGCATTACGAGAAAGGGAGGGAGAATATCTCATTACTGATAAATTTATACTAACTTTTTAAACGTATTTTAAACGTATTAAAAGCGAGCCTGAATTAAACGATGGCAAGTTACTAGTCTATTTAGAACATTACTTTTTTAATGTAAGCTTTAGTTTGTATCCCTATAAAAATAGTAGCACAATTTTTCAAAAAAATTAAATCGAAAATGGATTATTGCCTTTTAATAACTTAATTATTTTTTTTCAATTAATAGTAAGTAAATTTGGGACATACAAATGGTACATTACATAAGCGCTTATAACATCTAATATGTATATCGTATTGTTACGTACTACGGGTTCGGGATCGGAAATTAAAAGCGTTCTCGCACTAAGTTGTTTTATTTACACTTAATATACACGCGCAGTTTGTACACAACACTAGTTTAATTTAGTCTCTGAGCACTATAATCCACCACTTTTAATAATTCACTATGTTCTTCTTCACTTTTCCACTATTTCGTATCTCTTCGCAATCTTCACTCAACTCCGAACTTCAACTGATCTCTCGACACACTGCCGGCCTTTTTATATGCATAAATTTAGAACATTCTAGTATCGAAAATTCAAAATGTTTCTAGTAACTTCCAAATCTTTCCTGAAAATGCGTTGTCTCTCTCTGACACATTAAAATTTGCAATAAACTGTTCTTGTTATCTAATTGTCAAAAGTTATAAATTGACATTCGCTGTTGTAAGGCATGGTACAAGCGTGCTATTATGACGAGTTCGCACTATATTCCGCGAGACTATCCCCTCCTAAGACATGCTCGTCTCGAGCATCGTTGTTGCCGTGATACTTGGCTAATCGGTCCACATGCACGATTTTAGCCGGGCTTCTATGTGTACGTTGAATTCGGAAAGTGACATCGTTAATTTTCGTTATAACCTTGTAAGGCCCCTCCCAACTGGGTTGTAGCTTTGGCGATTTACCCTTTCGTCTCACCGGGTTATGCAGCCATACCAATGAGCCTTCCTCGAAGTTCGTTCCTGTCGCCTTCCGGTCATAACGAGTTTTCATGCGTTCACTTGCTTGTAGCCCTGCATCTTGTATCTGCTCATGAACACCAATCATCTTCGCTCTTAGTTCACTGGCATATTCGGTGATGCAACTTGGAGTATCCGGCGGGCAACCACTTAACAGATCCGCTGGAAGCCGTAATTCTCTTCCGAAATTTGCAAAAGCAGGTGTTATGGTAATGCTTTCGTGTACAGCAGTCCGGTAAGAAAGCAGGAACAATGATAAATACTCGTCCCAATCCTTTTGATGTTTATCCACAACCTTAGCTAGATGGCGTTCCAAAGTCTGGTTAAACCTTTCAACCATTCCATCTGACTGCGGATGATGTGGTGTGGTTCGAGTCTTGTGCACCCCCATGATTTTACATACTTCCTGAAATATATGCGATTCAAAGTTTCTTCCTTGATCACTGTGCATTTCTAACGGAACGCCGAATCTGCAAAATACATCTTTTACCAAAGTATTTGCGATAGTTACTGCTTCTTGATTTGGAATGGCGAATGCCTCAGGCCATTTTGTAAAATAGTCCATCACAACTAAAATGTATCGGTTCCCGGAGTTAGTAATTGGGAATGGTCCTGCTACGTCTAATGCGATTCTCTCCCAAGGTACCCCAACGTTGTATAATTTCATTGCTCCTCGGCTTCTGGTCTGCGGGCCTTTGACAGAGGCACATTGCACGCATTTCCGACACCAGTCCTCAACATCATCTCGACAATGCAGCCAGTAAAATCGCTCCTTTATCTTGATTAACGTTCTCCTTACCCCTAAGTGTCCACCAGAAGAACCATCATGGTAAGCTCGAAGTACCTCGGATACTTTTATTTTAGGTACCACTAGTTGGAGATGGCTATCATTTCCACGTGTCCTCTCCCATTTGCGGCACAATACTCCGTTGTGTAACAACAAACTGTCCCATTGTGCCCACAAACTTTTCGTAGCGGTGCTGTACTGTGCTATGTCAGTCCACTTAGGTTTTGGCCTACCACTACTTAACCATTCCATGATAGGTCGTATATCTCGGTCTTCTTCTTGAGCTCTCTTCATGGCTTCATCACTCCAACGTTCATCTAACGAGTCTGTTCTAATAATTTTAATTGATTCTAATTCCTTCGCCTCTTGTCTTTGACAGTGCTTGCAGTCGTCTTCACATGGTCTTCTAGATAGAGCATCGGCGTTGCTGTGATTTTTACCCCCTCGATGTTCTATATCGAACTGGAATTCTTGAAGTTGTTCAATCCATCGTGCTACCTGTCCTTCGGGGTCCTTGAATTCCAATAACCATTTCAGGGCAGCGTGATCGGTTCTTACCAAAAATTTGCGTCCTAGCAAGTATTTCTTAAAATGTTGTAAAGTTTTCACTACAGCAAGTAGCTCTCTTCGAGTAACGCAATAATTCTTTTCCGGTTTAGAGAGTGACTTACTGAAATATGCGATTACCACCTCCTGATCACCCTTCCGCTGGGACAATACACCTCCAATACCGATATTGCTGGCATCAGTGTCGACAATAAACTCTCCCTTTGTGTCTGGATACCCAAGGACCGGTGTTTGGCAAAGATGTTTCTTCAGTTCTTGAAAGGCCGATTCACAATTATTGTCCCATACGAAGGGTCTCTTCTCTTCGGTCAGTTTATGAAGTGGTTTGGCGATGTCAGAGAAGCCTTTTACAAATCTTCTATAGTAAGAGCACAATCCCAGAAATGCTCTCACTTGCGTTTTGTCCTTAGGGGTCGGCCAATCTTTCACAGCGGTGATTTTGCTAGGGTCCGTTTCCACTCCGTTTTCCGAGACTACATGTCCAAGGTAATTCACTTGTCTCCTAAAGAATGAGCACTTCTTTGGACTTAACTTTAAATTTGCTTCCCTTAGTTTATCAAATACTGCTTCGAGTTTCTTAAGATGGTCTTCGAAGTCACGTCCCACAATAATTATGTCATCTAGGTAAACAAGGCAGGCTGCTCCTAGTAATCCAGCGAGTACACGTTCCATCAACCTCTCGAATGTTGCTGGTGCATTGCATAACCCGAACGGCATAACCTTAAACTGCCACAACCCTTTTCCAGTTGAAAACGCAGTTTTCTCCTTATCCACGGGGTCCATGTCTACTTGCCAATAGCCACTCTTCAAATCGAGAGTTGAAAACCATTTCATACCACTGAGAGTGTCCAAGGTGTCGTCGATTCGAGGCAGGGGATAACTGTCCTTTTTGGTTACATCGTTGAGTCTGCGGTAATCGATGCAAAACCTTGTAGAGCCATCCTTCTTCCTTACAAGTACTACTGGAGAACACCAAGGACTAGTAGATTGTTCGATGATGTTATTCTTTCTCATGTCTTGGATCATGTCGTCAACCTCTTTCTCCTTAGCCCATGGAATTCGTCTTGGTCGTTGTCGAATAGGCGCAATGTCACCAGTATTAATTTTGTGCTTCACCAAACCGGTTCTTCCAATATCGCCGTCATGTTTCGAGAACAAATCTGAATATTGGTAAAGTAAATTTTTAGCTTTTGTCTTCTGTGAACTTGTGAGATGTTCTTCGCAGTCTTCTAAAAGTTTCATTGCTTGCTCTTTATCCTTGTTAAGCACCTTCTCATTCTGTTGACATCTGCTTAACCAGGCTATCTCTTCGCAAGTCCCCACAACTTCCCCTCTCTGAATAGTTTGCGTAGCGTCACTGGTGTTCAGCACTGGAACCATGGATGTCGAAGTTTTACCTACTACAACTCTTGCTGGGATCCACGAGCTCTCATCTTCATACTTCTCTATAATAGCGCAGCACCATTGACTACCTGACTTGTTCTGAGGTAAAGCGACAGGTACTAGAGTCTGTGATCTTGGCGGAAGAGCAGTGTCTCTTAAGCAACAAACTTTCCCCTGAACTCCACCACTTATCGGTACTTCTCTATTTCCGCACTTTAAAACTCCATATTTCATGTCAATCGTACACTGGTAATTTTGAAGAAAGTCCAATCCAATGATGCAATCATCCACGATATCTGCAACTATTGCGTTATGCCAATAGATGTGGTCCCCAATTTTTATAGCAATTTTTCTTTCCCCCCAAACAGGTATGCGCTGACCGGTGGCTGTCATAAGGGTGATGTGCTTTCTATCTTGCAAATTTTTGTCCGCAATGTGTTTCAGCTTTCGGTTATTAATGACAGTTCGTGAAGCTCCGGTATCCAGTGTCAGTTTACATGTCACTCCATTAATAGCGCCTTGTATAACCAAAGTGTTTCCATCTATTGCCTGTTTTACTTCTATCGGTGGGGTTGTAGATTCCCCGGCCAGCGCCCACCTCCTAGATCTGTCCAAGATCAATTCTCCTCTGACTTGATCGTTGGTTGCTACACCAACATCTGCCTGTAGTCGACCATTTTTCCTTGTATGGCAGTCACTTTGAAGATGGCCCTGCTCACCACACTCGTAGCACCTTGGGTTAAAAACACGTCTCCGGACGGATAATCCTCCCGTGGTAGCTTCCTGCACCCTCCAAGATCTAGAATCATGACGCACAGCTTCAATCTCTAGAGCATGAGCGACAGCTTCCCTGAGACTTGTATGGTGTCTTAGGCGTACAGCAGCACGTACCTCCGAGTCGCGAATCCCGTCCACAAAAGCCTGCAGAAGAATTGTTTCTATGGCGGATGGCGAGGATTGATATGCCTTCCGTACGAGCCTCTCAATCTCTATGGACCACTGCTGCAGGGTTTCATTGGCTCGTTGTGTACGGTCTTTAATTTGAGCCCTGTACACGTGCTCTAGATGACTATCACCATACCGCGACTCTAAAGCGTTAAGTAGCTCACTGTATGTGGTCTTCCTGCCAGGGTCACTAGCACAAAGCGCCTCCAATACATTCAGAGCCTCCTCTCTAAGTGCGACGGTAAGGGCAGATCGAGCTTCATCATCTGTCCATCCACTCGTCTCCTTGATCGTCTCGAACTGGATCTTGAATGCGGCCCAAGAAGATTTGCCGTCGAAGTAAGGGACTTTAAAGATTTTTGCTGTTGATGTACTGAGGTCAACACTACGCGGTAATCTGTGAGCTTCCATGTAATCAACCCTTTTCTCTATTTTAGATAGTTTGGAGTCATACTCCCCTATGGCCTCACCGAGTGTCGTCTTAATTCCCTCGACTTCCCTTTCTACGGCTTCGACCCGTTCCTTATTTTGTTGGAGAGCGACTATAACATCCTTGTGAATGCCATCTTGAAGTGCGCGCAGCTGTTCCTCCTGGCGGCGAGCCTGCTCTTGCATCATGAACGCCATTTGTTGCAGGAGGGCGTTCATGTCTGGCGTGGTGCTCTGTTGAGCCGCGGACTCATCCCTCGATGTGCTAGGGCCAGAATCTTCCCTTTGTTGTTCTGCCATTGCGCGTGTAGTGACTCCTTCCTTCTCGTGCCTCGGTACTAACGGCATTTCCGATCCCACTTCTGACACCAATTGTTACGTACTACGGGTTCGGGATCGGAAATTAAAAGCGTTCTCGCACTAAGTTGTTTTATTTACACTTAATATACACGCGCAGTTTGTACACAACACTAGTTTAATTTAGTCTCTGAGCACTATAATCCACCACTTTTAATAATTCACTATGTTCTTCTTCACTTTTCCACTATTTCGTATCTCTTCGCAATCTTCACTCAACTCCGAACTTCAACTGATCTCTCGACACACTGCCGGCCTTTTTATATGCATAAATTTAGAACATTCTAGTATCGAAAATTCAAAATGTTTCTAGTAACTTCCAAATCTTTCCTGAAAATGCGTTGTCTCTCTCTGACACATTAAAATTTGCAATAAACTGTTCTTGTTATCTAATTGTCAAAAGTTATAAATTGACATTCGCTGTTGTAAGGCATGGTACAAGCGTGCTATTATGACGAGTTCGCACTATATTCCGCGAGAGTATTCTCATGCGAATCTTGCAAATTATCCACTACGAATTTTCACCTTATTGTTAGACCATCATGGGAACCATCCGTGACGGGTCTCGAAAACAATGGCAAAGTTCACTCGTACATAACAAGAAAAGTCTATAAAACGAACTTAGCTTTGTTACACTAAAGTATACGTAATATTTGTATCAGTGAAAACAGTGGTGCTGGTAAAAAATTGATGGTAGAGCCCTTTGGATTAAAAATGAATCGTTATAGAATAAAATTTGGCATATTAATAATATTAGCAATAATAGTCGAAATAATTCCAATACAACTTCAAGAAGGCGAAGAGTATAAAGTGAACAGTATAGAAGGATCGCAGTTAAACGATTGTCTAAGTAGTTCAGGACGATCGGAAATTGGTGTATGTTTTGGAAAGGAATTGCTGCATAAATTAAATGATTATGACGAAACTGAAGCTTTTAGTTTGGCCAATGGAGTATCTTTTGTTAGGGATGAGAAAACTCCACGGGATATTGGAAGTTTTCTGGATAAAGATCCTATGGATTTTCGGTAGAAACATGATATTTTTCTTCATTTTTAATAAAAAATTTAAACAATGATAGATGTTAAATAATAATTTCTCAAAAAATATATATAGGTTGCCATAAAATATTTTTAAGGAATTGTAAACAGCACTTCAAAGAGAAAATATAAGAACATATTGGACAGTAACGTTTGGAAAATAACATTAAATTCTTAATTTATTTTTATTATCACATAAATATTTTGAATTTTACTTGATTTTATAACTTTAGGTCCATAATAGAAGATGCAAGTGGCATAATATCTAAACGTTCTCTACATTGGGACCTAGGAACATATTACCCTGGATTAGTGATGAGGATTGGGCCTACTCTAGCTAATGGAGTGTTAGAGTTCGTAATTGACCCTAGAACTAAAGATAGAACATATCATCAACCAGCAGAAGTGACTACAGGTAATTCTATAATATTAGGTTTGTTGTAAAGATGGTTGTGACTTCATTTCAAGAAGATAGCAAATATTTTGATGCAAACTCTTACCAGCTTAAAATTCTTTTTTAGCTATAAAGACTGCTAGCTGATGACTAACAGTTGAATATAGAAAAATTATATATTTATGAATAGTGCAGTATTTATGCAATTTAAATTAATTTAACTAAGTATATAAATTATATGCAGTTTACCTTTTAAATTATGTGTATACTTAGTAACTAGTGATAAATTTAGCTTTATTCTATTCTATTAGAAAATTTCATATCTCAAATATTTAATTTTAATTACATGCTATATAAAACGTTTATTTTAATACCATAGATATGTTTAGCGTTAATCATTTTTCTTTCAACTGGTAGCATCCTGTAAGCAAACATTCTTAATACTTTTTTTTTAATTTAGAAAAATAGTTTCTTACGCAAATTGCAGATGGAATTAACAATTTTAAAATGATGTTTTTTTTTTATTTTGAACAACACTATAGTAAAATATTTTAATTTTTTAAGCAACGCCATCTATCGAATGGTGTATAAACTAGAAGTCGGCATTGACTCAAGTCAAGGCCGCTACAACATTGAACTTGATATTGCGCGCCATCTCTTGGAAGACATTTTGACTTTCATGTGTTATTCCAGCATTAATAAGCGCAGTTGAATAAGCAGAAAGACTTACACATTTTTATATACTAATAGTTTTTCAGTTTCTTCATAATATTAAGTGTATGTTTTCATTTATACACAATATTCAGAACTCATCTAAAAATGCATAGTCAAAACCACTCAATTAAATTAACCGTATTCTGAATTATAAAAAATATTGAACACTTATACATAAAATATTACTTTACCTCTCCATCATTCATGGAAAATTAAATTACCACTTGTCTTACGGTGAAGGAAAACATCGTGAGGAAACCTGCATGTCTGAGAAAACCTAGCAAGTTTTCGAAAGACATGTGGAGTCCGCCAACACGCACTGGGCCAGTGCGGTGGACCACCTCGTACTGAGGGAGGCCCGTGCCTAGCAGTGGGACGTTAAAAAGAGCTGAAGACAAAGGAAAACAAAAATGAACTCCTTGATTATACTTTATTTGATTTCAAACTAATGATTTTTTTTCAGGTCGATTATTAGCAAGAAATCTACTTGTACCATTTCTACTGGGTTTTAAGTTTCATATATCTACTTTATTACCATTGTTACTTGGCCTTGTATTACTGGCTAGCAAGAAAGCGTTTTTGTTAGCAAAAATAGCACTTTTTGCTGTAACTCTATTCAGTAGTGGGTCATCTTGGGGTGGACACGACTATAGCAGCTTTGGAAATCCTGCCTTATCTTCTTACACGGCCCAAGATAACATAGGGCACTATCAAAGTCATCATAGTTCTGGAGGTAATATATTTTAAATTTACATATAATATAAAAAATGTAGAAATTGTTACTTTAATCGGATGTTACGGATTCGACTTCCGTTTGATGTCCAAATTAAAGATTAAGCTGTTTGTCTGTGTGGAAAATAAGAAATTAGTTGTGTGTCTAGACAGTGTATAAAATAAGAAATTTGGATTTTTGGTCTTTAGTAAAAATGTAATAAGTATAAGGGTCACGCTTGTTGTTACTATATTTACTTAAAAACTAAAGTAAGCCTTCGGCGTATTAGTCAAAAAAAATATGACATAATATAAATTGGTAAAATTCAAATTATTTTGTTTATATTTTGTTGTCATTGATCTAAAACTCAAGAGTCAGTTAATGTTACAAATTAAACATACAATTATTTGTTTTATTATATCAATTTTACTTATTTTTAGACCTTTTCGGAATTATTTTGTCACATTTTCAGGATACTATCGCGACAACAGACATCTTCAACATAATGATTACTTTTACAAAGAAAAGTCAGTAGAGTCTACAGCTTCACCAATAACTCCAGACGAACTAAGGGATAGATTAGAGAGATTTTTCGTAACAAAAAAAGAAGATCCCAGGGATGATACTAAAATAAGAAATGCCAGGAACTTTGCATGGACCCCAATAAATGTATAACTTATTTTAGTATTTCAATACAAAAAAGCTTTTTCTAATTTAATTTTCTAGTCAGTAAGTCAAAATTGATGGTACTTTTTTGTTAATAATCCTACAAAAAACACTTTTGACTTAATCTTGGTACTTTTGTATTTCCCGAACGCAGTAATATCTATATATTGTAATAAATAATAAATGTTTTATTTTTCCATTTTATTTTTTATTTATTTAAAAAAATATATCATGTGTATTAAATTTATAAGAGATAAATACTTTTGAGTCTATTTCTTTTTACATGTAATGTGGGGCACTTATAGCTACCTTTTCACGCTCTGAAAGGTTTGAAACATCTATTAATCCAATAGTTTCATTGCAGTAATCTATATATTAATAAAGGTTGATGCGTCTGTTTGTAACATCAAAATAACAGCTTTTATACATACTAACAAGCGACTCGCCATCGCTCCGCTCCTGCTTATCCCTAGATTAAGTGCGAGCGAAGCCGCGGATTCGGGTAGTAAATGTACACAAAGACTTGACAAATTATATACTAAAATCTTTCTCGAGAACCAATACATTTATTGATGAAAATAGCATGACAATCGGTGCAGTAATTTTTGAGTTTATCGCGAACAGACAGACGGTCGAGGACTTTTTAATAAAATGTACTGATAGTATGACGTCGCTTTTTATGCTAATACGAGATTTATACATATTTATATAAAGCTTAGAAGTTAGTCCGTAAAAATTTATTTTCTCTATATATGTATAAAATATAAATGAACAGATAAAAATTTATTAAGTTAAAATGATGTCACATAAAGTGCAATAAATGATGTATTACAACCTTTTTGATATCTTATTAGTTTAGACAAAGTAACACTCAGTCGACGAACAAATAATGAATGTGAAAAAAATATAAAATTACAATAAAATGTACTTATAAACACTAATTTGACGACACGTTTGGCTCAGTGGGTAGTGACCCTGCTTTCTGCGCCAGCGGTCGCGGGTTCGAGTCCCGCTGGGGGCATACATTTGTTGAGCACGAATGTTTGTACTCCAGTCATGGATGTTTATATTTATAATATGTATGTATTTAAACATATATATGTGTAGTATATCAACCATCTAGTACCCATAACACAAGGCTCGTACCTTATCGTGGAACTAGATAGTGCTGTGTGTAAATGTCCCAACATATTTATTTATTATTATTTATTAATTTTGATATCATAGTAGTTTAGACAAACAAACACTCAGAATGTTCAGAAAATATTACTTGAGTTCTCATTTGTCTAACAAGTTATTCTCTTGCACTATTTATACCTCACATCTGAACAATTTTCTAGACTTTCGTTGTTTTTTCATGGTCATTATCAGCTATGCGGTGATCGCGTGCAAATTCTACATGCTTTACTTCATATTTTGCGTGCTTCAACTAATTCCAAGCTTTCTCAATGTTACTTACAGTATTGAATTGGGCTAAATAACTGAATTGATCTGCTCTGAATGATTTTTGAATATATACGCAGTTTTCTTTATACAGTTTTAACTATTTACCTACCTATATTGTTTTTGAAATATTTCATTAGATTTGTAATTTTTTTATATTATTATGCTTATGACAGAATTATTAAATTATATAAAAAAACATACAAACATACATTAAAAACATATTAATTACTATTTGAAAAGAAATATAACATTTTACTATTATGATTGTTACAGTTAATTTACCATCATTATAATATATCTAAGTTTTTTAATATATAAATATTAATACTATAATATATTTTATTTCTTATCATTTATAAATTTCAGATGAAAAAATTCTACTAGAAGTCAATGAACTGTAATTACAACTATTATAGTCAAAGAATATATTAATAATAATATTAATGGACTTTCTAGCGCACTAACAATAAACCGTATACACATATTATAATTCTATAAGTAATTTACAATCAAAATAAAAATGAAAGATATTTTATAAAAAATGGTGAAACATATATTACAATTAAATATCCAACTAGCATTTGCTCGTGGCTTCTTACAAACCAACCCCTTTTTACCGCTTTAAGGGTTGAATTTAAATAAAACTCAAGCTTATAACATTTGTATTTAGAGTTTTGTCGGATCCAATTTAGTCCTACAGTTATCATTTTTACTTATAAAGTTGTTGCATATATTTATTTATATATACCAAATAAATTGTTATTATTCACTAATAATCAATCCTTATTTCTTTACACGTACTGAAATATATATTTTGATTAATCTTTCTTTATATGATAAACTAAATGATAAATCGAAATGACTTAGAAATAGTTAGTAGTAGTTTAAATTAGGATATCGTTAGTCTATTGGTAACATTCTCGCTGAGAAAGCTTAAATACGAAGGAAATATCGAGAAAACGTGCATGTCTTGGAGAACATAAGAAGTAAGACGTGTGAAGCAAAGTACGTGAAACGTGCTGAACTGTGGCCTAAGGAGAGACCTTTGATCCATGATGGTATATTATATGAATAATGAATTATTGTCATTATAGTTAATGGACCACTTTATATCGTCTGGTGAAGGATATTCATATTGTGGAAAACTGCATATTTGAGAAAAATTACAAGTTTTCGAAAGATAATATGTACATTGTGCAGTCTGCCAACTTGCATTTGCCCAGCGTAGTAGACTATGGCCACCTCCCCCTCGTATTGAGGGGAGGCTGTGCCCAGCCCTAGCATTGGGATGTTAAAAAAAGGGCTGAATATTTAGTTTACTTTTTCTGTCTGGTGTATCTCGCGACTTACCCATTTTACATCCGTCAATGAAACATATAAATAGTGATACAATAGTTAATTTCCTACTTCACGTATATACAAAAATATTAGATTAAAAAAAAACTTATTCTCGCCTACTCCAAAATGAAATATGTCATACATTTACCTACACCTATAATACCTATGCAAGTCACTGTAACTGTATAGGTGATTGACATAACTGAAAAATGTAAGTAAATAAAAAGGGCATATGTGTTTTGCAAAACATGCTTCTCATCTCTTACATAGACTTTTAATAAAAACATCTAGAAAGCAACTAAAGTAATTTTATTATAGACTACGACTCACCATCGCTTCGCTTCAGATTCATCCCCAGTGCAAAAATAAAAACAAATATATTCCACAGAAACTGTACATATTAGCAGGGAAAGAAATTAACCTAGGATCTACCTTAGTGCCAAACTTCATCTAGATCCGTTCCTAATTGCGTGTAAAAGTAATAAACATCCATTCTTTCTTGCATATATATAACATAATATAACTTGGATTAAGATTTAAGATAATATTTAATTTTAATGATCTTTATTAATGAAAAACACCATATTATGTAGTGTTTATTTACTTAAAATTAAATTTTATTTAATCTATATGTGTAATAAGTATAATTAAGTTTTATAAGATTACATAGAAAAAAAAATGTAAGCCATTTATTGTTCAATGCTATAAGTATTATTTCTTTAATCATTAAGACAAACATATTCTAAGTTTACTGACCTCTTAAATTTATTGTAAAATAAAACAATTTACCGTTTAAAATTATTTATCAATCCATCTCCTTACTTTTCTATGCATATAACATACTATTATATAATATTATTTCCAAGAAGTACATAAATATCTATAAATATTACATAGTCGTAAAATGCTTAAATAAATAAAGCATTTATTAAATAACATATACATAACATTTTATATAAAAGGTACTCGCGTAACCACCTTGTCATTTTGACAATACAATATACATATATAAATAAAATAGGACTCGGTATATAAATAAATTAATAATTAATATTTTCTTATATCTAAGATTTTTTTATACTACGCGTTTAAATAATTGTTATAACATGAAATTAACATAACACTGCACTACACCATACATGGATAAAACCTAACTACTATTTTTACAAAATTGGACAAATGAAGTCTTTGCAGAAAATGCACAGTACCCGTCGACTAGCCTAAGTAACATAAAATACTACAAAATAAATAACTTAAATTTTAAACTTAACAATATTCACTAACAATATGGTGCACTGATTACACAAAAAATCCCATATATATCATAACTGAACTTATTTACATAATATTAAATTTGCTATGCAGTTCATAAATATGAAGCGTCTTAAATACATGAGAATACAAATCCTTAATACTAAATAATCGTTACAAATTATATGTGTCGTATGAATTACCATTAATTTACATACTATTCTCCTGATCGCGTGTGCAGAAGTTGGCTTCGGAGGTAATATATTTGGTGAAAATGCCGTGTCGTTGTATTTTGTAAGGTCGTAAGTCTTCTAGGTGTGTTTTACTGCTGTTTGGCGTAGGCTCTATATGCTCTATCTTGGGCTGCGGCTTCTTCCTCGACACTTCTTCTATAATGACCGCCTGGACCAGTCGTGTCGAAGTCGTTTCCGTAATGGGATGATGAGTAAGTATGACTCTGAGAAACCTGAGGGTGTTTGACGATCTCGTATGTGGTCTTCTCATGAGCTTCTCCTCCAGCTACCAATTTCTTCAAACCAATTATGGCAGATAAGAGTAATGCAATTTTACCAATCAATAGAGCTTTTCCAGCAATCAGTGCAATAGCCTGAAAAGCCATAGCCAAGAAACCTCCTTTAAGTGCAATGGCAGCCATAATCGGACCTATCATTTTCTTCAATTTGCCTCTTGCTTCATCAAAAGATCTACCGACATCCACGCCAACGCTAGTAGGTGATATTATGATTCTATGACTTTGCATCAGCTTGGATGTTGCGATGTTCAAAAGTTTATCAACTTCATCTGAACTCAAGGAATTTAAATCCCCTTCTGGTATCGAAGATGGGAATGCCCTTCCATGTTCTGCCGTTCGAGCTAAGGAAAATCCGTCAAAAATTGGAAGTTTTTCCATTCTAGCAGCTCTGTCGATTATTCTTGCTGCTTGGATCTTGAAACATTTGAGGATATCCTCGGATTTGTGACAGTCATCGTACAGCCTTCTTAGGAGCTTCTTGCCTGCTCCGAAGGTGTCTGTGGAAGCTGACGCTAAGACCACACTGAAGCACAGGACAATTATCCCGCGGGGAACCATTATGATAAAAAAACCGCGGTGTCCCGTAAACGCCACTCGTGTCCACTCAATGCGCTTGCGCCTATTGAAATGTAGAGAAAATACATGAGCACTGGCATTTATCTATTTTCACCGGGAACTGCATTTATCTATAAATCTTTTAGAGCGTGCAATCGTTGCATCGTATTGTCGTGCACTGAGGCGTGTATGTACACGTGGGCTAGCGGGTATGTGTGCATGTGATACCAATGTGATGGTCAGCGGTGTTCGCTCTCGTGAGGACAACGTGGTCAATGTCAAGGTTAACATATTTTTAAGTCAATTCTCGAAACGATTAGTTTTTGGTGTTTTTGAATTTAGATTCACATATACTCGTGGTCTTGCATATTATAAATGTATGTGTGTCTGTGTATGTATGTGTGTGTTTATGTGTGTGCACGTATGTGTACATATGTATGTGTTCGTATCATATATGCAAACATTGTGTTGGGTATGCAAACACTATGTTTGATCATTCTAATTTCTATGAAGTAGACAACGAAATCCACTACCAATCAAAAATGGTATCCACATCTGCAGGGTACTATCAATAAGTAAGTAAATTGTAGTTTCACATAATATAACGATATAAATAAATAAGTACCATAAAATTGTTTACTATGATAAGGTGTCAAATTCCACTGATACAAATATTGATATACTGATATAATTAAAAAAAGTGGTGGGTTTACTATAACAGAAAACGACGTCCCATACTAAAGATTATCTTAACAGTGGACATTTTAATAATTACCTGTAGCTATCTGTTTAACTCCAACATGTAACAGGATGCGTAATGATCTTAATTGAGATATGATCGCGATTGACTTCAAGAATATAATATGCGTAGATCCGTTAATTGATTAACGATTAATTTGTTACACTTTTCATCTTGTTAAGATAAAGTATCGTATCTTATTAAAATCTAATTAACGTTATGTTATAGGTAATAAAATATATTAAATAATTCAAAGACCAAAATATTTATATTGATAATCGCAATCTTTTTGTACTTCATAATATGTTATTAGAAGTTTCTCAATTTTGTAAATAATTTTTATGTTTTTTTTAAATAGGTTTAATATTAATATTTTTATAAAGGCCGTATAAAAAATTAAGAAAAATATCTATCTCTAGAGTTGAACTATTGCTTTTAAAGAAACATGTTAAAGATAATTTTTATTCAGCCCTTTTAATGTACCACTGCTGGTCACAGGTCTCCTTCTATGTTCATTATATTCATATTATATTTAAGGGCGCCCACCACACAGGCCAAATTTGGGTTGACGTACCTCATATGTATAACTTCCAAAAACTTGTTTGATTTAGTCGTGCAGGTTTCTTCACAATGTTTTTCTTCACCGTAATACAAATTGTGATAATATTGAAAGGGATTCGCATATGAAAATATCAGAGGCGAGAGACCTGGGAACCCGTATAGGGTTTGTAATATATATCCATACTAAAAACCAGACCTAAACTTATACCTACCTAGTATTATAAAGCGTATTTATTTGTTCGTTTGTTTGTTTGTCAAACACTGTCTAGACTTAGCTTAGATATAACTATTATGACTTAACTAACTATATGAATATAATTAACTCGTCAATGTCAGAGCTATAAGTCAACGGCATTTCGCGTGTTTCATATTATATAATTATCGACTAATTATCAATCTAACCGTTATGAACGATGATGTTACCTTTAAACGTGTAATTATGTTGCTGGTTAAGCTATTTAATGTGTTTCAATGTAAAACGTAGTATGTGAGTTGTGACATTTTTAAATGTCATTAAAAAGAAGAATTCTGAACTGTACTGAAGTCAAAATTGGCAAAATGTTGTGCAAAAATCTTGTTATAATTCATAAGTAATTTATGTATAAGTATAAATTTAAGTCGTACATCTCGGAAATGGCTTTAATAATTTCTATCAAATTTTGTTTGAAAAAGGTAATGTTTTCCTTTTATTTTATTGTCGCTCGACAAGATTTTTTTGGAATGAAAATGATTGGAATGATCCATCGATTCCAGGACACGATCTCGATACCAATCAACCTCACCTCGGCCTGCACATGTGCTTTTCCACACTCCTTTTAAACGACCCAGGATTATAGGAGGAGATTAGAGGAGAAACACGTGAGATGGTCATGAATTCCATTTCCTAATAGTGCATCACAGGCAGGAGCTGCCAAACCTTTTAGCACGATATGCATACCATCGGTAGTACCGTGTGAGGATGGAATTTTCGACCAGCACGTGTGGTCTTGGAGAGGAAAGGATGTGTTACCTAAAAGCGATTTTTATTAAACTTTTTCCCAAAAAAAGCAAGCAAGGCTCTGTCAATATTAAGTGTACTAAATAGTGGATAAATACGACTACTATTACGTATGTGAAAGGTTTTATGTTTGTCATTTTGTCACGCTAATTCGACTCGGATTGGAATGAAAGTTTATACCCAGATAAAGTACGGCCTGTACTATAAAATAAGCTTAGAGAAGCACTATACAAAAAAAAGGTGAAAAATATAACTAAATCTATAAAGTTATATGAGCGAGGTTTATTATTTCTATTAAATTAGTCAAAAGGTTTACTGTACCGTGTGGATTAATGTATAGTGTACATTAACTAATGGTAGAGGAGACCGTGGAAGATCGACCTTCACCGATCTGACAACCAGATGAGACATATTTTTTATCGAATATAATTTAAAAACAAATATGCCTATAATTACTTGCCTATCTGAAAGTGCTCATGGCTATTTTTAGCTGGGCAACAGTGCTTTAAGTATGATTTTTTGCAGGCAAGTCTATATGACTGATTTTGTAATAAAATAATCTAAAATTTGATATAACTTTCGATAAGTTAGCAGAACGATAGAGTCACCTATATTGACTTACCTGTTTACATCGGCTTTGGTAGCTATACACAAAAATGAGTAGGCAAGCCTACTGAGGCATATTCTGTGTGTTAAAAACTAACAGTGAAATAAAATTCATTTGGTTATCAAAAGAATGAAAGTGATGAAAAAAAATCGATTAAAGTTAATTTAATTAAAAATAGCCATGAGCACTTTCAGATAGGCAAGTAATTATAAGCATATTTGTTTATAAATTATATTTAATAAAAAATATGTCTCATCTGGTTATCAGGTCGGTGAAGGTCGATCTTCCACCGGCTCTTAGACCATAATAGTCTTTTTTTAGATTAGATATATGTATAAGATTTTTTCAGATAAAACGTTATCTCAACTTTTAACCAACCAAAGTGATAATAATAATGTCAAAATAATTATTGTAAAACACTTAAAAACTTTCAAATATAAAATAATAAATAATTAAAAAACACGCGCGGACCCACGAAGAAAAGCTAGTATCTAAGGCAATTTATAAAAATAAATCTGTAATAATATATACTATCAAAATTATCAGTTTGTTTCGTTCGAACCAACAAATCTCTAGATCCACAGTTTTGATAAAAAAATACCTGGTATATTAAAATCGGTTAAGTTACACCGAAATAATCCTAGAAATTTAAAAAACGCAGGCGTAACAGGAAGTACTTGCCTTCCTATTAATATCTATTATATTGAATAGGTTTCTTTGCGAGTCAGAGGGATAATGCCGTATATACGATAACGCGCGCTTATATAGAGGTATAGCGGTAATGGCAATGAAAGTGACTGAAGTACACCTACAGTAGGTAGAAAATAAATGTGTGGCACTCGGGGACCGCCGCGGTAAAGCTATTGCATAGTATTTTTTATCAACTTATGCAATTATAATTATTTATTTATGCGGTATTTTTCTTTTCTTTGATATTAATTCAAGTTACACTTTTTGAGCGCGGTGACCGATAAGATAACAATTTTTATTACCTTCTGTTATCAGATCAATCTAATAGCCTGAAGGAATGAATACAACTATCGGTTCATAAGTACGTATAATATTAAAATAATTTTCTTTCAACTCCTGAACGTTGAGGAGATATACCTTATAACATCATCACAAAATCTTGAACAGCTTTAGAAAATATATGAAAAACGTAATAAATGCCTGTAAAATGTTTTGAAATCGGCTTACAGACTGCGGAGAAATCGGGCGGTGTTAGGTTTTTTTCGTTACGGAATTTCTTGATTCGGTCGCCGCGCTCAAAGGCTGCGATAAAATCTATGCTTAAAATATTTCTTAAATAATTTTTAAACATGCTAGTATAATTCACTAACGATTTATTTGAATAAGTTTTAAAACCATAAATAGAAAATATATTTTAATAAAACTGTCTCAGTGCTTTACTCTATTTTAAGCAAAATAAACGGTATTATTTTTGGTTAGTTTAGGCTTCGATACATATCGATAATATTTTTAAATATAACTTCAAACTGTCGTATAATGTAAAAATTAATTATGATGAAAATGATAGTGATAATGCCATTGAACTAAATTATTAATGAGAGATATTAATTAAATACTTAAAGTTTGTATGATTCAAAAGATTCAAAAAATCACTGAAAAATAATGACCTTTACATAATATAATAACCCGTAAAACTCAATAAATGTATAGTTAAATAATGAACGCAACGAAAAATGTAATATTTTTTAAAAAGTGGAAAATAATCAATGCTACGATAACATTTTTTTTAAATGGAAAGAAATGATGAGTATGCAAAATACGAATTTTTAATATACCATTATAAAAAAAAAATACAAAAAAATATAATTTCAAGTAATTGACCTCTGGGTGTACTTGCTATACACTACAATGAAAATATTCTATCTAGAGCGCAGTTATATTTTATAGGCATGTTTTAACAATTGTAGATCATAAAGAATTTAGCATATTATTTTCATCTACTTTTTTTACGGGATAAGCAATGGTATCTTTTTCACTTATAGAGATTTGTACATTAAATAAATAAATAAAAATGTTGGGACATTATTACAACAGCACCATCTAGTTCCGTGGTAAGCTACGAGGCTTGTGTTACGGATACCAGATAGTTGATAAACTACACATATATAAATTTTAAATTCATACATTTTATAAATATAAACACCCATGACTGGAGTACAAACATTCATTTTTCAACAAATGAATGCACCCTGCGGGATTCGAACCCGCGACCGCTGGCACAGAAAGTAGGGTCACTATCAACTGAGCCAAACGTTTATTGTAAGTTGTAAAATAAGTGACTTCTTAAAAATAATAATATACCAATCTTTTAATAGATAAATAAAATAAGATAAGATTACATTTATTCAGTAACTAAGTTTCCGTGTAATCAGAAGAAATATTTGTGCAAGGAGTAGTAATTAATGGAGATATTGATAGAAAAGTTATTTTTTTTATTTTGTAGTTATTTACTCATTTTTCTCAGCAAACCCTTTCATTTAATATCTGTATACAACAGCTCATTGGGCTCTAACTTTTCTAAATTATTATTACATTGCAAATCAGGTTAAAGTTTGACCCAAACAAACATCCACACAAACATTCCAAATTCTTTAGAAATAAAAAATATAACAACTTTTCTTTGTCCTATTCACACACTTCACACCAATTAATTTTCATAAAAAAGTAAGCGATATTTAAAATATTTAACACTAAATACATATATGTCTGAGAAAGCTGTTAAGTTCCCACAGTAAATTGTAGAAGTGACATGAATTGATATTGTATGGGCTCATCAAGACTTATAACGATTTGATGACTCTAATAATAGAGGAAAAACTATTCGAGATGCTTTTCTTATACATATTAGATGTTTTCCGTGGCTTTGCATACTTATATTTAAATATATGTTTTGGAATAATATCCCACAAATATCACCTTGCAGTTCAAAAGCGAGGTTAAGTTAAGGTTAAGGTTAAGATTTGTGTTAAGGAAACCAGATAGTTAAATACATACATAAAATAAATATAATGCTCATAACTAGAGTAAAACGTTCATGCTTATCGCACAAAATATAAATGTCCCCAGAGAGACTCAAACCTGCGACCTTTGGCAACAGCCAGTATTCACTACATTGTGAGCCGTACATGTAGTCAATAATGTAATATATTTAAAAATGAGTTGAAAATGATATTTTAAATATATTATCTAAATCTATCATTTATAGTATTATTATTTATTATTATTTTTTTCACATTTTTTTACTATTTTTTATTTTTAGTTTAAGTGTAAAATAAAGTTTCTTTGCATCCGGGTACATCTTAATGTAGGATGTAACGATGTATCGGTCTGAAGCTAAGCATATTAATATGCCATTCTCCAAACACGTGAAATATATTTTACACCGTTTTCTCTATCGTTGAAGAAAACATTTACTTTCATATAGTCATTACTATGAAAGTAAAAATAAATTGTTACTACGATGACCCGTCAATTAACTTCTTTGATGAGTATTGTATTAATAAAGCAACTTCTTTCTTTAATTTGAAATGTTTAAAAAGAAATTATGAAGCCTAGATGCTTTTTTATGGAAAAAAATATTTTTCAAACAAAAAACCTTAAAAATAGTGTGTATTTTGACTTACTCGTATAGAAATAAGAATAACATTAGTTTTTTTTCCCACTAGAGATGATAAGTCAGTCTTAGCGCATAGCATTTGTGCTTTTTACCGATTTATATTATTTTTTAAAAGAAATTCAATTTCAGATGACTTAAACATTAAACAGACAAAAACTTTAAGTAATCTTACGTAGCTTCACATACGTCATTTTTTCAAATTTTATATTAGATTTAGTAAATAATAGTTGTAATTCCGTTTCATCAAGCTCGAAGTAAAATTTACGTAATTACGTCTTTTCTTCTTTTGCTCTACCAGTCTTGTCAACCATCATGTTTAGATTTGGTACGTCTATGTGTATATAAACATATATTGTATACACTAACACCTTTACTCACAACTGTATAATATCTATCATTAAGCGAACAATAGATGCTCTTAGTGTGTGCATTCATAATCTTTAAATAGTAAAAAGTGGGTGATTTTGAGGCAAGTGTCAAGGTTGTAATAAATGTAACTGTATTTTAAAATTGTCGTTGAGTAGCGTTGCTTTTGACTGATACTGCTTGCTTTGTGAGAAAAAAATTGATGGAGATGATACTTTTCCCATGAATCCATGGTCATTGTTATGGCCACCACATAAGTATAGATCTGGAATAAGATTTCATATCCCGTTGCATATATATGTTTGTATTAACTTATACTACATACGTTTCGTTATATAATTGTTCGACTTAGTAATTTTTGTTGCTGTATATTACAAAGAACACTTTGTTTATTACTAAGCAACAACTTCATACAAAAGATACTTCATTTAAAGTTTAGAGTGTTTTGAAAAGCCAGATGAACTCGTTAAAAAAATATTACACCCATGTTCTATTTCTAATATAGGGTTTTTCACTGATTTGTTTTTCACTGAACATTAGCAACTAAAATCCAACAAAACCTCTCCCTACTTAATACACAGGATTCATTGCATACACTCTCAACAGGCAGGTCTGCTGAAGCAGTATGCTCAACCAAGCGGTTTCTTCCACTCTACTATAAGAGATTCAGGAGCAACCCTAACGGAAGTAAACCGCCGGAAGTATACCGCCTACCGGAAGGCGTCATACTACATACTATTAAACTTCATTTAAATTCAATGTTTAGTTCGCCTTACCAGAGATGATGCCAAGACAAGGACCATCCACTCTACATTAAAAAAAAGAGGAAAATTATATATTTTTTCAATTATATTCATTTTTTTAACTACTTAATATCCAAAACCCGTAAGATGCACGTGCTTTGTTATGGCCGCTTAAATTGTAGTACCAATTATTCTCCATTCGCAACTTTCAACAAAGTTTCGATGTATATCTGCCCATATCAAATGTTATACTAAGGTCATTACAACCATCATTATTCTTAAAACATCAATTAACAAGCGAAAGTATGGTACTTTACTAGAGAAACTAAACATTCATACATAATTTTATACTTGAAAGCTCAAATTTGTAATTCACTTTTATATACTCATTTCAATGAAATTAAGTATCTAGAATTCATTAAAACCATATGACTATACTACTTTTTATATTGAAAAATTAATAATAGTATTTAAAAAAAGAGTATAATGTTAATTTTAAAGGACTATAATACGTTACAAAATTACATTTTTACGCATATTATTACATATTTACGTAGAGCACGAAAAGTTCTGGATATATATACAAACATATAAACATTTCGCTTGTAATGAGAGATTGTATAAAGTAGTGTATATAAGAAATAGTCATCTAATATTAAAAAAGCGAAAAACTATTTATATGTTATAACCTTTACTCTTTCATGCTGAAACGACTGGACGGATTTGGAAGAAGTTAAGTATTGAAATAGATTATATTCTGGAGTAACATATAAGTTATTTTAATAATTCATAAACGAATCTATAGGTACATAATATAATAAAATTCGAATCTTATCAATTCTGTACCTTAAAATATTTTGTTGAAGAATATTATCAGAATATTCATTATTATCGATATAGAGATAAGAATTTGTCTTTCGTCTGTGACCGCATCACCACACTAGACACATCAAAAAACCACTAGACACATTTTAATGTGACAAACAGGTTCAAAATTTTGAATGCTTTTCCTTATCGATACTAATATTATAAAGCTGAAGAGTTTGTTTGATTGGTTGGTTGAACACGCTTATCTCAGAAACTACTGGTCTGAATAGAAAAATTCTTTTTGTGTCGGATAGTCCGTTTATCGAGGATAGCTATAGGCTATTTTACATCACGCCACGATCAAAAGGAGCGAATTATCAATGGAAAAATGTTGTGAAAACGGGAAAGGCGGGCGTTAGTTCTGCGAGGTACGCGTGACTTTGAAAGATTTGAGAATTTGGTTTCAGGTCTTTAGAACGCGTGCGAAGCCGCAGGAAATGCTAGTCTCTGATAAATCTCAACAATTAATACGTAGCTTAGAACTAACGTTAGCGGAGGGAGATTCGCTAGTATATGAAAATACACAAGGTAGCTAAGGTCGCACCCAAACGAAGTGAGAGTAAATTGCTAGTGCTAGATATACTTGATGTTCAAATCGGTGCATCCAATAAGTCTAAGAAAGTCATTACCATTCAATGAGTTCACAAGAATCGTATGGACAAGATCCTCATTCACATTTGCCTACTTACAATATATTACTGCCATACATATCTCGAGACCATTAGTGCGTTTCGTGACTGATCCTAAATCACAGAGAATGTTTGTTTTTACTATATATATTAGTAATACTCTTAATCTATACTAATATTATAAAGCTAAGAGTAAAAGCTATAAAGCTAAAAGAAGAGTTTGTTTGTTTGTTTGGTTGAATGCACTAATCTCAGGAAATACTAGTCCGAATTGAAAAATTCCTTTGGTGTTGGATAGTCCGTTTATCGAGGAAGGCAATATTACATCACGCTACGACCAATAGGAGTGAAGCTGCGCAAGAGGCTAGTGTAAGTATAATTTAAAAAATGAATTATATCTTAACAACGTTTTCACAGAAAACAAATCTGGATATTTTTACAGTACCGATTTTGTGATAACAAAATATTAAATCTATTTTATTTTAGTTTTTACACATCTCTCCACTCGCAGAAAAGAACATAAACATTAAAGCTTATTTTATATTTAATTTTATATATTTGAAAACCAAAATTAGTTGCTGTGTAAAAAGAACCTTGTGTATGTGATTTTTATCCAAAATTATAAAAATATGGACTCATTACAACTTCTACATAACTACGTCTTCACAAAACTAAACCAAATTATTATTAAGTCATAGAAACAACGACTTCAAATTAATATGCTTCATAAATCATTTTCGTAATTTTTTTTCTTTATATATTATGTTATATAAAAATATATTTTACCTTCGTGTAACTTATTCATTCATAACGCGTGATAATCTTAAGAATCACGTTAATAACTCATTAAACAATATTTATAACTTAACCCTTAACAAATATATACGATTTAACACACATTAATTGTTGCAATGCGGTCTAATCAAGCTTAAATACTAATTCAATGAAGAAGTAGATGTCAACTTGTTCCCGTTTTTCTCCGTATTTTGTAGTCTTTAGTAATTTTATAATATTTTCATTTGTTTTATTATTAACTAGAGAACTTCCATACATTTTATGTTTTAATTGTTACTGTAGATTTCTCAAAGATGTGATGTTTTCTTGCAGTAGAAACTATTTTATTGTTGACCCTAATAATCAGCTATCATCATACCAAATTTCCTCTAAATATGTCCAGTGGTTTTCTCCTGCAGCGGTCACAGACAGTCAGACAGTCAAATATACTTAAAACTATAGCAAAACTACTGTGTAAGGATAACAATGATTTAATGTCTAATTCAATAATATTTTCCAAAAAAATATTTAATGTACAAATTCAACTAATGAAAATTTATATGTATAGAATTATAGATGCGAAAATTTTGGAATTATAGAAAACTAACTAACGTACCTATCTAATCTCCGGTGTGTTCAGCATATAATATTTCATCTTCCTTGAAAGTAAACTCGGGATTATATTATTATAGAAAATATTTTTAGTGCTGGTAATATAAATAGTAGCTCTTGCTTTAAAAAAATAGAAGCTACACGACTCTTTAAGGGTTAAATTGATCTACTTCCTGAGTGTAATTTACGCAAATAGGAAGGATCAATTAAAATAAATAACGATTATTTAATCAACGTTTGTAGTATTCCGCGTAGTTTACATGCAAGGTGCTATGAATTGGAAATACTAAAAATGGATGCGGCAAAAAATATATTTACACTATAATTAGTATTATTATCATTTTGTTTCAGATTTAATAAAAAATAAAAAGAAATAATTTAGTAGCTATGAAAATATAACATTTATATCATCTAAAACGTAATAAATAAAAATGACTTAATAAGTAATTATGGGTATGATTTTTTTTTTAATATAGACGAAATGCCTTGATATATTTTTACTTTAGATTAATTTATTACTTAAAAAAAATACCTTCTCCCTTTTTAAGAAATCCATTATTTAATTACGACCTACAAGACTCGCACAATTTTCCACTTACATACACACAGAAACAGCGAAAGCAAGTTTCACACTAACTGTCTTTAATAATTCTTCATGCAATCTAACAGCATAAAGTTTTATAAAACATTACTAACCATCTAATATGCTGATAGCCTCGGAGAGCGTACCCCCGATCTTAGAGGCACAATTCATTTTGTAGTGTACATAGCCTATAAATACGCGGCGTTTGCAAACTGTTGAACAGTCTTTTTTATTGCACCATCCCGTTAACATCAACATGTTTAAACAATTGTTCCCTTTAGTTTTCCTAGTAGTAGTAGCGGCTAGGGATGATTTAGGAATGAAATTTATGATGAGGATATATGAAGATTGTCAAAAATCTGACGGGATGGTGCCTTGTTTGAAGAAGAAAGCGATTGTGTTCTTCGATAGAGCAGCTCGAATGGAAGCTATACCATTAATTGATGGGGTGAATATTGTGAAGACATCGGATATGGATGTGGTTCCTATAAGTGAAAATGAAATAGATGCAAGTTTACCCAGAAATTTAGAGAGCAAAGATGAAGCTCTTTCAAGCATGTTGTGGGAAAGAATAGCCGGTTTCGCAAATTCTAGGACAATCCAACTGTCTTTACCAAAAATGACGGGCGCAGAGCTTAACAAGGAAGTTGAAGAAGGTAAGAAATATTTTCAAATTATTTTTTTCATGAATTTCATCCCCAATTTTCAAGGGGTAGTTGTGATGTACAAACTTATACATTCTTTCGTTTTCAGTACTTGTACTGAGTAATAATTTTCTTTTTAATTATTAATAATTTAATTTAATTAATATTAGTAAACCATATCAAATCAGTAAATCATCCATCAAGTTAATGCAATTTTTGAACATTTTCGTATTTTGAATATATTTCAATCATGTTTTTGTTCTAACACTTATGTATGATGTAATAAAAAGTGCTCAATATGAATTAAGAAATATCAGAACTATTTATGTCATGAAGAAAATAAGGTTAATATAAAATAACTACATTTACAACTAACCTTCTAAGTTCATCCTGTTAACTGCACTTTCTCTTAGAAAAGGGACTGAAACTATCTTTAAGCACCGCTACTTCGATATGAGCTTTGCTACAGTCATTATATTTCAAATAACCATTAATATTATTACCCTTTTATCAATGCTTTGTATGCAAATAGCTTTTATATGCAAAATATTAATTAATTATTTTTTAAAAAGAAAGCTTTTGTTACTATAAATAAATTTGTTCCTTCCAAATATCAATTTATTTTTGAACATAGAAAGTTTTGTAAGAATAAAAAATGTCAATAATCAGTAAAACAAGACTCTTAAACCCATATCTTTGAAACTAATTAAGTAAATAAGTATGCAATGAAATATTCAATCGACTGGAGAGCCAACCCCGTGAACTTTGGCGTAGCAGATAGAGCTTAAACTATACAGTGAAAGCTAACGTATGCAATTTCCACTTTTCTATTGTATCAAAATGAATTAAAATCTTTGATAATATAGCATTAATAAACTCAAAATCCAGTAAAAGGCCTTGTTGTTAAGAAATATGTTAGTAATTTGTAATATTGATATGGATGTTTATGTTTACTCAAACTAAATTGACAGCTCCAGAGGAAAAGTTTGAGCAAACAAAACTAAAATGAATACAAGTAAACAAGTGTAACTCCGAGTGCAAAAAACTATACATAATATGTTATTTTTATATACATCTGATGAAGAAATTACATTCATTTGACTAAAGTATATATTCACTTATACATTTATATTTTTTCAAACGAATGAACATCATCGTAATCTATCTTCTAAGTTTTTAAAATATTATTATAAAAAGTAACACTATAATAATATAATAAAATTATATAATTGCTTATATTAAGAAACGTACAAATTTAAAGATTTTATTTAATACTGGTTAACCAAACGAACTTTCTTAAGTATTAAAATAAATGTAATTTTCTTCAAAATGAACCTAAAACTACACTTTACTGTAAACTGCCAAAGCCAGTCTTAGTCATAGTAATCACAAAGCATGATAGTCAGAACAATCATTGAAGAACATTAAGATGGAGAAAGCCATTTACAGAATAAAAATGGTAATTGTTATTGTAGATACTTTCCAATAATAACCATGAAATCGTGAGAACTTTGACCTTACTTAATACACCAATAAATACATGACAATTGCCCATAAAATCTAAATATCTTAATAACATTAAAGAGATAAATTTAGTCATTAGTCTAAAATAAATGAGAAAACTTATCAATCTATAACTTATAAGCTTATTCAATTATGTATCAAGCGCCATTGTAATAGTGTCCCAAAATAAAAAAAACAAATTAAAAAATGAAACAGGTTCTTTAGCTGTTAGTAATAAAAATGAATAAAACTAAATTTCTGTGAAATATTATGTAATTACCACCTTTCAGCATCTTTATATGCATATCAATGAAACAGTTAATAATGTTATTAACTGAATATTAACTTCAAGAAAGTATTGTTCAATACTTTCTTGAAGTTAATATTTTTATAAATATCAGGAAATATTGAAATAATTCTTACTTACTTGACTTCAACAAAGCATGGGTGGCCCACCATGGGTGGTTTTAAAATTATCATCACTAACATTATAAATGAAAATGCGACTGTATTTAACTCCTTCACGCATACGTCGTAGAACTGATTTGGTAAAGGTTACAACCATAGATCTTTCATGTCCTAATAAATAACACTATCAAGCCTTTTAAAAGAAGTTTCGTATGCTTTAAAGCAAACGTTATTTGTTCGTTCTTAAAAATCTATTCGATGAAGATAATTTATTTAAAACGTCTAACATTCGCCTAAATCCAAGAAAGCAGTCAGCAAACACTTTAATTAAAGTAAAACAAAAACTTTGCAAGGAAGCGATTAGACATAATATTCTTTCTTAAAATTGCGTGCTATAGCTCATTTTACTCGCCAAAACAATGCTAACAAATAGTACATGTCGGAACTCATTTGAATTTATATTTGATCATTATCTAAAGTCATGCACAAAATTATGCACGCAAAGGATTCATACCAGGAATAACGTTGACCAATCATGTGAAAAGCTGAATATAGTTACAATTTAGAAAAATAAGGCTATACTTATTTGACTTTTGAAAATATTTTTTAATACACAAAATGTAATACACTAGCCTTTCACTCGCGTTTTAAAGGCTGAAAATCAAAAGAAATATTGTTCTCCCGTGTTTGCAACGTTTTTAATGATGCTCCATTCCTCGATAAACAGACTCTCCAACACAAAAAGAATTTTTCAATTGTGACCAGTAGTTTCTAAGATTAGCGCGTTCAATCAAACAAAAACACTCTTCAGCTTTATAATAGTAGTATAGATGTACTCGATTACAGTAGAATAGAGTATGTCAAAGTCAATATGATAGAGCAAAATTACAAAGTTCAAGACCGTTACCATAAGTTACCTGAAACCTGAGGGACCTGAACTCCCTCATTTGCCTGCTAGACCCAATGGGCTGGTCTTCTCAATTTTTAGCGTGTTAGAATACTCTAACACAGAAATATTAGTTTCCTTATACTAAATATGACACAAAAAATGATTTCAGGTCGAGGGAAGATGAAGAAAATGATGGGAATGATGATGATGGGTGGAGCAATGAAAATGGCGATGATGATCCCGCTTGCTATGGCTGGTCTCTTCGTTTTGGCTGGAAAAGCGCTGATAGTTTCAAAGGTAACTTAAAATTAATACAATGATCCTATAATGATCACTTGATCTTACTCATATAATGATCACTTGATAATAACGATCTTCCTATCATTATGTTACCAGATTGATCATAGTAATTCGGGAGGTAGAGACCTCTTTACATTAGAGACTTTCTATTAATTTAAGTTAGACGGATATTTCAAACAAAATTGTTCAAAAATGAAACCATTTTTAATAAACAAATTTGAAATTCATGAGCGTTAGCGAAAATTACATATTACTGCACCGAAGGGTAATATCGTACATACGGATACATCTAATTAATTTTGAAAGTAATTCCTACCTATTATACTAACTAGATTATAAGAACCGTTTTAGCTTTCTTTGAACAAGTAGGACGATGCAATGATAATGGCCCGGAGAGTGAATGCGAATATTTTAGTCTTTCCGGAAAATAATTTTTAACAGTGCACCAATATAAGTATCATTAACAATAACGATCATGTTGAAATAAATACATAATATACAAATTATTTATTATATCTATTTTAATAATATTTTCAATCCTTATAGTATTTACTAGCGACTCGCCCTCGCTTCGCTCGGGCTCTTCCCTAGATTTAGCACAGGTAAAGCCGCGGGATCTGCTAGTTATGCATATAAACCTTCCTCTTGAATCACTCTATCTATTAAAAAAAACCGCATCAAAATCCGTTGCGTAGTTTTAAAGATTTAAGCGCACATAGGGATATAGGGATATAGGGACAGAAAAGGCGACTTTGTTTTATACTATGTAGTGATATATACATCTTAATTATGTGAGTAGCTCTGTCGGTCTGATTCTCACTTTTTTACGTATAACCACTATTCAGATTTCAATACTATATGGTAAAAATATGAAAACTTGGTAATGCAAATAAAATACATAATAGTCACGAATAAAACCTAGTCTTTCAGTGAATTAAGTAGTAGTTTAGGCTTAGATTTAGTTACCCTAGGAAAGTTATTAATTAAACTCTTTTCGTAACGTTTCGAATAATTTAGAGCACCCTTAGGCATTTAAAACGCTTAGCTTTTAGACGTCTTAAAACAATATTAAAATTTCTTCTAGTATAAAAGCGCATTTATACATACAACTAGTAACTACTAGTAACAAATCAAACTGCGTACAACATTTTCTATTATTGTCTTAATGATTGCTCCAAATGCATATATCATTAGGAAAATGTATAATTACGGATTTAATTGTCGCATGCGGATCTAGTTTCCTCTTTTGTTGGACGTGGGAATTATACCGTTACATTTTCATATAGTACGCTTACTGATTTATGTCAAGATGACAGTATCAGTCGTGAGAATGGCGTGACGTGGATTATAGTTAGTTATGATTTCACCTACTTTGTAAAAAAAGAGTGCATTGTTATACAATTAGAAGATTATTTACTATAATAGGATAGGGCAGTTTTTAATAACATGGATTTACGGGTTTCTAGTGAAAACTTTCTTTTTTTTTACATCTTTTGGTTTCGAATTACTCAACGTAACTAAAGAATTTGTTAGATCTTATCTGATAGAAATAGCCCTTGTCATTATTATTCATATTATAATACATTTTCAGCCCTTTTTAACAACCCGTTTCTAGGCCAAGCCTCCCCTTAATGCGAGGGGTAGAATCTCATAGTGCATCACGCTATACGCGGGTTGATATTCGTCACGTCTTTAAAATTCTAGTTAGATTCCTTAAATTATCTACTTAATATAATAAATATGTAATAAAATTATGTACGTATTTGTTATAATAAATGTATGATTAAAAAGTTTTTAATCTTGTAATTTTAAATTACTATCGTATGTTGCTTTTAAAACTCGTGTAATTAAATTAGTTAAGAGTCATATATTTTATAATTAACATATGCATTGCTTCCGTCACGCTTTTCAAACAATTTTAACATTTGTTTTATAATTATTCTTTTGTATCGATTCACTTCGCTTGTCTTTTATAAGACATGAAAGGTTTTTGTTATTTTGAAAAATTTAAAAGCCTACCTCAGGCCTTTGCCCTAAAAATTCAGTATGTCGTTCCATAGATTGCTATCCCAAACAGACTAACAAACAAATATTAATTAAAAATAATAAATATTTCATAGTTTATTGATCGCTTTCCTTTAACGCTTGATATTGCGTTATATGAACAATAAGTGGTGTAGGAGGAATACAGCCGGTAACTAGCTTAGAGCTCAAGTTGTGGTTACTGTCAATGTACTGGTACAGTAATGTTTGCAAAAAATATAATTTAAATATACATATTACATTTATGTATTTAAAACGTTATTTTTACGAAAATCGAACTTGCGTACATTATTTGTATTTTCGTGACTGAATATTCTTCAACTAAATGTCTAAACTTAATTATTTATGTATATTTCTCATAACTAAATATTTCATTTGATATGTAACTTAATGGTATGGATTGAAATAAGAATACCGTCCATTAATTTAGGGGTCACTTAGCTCATTCTTTTAAAAACCAATTTCAACTATTTTCATCATAGGTATTTTAGAGCTTTAAAAACTTAAAAAAATGTGTTTTTGATACATAATATGATATTTTTATACTCGAGTATTAATACATACTAATCATACAAAAGAGTACCCTAGTTGAGCTACTACCTAACCTACATCGACATTGATAAGATAAGATAGTTCAACTAGCATAATTTTCACAAGAAACCTCTATACAAAAATAAAATAATACATTAATATCTATACTAATATTATAAAGCTGAAGAGTTTGTTTGTTGTTAGTTAGTTTGTTTGTTTGGTTGAACGCGCTAATCTCAGGGACTACTAGTCTGAATTAATTTTTTTTTGTTGGATAGTCTGTGTATCGAGGAAGGCTATATACTATATTACATCACGCTACGACCAATAGGAGCGGAGCATCAATGAAAAATAAAGCAAAAATGGGAAGGCAGGCTTTAGTTTTACGAAGTATCATACCGCGCGATTAAAAAAAATTTGGTCTTTAGAAAGCGTGCGAAGCCGCGGGAAATGCTAGTGTGTGAATAGAGCTAAAAGTGTTTTTTAATAATAAACACAACTTGTTATATTTGCAAATATTTTTTTTTATAAAAGTATACAATATTTCTTTTCTGACGGTAGCATTAGTTTACTGTATGAATTCAATTACAGGCTTAAACCTGCCCTTCTGTTGTAGTCACGATTTCTGTTCGACGTTTCTCATAAATTACACTATTCACGACATTTTATAAAAAGTAGTTGCTTTTTCGACGCAGGTAATAAATATTTTTCTATGAAAACATATTATGAAACCTAATAATAATTAATTCAACCATCGAACTGCGTAATTATTATTTTAATGAAAAATGCCTCCCTTGAAATAATAAGTTTTTTTTAGTAATTTATCATTTAACTAATTATATAAGTAAGAGATGAAATAGTAAGATGTCGGAGTAGGTTTTTTCTTAATTAGGCAAAATTTCACAGTATTTCTGTTTTTTTCTTCCTTGTTTATATTGTTATAAGAGACTTTAATTAGTGTATTACTATCATGGAGGATAAAATTACTAACAACTTAGTGCTTTTTAGCTAGCTGTCTGTCTATCTCTAGTTTTTCATATGATTCTCATTTTCCTTAGCATTAAAACTCAATAATAGAGCAATGGAATACCAAGTTGACATCGATACGCATTACATATTATAATATGGAATTCATATAATGCGCATAGTAATTGCAAAAGACGTGTATAACGTGTATACGGACTTATGTTTGTCTGTATGAGTTACTTTGTGCCCTTAAGCCTTTTTGTACTCTTTAATACGTCACAAACAACTCTACTTCTATCTTATAAAGAACTCTTCTGTATACCGATCTCTCAGAACTTCGATAAAAAATACTTTTTCTAAGGAAAAGCTACATCATCTCTTTTTTCGATTTCACTATACCTATTGAATTAACTGATTTTAATGAAACTCTTGCTCACATGTGTAGGATTAAAGTAGAGAATGATAGAAAGAAAGAAGTCCAGTCAATAAAAGATATAACAAATTTTTATTTTAAAGACACATGTTTCTTAATAAATCTGTTATTTTATAATGCGAGCAAACACGCAAGTAAAACTACTAGATGATAAAACTAATTTTTAAACAAATGCATGCAATGGAGCTTGTACATGAAGTAGAATGCAAATTAAGTGCATGATAATTTTCTTCATATCGTTCTACATACACACATCTTACATTTATGCGACCCCGATTGTAATAGCATTGACTAATGACATAGATATAAGAACCTAGTATGTGAAGTTAATGAGACAGCGGAAGAAAATTGTTGGAGATTCCTATAGAATTTATTTTTTATAGATAGGTTGATATTAAGCATCAGAACAAAATAATTATATCTGATTTTTACTATAACGATATTATGAATGTTAAAAACTCGGATCAAACTAACTTTATATTATTTCTAACTAATATAATATAAATATAAAAAAAATATTTAAGATGAAATAAAAGACAAATTCTTGACGCCACTATAAGCTAACACAAACATTTTTTTTAATATTGGTACAAAATAGTATACTCTATAAGATCCATCTAATGTAAACTTAATTTGTTGCTCCATTGGTGCAAGAGATAATTAAAAACCTCCAAATTATCACTTATTCTCTTAATATTAAAGAGCATTGTAGAGTACAAAATACGCGATACTTTTTAATCATTCGAAGCTTTTAAGCACCTTTCTACTAACGAAGTAAATCTGCAATATCTACCTTTAGTAGAGAAAGCTGGCGGAATATCCTATTTGTTAAATAAGGAGATTCATTGGTAGAAATTTCTAACCTACAACCTTGTGACATTGTACGGGATTTTTGCTACATTAAGTTTAATAATCATATGCATTTGTATGCTACAGCTTAATAATGCGGCTATGCTGGCATATTGGGAGTATAGTACAGTAAAAAAAGCCGTTTTTTTGGTCGGTAATTTTTACAAAAAAGTTTACAAGAAATAAAAGATGCGAAATTTTATTCTCTACAATAATGGTTCAAATAATTTTTGCCTTGAAGTGCATAGTTCCCGAGATATCGACCAAAAACTTTTCTTCAAGATTGCGATCGTAGCTCCACCTAGATCTGTCAGCATTTTGTGTTTTATGGTCAGTAAGTGACCCTTAACCTAAAAAAAATTAAAATTGGATCGGAAAATTAGTGCGAGTTTAAATGCTTTATTTACTGGCCTAGTATGATGATTTCATTTATTTTTATTAAAATCTGTTCAGTAGTTTATGTATTAAAATGCAAAAAACAAATACATAGAATAATATTTATATTTACTTTTATATTTGAAATAAATGATTCCATATATTCCACTGTATAGAAAAGAATGTGCAGTGGTAATGCATTCGCTTGGAAAACCAAGTGAATCGGGTTCAGTCTTGAGACCCGCCACCTGTTTTCTTAAGTGGAATCAAATACGATTACACAAATCGAAAACATATTGATGAAAATATTAAAAAATCAAAAATATGAAATATTTTAATACATATCCATAAAATATAAATAATATTATTTACAATTGATACACTTACTCATAAGAAAATGAATTTATTAATAAAATAAAATGCAAAATAAAAAGGGAATAAAATATTATTAAATATATTTACTGAAATTAAAACACACCTTATAAGCGGCCCTAAAAGTAGAGCGAAGTAAAAAAGTCATCTAGGTCACCTTGCTCTTTACCACACAAATGCTTTGTTTACGGTCATGTGAGGTTAACCTCGAACATTTACATTCAATCACAACACGAAATTTTCTCACATTATTACATTTTTATGGGTAGAGAATGTTACATTTATTATAATATTCTTTAGAATAACTATAAATTATTAATAAATATTATTATCTAGTATGGACTAGTGATTTTGCTTAAATTGTCCTACTTGTCGTAATTTAGGTCTTAGCCATCCATTAAATACCTATTAGGAACTCAATTTCTTTTGGTGTTACTTCCAAAAATATTTTAATAACATCCAATGTTTTCCAAACTTTTCCCCTTCTGTACCTAAGTCTATAGTTCGTTTGAAAAATATTAAATCTAGACTTAAGTAAAAATTTTATTGTTTCAAATAATGACACATAAACCCTATATGGTACACGACAGTTGTATTTTTTAATATCTAAATAATAAAAAAACTAGATGTTTTTTAAATAATTATAAATCAGAACACATTTTAATTTGCTTCAGTAAAAACAGCATCATCATTAATGTATTCTATTACTGACGACACGTTTGGCTCAGTTGGTAGAGCTTCCTGCGCCAGCGGTCGCGGGTTCGAGTCCCGCTGGGGGCATTCATTTGTTGAGCACGAATGTTTGTACTTCAGTCATGGGTGTTTATATTTATAATATGTATGTATTTAAAGTTTATATACACAAGCCTCGTAGCTTACCACGGAACTAGATAGCGCTATTGTAATAATGTCCCAATTTATTACTATAAATAGATTTGATTATGATAATAATCAATAATTATTTTATAATCTAATAAATTCAACTGTCAAAGAATTATTATTATATACGTTTTTATTTTTAAATAATTATACCAATGAATCCATAATAATTGATGTAAGAATTCGTTGCATAATGCTTAGAACTGATGTAAAATAAAAACAAGTTGTGTTGCCAAGCAGGGTCATTGGCACAGACTGCATTGTTACAATACATAAAATGCTTTAAATTCAAACATTATTACAAACGCTGTTAAGTTTAAAATTGCTTATATAGTATTGTTAATTTTTTTGTGTAAGTAGTCTTTTAGGAGTCTATGTATAAAGCAAAGAATATAAAATTAAAGTTCCAGGAATAGAATAGAATCCTATACAGCCTTCGATTCTATTAGATATTTTAGTTACTTTAAGTTATGGTATGAGCTTTTAATAGGTCATGTACGTGCTAAGTTTGTTTACCTTTCATTCAGTTACAGGCAATATTCATTCAGATAATTAATAATAAACAATTGAACTGTCTGTTTGTAATATCAACACACATAATATCTTAACATTTTTGTACCACTGTCTGTTCCGGCTAATCTATCAAATGGCTGGGCATATTTAACACGACTTCTACTGCCCTATAACTTATATTATAAGGGGTAACTTAGGTTAGTTTTATTTTTAAAAGAATAGGGTTTTGCTCAAAAATTTAACGTATCTAGGTACAAGCCCTAGTAAAGTGAGGGTGAGTTGCAAGAATTAAAAATATGAATGAAAAGTGATATAATTTACATATTCCAATTACATTTTTCACTATTACTTATCATAACTGAGCTCGGACATTTAATTTTGTTACTAGTAACTTTTAAACTAAAATATTATCAAATTTTAAGAAAATGCCCAATACAAATATATACTGTAACTTAATTACCATTTTGAGGAAACAGTATTTATAAAACTAGCAACACTGCCTCGTCAGTTGTTAGTCCGTTTTCCGCCGCACAATGTACCAGTTAACTTCCTAGAGCTCAAATTTTATTGTTGTCCAAAGTAAATCTCGTGCGGCTTGTTTACATTCCAAGCCGTAAGAGATTCACTTAGATTGATAATAAATAAATCGACAAATATATTAGTGATGCATATATATTATTTTCATAGAATTTGTAAGTATTTTCTTTTATCTTAAACTTATTATCATCTTGTTTTATTTTTTATAACATCTCATTCTATATATATAATAAATAATTTATTAAGAATAATATTTTATAATTTAAAATTATTATAGTGTATTAATAATAATATAATATAATCGTATTACATCATAAAACAATGCCTCTATTTACATAATTCATGCGAAACACGCATTTTTCTTTGATAAACCAGAAAGGATTAAATTGTCACGATTTTTTGTAATAAAAATTGTTTTAAACTCTAACTCTTAGGAATAAGAATTAAAATTCCATGAAATATAGTAATTAAAAATCGAATGTAGAAAATAACAATGGTGATTGTAACGTTGACCTTTGATGACAATTTGCGCGGTACATTTTTTTCGTTTAAATATAATGTTAGTATTAGTTCTTTTTTATGTGATCTGTGGCATTAGCATATAAAATGTCAATAATATAAAAAAAATATGTTATCCATTTTTAGATATTTAACAGGCAAAGACAGAGATCAAAAATATAGTCACCGATACACATGTTTGTTACATTTTATACATTTTTTTTATTTAAGTGGGGCACTGAGCTGTAGATTGTATTATTACTGACTGTCATTAAGTTAAAGATAACGTACAATAGATTGACCTAGCCTTCCTTTTATAAAAGGAACTTTTGTATTGTTTGTTTGTAAATGATGGTCGTCACGGGACGGCAGATGTAAAAAATCAATATTATTTTTAAACAGTTTCATTAATAAAATTAATTTATTTTTCATATTCTTTAAATAATAATAATAACAATATTTTATTAGAACTTTTAAAAGAGCCAAGAACCAAACTACCGTTGTTTACTGCCAACAGGCGCGCCAATAGATAATTCACATCAAACATGAAAATAACAACCAATTTAAATACACTTTCAATATCATGAAACGTCACTCATTCAATTATTTTGATACAGGAATTTAAAAATAAAATAGAACCCTTTATTTTTATTCAAAGCAGCTTTATGTAATTCAATAACCGTAATAGCATTATGAGGAAACCCTATTCATAAAAGTGGCAACACTAACGCTACTTGTCAGTTTGTTTCCCGCCGCACGAACAGTTAGAACTAGATACAGATAACTAAAACTTTGTTCTATTCGACGTGATAAAGACAAAGTAAATTATTCCCTAACGGTCCTTACTTCGAGTGGTTATTGAAAAATAATTGAATTGTGAAACTTTTATACTTTTTTAATTTTATTGTCGTCCAAAGTAAATCTCGTGCGGCTTGTTTATATTCCAAGCTGTAAGAGATTCACTTAGATTGATAATAAAAAAATCCTCGATTGAGTCGGAAGTGCTTTATTATTTAATTATTTACAGGTTTTGTATGTATTTTTAATTTATCTTTGTTATACTAATTGTTTTATTTTCTTTAAATTTTTATTTTCACTAATTTCCTCACCACAATGAGATGGATAAAGAGGTTTTTGTTGCGAATTCCACATTTAATGTTTTCAATGGTTGGACTTTATAGTGAACATTCATACATTAGGTATAATATAGCAAAAATAATATAAAATGTTGTTTGAAAATAAATATTATGATGTGATGATTTTTTCTTACATCAAGTGAATATCAAACCTGGTACCTTTAGTTAGAAAACCGATTAATTGTTGAAAGCATAATATATTTTGTTTGACCTAATAGGGAACTTGCCGTATATTTTTAGATTTAATCGTATAGAGTCGTTTTAATTTAAGCCAATTATAAAATGTCGCTATTTATACAGTTCATTTAAAACATGACAGTACACGTAAGTTTTAAGCTCTAAGAAAAACTGGAAAGTCCCTGGTTTTGCTAATATAAATCAAATGATTATATAAAACTTTCTTAGAAGTTAGCATATAAAGCTAAAAATCAAGATTAGGTACTTTAATTTCAAAATTCTTATATATAAAATACCAGTGTCACGATGTATGTACGCGATAAACTCCGAAACCTATCTGATCTTTACGTATTTTATTCAATGTGATTTGTTCCAACTTAAAATAATAGAAAAGTTTTTATCTCGACCATTATTTATATACTTATTATCTTTTTAATATCCCTTTTTATTGCAAAATTTGCGTTTTTTTTAAATAAATAAATATTAATTTAATAAATTGTAATGATGTTTACAAATAAAAAAATGACTCATTGTGATTATTTCATCAGTTCTACGATAGCGCATAATTGCATTAGATTTAAGTACGGAGTTACTATTTATAGATATTCTAACATAAAAAAACATACATAATCAAAAAATATACTTGTTACCGGAAATTTTAGAAAGATAAACCGCGATATTTTGGTCGTAAGCTATACCTACTCGTAAGAAGAAAATTTTTAAAGTTATTTCATAACTAGGCATGAGATTTCATTTTTGACCTACTTATTATAATTATAATTAAATTTAGTACTAACTTTATTCAAACTAAGAAACAATCGAATTATGACTAATTAAAAATCCTCTTGTTTTGTATAATTGTATAGAAGTTGTATATTTGATTGATTTTGTGACTCTCTTATAGATCGTTTAATTTGAGCCATTCATAATTCAACGTGATCAGATCTTTTGTTTTGACGATCGTTGACGACATTTGGCTCATTTTTTGCCAGCGGCCGAGGGTTCGAGTCCCGCTGGGGGCATACATTTGTTGAGCACTAATGTTTGTACTCCAGTCATAGGTGTTTTATATTTATAATATGTATTTATTTGAAGTTATATATGTAGCATATCAATTATCTGGTATCCGTAATACAAGCCTCGTAGCTTAACACGGTATTAGATAGTGTTGTGTGTAACAATGTCCCAACATATTTATTATTGATATCTTATACATTATATATTAGACAAATTAGTAATAATAGTATTTTTAATATCATCAAAGTAAACTAATTTGTTATTTCCTTCTTTCAGATTGCCCTTCTTCTAGCAGGTATCATAGCGCTGAAGAAGCTCATGGCACAGAAGAGTGGTGGAGGTGGAGGAGGTGGTGGCCATGAAAGTCATGGCTGGTCATCTGGCGGTAGTAGCGGGGGATGGGACCGTCGTTCATACAACGATGTCTCGGATTTAGCATATTCTGCGTACAAAAAAGATTAATTAATCACTAAGCCAATCTTTATCATGTGTAAAGGGATATTTATCATGTTTTAACCGACTTCAAAAGAAAGGAGATGCTTAATTATTTTTTTCTATTTTTTTCTCTTTAAGTGACTATGAAGATGGTAAACTTTTACACTTTAAAAGTACTTTCCTATTTTCATTTTCACAATATTTCGGTACTATATTAAGCATAAAACTAAAAAAAATTATGCCCAATACTAAATTTACTATTGAAAATATGGAATATCAAGGAAAACATGATTTAAATCCAACTACACGTTAATAATGAAGATTTAAAAACTTTAATCTATTCAATTCTGTCCCCTTTAAAAAGACAAAGTCGTGTTAATGATTTTATTAAATACCTACAATGAAATTATAAAAAAAGTATTTTATGTATAGGTAAGTACGTAAAAACGGTAGTTTCTAACCACCAAATGTTAACATTAACTTGTCTCATTTACGACTGTAAGAATAGTGCTTCAAAGAGCTTTTTGTTTTGTAAACCCTTTCATAGGAAATAAAAAAATTTGAAAGCCTTATCTTCCTTCCATTACTCAATTAACTGTTAAATATATTAATTATTCATAAACGAATAATTATTCAAAGTATTTTTTATAAAAACTTGTGTACTATAGCTTTAAGTTGTGAGTGTTTGTATCACAATCTTATTTAGTAACCTAATTTATTTATTTATTGTAATTTATTAAATAAACTGTGTTGTACCTTTGAAGTTCATTTTATAGTAATACTCATTTTAGCCATTAATGAAATTGTCCAACCGATTTTGATGGCGGTCAATTTCACTGCGATTGTCCAGATGAAAGAAATGTGAAGGGCTAGATCGATAGTTATACGTGCTTTTCGAGGAACGGAAAAGCTGTTGCTTTGTATGATGCAGCGTTAACATCGCAATATCAGAACTGTAAACTGTGTAAACTTGGCCTGACTATGTAACTAACTTGGTTCTAATTCGAGTTCCAGGACTCGAACTCATAACCTCCTGATATGCAGCCGTACATACAAGCAACTAGATCATCGAGTACTAAGTAGCTTAATAACAATAAAAATAATAAACTGTCTAGCCAGACAAAAAAAAAATATTTAAAATATATTCTTTATTTCACACCCACAAAAATTTTACAGTAAGTGACAATACAATTAAAACTATACATGGATATCATTATTTAGTAACAACTAGTGTTCGCCCAGTGGTCGAAATTTCAAAAAATAGCTAAGTTCTCTTAGACATGCAGTTTTCCTCACGAACTTTCCTTTATTAGGATGACTAGCGACTCACCCTTGCTTCGCTCGGGTTCGTTTTGTCTTACGCGAGCAAAGCCGCTGGTTTCGCTAGTATATTATACATATAAACCTTCCTCTTGAATCACTCTATCTATTAAAAAAACCGCATCAAAATCCGTTGCGTAGTTTTAAATATCTAAGCATACATAGGGACAGACAGACAGCGAGAAGCGACTTTGTTTTATACTTTTAATATTTATATTCATTATTATATTCCTGTTAAGAATTATATATTAATTATTATAACTAAAAAAGAAAATATCAAAGATGTGAGTTCTGAGATTAGAACCGGCTTCACATGGTTTTTCAAGCGTGCGTGTTACCACTGGGCTACCACTACCTTTTTAACATAGTTTTGTTGATAATATTACGTTTCCTTGTTGAAATTCCTTTCGAGCGTAGTAAATATTATTTTGTATATGACGTATTTATTCGGACCACGCGCAATGTTGGGATGCCTTTTTGCTTTTTTGTGATTCATACTATGAAGTATGAACATTATGTACATTTTAAGACTTGGACGTATTAGGCGTAAACTTATACACCTGATTTTTAATATGCGTAAAGGAATCCCTTAATAGAAAAAAATGTTTGCACATCACTATAATATTTTTTGAAATACCTACGCCATGATATAGACGATCCCCATACCATGATATAATCTTATAGAAGATAAAAAAATGGGGATGTATTTTTTTAACTTTTTATATACATTTCGAATGGAGGAAATGCTAATGAACCCTTATTTCAAGATTTCATTTCATCACTTTATCAGCGTGACTTATAATAATAAATAATATAATATAATAGACAAATTACAGCATTCTAGTACTAAGGTCTCTTCAAAGATGCGGACAGACAGACATGGCGAAACTATAAAAAATCCTTGTTGACTACGGAACACTAAAGAAATGCCGGTCTCAGGTGAGGCTGCAGCATTAGGACTAGGGTAAAATATCGATAAATAAATAAAAAATATCATTGCAATGTCATTCAAGTTACGGGATGTTAAGTTACGAATAGGTTAGATTAGTGAAACGTCTTCTACACATTCTTTTCGTCTTGACTAACGCTGATACTGTAAACGGATGAACGGATTCTCATAACTTGTAAGAATACTTTCGGTCAAGTTTTCTTTCATACAAAAAATTCATAAATTAAAATCGGTTCATCCATTTGGGTATTACGATGCCACAGAAATACACACAGATACACCTTAACATGTTTAACTTATAAATCCCCTAAAGAATAAAATTGAAAATAAATAATTCAAGAACATTCAACAGGCATAATAAATGCCTAAAACTACTTACTGTTTAAAAGGTACGATGACGTAGCTAGCTAAATTAATTTTAGGCTCGTTTGGCTCAGTCTGTAGTGGCCCTGCTTCATGTGCAAGCAGTCGATGGTTCAAGTCCTGCTTGGGACATCCATATGTTAAGCACGAATGTTTGTACTCCAGTCATGAGTGTTTGTATTTATAATATGTACAAATTTAAAGCTATATACTATCTGGTATCCGTAACACAAGCCTCGTAGCGTATCACGGAACTAGATGGTGCTGTATGTAATAATGTCCCAACGTATTTTTTTTTTATTATTTACTCAAAATTATACTTAGTAGTACTTCTTGTATACTTCCATAATTATTATCTATCCACATATTTCCCAAGCGAGCCACCACTGGGCTACCACTACCTGCCACAAGAAAGTTAATAAGCAGTATGACTACTAAAAATTTAATCATGAATAGTAAGTATTATACAATCTTCCAATATTTTATCAATAAATAAGGCACACATATTTTGTCTTTTGTTTTAAGAGAGTCGAAGTCGTTTTCCTTATAATTAGTACCTAGTTAAATCAAGAAAAATAAATAAAATAAGGGTCCTGATTAAAATAATAATGTTCTCCGACCGATTCCGGCCACGGCGGCTAATCTCATTGAGACTGACCAACTGCGCAGGAGATATTATAGTGCAGACACAAGTGCACTCTATATTACTATCACTCTCATACTCCGGTGGGACGACTGTTCTACACGACCGGTGAGAGCTAAGGAGCAGTATCGATGGCTTTACGTGCTTTTCGAGGCACGGGTGTGCAACACCGCCAACTTCCCAACTCCGGGCGGTTACTGAGGCTTACTAAAAAGAAAGACTCAATACTTGAACTTGGCCCGACCCGGAACTCGAACCCAGGACCTCTCGAGGTATCACCGTACATTCTAGCCACTACACCACCGAGGCAGTTAATGATTAAAATAATAAGTATGTAAGTATACAATATAATAAAATATGTACGAGTAGTTCTCGTATTAATTATAACTGAAAACTTCAGAATTTAAGACCTCTCTAGTTTGTCGATTAAGTGCCTAATATAGCAAAATATTATTAAATCCTAAAATAAAATAAAACCCTAAAATTGATTTATAGTTAACTAAAAATACTTTTACGAATTCAATCGTAATTATAATAATTAAAATAGCAAACCTATTGTACAAGCACTTTAATAAGAGTATGGAAACGTGCCAATAATTAACAAATAATTAGACAATCAGCATTATTGATTAGTAAACGAAAACTTATAAAAACTTAGCAGCCTGGTTACTTTTTGTAGCTGTCTTTAATTGTATCAAGTACTGCACGGCATATTTTGCCTAGAGTCTTCCTACTAATATGAAGGCAAATAATATTACTTGTCATAGTCTAGTTAAGGTTAGCAGCTTCTTCAGATATCAGGAGTTGAATTCTTGTTTTTGTTATATTTTTAGTGTAGTTTAAATGCATTTCAATCAAAGAAATTCTTCCTTATTTTCATGATATAAATACTAGTGTTACACTTAGATGTAATATTACTTAGATTATAAATATATGCTATAGATAATCTCACAAATCCCAAACAAGCAAGTTTATAGAATTTGTGTCTGTCTGTTTGTACGTAGAACTCATCACAAGAAAACCATTGATCAGATTTTGATGAAATTTGGTATATTGATAGCTGATTATCTAGGTCGACATATTCTTAGAATACATTTTACTATGGGAAAATAATTAATATCTAGGAAATCTAGAGTTATCATTAAATATTATGCTATTTTAATACATTTTTATCAAGATTTTTTCGATTTATTTGTAAAGTGAAGTGATTGTTCACGTTTGACTAAAATATGTTTGGTTTAGTTTTTAGTAACCCTACTTGCTACGCCAAAGGTCGCGGGCTTGAGTCGTAGATTACCACGGCACTATATGGCGCTGTGTGTAATAATGTCCTAACATATTTAATATTTACAATAAAAATGATTTAAAAGTTTTCGCATATTTTTATACGATTTTGATTTAAAATACACGGATAAAAATGATAAATTTTGATAAATACACATCACTAATCGAATAAAGTTTTAATTGCTTTATACGAAATAACAACAAATATGAACACGCTGAAACATCATCACTTAGCTATAAATCAAATAGTGTGGAAGTAAATATATTTCCGTCGGAGCACGTCGCGTGATGCACGTTACTAGGTACTTTTCCGCACTACCTATTATAGTTACGTCTATAATATTAAGCTTATATACAAAAAAAATTAAACATTTAAATGACTAGTTTGTGGTAAGTTTTGTATTTCATCTACCACCATGTTTTTATACTTTTTTATGTTTTAAGCATAAGCATAAAAATATATTTTAAAAGGAAGCTTTAAAAATACTCATTATAAAAAGTAAGGATAAGGATATAATTATTCTTAGAAAACTTTTTGAATTAGTTAGGGAGTTACAGGTTTCGGTTATGGTAACCTACTAACTTATTTTTACCAGCCTAGGACTCAAAACCAGTACCTCACGATCTAACCTAGAATAACAAGTTCGTATCCAGTACAATTATAAAGTACCGATAAAATTAATTAAATTAATGCATTCTACAAAAATATTATTATTTATAATTACATGCATATAACGAAGTTCAAGAAAAAATGACAGTATAAGTAAATATTATAGTAAAATAAAATTAGTTTTTTTCTCTCAGTTTTGTTCACGCTAGTGTGAAAGTCATATTAGCTCGTGGTATTATCCAATAATAACGTCGATAAACGTTATTGCCAACTCTATCTTTGATAGTAAAAGTATATCTGATCGTAGACTAATTAATGTATTGTTTTAAAACTAATCGACCATAAAATTATTATTAATTTTCATACAGCATGTATGTAAATTGTGTGAGGAGATTGATGACATTTGTCTTGTGCAGCATTTCACACTGGACTTTATTTCTAATTAGCAAAGCCAAAATAAAATAAGATGAGCCTAAGTTACTTCTTATAACATTAGCTATCTACGAGGGGAAGTTCCGTCAAAATCGGTCAATCCGTTTCTGACATTAGCCGGAACAAACAGACAGAAAGATAGACAAAATTTTCAAAATTGTTTTCTTGATGTAAGTAAGTACCATATATGTTAATTTGAAATTAATAACAGACATTTTAATGTTATTTATATGTACTGATATAGTTAGCTATTAGACGTGTAATATGTATAAACCTATTACATTACTTACACTAATTAACGGAGACAAGTCAAAGAAGGAACTACGCATTCCGATACATATATACATTATACATACGCAGCAAATACTGTCATGTCTTTCAAACATCATCAAGTTACAAAAGCTCGCTAGCTAGAGGGAAGGATTATAATCCGTCGCACTTAAATATTTTATAGATAATACTAATATCTATTCAGGTCCCATAAATTCATAAAATAAGCTGTACCCTATGTACAATGGTCGCGGTCTCTTTCCTTCTTATACTGACTTTGGAACAACCCCTTGGCTGTGTGGTCTGCTTCGGCGGACCTGCCCTCGCAGCTTCGTGGTTAATTGCGTAAGCAAAGCTGCGACGCCCCATTACGACAGGGGAAGCCTGTTGGTATTAGAGGGTATTACTTATTTCTTTCAAGCCAGTAACTCTCGCATAAGTCTTTGGTGATATGGGTAAATGCATTTAACGATGTTAAAAAAGGCTAGTACCCTACGTTGGCAAAAGTGTTTAAGCCTCCAAAGCCTGGTGGTACCCACCATGCTGGTTTCCTCACGGTGTAACCTTCACAGTCTCGCATGATAATATCTAAAGATGAGAAATAAAGGCTAGATTTCAAATGGATTAGTAATTTAATAGAGCCGTAAAAACTAAGCTTATCTATTCACTCATTAGGGGGTGGCGAACGGGGCAATCGCCCGGGGCCTCGCTCTAGCTGGGGCCTCGCGCAACAACATAAGCAAATTTTTAAAAATATAGATTTTTTAACTATATATTTTTTATTTTAAACTTTTGATTTTGATCCTTAATTGCTTATTAAGGTTAATTACATTACAATAACACAACGTTAATTTAAAATAAAGTTAGTTAAGTAAAATATAAAATTCATTCATTCAAAACATAATTGAAAAATTCATTAGTTAGCGGTGAAAAGCTTGACAGGCGCTGAATGATTTTTCACAAACAAAGGATGCCGTTTACTGCCTTCCGTGTCGAATATTCGGGCTAGATACAGAGGTACAAAGATTGGATCAAATCAAGGAGTGTGTGGTAACACTTGGGTGATTATCTAAAGTCTCATGAATCTAGTCAACAGCACAAAGATTGCATGTTAAAATGTAATAATTTAGGGAATGGTTTGAAAAGCTGTTCCAAGAAAAGGATAAGACGACTATATCGGAAAAAATATTCAAAATGAGCTCATACAATAAATGACAAGTCACGCGAAGACTCAAATTGTTGAAAAAATAATAAATATTAAATATTACTGTATTAGTCTTGATTGTAATCGCGACGTTCTCGTGTTGAGCAACTTTCAATTATTATAAGATTTTTTAATACAAATACGGCTGAAATTAAAAAACCTTTTATTGGTTTCTTAGGGTTGGATTATTGTCAGGGGCGTAGCTACCGCTGTATCAGCCGTATCAATTATACGGGGCCCCGGGGGTAAGGGGGCCCCCAACCCATGTAAGCAAAAATTCATAAAGTGCTATCCAAAATCTCACTTGAACTCTAAAGCCATACGCAAAAAATGTACTAAGTTATAAACAAATTATTTGTTTATAAAATTGTTTATTACATACATAAAAAATTAAACAAAACTTTTTTAAAACGAAAAGAAAAACAAAATATAATGATTTAAAAAATTGTTTCCTTAATATTTATTATATTCAATTTTATGTTTAACTTACGAAACCCGTGGCTTTGCTCGCACTTAAAGTACAAAATATTTTTAGCTTTATGCGATGTACATATGATTGATTCCCCATTTAGTTTAGTTCCACCCCACTTTCATGAGTACTACTCTATAGAACCAGTTATTGTGTAATTCTGTGAGTAATGACAAGTATTGCAAGCAGAACTTGTTTTTTTTTTCAAAAATGTTTCGGGAGTAAAGACTTTTTGTTAGGAAATTTCATCCTCTTTTTGAATCTTTTTTTAAATTTCAAAAATCTCAATTAGTTCTTGAGATATTTGCAAAAACTAAACCTCTATTTTTTTAGTAAATTGTTTATAACTTTTGCAAGTTTTGCAAGCAATACTTGCTTTTTTATTCAAAAAGTTCCGGGAGTTAAGACTTTTTTAGGAAATATCCTCCTCTTTTTGAATCTTTTTTTATATTTCAAAAATCTCAATTAGTTCTTGAGATATTTGCAAAAAACTAAACCTCTATTTTTTGTTTTAGTTAAATGTTTATAACTTTTACAAGTTTTGCAAGCAGAACTTGTTTTTTTTTTCAAAAAGTTCCGGGAGTTAAGACTTTTTTTTAGGAAATATTCTCCTATTTTTGAATCTTTTTTTAGATTTCAAAAATCTCAATTAGTTTTTGAGATATTTGCAAAAAACTAAACCCCTATTTTTGGTTTCAGTTAATTGTATATAACTAAAGCAACTTTTTTTCTTCTACATGCCAGATATTATGTTACCTCGTCTACATTTTTTTCCATATTTCACTTGTTGACTAGTCTATACCTACTGGCCATACACTAAATGTTCTTATTCCAGTTAGGAAGAAGGGCCCCCCACTAAATTTTGATACAGGGCCCCTGAAGGGCAAGCTACGCCCCTGATTATTGTCTTTTAATTAAAGAATTTAGTCTTAGGAAAAAGCCGCAAACATCAATTTTGAAATTTATCATTTTTGTATTTGTTAGTTTTGTGAATCATTCAATGTAAAATATTTTAAAACTCAAATGTTATGTTTTATTTGTCATGTTTGTTATGTTATATTTGTCATGTTTGAGGAGAAATGTTTAAGTTATATTTGTATAACTTAAACATTTCTCCTCAAACATGACATATACCTAAACCAAACAACCAGACCTACTTTCGCATCACATACTTTTCACGAAGGACAAAGGGCCTCGCAAAGACCTGCGGCCCAGGGCCTCGCAATGGGTAAGGCCGCCTCTAGTATTCAGTAAATACATTGAAGTTACATAAATAACTTTAAAATTATAACTATAACAATATTACATAATAGTTTTATCACAGGTCAAGTCACCTGTGATAAAACTATTATGTACTTATTAAGAAGAATGTAAATTATACTGTATAAGAAGTATTTAAACGCTCTAATATTCATATTATATTATATTTAATATATATTTTTACTGAAATTGACCTAAATAAAATAATTTTAGGATTCTGTACATCCATACAAACGTATAATTTACTAACAATATGCCAGTTAAATTGTGTTATAAAGTGATTTTAATTCAAATCTGATTACTAATTTAATACATTTCTATATGAAAACAAAATTCAAATCTCTGATTTCCAAGATATAAACAAATACGGTGGTTATGTCATTGTAAAATTGTTTTATATTACTAGTTTTTATTAATTTAAAATATATAAGTAAAAAATACTACAAACAGCCTATTTTTATTTAATTAATCACATATTAAATAATAAAAAAAATCTCCCCGGCGGGGAATCGAACCCCGGTCTCCCGCGTGACAGGCGGGGATACTTACCACTATACTACCGAGGATGTGCTCTATCTTCCGAATTTTAGAACATATTTGCACAATTGAATTATTATAAATATAATAGTTTATATTTTTTCATACACTTAAAATGTCTGTTTATTGTGTTTATTACCCGACGAGGATGAAGCCCAAAGGAGGGTTATGTGTTTGACCTGAATGTATAACGATTTTTATTATTCACTTACTTGTACCCCCTTTAATATAAGTTTTTTATAAACTTTTTTTTTATTTTTTTTATTTTTTATTATTAAAACTTTCCGTGGGTCTTAAGGAACGTACTAAAAAATTATCCGAATTGGTCCAGCCATTGTCGAGTTTTGCGCTTACCAACATTCATTTTATTTATATAGATAGAAGAAGATAGTAGGTATAGGTATATTCGTTTTGATAACGCGAGTATCTCATGTATCTACAAATTGTCGACTTAATGTGCGATAGAAGAATCGATTGACGTGCCCCACGGTTTTATTTTAGTCTAGTCTATGCATATGTTTATAATTCCCACGACTGTATCTATTTTATTATTTTTTGGTTTTTAGTACATTTATCTTAAACATTGCAATGTATGTTTAACATAAAACCGTTTAACTTAAAAAGTTTTTTTACCTATTTTTATTTTCTAGTTTTTAGTTTTTATTTCGCATTCTGTTTAATTCATTTAGTGCTAAAAAACCTACGTTATCCGCCATTTTGTAGCGGCCGCCATCTTGGATTTAAATTTTTTAATAGTATATTGTATTCTGTTTGTTGAGCCCTTAAAAAGTTTTTTTACCTATTTTTATTTTCTAATTTTTAGTTTTTATTTCGCATTCTGTTTTATTCATTTAGTGCTAAAAAACCTACGTTATCCACCATTTTGCAGCGGCCGCCATCTTGGATTTCAATTTTTTTATAGTATATTGTATTCTGTTTGTTGAGCCCTTAAAAAGTTTTTTATCCTATTTTTATTTTCTAGTTTTTAGTTTTTATTTCGCATTCTGTTTAATTCATTTAGTGCTAAAAAACCTACGTTATCCGCCATTTTGTAGCGGCCGCCATCTTGGATTTCAATTTTTTATAGTATATTGTATTCTGCTTGTTGAGCCCTTTCATTTGATACCCATATTGATGGGATTAATAAAACATAAATTATCCGCCATTTTGTAGCGGCCGCCATCTTGAATTTATAATGATAATGAATAAACATAATTGTATTGTCACCAAAATCCAAAGTGTATACAAAATTTCAGATTAATCGGTTGACAGGAAGAGGGTGAAATTTGAATTACTAAATTTGACCCAAGAATAAATAATAAATAATAATAAAACAAACGGGGTGAGCTAAATAAAACCGTTTAATAAAAATGGTGGAATTGGTGCGCTAATTTGTGTGTTTTTAAAATATTACTTTTAAACATATCAGGTGGAGAATCAAATTAAAGAATTTTAAAATTGATCACAAACATATATTAGGTACACTTATAACTCATACAATTTAAAAGTATTTTAGAGCAAGGAATTTAATTTAAATTAAATTAACTTCAAATGTCTAATTGCCTATAGCTAAAAAGCTAGTTATAAAAATTGTACTAATATTAAAAAAAACACTTCTACTAAAATTTGACTAAAAACTGCAAACAAGTTGAAGGAATATTGTAATACAGTCAGAGACATACAAACATATATTATGACGTACATGATATTATGTATGTTCATCTCGCCATAAGTATGAAATGTATACAATTTCTATATGTTATCTTATATACTATATATATTTACTATTATATACTTGTTTTCATATTTCAGCAAAGTAAAATCTTAGAAACTAGGTATAAAGCTTTTCTCTATGTACTAGAAAATAGTGTGTGTGAGGACCTAGTACTTTCCTATATAATTATTATTGAACAAAAGAAGAAAAAATAATTTAGAATAACTTTGTTGGTTATGGTGCGTATGTTATGTTAATAATATTACAAAATTTGTATTCACATTATATTTAATTTTTTATAAATTAAAATGTATCATTCGTTCCAGAGATTTGCCGCTGATATGAAAATTATCTAAAAATAATGACAAAATTGTGACAAATTAGATAGTAGCGTCTTGATTTGGTCGACAGATGATGTTGCGCCATTAGCGGAAGAAGCGGCGCGTACGCAGAAACGAAGAGAGCTGTCTAGTTTTTATTTTGGTTGATTTTATTTCACCCATATCGGAATCGCTATCCAGTCAAGAGGTTCCGCGAGACCGTCCGAGCGTGAATAGTCGGGAAAAACGCAAGTTTATACTAACACATGTATAAATATAACGTCTTTCAACGATAGTGATTCAGTTTTGCGCGATCGCTTGCTACAAAATGGTGGATCGAGGAGGGATGAGACAGTAACTTTACTAGAAAGTGAAGTTAGGGCACTTGTGTAATCAGTGACGCGTCGCTAATTATTCTAGTGATTATTAATTAGCCAATATGAAGTTCCATATGAGATTGAAGTGTCAAACGATAGTGGTATTGTGTTACGCTGTTCTATCAACAGCTGATCAAGAATATGACAGTAAAGTAACGAAAGTTTGGTCCTTGTCCCGTAGTTCCGATAAAGATGATACAGCAGTTGTAAATGTGACCAGTGCCTCAAATGTGATACCTTCAAGCTACAGCAACGACCCAGTCATAGGGTCAAGGACGGCAAGAATCTCTCAAAATTTCCAACCGTACGTTTTTCGACCCCGTGCAGTACCTTTAAAGAAATTAGAACAACCGCCACAGGAAAAGAGTGTGTATTATACCCATGACAACAAGTATAAAACGGAAATACTTTTCCCTGGTAATTATTTTGCAATTCCCAAAGAGAAAAGTGTTGACACTGCAAGAGGTACCTCTTACAACCCTCTTAGTGGTGGACCCTTCGAACCGAAAGCAATCCCCTTAATTAGAGACCAAGTTATAGGAAAAAGATCACTAGATGTAAGCTTAGAACCAGCAGAAGATTCTGAACAGACTGTAGATGAAAGCCCAGAACAAGAAGCTTCTAGAAGATCATTATCATGTAAGTATTAAATAATTTATAATAATTTAAAAAATATATAGGTCATATTGGATCTTCAGTAATGAAAACCTAATAAGATAACACTGAAACAATTAACTAGCCCAATTCCCGGCATTTTATTTATAAAAATATATTTTCTACTAACTTCAGAGGATGCATTTTCTACAATTTATTTTGTTAATAATAAAATAAACATCATGCATATGTCACAATTTTTAAGCTTTAGCGATTTTTTTTTTTGAAATAATAATCTTAAGTCGTAATCAGCTCTCATCTACTTTTACATCATACATTTACATATTATGACATAATTTTCTTATTCTAAATATTATTTTTATAAATACTATAATATTCCAATATATATTTACTAGAGCAAGATAACAGAAAGCTGAAATAAGACGTCAATTAATATCGAAATGCCCTGTTCTATCTCTATCATTACTATCCATTATGGCTTCGAACGCTGTTCCCTGAACCGCAGAAACTTTAAATTTCATCGACAGTGCCTTGTAATCTTTTCCGCTTGTGGACAGTAAAATGTAAATATCTATTTTGACTTATAACTGGTTTGCGTGATTTAGTTTTATCGTCACGCAACAATGCAACGAACTTTAGTGTAACATATAAATGTTTGGTTCCTAGTTTCATTTGGAAAATTGATTTATACGTTTAAGTCTTGTTAATTAGTAGAGCTATGTACAAACGTTTACATTATCATGCTGCATGAAATATGCGTGTTGGATGCACTAATTACTATAACAAGTTATTCAATTGTAGGTTAACAAACCTATTAATGGTGAAATCAAATGGTTTATAAATTAAAAGATATGTAATATATAATAAAAATAAAAAAAAACCTAATTAATTTACATATATAAGAAATTCAATGATATAATAATGAAAGATGCGTTTCTTATATTGCGTTTGCTGTTATTTGTTATCTTACTCAAGTATCTTTCATACGACTTTATTGTACTAAATTACATCTTTTCAGTTTTCTTATAGTTACTTATTTTTACGATCGTAGTGCTTGTTAACATTCTCTTCATACTTTTACACTATAATTGTACGATTTCAAATTCATTATTAGAATATTAAGTATTAATCATTTGTTAATAATTAAAACTAATTATATTTCAGATATCTTTGGGGCTGAAGAAGATGAAGACATCGACGATGAAGATGGAGAGTATGAAGAAGTGGAAGAAGATCCAGAATCCAAAAAAGGCGGTCATCACATAAAGCACAAACTTAAAAAGAAGGCGAAAAGAGTTAAAAAATACTCCAAATACATGATGCCGTTACTCCTTGCGTACAAATTGAAATATTTTGCTATGATACCAGTTATGATTGGAGGCTTAGTTTTGTTGGTTGGAGCGACTGGACTTGCTGGATTCTTCTTTGCACTGTTCGCAGCAGTGATGGGCTTACAAAAGGGAGGCTATTAAATATTTAGTATATAATACGTATATAAGTCGACGTACTCGCAGATGCCATCAGATTTAGGTAGATGTTTTCAAGTTTTATCTTAAGGATTTTGAAGTAAATACTCAATGTATTCCTTAAACTATTGTGTTTTGGGTTTCTTTGACCGCTGTTATTTATTTTTGTTATTCCACCGATTTTCCTTTAATTTAATGCATTATTTTCATAAATATTGTAAGCTTTTTTATCAGTTTCGTTTTTATTTCTATTGTAAATAAATTTCGCTGTTTGAGAAATATTTAATATATTAAGTTATTCATATTATTATTTATTATTACATTATTATAGTGGAGTAAACCTACATAGATATTAATATAGTTACCATTACATGATGTATACGACTCGTGTTACTATTTGTAATAATTTTATTTCATAAAATATATTATAGTATATTGATTGGTTGATTGTTTTAAATGATATCTTAACCATTTTCGATAAAACTGTTCTTTATAAAATATTTATGAGTGAATTTGTGTATAGTGGTGTGATACTTATTAATAAATAAGTTCTGAAATTAATACAAAACATTATCTAGTTCCACGGTAAGCTACGAGGCTTGTATTATGGATACCAGATAGTTGATACTACCCATGACTAAATATAAATATTCCTGCAAATGAATGCCTCTAGCGGGACTCGAACCCGCATTAAAAGATAAAGTATGCACCTTAAGCAAATATTTATTAAATATAACCAATTACTTATAATTAGTCTAGTACAAACAAATCAATGACCGTAAAAAACGCAGCACTATGATCCACGCTCTAGTTTGTCACAAGATTGTTATAAAAAGATTTCTACTAATTTTTGTAGTTGATTTATAGAAAATATCTAAAGTAATAGGTGTAATAGATGAAAATTATAGAGTATGGTTCTATTACGGATTCGCCATGAATTTATTATTTTAAATAACCACTTTAGGTAATTTTCTTTATTTACGAGTATTTTAGTTTCATTAGAATTTTTATGATTAGCTAAAGTCGATATAAATCATTTTTGTTAATAAGAAACTTCATTTACATTTAGACTTTGAAGGAGGCAATGGTATGATTATTCCATTAAAATATTTTGCGACTTATTTTGTACCATTTTCCTATTCACATTATACCTAGACGTGAAATTTTGTCCTAAAACTTACAAGACATTCGTTAAAATTATTATTTCAATAGTAATAAAATAAAACTTGTACTTGTACTACAGTTTTGAAATCAAAAATTCTTATAGTGTTCGAGCACATTTATTGAGGAAGTCTATAAGCTTTAAAACATGGTGTAGTAATTAAATGTAAAATCTACGAATTTTGTTTCCAGTCTTAAAATCGCGGGTGGAACCGCGGGAAATACTACTTTATATAACAACGCTGTACCGAATAACGAGCTTTTACTGTATAAAATACAAATACACTAATTTACTCATTCATACTATAGTGCGATTAACTCTCTTTTAAGTGACAATTAGGATCTTAATTGCTAAAAAATATAGCTTATAAAAATAAAGTAGCATTTTGAACTAATTTTCATCTATAAAAGTTTAAAGTAATGGTTTAAAACATTAGTGGTATAACCGACTAGTTTCTGTATGGCAGTGCGTAAAAATTATTATATTGAAGCTAAGTGAAGTTATTTTTTATCATATATTATGTACGTTTTTATGTATAACTTTCGTTAAAATTATAAGTATTATTTTTGTCACAGTAGAAAGCGTTTGACTTAAAAATGTTAGTATCCGGAATCGTTTTGAATAACACAAATATTGGCACTGTCGAAACTGTCATTGGATTGAACCCAAACCACAGAATAAGTATTACAGCGGAACCACTGTACTTACTCAGCGATGATTTGGCAAGGTCTTTTGAATCAGGTACTATAATTCGTATTTTTCGCTACTCTACTTATATATTTTAAATCGTTAACATTAATGCAGAAGCTGAATCTATTGTTTTTAGAATGTTTGTTTGTTTGAAATTACGAGTAAACCGCTGGGTAGATATTGATACAAATTCGAACGATGATAGCTGGTCAACATAATATGTATATGATATTTTCAATTCAAAAGCTATTCAATAGACGTAGAAAAAATTATCATGTATTTTTCTTTATAATAACCTCCTAATCAAATTTATTAACAGAGCAAACGACAAATAAATTCAGAAATCTTTCTTACTCAGAAAAGTCTAGCCAATTTTAGCTAGAGTTTTCATTTCAACCCTAGTTCTACATTTGGACATGTTAGCCACTAGGACAAATAAAGTAAAAAATCGTATTTCTCGTACTCATGACTATAATTAATATTACCATCGTTTTAAATGAAACTTTAAATTGGATAGGAGATTGCCTCTGTCAAAATCACACTATTATAAATCTGTAAGTTTGGGTATATATGTTTGCTTTTCCTTTATTCTGAAATATATGAACAGATTTAGATACAACTCAGCTCGCAGATAGAGTAGCAGTAGCAACTTCTTGGTACATTGGAATATTACCAAGAGGAACATAAGTGGCTTGAATGTTTCGTTTTTATTTAAAGCTATACCATTACATTTTTATTTAAAGCTATACCATTGAACAATCAATTAAATTACAGATGATACAGTCGGAACAGCTCATTCATCACAAGCGGCTAAAATAAGAAAAGGCAATAATACTTTAGAAAAAATACACCACAAAAAGAAAAATAAAGTAAAGAAATGTATATATAAATTATTTAATGGAAAAAAGAAAAAACACAAATTCCGTAAAATAAAGAAAATCATAATGCCTATACTATTTGGTTTATTTTTACTTAAAGGTGTAATCGCATCGATAATGTTAAAAACTTTGATATTTTTTGCTTTCAAAGGTAAGATATTGTACTAAAAATTATAATTTCCATGTTAGTTTCTCTTATTTTGATCAAAATTCTTAAGAAGAATTTTTAAGTAAACATTACGAGTATCATTCACTTGAATTGTACTACGAAAGTAATATAATTGAATCAATTTTTTAATTATATAATAATTATAATGTTTTGAGTGTATGTATGTCTGCTCTTTTAATATTGATTTGTTACAGCAAAAGATAATAACGTTACACATTCTAATTCTTATATTTTAGGGCTGCTGATAGGCTTTTTCTCAACTATAATGGCGCCTACACTAGGATTTAGAGGAATGTTCCACCATGGTTTTGGCCATCACCGCCGGAAGAATGACAAAATCCGAGATATCTTTCGCGTTCCAAAATATAATAATAATATTTAATATGTAAAACAATATAAGGGATCATAATAGTATAAGCTCTAGTTGTAAGTGTAGTAATAGATAAGTTATGTTTTTATTATTGAACTACGCTTAATTAAAAAGGAATAAGAAAAAGTATGATATCACTCAAATTTTTAATAATATGATAAATATGTAAACACATTAGTATAGTGAAACAGTTTTTAATAGATATAAAAGATGGACAATCTCGATTGATGTGAACAATGTTACATGGTTTTTAATAGAAAAAAATTACTGAATAATACATCTGTCTGCATAAAACTGTGCACTGAAGGGGTTGTCTAGAGCCATTGTATTTTCAGCTAACTTATCCCTTACTCGATCAGTCACAGTGTAGATACCCCCTATCATTTTTCTCATACCACGTTCTATGAATCCTCGAGGGTTATGTTTGTGGAAAAACGCTTTCATTTTCCTGTGTTTCAACATCATTTTTCTTTTTATTGGATGTGGTCTACTGAATACGGATCTCTTCTTTTTAAGAAAAACTCTTTTACGTCTTCTACCCATTTTTGTATTTGAAAATTATACAGTGGTCCTTAAATGGCTTCGATTTTTGACATTTTCTATGCCTTTTATGGTGATGTTAGATTTATATTGTATTCTAGATTTTTACATCCTGATATTTTTGTTATTTTCAATAGGTATGACAAATAATACCAAAATAGAAATGTCAAAGAAGAAAATGTCAACTCAATGTTTTTAAACTCAATTTTAATGGACAGTGTCAATAAAATCTTCTCTTTGCCGTCTTTTATATTTTAGATAAAATTGTGCCTTAGTTTTGCATAACTTCTAACAACTTTAGTTTAAAATATTAACTAAAAATATTTAACTGAAGTTTAATTAAGTCTATTTAACTGAATTAGTAGTATATGAAATTTATTATCAAGTTTTATCTTCCTGTCGGGTTCAAGATCAAATAGAAAGTGAGGTATCAATCCACGAGTTCATTGTCATGACCTTGGACGATGTATGGACGCGTACTCAAATGTATTACGAAACGTCTCAAATTAATTATTTCTTTCTAGAAATTCGTTATTTTTATTTTTTATTTATGCGGGACCTTTATAAGTAATAACCTATAAATCAAAAGTAAAAAAATAAAATTATCGAAGATATGTATGTATAATTAAATAGAAACTAAAATCAGTAAAATAGAGTACTCCTCCTTTTAACATTGGTCAAGCACTCGACAATATTCCTTTTAAGTATATTTTACATTATATGAAATATACATACATTTTTATAAATTAGCAACAACTAGGCACCAATTTCCACCGAAAAAAGCCGAATATTTATTAAAATAATTTGAAAAAACCTTAACTTAAAAAACGTTATCGTTTCCGTTCCTATGAACGCTTACGTTCTCACATCCAAATAAACTACTTCAAACCTATTCTATGAGCTGGGGAGAAAGTCTGGATGTCCTTGGCCCTTTTAAAGCTAGTTATTAGGATGGAGCAGTGCTCTCTATTTACTTTAACGATATTACGTAACTATAATAGCTTGGCTTCGAGGCCTATCTATCGAGTGTTCAACCAATTTGAAAATAAACGAAGTACTGAATGTAGTTGTATATAGTTTTTTGATTTTTTTTGATTTTATAGCGTTTTTAGTGAAAAAGTTATAACAGTATCTTATATGAACAAGTGCATTCTAGTTCATATGTCTAAGAATACATTTAAGGGCAGTTTAATAGAATTTCGCCTTAGCATAGTTTTCTATTGAAACTCCATATAATAAATGTGGAAATAAATCATAGACCACCCTTATTTCTTTCTCACTTACCCCACTTTTTTACAATTAATCGGAAATAACTTAGCATTATTTTATTATAATAAAAAAAAACAAATTTTTAATAATTTATTTTCTGATTTTTGCGGGTATTTATTTTAATTTTTGTAATTTTTGTAGAGACTAAGGTATTTTACGTCTCAGGGTCTGTCCCGTGAATATGATTGCTGTAAAGCATTCGAAACGTCGGGAAACTAAAAATCCAAATAAATCTGCGACAAAATCCGAAAAGGTAGTTTCATTTTTAATGTCAAATATTCGCGTAAACCCAAGAAAGTAATATATATACCCTTTTTCTTATGACTTACACTAATATTTATCGATAGTATATATATGTAGATAATTTTCACAGTGTATCGACTAGACTGAATATTTTAGGAGATCACTAGTCACGCCTCTACGATGTACACTCGATTGTACGCATCTCATGTATGAATGAGTCTTACCTATATACTGCGACCATGTAATTTTGATGTAATCGAGATACTAAAAACAAATAATGTAATATATTATTAGTAGTTTAAAATTAGAAAGCACAATATTATTATAATAACAAATAAGCATATTTTTCATACGTGAAATATTAATAAATTTAAATAACGCAAAAATAATCTAAGTTATTTAATAAAATGCTTGGAATACACATGAAGTAATAGATTTCTTTGACATATTTTTTTAAATAAATGATATAAAAACTATTTTTCATTTTAGTAATAAATACATTACAATATACATTACTATATAATACTTTCTTAGGTTTACGCGAATATTGGACATTATAAATGAAAGTATCTTTTCGCATTTTGTCGCGGACTATATTATAATACTAATAATTAAAAGATTAAGCTTACAAGAGCAAACAATATAACAAGTATCAAAACGTTTCAAGCTATACCAATACGCGTCTTACAAAACATCACCTATATATACCGCGCTATCCCGAGTGCATCTCACTCTATCTCTAACCACCAAAACGTAAGGACATAAGTCCAAGAACATTTGACTAAAATCATTAAAATGAAATTAAAAGTGCTTTGTGTTTGCTTAATCTTCGTGGCAATCTGTCACGCAGCCCCCGGAGCATCAGATGATACGAAAGTCGAAATATTTTCGGGGGTGGCTATTGAAAAGTAAGTGATATTTCATATTATTATTATTTAATTACTACCATACATATATTATATAATATTAAGAATATATTTTAAAACGTATTAAGACATTTTATGACGCAATCTTATTTTTTTATAATAAAATAAAAAAAAAATCATAAAAAAACTGTAGAAAACAGTAAGCATAATCAATAAAGGCTCAACTAAATCTATGGCAAAAAATCTCAAACGGATTGATTTTCAGTTACAAGGCATAAAAGGACTATTCCTTTAGTTAACCCCTCGAAAGTCAGTCACAATGGAATAATTATTTTAAAAAGCAAAAATATTTTTTTAAACTAAGTTTCAGACAGTATCCAAATATATTTTAAAGTTTGACTTTATACAATATATACATTTCGGTAACAAATTACAATGGACTATAATAAATACATCACGTAAATACGTGGACTTTCACGCGCTGTTGCGTTATGGTGAAAATAATGAAACAATACAATGTCACACTGATTTACTTAAAGGGTGACAAAGAAATGCCTTTCTAACACGTGTTTACCGTAAGAGGTAAAAAGTATGTAAATGCTATTCACACACTCTTTTAATAAAGTATGTTGGATTGTTTATAAGAATTGAATTCACGTTTTACAAGATCTTTAAAAGTTTAAATGAAAATAATCTAGAATATATGAATTTTGATATAATTTGGACACTGATTGATTTGATTTTCTATGTTTCAAGCTTAATCCTAGAACAATAGCAGGTTAAAATGATAAGGAGCTTATTAAAGAGAAAGCTCTTATATTTGTATGTAAAATAGTTATTGAATGGGAGGAGTTAAGTACTCTATTTAATATGAAATATTATTAGACACTTTGTAAGTGTCATCAAAGTTTTAATAAATGGAAACTAATGATTCGGTATTAGATTTTTAATTTTTTGATTTTTCCCTTAAATATCTACAAGATTTGCTCCAATGAGCAGCATTTGTTTATGTCAGGTAATTTTGGCAATTTTCCGCTATTGCTTGTAACCGCAGATGGGTATCGAAAATAAATCTTGGGAGTTTTTTAGATTCGGGTGAATCAGTCAAGCAGCAAAATTGTCTACATACAATAAGTTTGTTAGGTACTAAGTTATTATAAATAATAGTATGTTAAGCTCAAAAATCTTAATTAAATAATCTATGTTACAGAGATGCCTCAGGTGAAGATAAACTAAACGTGAAGTTCGAACCTGGAGAATTGAGGGAAGCCGCAAGAACATTTGAAGAAGGTATGTATTTTTGAACCACCAACCTTCGCTTGTCCAGCATGATGAAGTATAGTCCTTTCCCCTTCTAATGAAGACCTGTATCCAGCAGTGGGACGTTAAAAAAGGGTTGAATACTATGTATTTTTAATAATGAATTTAGCCTATAAGTATTCTATTACTTCAGAATCAAATAATAAGAATATCTGCAGTAATGAAATTAATATATAAAAATTTAGTGTACGTACATAAAAATTTCATAAAATATTTTGTTTGAACTATTTTTCCAACATAAAATCTAAAAATCATTTCATACTAAAGTATGAATATTATTATACATATTCTTCTTATCGTGCGTGTATTTTGCAAACGAAATGAAAATCCACTTTCTATCAACACAAACGAATGAAACAGACCAAATATAGATTTGAATCGATTACAATTTACAAGGTAACTGATCGTCACGCGAAGATCAACGGGTTACTGACTGAAAATTACTATTGTAATTAATGATAAAACGTTTTCTTTCACATTTTTATCTCGAGAGTTTATGATTTATCAAGTTATAATTAATAAAAGTGAGGTATGTTGATACATTGACAATGATAAGTCTCTTTAATTTCAACAGATTACCTTATATTTTAATATAGTAGGTAATTATGGTATTTTTAAATGATATTGGAGGATGATGTAGAGGAATAAAGTACTTTGAAAGAGATATATTAATGTCATATAATTGGCACTACACTCTTTCCGTACGTATATGCTTGTAGCGAGTAGCATGTAGAGTAACACAATATATTTTTTTTAAATAATTCAGATATGCACTCAGAGTGCTTCTTCAAAGAACAAAATAAAGATAAAAAAAGAAGATATCTTAAATTAATATAAAATATCCTACGAATGGACAGCAAAAAATGTTTGAAGTACATGATCTTTTCATAGTAATATTAAAAAAAAATAAGTACAGAACACATTATTTTTAAAATAAAATATTTTTCTTTTAACATTACCTTTACGGTTATTATTAATAATTATCAAATAGTATAACAAAAAAGAACCAATAGTTTATTTTTATATAGTTTATACAAATTATATTTATTATATAATACATTTATAAACATTGTGCACTCTTATAACTTATCTGTAATATACATAGTAGCTCTGTCGCCTACTTTCAAAGCTCGCCGCACGGTCAAGGCCGACTGCGTTATGTCATATCACGTAAGCGGTCAACGAACTTGAGTTTCTCCTACCATTAGCATACCTGTGGCGCTATATAAAAACCATATCACTATACTTTTATATTAATTTTACTCTTATAATTTAAAGTGTTATTTATAATTTAATGAAGTTTAGAAAAAGCTTCTTTATATTATAATAAATAATGCCCATCGGTAACGCGCTCGCTTGGATAACCAAGTGATGCAGGTTCAAATCCGGGTCTCACACCTTTGATATTTTCATGTGCGAATTTTCTATCATGATTACCACTTGTCTTACGGTGAAGGAAAACATCGTGAGGAAACCTGCATGTCTGAGAAAACCTAGCATGTTTTCGAAAGACATGTGAAGTCCGCCAACTCGCACTAGGCCAGCGCGGTGGACTATGGCCTGATCCCCCTCGTACTGAGGGAGGCCCGTGCCCAGCAGTTGGACGATAAAAAGGGCTAAAGATGATGATGATGATATTATAATACAATATGAATATTTAGTAGTTATTTATTTATTTATTTTAAACAAATAAATAAATAAAAATATATATCCATATCCATGCAGAATATTATGTATATTATAACTAGGGACTCATGCTTCGCTAGGATTCACCCTTATTATTAAAATAAGACTATTATATAGAATTTTGTCGAATTAGCTATGTTAGCTATAAAGCATTCAAAACATTATAAAAAAACTGTAAAAGTTCTTATCGCTTATACTTATCCCACATATACTCTTTTACTTTCAAACCATGGTTACTGTTAGGTCAAGTTCAGTATTACGTCGTATAATATACAAGTCATTCAACTTTCATGTATAAATAATTTATATTATTTTGAAATTTTTGCATTTAAAAATATTTTTGTATGAAACAATATTTATATGTATGATAGAAAAATAATAATTATAAATGAAACTATCTTTTCGGATATTGTCGCGGATTTATTATGATCTCCGCGACAAAATGCGAAAAGATAGTTTCATTTATAATGTCAAGTATTCACATAAACCTAAAAAAAATAATTCTACACTTTTACAATTTCATGTAGGTTTTACTGTATTTAATAAAGATTATTTGTAACTATCATGTAAATACAGACAAGACATATAAAAATGAAGTAAGAAAAGTTATATATGTATGCACAATGCATATATAATACTAGCTGCACCCGCGGCTTTGCCCGCGTTCATTTTTTTAATTGCTAATCAACTTCATTGGGTTGATCTGTAGAAAAAAATATTGTCTAAAAAATAAAATAAAAAATATAGGGGTGGACTACCCTTAACATTTAGGGGGATGAAAAAAAGATGTTGGCCGATTCTCAGACCTACTCAATATGCTCACAAAATTTCATGAGAATCGGTTAAGCCGTTTCGGAGGAGTTCAAGTTCGAACCCCGTGACACGAGAATTTTATATATAACATTATATATATATATTATATTTTTATCTATTTTATTTTCAATAGCTGCTTCCCTTATGGAAAAATAATGTTACTTTTTATTTTATTCTAAGTTTAGTTACTACGTACGTCGTACATACCTGTAACATAGTGGTATTTCAAGTAGCGATACAATCTCACGTACGTAATATGTCCTTGACATATTACATCCATACACGTAATAGTATATTGAACTAACTTTCATTGCGAGCACTAGCTTGTGTTATTTATTATTCAAAGAAATCAAAACAAAAATTACTTATAGTTTAATGTTTTGCGGTTTTTTTGTTTAATTTAAAAATAAATTTAAAACCGCTAACAGTTTCTGAATATGTATTTATTTGATTAAATAATGTTATAATTTTATTATATAACATTTTTAAATATAATATAGCTGTACGCGATTTATTATATAATATAGCTTTAAGCGAGGGCGCTTTGCCTTAGTCAAATACGAAAAAATCTATACCACGGGAACCATGGGGGATACAAAGTGCCAGATTATGATTTATCTCTGTGTAAAATATTATCAATATTCGTTCAGTTTTTTAGCGTGATTGAGTAATCATCATCATCATCATCATATTTCATCTTCTCAATCATCTAATATTTGTAAGAGTGAGATTTGTACGCGGCTTTTGACGATAATATAAAAAATATTAACTTAAACACGACGACACGCGTGGCGCAGTTTGTAGTGACCCTACTTACTGCGCCGCTGGGGGCATACATTTGTTGAGCACGAATGTTTGTACTCTAGTCATGGGTGCTTATATTTATAATATGTATGTATTTAAACTTATATATGTGTAGTATATCAACCATCTAGTATCCATAACACAAGGCTCGTACCTTACCGTGGAATTAGATAGTGCTGTGTGTAAATGTCTTTAAATAAATTATTAAAAAAAAAAACAATTTTCAAATCATGTGCTTCTAATATGCAGTATTTTATTTTAAATACTGTATTAATAGGTTAATAAAGTAATCGATATAAATGTATTGACATATTTATAATTAATTTTACCTTTTCATAAAGCACGAGGAAAAATCAAGAAATATGCACCACTTCTAGCCGGTATCGGCGTTAAGGTGGTAGCTGTCGTGGGTCTCTTATTTGGTGCCTTAACCCTTATGGTGACTAAGGCTCTAGTTGTCGCTAAGTTGGCATTCCTGGCCGCGGCTGCTCTTGGTATTCATAAATACTTCAGTGGAGGAAGTTTGAGTAGTATTAGCAAGGTATGATTTTAGTACATATAAATAAGATTAGTCTGTTTTTATTTCAAATTAACAGCTTTAAACTAAATGCATATGAAGTATAGACGGCACTTATATAAAAAATATTTTATAAATTTATGTCTGTCTGTCAGTCTGTCTGTGTGTTTATTTCGGCTAAATTTTAGGCTCTCTGAAATTGCTGGATCGATTTTGACTTTGTACTAGCAAATAGCTTATATTATAATGAGTAACTTAAGCTACTATGATGATATTATCATCGTGATAGATGTGATTTCTTGATTAAACAATTTCCACAACATATAGCCAATATAGACGTCTGTAACATTTTTTGTATGTATTCTAATGCAATATAATATAAAAAATCTTAATATTGTTATGATATTAATAAATAACTTATTTTCTAACCTGTTTTAGGAATGTAGCACACTTAACATATTCTTTAATTTAATTGAAAAAAAAATTGTCAATCCATGTAATAATTACAATGTTAGAAACATTTTTTTAATTAAAATATAATTGATGTAATTACATCAAGTTATTATTTTTTATTTTCATATGCTTAATGTAATAAAAAAAATATTTACAGTGTACTTCCACTATGATAAAACTTAATTTTGTATATGGTAATAATAATATTTTTAATTATAACAGGCATCAGGATTCCAAGCTGCTCCTCAGCAATGGTCGGCTCCTACCGCTGCCGGTGCCTCATACCCATATGCGAGGTCGGTTAATTCGCAGGACGCCAACGATTTAGCTTACAAAGCGCAAATACCGTCGTAAATAATAAATTAAAATAGCGCGTATGTACATTTTATATAAGGTTAAGTTCATACGGTTGTACACGTTTAATTACAGTACCATACTGTAGTATTTTAATGAGCGTTTACGAAATATAAAGGTCAACGATGAATTTTTAGTTAGATCTTTTTTACCTGCGAGTAGCTGCTGAAGTTCATTTATATTCGACAGATCCACTGAGCAACCGTTAAATATTGATCTTTGATTTTATAACAATATGAAAGACAAAAGCTTGTTCTAAAATGGTGAAATGTAATGTTAATTCGACAAGCTTTTTATAAAATCATACATACCATATTATATTAGTAAAGTGGCAATTGGAAACGATTCAATTTAGATATAATATTCTAAGTTTTGAATTAGAAGTAAAAAATTTGCCTTTACATTAATATAATGATAAAAATTAAAAGCTTCTATAATATTAGAAGATGGTTAAGATTTAATTATTTACAACGGGCATGCTTTAATAATTTTTTCATTTATAAGAGAGAGAGAGAGAGATAAAGAGTAAAAGTTAAGCGAGAAAAAAGTCGACATCATATAATACATTCCAATGATCTTAAAATAGGTATTTTTAATATATTCGTAGTTTAATATATAAAAAATATCTTATTAATTTAGATTAAGGCGTTTAAACATCAGGTGCGTTTCTAGCTTTAATTTTGTTTACGCTGAATTTTATGGTGCAAATTTTATATTTTTTTACTTATTTATTAATGCTATGTTAACATTAAATGAAATATTTTAAGAAAAAGAGAAGATTAGACTGCATTATTGACTCATTTGTTCTAAAATAAAAATAAAGAGAGCACAGTGTTTCTCAATTTTTCTGTACTAAATGGTAAATATAAACTTACCCCCTGCAGTAATTGAATTCACGACCCCTTATGCAGTAGGCAGGTGATAAATTACGTTTAAATTTATTTTTTAACTAAATTATGTTTAAATCACATCCTTTTTGATGGACTAAAATTAATTTGTTAAATGTTAACAAAACATACTATTCTATTCTAAGATACATTTTAAAATGTTAAAAAGCGATTACTATTACATTAGATTTTTTTGTATTTAAAAATTATTATTAAAAATTATTTTTATTATTTTGTATACATTGGACAATTTTGGATTGAACAGGGTATAATTACGTCAGATGCTTTTTTTTTATTTGAATAGTTTTTGCATATTATTCAAATTTGATTTTAATGAACTTTATTTATTATTAAATATTTCATCCCTTATATAATAATGATAATGAAAGTTTGAAGTCAAATTGCAATATGCAAAAGCAGATATTTCATTAAATTGATATAGATAATTTAACTAATTAGTTGTTCTTAATCTTTATCTATGATTCTTACGGGTTTATTTGTGTCATGTAATGAACTAAACTCTATTTTAAGTAATTTATTATTGAAATAAAGACTGTACTTCTAGAATTATAGTGAAATAAATGAGTAGAAAAGTTATGAAATAGTTGTTTTATTACTTAATTCCTCATAAATGAAACTATCTTTTTGGATTTTGTCGCGGACTTATTTTGATTTTTGGTTCCCGACGTTTCGAATGCTTTACAAAAATCATGGTCACGGGAGAGACCCATGGTTGATTGACATCGAATAATAATATTAAATATGTACGATTGCCATCTTCAAACCCTATTGCGGATCTGTGGTAAAAAAAATCGCGGTGGAAAAATTGGGGTTGATCGTAGAAGGGTGAAAATTTGTCAGAAACATGAATTTATATTTTCAAAGTCATGACAACATAAAACTAAAAATCTTGCCAAAAAAATTAAAGTTTAAAATTATTAACAAATTAATTAAAAATAAGGGTTGATAGTAGAAAGGTAAAAGTTTAGGGTTGTATGTATTTTTGAATGCTGTATCATAAGAAAATAACAACAAAAAATTTTATATAAAAATTAAATTAAGGGGTGGACCACCCTTTACATTTAGGGGTATGAAAAATAGATATAGACCCGACAAGCACACAAAATTTTATCAAAATCGGTTTAGCCGTTTCGGAGGAGTTTGGAAACAAACACCGCGACACAAGAATTATATATATTAGAATATTACATCGATATAAATATATTAAAAACAAATTATATGAAAAATGTTTTAACTCTACAGTTCACGCAACACGCTGACTAGTAGCGACATCTATTGATGAAGTATATCAACATTAATACACTTACTTCATTACGTTTTTTTCTTTCTAATACCAGAAAAGAAAAAATTTATATTTTTAATAATTATCTTCAATTACTAAAACGTCAATTTACAAATATTCTTAGATTTACTTGAATAATATTTGAAATTTTAAATCAAGCTATGCTTATGGATATATCCATTTACTCATTTAGGTAACGATCTATTGCATTTTGTACCTTCGGATGGTGAATTTGCGTTAAAATTGTCTCACAACAATAACTAAAGAGATAATTTTATGCACCTTAACCAGTTGAATGTTGTATTAAAAAATAGTATTCATTTCGAACACCTACTAAAATAAATTACTTAAAGGATGTTAAATGCATTTTATTAATTTTGAACAACATGTTTCATAGTAACATTTACAGCTACCTACACAATTGATATCTAAATAGAAATAGTGTTAGTTTTATTTTTCCAAACTTCCGGGTTCGATTCCCGAGCTGAGTACAAGTTTTTTTAAATGTACGAATACAATTTCTTGTTGTTACAAAAATCGATGACATGATACATAATATGACACAATAGTTTTAAACTTCCCCATACTGACCGATTTGAATGTTACACCCCGTATATTAAATATTATTAAATTAAACTTAATGTCAGACTGTCGGTAAAAATACAATAACGAGTATAGAATATATAAGAATACGAATGACTCACCCTCGATGAAGTCGGGTTTGGGGTTGATTTTCCAAAAAAGTATTTAATGTTCATATTTGATTCGTTGAGAATTTATTATATGTATAGATTTAATAATATTATATAAAGCATCATTTTTTATTAAGAAAATATGTATTCATAGTATCTACAAGTATATAAGGTTATTTAAAACTCTACACGTTTATTTAACACTGGAATTGTGTAATTTTGACTGTTTGTTTTTATCGTGTTATATTATTTAAAACTGAAATTGTTGAATTTTGTTTGTTTGTTTTTATCATGTTATAATTTTTAGTTTTTTAGTTGCATCTGGTGCTTTAGTTCTTTAAATTATTTAGCTTTTTCAGGCATAAATACATGAAATGAATATAAGAATCATCAAATTATAATAATAGCATGATTTTTTATATAAATAATAATTTATGAAAGATTTTTTAAAATGGATTTAAAATAATGTATAGTAAAAGAGGTATCTTTAAATATTTTAAATATATTAAATAATAATTTAATGCGATATTAAATAAATCTGAAAATCATCATACTCTGGCTGTAATAATTTAGAAACTAAACAACATTGACGTACAAACCCACTTTTATACTGGTTTCCAATAGCTTTCATAGTTACAAAGTAAGTAAGCACCCACACAGATGTAACTGTGTAAGTACACTCGTGTACGATTACGCCTTTCACTCACTCACACTTTCTTAAGTGGTAGAACAAGAAAACTGCAGAGTAGTTCTTATTTTAGAGATTTTTGAGTAATATTTATGTACTTTTAAATTATAGAAACACACAAACATAGTTTATAAATAATTGTTTTATTTAACTTCTTCTAAAATTGTACAGTTTGAATAGTAAATCACAATCACCTGAATATTAAAATAGTAAAATTATTTAAGCTTTTTTTTTTGCTTAAGCCTTAGCCTTTGAACATTTGAATATTAAAAACTAAATTGTAGAATAAAGTAAAAAATAAAAACTACTTTTTCTAATTTTGGTACTTTTTAAAAAAATATCTTGATTAAATATTATCTGTTCTGTGAAGTCTCTATTAAAAAAGTAATGATTTTATTTATTATTTGCAATACATACGTATTACTTTAAAAAGCTATACTTGATTTTTAACTTTAGCCAAAGAAATATTTATTATGAATGAAACATTTTCATAAAAAAGAAGCTCGAAACCAGCTCTATAGATTTAGTAAGCCGCATTCCAAAGGAAACAGACTTTCTCTACCCGTACATATAAAACGTGTTTGTGTGTGTTAACTTTCACTTGACGTTTTCATTATTTTATTTACCTCTTACTATGGTTTGTTTTTTTTTGTAAATAGTATATAGTAATATAATTTAGATATTACATATTAATACTTTATACAAAAAACTTTAAGTTAGTTAATATATTGCTTTATTATTTTAATAAATCATAATGATTTAAATTAAAAATATTGTTATTGTTCATTTTAAACATAATAAATACATATTACATATAATTTATATCCGAAATATAGTGCTAACATATACGACATAATATATTATACTAAAACGTTCCGCGTTTAAAGATCGGAAACAAACTTCATAGATCATAGTTTTTATATATTATTAAAGATTACTGAAGAATACTTGTTTTATAAATATGTTATATATCAGATTATTGTTACTATTTTCTTAGAAATTAGATATTTTCCAGCAGTAATAATCATCCTATACGTTAACCCGGATAGTTAATTGTATCATCATACTTAATTTCGTTAATTTCTATGCAGTGGTTATCTCGTGAAGCGATCACAGACAGACTGACAAAATTTCCAAAAACTATATTCGACTTATCATTCATAATGACTATTTCAATAAGATTTACCAAAAATGTATATACAATGTACAGAATCGACTGAGTTAGAATTATATTATATGTATAGATTTTGGACACTGTTTTTTTATATAAACTAGGTAAGAATATAAATTTAAAATAAACTTATATTATTTTTAAACTTATTCGAAAAAAAATCCTGAAAAAACCTTACAATTTAAAGTCATGACCCACGACAAATTCAGTAAATCAAAATAAAGCACCTCATATTTTTTAAAGACGGACAAGTATTATAAGTAAATATAGTAATAATACAAAATAATAACTTATAATTTCTAACTAACTCAAAAATCTCACTTATTATTCTACCACTAACATATTATTGTTATAACTAACTTAAGTCTTTAAAAATTTTATAGTGTAAAACAAATTGCTGAAAGATATAATAAATGTGTATTTTTTTATGTATATTTGTTTACATAATATGTGGTTACTTTTTCTATAATATTACTTAGAATAAGCTTATATACTCGTATAAGCTTAAATGTATTCTAAACTTAACAATATGTTAGTTACCTAAAAATGTGAAAGTAAGTTTCTCAATAAAAAGATCATGTGTTACTACGTTTTTTAATTTCTATTTCCTAGCTGTCCAGTTTCTTGATTTTCTAAATGCTTTCTAATTCTTAAGAGTTTTAAATTGATATCTCTAATATCGTTGTCTCGTTTACTTTAAAACGACTAATTTACCGATAATGTTTTATAATACAGATTTTTTTATTATAAGTGTAAATTCAATCGGTATAAAATTAACCTTTTAGTTTAAAAAAGACGAAAAAATTAGTTTTTTTTATATGTAATAAATCTTAGTAATAAAGTTTTGTTACTACTTATTGCTACATTAACACTACAATATACTGAAACAGTAACCAAATATAAAATATACAATATTTTGAATAAAACATAAGCTTTAATTTTATCGATACCAACTTATAACTAGTTTCATCGAATATCCACATAATAATTTTTTTATTGAAATAGTTACTACTAACTATCTATACAGACGCCAATTTTTTTTTTGTTTTTAATTTTTGCTTTTTGAAGAATTTTGTCTGCTATTTTGATGAAGTAATAAGAATCGTTCAAAGACGTATAAAGATACATATTATTATAAAACAAAGTCGTTCACCGCGTCTATCTATCTACCAGTCTGTCTGTTCGCAATAAACTCAAAAACTACTGCACCGATTTTCATGCTATTTTCACCAATGGATAGAGTGGTTCTCAAGAAAGGTTTTAGTATATAATTTTTTTAACTTTTTATTATACATTTACAATACACAAGTACAATAATATAATACTATTTAAAATATTAAAATAGTATTTTTACTTAAGTAGACTATAGTACATATTTACAAACCCTACAAATGGAAACACCTGCATATATTACGTAGAAAAAATTTTCTTTCACCATCTCGGAATTTGGGACCGCCTTTCTCCCTGCTTTCTCATGCAAGCAAACATGGCCTCAATGATTTATATACTTGTATAAGAACAGAGAAGGTATAAATAGAGGTGAAGATCGCTTGAAAACACTTGTTGTTTGCTAGAAGATTCGTCTAGTAATTGAACTTAACTACAAACAATATTTTTAAGCGATTATCACCTCTAAAATCTAGAGAGATGCTGACTTGTGATGTTTTAGATGTAATTTAATTCGGTTAACTCGGAGTTATCTTACATTTAAACGCAATCGATGATCTTAGAAAGGCTTGGCTTAAGAGCTCGTACTAGCAAGTTGATTTTTACAATCGACAAACAATAAATTAAAGAATTGTATTAGAAGAAAATATATCTTAAAAAAATATTATAACATAGATATACCTACAATCTTTAGTTTAAAAAATAGATTAGCTTATAAAATATTTAAAGGAAGAAGATTACTTATACTATTTATATATCTTAATAAAGTAACAACGTAATATCAAAATATTCCAATTGTTGGTTTCATAATAGTGCTTTCTTAGGTTTACGCGAACGTTTGACATTATAAATGAAACTATCTTTTCGGATTTTGTCGCGGATTTATTATGATTTTTGGTTCCCGACGTTTCGAATGCTTTACAGCAATCATGGTCACGGGAGAGACTGATTTTAGTTTACTCAACTCATATTAGTTTATTCAATCCAAGTTTTTAAAATATATATAAGTAGAATGCTCATTAAAATAGTTTTTAACGAAGTACATTTAACACAAACTATTAGATACTTTTATTGAATGTAAAATAAAATACTCAAAATCATCAAAATCTTCCAATCAACGCTATAAACTGTGAGAGATTTAAACTCCTTTTTTTGAAAATTCGGATACAATTTCTAACAAACACAAAATTACTCATATTATGTGCATATTAAATTATTTTTTATTACTTTATGGGACCTTGAGATATAAATTTTAAATAAAGTACTTCTATTTTGAAATCCCTTAAAAAAGACTAAATTATTTTTTTAGGTTTAATATATTATAATAAAATACCGTCTTAAGAACCAACCTTACCATATATTATGTAGGTGAAATCGGTTACGTAAGACGAAATCAGTTTCGCAACCGGATGTCGGATGTCAATGTGAAAGTGGAAAGTGGAAAGTGAAGTTTGGAATGTATCGAGTGTTTACATTAAAAAGATTTTTTAAAGAAATTATATTATATATATATATATTATATATATAAATTATATAGTATATAATATAGTTATATATATTCTACATTATGTTCTACATTATATACTATATTAGATACTACATTATATACTACATTATATACTATATTATATACTACATTATATACTACATTATATACTATATTATATACTACATTATATACTACATTATATACTACATTATATACTATATTATATACTATATTATATACTATATTATATACTACATTATATACTATATTATATACTACATTATATACTATATTATATACTATATTATATACTACATTATATACTACATTATATACTACATTATATACTATATTATATACTTATACTGTACTGTAATCTGCCCTTTTGACTTTGCCGCTTTTTCATGTGTAAAATAGTTTTCATAATTTCATTTCTAATCCCTTTTAAAGAGCTCCGTCGGGTGATTTGATATTTTTTTCAAAGATAAAAAAGTATAATTTTAATCATTTTGGAACGTAGTAAGTAAAGATTTTGTTTTACACTACTTTACTATTTAAGTTAATGTGTACATAACATGTTTTTAATTTTCTTTGAAGTTATTATTATAGAAACAGAAGCTGAAACTTCAGTTTTTAGATGTTTTGTCTATCTGGGAAAAGATCGCTATAGACATTTTAACTGGAATTGTGTATGATGATAGCTGGTAGTCCGAGTCAAAATATATGATACTTGTTCTTGAAACATACCTATATAATTTTTATTCGTATCTAAAAGTACAGTTTTATCCATCTTGTTGTAGAGATTTGGTCGAATGGAAACTATAAATTTAAAAAAGTACAGCAACATGTCAGTACCTTTTCCTATGTTTGCTAACAGATTATCTTTTTTCTGTATTTTGTAAGGTTTTTTAAAAGTTAGCTTGACATTAAAATTTTAAAGATATAGGTAGTGTGATCTGTACAGTAGTTTAAAATCTATTCTAAATACAAATAAAATCAAAATATGCTTTATTGAAATAGACAAGCACCTTCAAATCTTCAATTTACATAATTATAATTTAAAATCTCAAAGTGAAAGTACGTGAGGAAGCGACCACTGGCAGAAGGCAGTTTTGTTGGAAAAAAAACTCATAAAGTGATTCTTAATAATAGTGGAAGAATACAATCTTGGTTTCACTAATACATGTATTAAATATATATTTATTAAACCAAAACGTAGGTAACATTAATAGGTGACAATACGCTTGGATTAGTTTGTAGTGACTCTACTATGCCAGTGGTCGCAGGTTTGAGGTTCACGTCCCGCTATTCATTGAACACAATAAGAATGAATATTTGTACTCATATTTATAATTTAAAGTTATATAATATATGTAGTGCATAACACAAGCCTCGTAGCTTACCATAATGACCTTGAAAAAAAACCTCTAATGAGTATTAAATACTTGTCAGTAGCTTAAAATAATACTAGAATAGTGACAAACGTATCCTTAAACGAAGCCATCTCATAACAATATAAGCTAACTCCGGGTTCAAAGACCGACTTTCTCCATGATATAACACAGCGTGATGTCATTGCCTGAAAGCTACCATTTATTATTCATTTAAATATTGTAATATTATAAAATAAAATATAATAAAATATTTTATTATCTATAGACGATTTTTTGTGTTATCTATAGTTAATTTCAGTTTAGTCAGTTAGTTTTATATATATATATAAATACAAAATGTTTGAGTAGCTTTTGTTATTTTCTCTATTGTTTATCCAACAATTTTCTGATATTTTAACTAACAAGTTTTAATCAAATTACCTAAAACAAAAAAATCGTTTGTTATAAGAAAAACAATCGGAGAAGTATATAGTAGAAAAAATATAGCTGGTAAATATAAATTCCAGTATTGATTGTGATCTAATTTCAACTACTTGGCTAATAAGTTTTCTTAGAATTTTAAAATTCAAAAATTTAAAAATTTACTGTATAAATAGTTAAAAAAAAACAACCGCGTCCTTAAACTATTACTCATTTCAAACAGACAAACCCCTTATAATATTTTAATATAACTTTCTTTCCCACAAAATATATAACCAAATTTCATATAACATGGCGTACGTATGTATCATTAACATTCAATGTTCCCAAGCGTTGAGCTTCTAAGCGGAAGTACCACTTTCACAGATGCTATTTACTGCGTCTATCCACCCGTATCTCTTGTACGGTACAGTCTAAAGCATAAGTAGTATATATATAATATATAACTCGTATGCCTCTACAAATAGAGTTCAAAATTATATGGTTTTTCTCAATTATTTATGTATTTAGGTGGAATTCAAACCCACTAACATGCTTTACCAGTAGATATATGAAATTACAAAGATTTTTCTCGACTTAGAAGGTTAAATAAATAAATCAATGTTTTATAATTCGAAGCTTTTAATTTAAGTTTTGTCTCCATATTATTTAAAATAGAGCTTAATAATTGTTTTAGTACGAATTTATAAGTTCATAATACATACATATATTTTTATTTTTCAAGCATTATCTTTGTTATTATTATATGACATTTTACGACATATCTATTTTACTTAATAATAGTTTCTGTTAAGTTAGATGATGGTAAGAAACTTTAGATGTTTGGATGGATGTTTGTTAGTCAATCACGCCAGATCGGTGTAACTGATATTGATTAAATTTGACATAAAAAAAGAATATGATTTAGAATATATACCTTCTTCTTTATATACCATAAAAACGTACAGTGTTTGGGATAGATTTGTTTTCGTGAGGATCTGTAGCTACGTATAAATAAACCAAGATTCTTATTTATATGGCACCTGAATCAAATGTCTACTAATATCACCTTAGAATTCAATCAAACGATAGAATATATGTTTATGAAATAACACAGTGTTTTATTAAACCAGAAATTAAATTAAAACGCTTTTAAGTGTCATATTAATTTTAATAAGCCATCCTATTACATTAAATCTTATCGCACCAAAAATTTCACTATAATTATATTTTAAAGCTATCGAAAAAAAAATGAGTTTTGATATCGAATGCTCATAACCATATAAGGCAGATATTTTAAAAGCACACACTAATTGTTAATAATATAATATTTTTATTGATTAAATATAACATTTAAATATTAAACAATAAAATCCTATAAATTAATTAATTTCTCTATCTCCTACTTTAAAGAAACTTAACCAATCTATGACAAAATAGGATATTCATTTGGAACATAAGTGAAGTCACTTGTTCCGACGTATTTCAATGTTGAAGCATAATATTTGTTACATACTTACTACAGGTGTAACTTTCACAACTTTCATTTTTACCTCACGACATTCTACTTGCGAATTGTTATAGAAATTTTTACTGTATTCACTTGTGTTAGAGTGTATTTTATTGTGACTTTAATGTATGTCAATTTTTAAGCATTTCTTCTTAATTATGTAACCAAAGTAAGAGCAATGGTATTATACAGTCGATGACAAAAATATTTTTAAACTTAGTAATACTTTATTAAGTAATCCTTAAGGATTAATTTGTTATAAAAATTATATTACGAGTATTCTTAACCAAATATCCTTATTTAATTTATTTAATTATTTTTCTATCAATTAATGAAATGGACTTATTACTATAAAGTTTTATGTTACTTAAAATCAGGCACTATACACATAATAATACACTATATATTCTATAGAATAACAACTGGTTATTTTACTTTCTGGTTCAGAATATTCTTTATAATTTAAAATTAAAATGAAAAAAAAACACTAAAATTTTACATGTTCATCACAATTTATTTTGCATTTATTTCATTTATTTTGTAATCTAACAAAGTTTTAACTAATCAATTAATTTGTATGTCCAATACTTTAAAATAAACAATAAACTATTTTTAAATAAAAAGCGACTATCAAATGAAGGTCGTTTATATACTGTCTTTTTGTTGTCATAATATAAGCAGAGAAATCCTCAGAGAGATAGTTATTACTGATTTCTCTAATACTATAAATTAAAATTCCCTTAATTTAAACTTTGGTTCATGAATAACCTAACAAATTTAAAACCAAACATAAAGTGAGCATTATTATCAACATATTAAATTAAATTTTTGTACATGAATAACTAATACAAGTTAGAATTTTATTAAAATATTAAACTGTCCCATCATTACAGTTAGGTTTTTAACTGAAGCATCCGCCATTAGATAGGAGATATAAATAAAAATTGAAATAAAAGAAAAACCATTAGATTCAATACAATGTTACATTCTTTTTGTTCTTATAACGAGTTTACTAACGCCATCTTTTGACACACAACTCATATTAAACTTCCTTGTAATATAACGCCATCTATCGGAGAGCTATAGTAAACTACGTAAGTTGTAAACCACGAGTAAAAAAGAACGAAATGAAGTCGTCATATTCCGCTAGATTGAGCTTTTTTTCATCTTTTTGTGAAAGAGTACGACTCAGTATACTAATTATTTATTTTTCTATTTCTGATGCTATCTTTTTACAGTACGAATCATGAATAATAGTTTATAGTTTGGCATTATTTGTGCTTTCATTTTTGGATCCCTTGTATTTTTGTATTTTAAATAGGCGATGGCAACTCAGTGGTAACGTGCTCGGTTCAGAAACTGAGTGAAGCCTGTTTAAATCTGAAATCTTCCAACTCTAATATTTTCATTTGCGAATAAATTCTTACATAATAACCTATGCCCCAATTACCTGGAATTTGCATATCTGAGAAAATGTATTAAGAATTCGAAAGACATGTAAAGTGTAACGACAGTTTGTAGCATCTTTACTTGTTGCGCCAGCGGTCGCGGATTCAATTCCCGCTGGGGACTTGAACCCGCGACTAAATCATTCTTGAGCACGATTGTTTCTACTCGAGTCATGGATGCTTATATTTATAATATATAATAATTACCATGAAACTAATTGTCACTGTTTGAAAAATGTCCCAAATTAGAAAGTTAATAAGTCGTGTGATGGACTGGACTGATACCCCTAGTATTGAATGAGCTCGTTCGCAGCAGTGAATGCAGTATTGGAAATATTTATAACGCATTATTTAAATTGTACCAATTAATTTTGAGTAATAACTTAATTGAATAGTCCAAATCGTACATTTTTGGCAATATTAAAAACAAGCTGAAAGCCTGAAAAAAAAATGTGTAATTACTCTTATTCAACTGAGACTAAGCCTAACCTAAAGAAATCAATCCGTCTGGACTTGAAAATATTTGGTCGAACATGATTGTAAGCAGCCGAACATATCATAGGGTTATATTTAGTATGTATATACAAAGGGTTTATATTTAGTATATTTTTAACCCTTAGAGAATCTATACTAACTGTAAATATACTTAAGAAACGAACTAAAGTGAAGCAAGGGCATGTCACTAGTCTCGCAAACAAATAAGCTTAATACTTAACTAATTTCTATTTCATGACTAAAAACAGCGACGCGCTACAAAAGATTGTAAATTAATATGAATTTCACTCGAAAATTTCGGTCATATGCGTGAAATGAAAAAAAAAAGCTCAATTATATTCGCTAGGTTAGTTTTAATGCACGAATGAGTTTCTTTTATCAAAATGAGCAGTGTAGTGAAAAGTTGGTTTAAGGGAAAGTGTTAATAAGGGATCTACGTTATTTACAGATTATACGTCCATCGTTACTATTATTTAAAATTGTTAGGGGTTATTATAATTTCTATTTTAAACCAAATGTGCTCACTGCTTATTTTTATATTATACTAGGTATCCCATTTAGGATTAAATTTTTACAAACTATGAATGTGTTTTTATTTATATCTCATCAAATAAAGCTTCAAGCATCTAGATTTAAAAATGACTTAATTTCCATTCATAATTTCAACCCCTTACAGCCCTTTTTTGCCTTGAAAAGTAGTCCGTGTCCTTTCTCAGGCTCTAAACTATCTGTGTACTAAACTTCATTTAAATCGGTTCAGTAGTTTTGGCGACAGACAGACAGACAGACTGATAGAGTTACTTATACTACTTATAATATTATAGTAAAGTAAGGATTATAATACTAGCAATTCACCCTCTCTCCGCTCGCGTTCGTCCCTGGGTTGGCTTACATTTCTTTTGTATCTGATATATTGCCGTAGTAAAAGGTATCTTTTATGTCATAGAGTATAGTACTACATATTTTTATGTTAACTCGGATGCCAAACTATCGTCATACCACTTTGATTAAAATATATAAGAAGAGTTTTCTAGTGATGCTTTCACAGTGACAGACAATCAAAAAGACAAAAATTCTATGTAACTATACAATATACATTCGGCCTCTGTAGGTATCGATAATATAATAATGTTCTCCGACCGATTCCGGCCATGGCGGCCAATCTCATTAAGACTGGCCAACTGCGCAGGAGATATTATAGTGCACGAGTGTACGCGCAGACACAAGTGCACTCTCTATTCCTATCACTCTAATACTCCGGTGAGATGCCTACTCGACACGACCGGTGAGAGTTAAGGCGCAGGACTGACGGTTTTGCGTGCTCTCGGCCCGGGGGTGACACACCGCTTACTTCCCAACTCCGGGCTGTTACTGAGACTTGCTAAACAGAAAGACGCAATAACTAAACTTGGCTCGACCCAGGACTCGAACCCAGGACCGCTCGATGTATGGCCGTAGCTACTGCACCACCGAGGCAATTCATAATAATATTGATAATAACAAATATTTCACAAGGGGTTTACAAAAATATTCAATATACAGATTCAACTGAGTTTAGAATATTATTACAATATGCATGTAGTATACTAAAATAATCTTCAGTTTCCTTTAAAGGGAAACTAAAATAAGTTTACAAACAAAGAAGAAAAAGGTACAAAACTCTATTGAAAGTTTTGAGTTTAATCAAGATAAATTGATTTTGAAGAAAATAAATATAACTATATATTACTAGAGAGTATGTAAACTTTGACAATTATAGTATAGATTCCTCAGATTTTCTATATTTTCCCGCAGTAAAAAGTAAATTGACCCTATTCGGGTCCACCAGCTATCATCATGCTAAACTTCACGAAAATGCGTTCAGTTTTTTCGAGATGCGTAGACGGATAGACAGACTTTCTAACATGATTACCACTTGTCTCATTGTTAAAGAAAACACCTTGAGAAACCAGCATGTCTAAGAGAACCTAGCAAGTTTTTGAAACACATGTGCTGGGCCTCAAGTCTGCTATTGCAATGGTGTCACAGTTGTCTATCACTGACATCGTAATTGCTACTTTTTGCAACTTTGGTAGTCTACTAATTCAATGGTTTTACGATGGTGTTTCACTGACACTCCAATGACACATTTGCATATAATTGGTAATCGCGTACATAATGACAAATTAATGACCAAATGTATTGCGTAGTATGTTAATCTATCTTTTTGGCCTTTATGATCCTTTTACATAATTCTTAGTCTTTAAAACATAAATTGACAACATATATAATCGAACTTAGCCTAAATAAACGTTTTTACGAACGCTTTTACAATTTAATGAAAAGACCATAGATCGACCATTGTAAATTTAGTAGACTACGAAATTTTGGACCAATGGTAATTGAATTAAAATTGCATTGTTCCATAATGACAATTCATGTAAAATAGCAGACTTGAGGCCCAGTAGTGAGGCGATCGTTTTGGAAACCGAGTGTACCGGGTTCAAATACGGGTCACCTCTGATATTTTCGTGTGCGAATCATTTCTCACACGATTACCAATTGTCTCACGTGCAAGAAAAATATCATGAGGAAACCTGCATGTCTGAATTAAACCTAACAAGTTTTCGAAAGATATATATGTGAATCGCCAACTTACACTACACACTACACACGGCCAACGTCATGGCCCGTGCCTAGCAGTGGGATTCTCAATATCTGCGCCATCTAGTGGTCCAATCATAACATAGTAATATTCAGGGGACCCCATAATTACTTTAAAAGCTTGAAAAGCTCCTCTTCGCTTCTTAAACTACATACACTTAAAAATCATCGATTATATCTTAGATCAATAATAAATATCATCATCATCATCAGCCCTTTTTAACGTCCCACTGCTGGGCACGGGCCTCCCTCAGTACGAGGGGGATCAGGCCATAGTCCACCGCGCTGGCCTAGTGCGTGTTGGCGGACTTCACATGCCTTTCGATAACTTGTTAGGTTTTCTCAGACATGCAGGTTTCCTCACGATGTTTTCCTTCACCGTAAGACAAGTGGTAATCATGATATAAATGATTCGCACATGAAAATATCAGAGGTGCGAGACCCGGATTTGAACCCGCATCACTCGGTTATCCAAGCGACGCGTTTCCGCTGGGCTACCACTGTCTATATAAAATATAATAAATATACTATTACCGAATTATATTTCAATACTGATTTGTTTTTGATGAAATTTGGTATAATATACCTTTGTGTCACGTTAGTAGTATAAACTTAAAAAAATACTATGAGACGAAAGAAGAGTAAAAACAATTGAAAAACTAACAATTTTTGTATAAAAACTATAAGAAAAAACTAAAAACGACACAGAATAATATTAGTTTTAAAATTACGTCCATGTTCACAAAAAATGCTTGTTAAGTACTTCTTTTTCTTTTAGAAAAGTGAAAAATTAAATTTGATACCGTCAAAGGAAATAATGTAGTATTACACGTGACAAAATTGTCACATCGTGATTTGAGGCCAGAAAGCGAGTCGTTCTAATGGCTACTTACCTGAAGCGTAACTGCTTTTGATAAAAATTTCCACTTAAAATACTATAAGAGATTAATGTATTAAAAAGTTGTCCCTTCTTTGTCGAAGATAATTTATTTATTATAATTTATAATAATATGTAACATAGTCTGTCCATTATTAATATAGAGAATCTAAACATCAACACTAATATTACAAGGCAGGAGAGTTTGTTTGTTTGTTTGGCTGAACGCACCAATCTCAGGAACTACTGGTCCAAATTAAAAAAATCTTTTTGTGTTGGATAGTCCGTTAATAGAGGAAGGCTATAGGCTATATTACATCAAGCTTTGACCAATAGGAGCGGAGCATCAATGAAAAATGTTGAAAAAGCGGAAAGGGCCGGCGACAGTTCTGCGAGATACCCCGCGACTCAGAAAGAATTTTGTGTTCGGTCTTTAGAACGCGTGCGAAGCCGCGGCAGATGCTAGTTATTAACATAGAGAATCTGTACATTATTAATATACAGGGCAAATCTGTAGTAGTCTTTTAAAACTATTTTTGTCTCTCTCTATATGTAATCTGTTGGTTGTACATCACTAGAAAACCACTGAACAGATTGTTGTGAAATTTGGTATGATGATAGCTGAATATTTGGGTAAGCATATGGGATACTTATTACTACAGGAAAGTATTACATTACAGAGAAATCTATACTAAACGTTAAAATATGCCTAGAAACGAACACGAGACACACGAGAGATAATTATAATCATAGGTAATCTAGATAGGTAATCCTTATAATAGGTATCAACTCTTGGGCATTTAAAGTTTTAAGAGGTTTCAATAAACAAAATTTAGTGAACCCGTCTACCATCATCATCATCATCATCATCATCCTTATTAACGTCCCACTGCTGGGCACGGGCCTCCCTCAGTACGAGGGGGATCAGGCCATAGTCCACCGCGCTGGCATAGTGCGTGTTGGCGGACTTCACATGTCTTTCGAAAACTTGTTAGATTTTCTCAGACGTGCAGGTTCCCTCACGATTTTTTCCTTCACCGTAAGACAAGTGGTAATCATGTTAGAAATGATTCGCACATGAAAATATCAGAGGTGCGAGACCCGGATAGAGAGAGATCAATAGATAATAATAATAATAAAAATAGAAATTGTATATTGTCAATATACTTTTTTGTATTTTTTTCAGATCGTTGTGACAGACAAAAATCTGTAATTATAGTAAGGTTAAAGACTCTACTTTTAAAACGCATACTGCTGTGTTTCAAAAGTAGAGTCTTCGACCAGTACCACTTGCACGTAATAACGAAGAAATAAAGCAATATCCAGGAGTGCTAAGGTCACCGACATAGCTTACCGAATTTCTAAGCTTAAGTGGCCATTAACTTAATTTCTGTGCATGCTGTGTTTATTTGTAAGTAATCACTACATTTAGTTCCTAGTTCTTAGTTCTATTTTTTTTATATTTGTGTGTATTATTGTAAGTGATTGTAAATAAACCTAATAAATAAATAAATAAATAAATTAAGGCTTTCGAATATAGCTTACAAGAAGACGTTGGGGATAAGGAGTTCCCGTGGGCAAGCCTTTCGAGTGCCTTGAAGATAAACTAACAACCTTGCCAAAGTGGGAACTTATTGGATGAGGAGGATGGAACAAAACTGGTCTCGGGAATCTTTGAACGAGGCCTATATTCTATTCACCAAAGTCGTGAGAATGTAAGAGAGAGGCCTACACGTAGTGAATATTTTGACTGCGACGATTCATATTATGCCATAGTAAAATACCATAATAAAATAGTCGACTCTAACAAGTGAATTACATACATCACGCAGGTCAATAACATTGAACTTGAACTCTACGTCTTCTTGCGTGCACTAACTAGATTTACTACCTAATGTTTTAATTTAAGTTACTAAGTATATAATTGTCCAAAAACTTTAAGTTTATAAACATAATTGTTGGTCATATTTAACTATTTTATTGTGTTGAGATTTAGTAACAAAAAAAAGTTTTATGAAAATCGATCCAGTTATAGTTGCATAACTAATCAACAAATGCACAAATCATACGGACGCGGAAAGAATTTGGTTTCCAGCCTTTATAACGCGAGCGAAGCCGCGAGAAACGCTTATGTATTATATATTGCAACTTATGACAATTACTATAGTCAGCTTCAGTTCCTTCCAGTCAAAACATGAATGTGAGAAGTCAATTAGTGTGTCAATTAAGTGCCAGATGTATGAAATAGAGAAAAAATTTGTCGCTGTTAAAAAACAGTCCCTGTCTTGACCATGATTGCTGTAAATCATTCTTAACGTCGGGAATTAAAAATAAAAATAAATCCGCGAGAAAAGCCGAAAGGATACTTTCGTTTATAATATCAAAATATTTGCGCAAAACTAAGAAGTATTAGAGAAAAAATAGTATTTTTATTTAGCGGGACTTAAATTTATTCAAGATACTTTCCGACACAACGTATTATAAGAAAATTAATACTAGGAATTACAAGTCACAAACAATTCAATCGATAAAAAGTATAATGGAAATGTGTAATGAAAAATTAATTTGTACGAAGCTCGAGCTTTGGAAAAGTGGTTTCTTAAAGCTCACATTGATTTATTTTAATTTCAAGCGGTAACTGTCATATAAATGTAGGTTATACTTTAGCGCTTTACCTTCTATCTGCTAATGTATTTCGTAAATTGCCCACAGGTACAGACAAATAGACAAAATAAAAAAGTATTGACGATACGTTTGGCGCAGTTTGTCAGTAACCCGACTTTCTGCGCCAGCGGTCGCGGGTTCGAGTCCCGCTGGGGGCATACATTTGTTGAGCACGAATGTTTTTGTACTCCAGTCATGGGTGTTTATATTTATAATATTCATTTATTTAAAATTTATATATATGTAATATATCAACTATCTGGTATCCGTAAGACAAGCCTTGTAGCTTACCACGGAACTAGTTTGTGCTGTTGTAATAATGTCCCAACATATTTATTTATTATTTTGCTTTCTAATATTAAAACAGCTTAAAATAATTATTATTTAATAATATGCTACTATACCCGTTATATCCCCATGTTACCTGTTCTTTCATAAATAGACAAATACGGTACATAGTTCAACATACATACACATTCAGAGAACATAGTTCATTTATCCTCCTATTTGGACTACCAACTTAGTTTTTTTTGTCACTAATTTTTACAGGACTTAGTGTTATCTATAATTTATTTATTCGGAAGACAAACAGTATTTAGTTACATATAAAAATAAAATAAAAAAAATAAAAATAAAAAATTATCTTGTAAATAGTTTTTTATAGAAATAATACAGTAATTACTTATGTATTACATAACTAAATATTATTTTATTATATACTCATCGACTTACTTGTAGTACTCGTAGCAAAGAGTTTATGGTATCTAAAGCTTCGATACAACTCATCTTATGGGGTTAATATTTTAAATTCACATACCTATAATTTACTTGATAAGTACTGAAAAGCATAAAATAAATCTGTTTTAAAGTAACCGAGCAAAGGAAAGTAAATTTCTTTTACAAATAACAATGTACTTGGAGCTTATTATAAGTACATTTTGTACAAATATTATTTACACAGGTTATTACACCATAATATCTAACTCAATAGTTGTTATCAAAAGGAGAAAAGCACTAAAGCTTTTACTTACTTGGCAATATTTAATGTTAAATGTATAAGCTTTAAGTTTATTTTCCATTGACAATTTTATTAATCGTCGACTGGCAATCATTGCTATCGTTTATTGTTATTGTATTAAAAATGTCTTTATAGTAATGAAATAAAAAGTAAATTATTTATCCAAATTAAAAGGGACTTTAATAAAGTTAAATAATGAAATACGAATATTGAAACTTTAACATGTTAAGAAACGTAAAGAATAAAAGTTTTTCAATGCAAAATTACAATTTTCAACACATTCAAATAAAAATTAATCTATAAGATGCATGTAAGTCCGTATCACGCTGTCTGCTTACTTTAATCAACCAAAAGTTAAAACAGAAATCAATAGCCAAAATAACCTCTAACCTAACCGCCTAAGCTCCATATTAGCATGTGCTCGAACAAACTTTTTGCAATCATCGTTCTATGAAAATATAATGGACGTAGAGTACCCCGGAGTAATCATTACACTATGTGAGATATATAAAAGGAGAACGAAACAGAAGTGTTATCAAATTGTAACCGCACTCGTTTGAATACGGACGTGTTTGAAATAAAAAATGTATAAACTGTGCATTTTCTTGTTGGGAACAGCTTTGGCTTTGCCAAATCCTGAAATATTGGAGAATAATAACGTTGACAATGCGGAACAAGCTAGGGGTTTCGCAAAAGACTGTGCAGGAGGAATTTTCAGTCCAACTTGCCTGAAAATAGAAGCGATTTCAATCCTTGAAAAGTTAAACACGAAGGACGAACTCCATTTATTACCAGGAGTCAGTGTAGTGAAGGAGTCTAAGGAAAATGATAGCAAAGCTGAGGAGTTTGCCGCAGAAATGGCTAGGGCGATGCCTTCAAAGCCTGACGAAAGGCTAGACAAGTACTTATTGTACAGACTTGGGACTTATTTGGATAATCATTCAGTGAAGCTCAGGTTATTGGACGATGGTGCTACGGAAGAGGCGAGAGCTTTAATTGGAGAAGCTAGGGCTAAGGGCGGTTTGGGCGGCGGCAAGAAAGGTGGTATGGGCGGATTGATAGCCGCTGCGATGATGATGAAAGGTATGTTAATACTTAATATTCAAAACGTTTAAAAATTTAAGTTTTACTTACAATGAGTTTTTATAATGTACCTATACTTAATAATGTTAAATTTATTTTGGAAAAATGTACTTCAGTAAAGAACAATCGATATCATTCACATGTACAAAAGGTTATGTAAATTTTAGAGAATAATAAAAACAAAGCCTTTTTATATGTAAATGTGTTACTAAATTTCAATTTGACGACACATTTGTAGTGACCCTACTCCTTATGCCAGCGGAATCGGGTTCGAGTCCCGCTTAGGGCATTCATTTGTGTGATAAACATAAATTTTTGTACTCTTATCTAATAGGTGTTTAAATTTACCTTTAATATGTATGTTATATTATTCAGACTTCGATATGTGTAACGTAGTAGCTATTCTTGTTTATAGCTTATAATATGCTTTATTTTCGCCAATTATAAAGCGAACGAAAAACTGCAAAAGAGCTATTTTAAGTGAGTTTCACAAAAATTAAAATAGAGCTACATTTATTTACTTCCTACATTAAAAACTTTATACACGAGATTTTTATATGAAAATTATTATTATTGATTAATTTTTAGTGCATTTCTTCATTTAAATTGTATGAATACATTAAGGTTTAAATTTTCTAGAAACAAAGCAAAATTAACAAAAGCTTGTGGGTTGAAACACTTCATGAATATAGTAAAAAAACTAAATGACATTTGAAAATGTCAAATATTCACGTCAATTTAATACAGTATTATCTATATAATATGTATTCTCTATACAAATACACTAGTCACCATTAAAAGAATTACTTTTATCATCAAAGTTTAGGAACGGCAGCAAATTTTCTATACGCTTTAAAAGCTTTACACAATTTCCTTGAAAATTTGTCACAATTTGCTATATCTTAAAAAATATCTAACATGAATGTATAAAATATATATATACTTTTTTCCATTCTTTAACCGTACATTTTTAATTCATCAAATGAAAATTATTAGTTGGGTATGGAACAATCAGAGCATAAATAATAACAACGACACTAGTCTATTATTTAAATTTTCTATTGATAGATTAAGATATCACATTACTAAGTAAATAGTCTAGGAGACTGCTTATGTTTTAACGTTGTCTAGTCTATTTTAAATATTTAATATTAATATTTTAGCTTTAGTCGATCTATCTAGAATATATAGGCTTTTTGGGCTGCAACATAGCCTCAGTTAAAATAAGATTATATTCTAAATATAAAAATTAAAAATTATCCAAAAATATTATATAAAAGGTTGGATTAAAAACAATTAAGTTCAAATAAGAGCTTTTTTAATAATTTCGTCTACTTACGTACTTATCATTAAAGATTTTATAATGATAGATTCACTTTTAGTTGAGAAAGAAAGCGGCTTGGTAGAGGAAGCCCTCGAGAACCGTTTGCCCAGAGAAATACACGGCATGCCCCTATTCAGCTTTTATTATGTTAGGATAGTATACTATTGTTTAACTCTGTTATATTTTCAAGTTCTTATATCAAAACTTTACTAAAATTTGTAACAAAACAAATATTTAATATTCATATAAAAGCTACCATCTTTGAATATCATATTACCTATTTTGTAAAAAATATTAATTTTTTCTAGCGACGTGCATCCCTTTAATTACCAGATTATGCACAGATCATATGCTATCTGCCCTTCAATTTTCATCAAAATCAGTCCAACCGATTTAGGGTAAAAAAGTGACAAACATACCGATACACAAACGCAAAATTTTTATTTATGCATTTCTACCTAGAAAATACACAAATTATTGCTGCTACAACTTAGCGTTAAATCAATGGACTTTTTCTACAAAAGATTAAATCTATTTACACGATCTTGAACATAACGTTAAGAAAATCACATTTTAATGAAACAACATTTATTTACAATCAAGATTGAGATAAAAACTATTATCCATTAACTTTCCCGCTTACACTGGATAGATGAAAGTAATACTGCATTATGGAGCAGATTGTTAGATTTTAATATACAGTAATTTTAATATTACAATTGATTATTTTCTTAATTAAATTAGATCTAGTCTTTGAAATGTAAGTCTAGATATTACAATTGGCTTTTCTAGTTTCATAATTTACCTACGCCACTTTCCGCTTGTTAATGCCTCAACTAGTAATTTTTACCATAACTAATAATAATAAAATCGTTTATTGCCATGAAGAACAGTAAAAAGAATTTAACATATATTACTAGGTGGCTTAAATAACTCAATGGCAAAGGGTAATAACTCAGCTGAGGCTGCTGAGGTCAGAGTCTCAGACAGCACTGTTTTACAGTAATACCCAGCTCCCTAGGGTGTTGAGTGGGAGCATGGCAGTAAAAAAATTACAATTCCTCCAGTTAACCATTCCAGAGTCAGTATTCATCAGTTGTTCATTTTTTATTGATTAATAGTTTATTCCTGTAGAGAAGTCTCATGTAAATTAAAAAAAAATATAAAACCTAATAATATATCATTTCTCTATAACTACATTTCTCTAAAAATAGTATGTGTTTTATACTTATTTGCATGCTGAACTATAAAGATTCTCATCTTTATAATACAAAAATTGACTTGACCTAAGCAGGAATCGAACTTGTTACCTTTATCTTGTTTCCATAATGTCAGAATGTAATCATATCATACGAGTATGTTGTAAACAATGATGAATACTAAAGAACATGCTGTAACCAATTAGCACAGAAATATGAAAATAACGCTACTTCACGCTTTTTTCTTACACTCTAAGAATTATAAGATACAAAGTTGCTAGATTTAGAGATAATATGGAAAGGTGTTATTAAAACGTTCATTACAATCTAATAGATATTTATTTTTTGTTTAACTTTTATGAAAAAAATGAGTAAATTTCCTGATAAAATAACTTATACTAAAAATGTTTAAAAACTGTTGATTATTATCCGGATTATTACACCGGATCTACAGTATTTTTTTTATTTTAAGTTATGAATCAGAGATAAAAATAATATAATAACGTCTCACCCTTACTTCGGTTGCATTTGTTTCTAGGTTACTTATAGTGGTTAGGGTGGAATGGAAATTATACACTCTACGTATATTATCATAATAAATGGTGGATTCTCCGTACTAACTTTCATCCTCCTTTTCCACTCTTAAGGAACGCTTTCCGGGATAAAAACTTTTTTATGTCCTTTCCAGGGTTTCAAACTATCTTCATACTAACTTTTGGTTCATCCATTATAAGCAAACATTCAAAATACATATTTTTCTTTATCTGCGTAAGATATGACATCAAAATCATTGTATTCGGTATTTAGTATAAAGATATTGATAGTTTTAAACGACTAGCGACTCACCCTTGCTTCGCATCGGATTCATTGCAGACCTAAGGACAAACAAAAACAAGTCTGGCCAATGCAAACCATTTTTTCTAGTATACTGCTTATAAAATGGACCAAAATATGGAACAAGTAAATATTATATTGGGACATTATTACACACAACGCCATCTAGCTCCGTGGTAAGCTACGAAGGAAGCTTGTGTTACAGATACCAGATAGTTCATATACTACATATATAAGTTTAAATACATATCTATTATATACAAGTATACATACATAATATATAACCCATGAAAATAGTATTATGCAGTAGGAAACATATAAACGTTTTATTCTTACTGCGAGTCTCGCTACGTAAATATAAATCATCGACTGTAGGTACTAAATGGATTAGATATGCATATAATATGAAGGTAGTGGTAACCCAGTGGTAACGTGCTTAGATAACCAAGTGAAGGTGGTTCAAATCCGGTTCTCGCACTTTTGACATTTTCATATGCGAATTACTTATCTTACGGTGAAGGAAAACATCGTGAGGAAACCTGCATGTTTGAGAGAACCTAACAAGTTTTCGAAAGATACGTGAAGTCCGCAAACCCGTACTAGGCCAGCGTGGTGGATTATGGCCTGATCCCCTCGTATTGAAGGGACTCGTGCCCAGTAGTGGGACGTTACAAAAGGCTTAATAACTTATTCTATTATTACTTATTGTATAAAAATTATAGTAAAGATATCTAGCACTATTATAATATGTGAAAAAGTAAGAAAGATAGTTAAGTTGTTTACGTTCTGCTACAACTATCCAAAATTTCTTGCAGTTCGCTGGACCACAAAATAAACAATGTAAAAATGTACTTTTGATAAAAAAAGATACTAAAACCACGAGATTAAGGTTATCAAAGTACTCAATATAATATACTATAACGCTATATGCAGCGAATAAATATTATTAATATAGTATATAATGGAGAAGAATATTAAAATTTATCCACTAACTTGCTTAAAACTCTGAAGAAAACCTGCATGGAGAAAATGTCTCAATCCACTATTCGGTACGGGTTTCCCTTTAAACAAGAAGAAATTAGGCCATATTCCACCACACTGCATAAGTGCGTGTTAGCAAACTTCATATATCTTTCTAAACCTTGTTAGGTCCTCTCAAACATGCCGGTTTCCTCACGATGTTTCCCTTCACCGTAAGACAAGTGGTAATTGTGTTAGAAATGATTCGCAGATGACAATAAAAAAATTGAACCTATTTTACCACTGTACTACCGCTGCCTTTAAAAATAAATATCTATATGTTCAAATTTAAGAAATATGTATTTTGTACTATCACTCTCTTTTTATCAATATTAATGTTCTCCGATCGATTCCGGCCATGGCGGCCAACTACGCAGGAGATATTATAGTGCAAATGCACTCCCTATTCCTATCACGACGACACAACAACACGACCAGTGAGAGCTAAGGCGCAGGACCGACGGCTTTACGTGCTCTCAGAGGCACGGGGGTGACTCACCGCCAACTTCCCTACTCCGGGCTATAACTTAGGCTCACTAAACAGCAAGACCCAATAATTAAACTTGGCCCGACCTGGGACTCGAACCCAGAACCTCTCGATGTATGACCGTACATGCTAGCCACTACACCACAGAGGCAGTTAAATTAAATATTAAACATGTTATATTATTATTTGTTTTTAAATATAGTCTAGCACAGCTACTCTTATACTGTAAAGACAATCCGTCTTTATCCGGTCATTATTTTAAACTGTCCGAACTAGTTTCGTGCTGAAACAGTTATAATAATTATATAAGCTGAAGTTCATATTTTGTTGTCTTAAAAAGTTATTTTCATATTATATCAGACGGTATCTTCTAATATTTAGGTGAGCTATAACCGACTATAATATTTTTTAAACGTCAGTACGGGATAAACTGGCTAATGGGTAACCAGATATAGGTATTAGGTAACCATAAATTATACTCTTTGTTGCACTTGTTCATGCTGCACAGAAATTTAATATTAAAAGGTATAATCAAAGGTGGACTTATTCCTATAAGAGATCTTCCAGTCAACTCATGTATGTGAAAGATAGTATTCAGTAGCGGGTCCATAAGTGCCGGTCATATACAAACACCTATATACATACAAGTATATACATTATACATAGATACATATAGGTAAATATATTATAAATAGGTATTTCCACATCCCTCTCATTTTGGCAGTATTGCCGATTTAATTAAAGAAGATGGCCTACTGTATTGTTTGTATTGTAACTAGAAATAATATAGTACTAAAAATAACATTTTTTTTCTAGGTACACTCATGTCTATGGGACTTGGTGCTCTAGCTTTACTAGCAGGTAAGGCTTTAATGACAGCTCTTATGTCACTACTTCTGTCAGCCGTGATCGGTCTGAAGTCCTTATCGAGTGGAGGAAAATCTACAACATACGAAATTGTATCGAAACCTATATACACTCATTCCCATTCACATTCAACGGCACATGAAGATGTCGGCGGATACGGACATTCCGGATATGGTAGAAACTTGAAGGCTAGGAGACGTTAATTGTAACACCCACCTTATACTTTACAAAGGAATTGAGCATCGTATTAAAATTATACCGCTCTGAAATTATGTACCTTATAATGTTTTTAATGCTCTTGAAGCCATTTACAACGTATTTAAAACTGGTAGAATTATAATACGAATGCTAAAATGTTTCTGGCATCTCGTTATTAGTTGATTATTTAAATCCCGTTAATTTATTTTGTGTGTTTGTTTGTGAGTTATTTATAGTACAATTGTTATATGCTTAATGTTTTTGTTGCTTTTTTTATTCATAATGTTTGCTTCGTTATTTATTTTAATATTTATTACTTTTTTGTTGCATCCAATTGATTTTATTATCTAAAAATATGTACAAATCTTCAATGAATAGTGTGTGAATGGTTGATACAATGTTAATTTATTATTTAATTGTTAGAAATAAGTTGCACGTGTTTCATATTTATTTTATTTAATATTTATTTTTATTTATCAATTTTACCAATTATGTATTTATTTATCTTGTCTATGTATTGAATAATGAATAAATATTATTAGTTTAAATATTATATTGTATGGATTATGTTTATATCATATACTAGTGGAACCCGCGGCTTCGCTCGCGCTAAATCTAGGGACGATCCCGAGCGAAGTGAGGGTGAGTCGCTTGTTAAGATAAACATTTCCATCATACATTACATATGTATAACTCTAGCGGTTTTGGCAGCGCACGCCAGAATAGCTCGCAGATGGTAGATTTTTTACTACTTACTTGATACTTATCGTCATATTTTGGACAATTCACACAATATCTTTATAAATTGTAGCCTATGTGATATTCTGATGTATAAGCTATATTATTGTAAAGTTTCATTAAAATCCATTCAGTAGTTATTACGTGAAAGAGTAACAAACATCCATACATCCATACATCCATACATCCATACTTACAAACTTTCGCGTTTATAATATTAGTATAGATAATTTGTTTTATATTATAATTATAATAAAATATTTATATTAAATGGTTCTAATAAATATATGCTACCATAATTTATACATTTTATTTTTAAATATTAATTAAAATCATAATGTATATATAATAGTATATTTAAATATATGTTAATATGTAAAATTTGTTTATCTATGATATATCGTAGGTATATATATGTTATATAAAATATAATTGTTTCTCAGGTATTGTCTACTACAATGATTTATTATTATTCTATTATATATAAAACTAAGTGCATTATAAATGAAATATGTTAGTTTTAAATATGTATGTATTTATGAAAAAACACTCATTTTATGAAAATGTCTTAAATAAAATTTTAATAGTAAAATGTTTCTTTTATTTTTAATTTGTACAGTAATAAGATGGATAGTTATACCTACTTCGATTTAAACCCTAGTATTAAAATTTATTTGTGTGCTTTAAATATATTTCTTACAAGTCTGTAGTCATTTTTTATGATAATTAATCGTTATTTAATACTATCATGATTATCAAAAATAAAAAAATATATATTATAATATGTAAGCTAAAATAAATTTAAATATAACAAACTTGTTGTGAAAGATATATTTTTTATTAAGATATAGTACGCCCAGAAATCTAATAAATTCATATACAGTCGTTTATGGTCTAAGAGCCGGTGGAAGATCGACCTTCACCGACCTGATAACCAGATGAGACATATTTTTTATTAAATATAATTTATAAACAAATAGGTAGCTATACACAAAATGAGTAGGCAAGCCTACTGAGGCATATTCTGTGTGTTAAAAACTAACAGTGAAATAAAATTCATTTGGTTATCAAAAGAATTAAAGTGATGAAAAAAAATCGATTAAAGATAATTTAATTAAAAATAGCCATGAGCACTTTCAGATAGGCAAGTAATTATAGGCATATTTGTTTATAAATTATATTCGATAAAAAATATGTCTCATCTGGTTATCAGATCGGTGAAGGTCGATCTTCCACGGTCTCCTCTACTATTAATGCTTTTCTTCTTCCACTTGTCTCAATTAGTCGTCATCACACTTATTTTCTTTCATATACAGTCTCTTTCTGTATAATAAATAATAATAAACGTTGGGACATACTCAGTGCCATTTAGTTCCGTAGTAAGTTACGAGGCTGTGTTATGGATACTACATAGATAAGTATATAATATTATAAATATAAACACTTTTTGATCTCGAACCCGCGATCACTGACATAGCAAAACCCTAGTCACTACTCACTGAGCCAAACGAGTCTTCTAATAATATTATGGATATATTATTAAAATATAATTGCAATGTGCAATGTCAAAACAACAGCCATTCACTAAATGCATTTGAAAGTATATAGGCTCGTTACTTATGTTGTACGAATTTTGATAGGACTTTCACTGACAGTAAGAATACTATTTATCAATTTGTAATGTATTTATACATATCGAAACATTAGATTTGTATGGCATCGGCTTGTACAGTCGTCGTAAATATCTGATTATTTTTATTATGGTATTAGTTTACATATGGTCCGATAAATAAAAATAAAAACCACGTTAAGATATTTTTAACATTTTAGTTGCGTAGTCTTTATTTATTAATAATAATTAATTTATATAAGCCTATTTCCATACGAAAGTTTTTATTTTTCCATAGACATAGTTAATTTGTAAGTAGATAACTTTCAATAGCAAGACTACAGCACTACATACATCTTCATTCTAATTCCAAGTTGGGCTTGTTAAGTGAAACCAAATAAATATAACAAAAAGTATTTACTATTAAACATTGAATTAAATGTTATTAAACGTTCCACTATCCTGGTCTCTTCTTGCACTGATCCTCTTTTTCCTCCTGCCAACGTTCTGGCCTCATCGTTAGATCATCTCGATCATACAAAATTACATTATCATCAAAATACAAAATCTTATAAAGATTATGAAGATTTTGTAGTCATAGTAACATTACGAAATAATTAAAAAGTCTAATTAGATCTGTATGTGTGATCCTTAAATTTAAAAAAAAAACATGGGTTTTATTTTTGTCTTGGATAGTCCGTTTATATCGGAAAGTTAAAGGCTATATTACATCACGCTACGACCAATAGGAGCGGAGCATTAATGAAAAATTTTGCAAACATAGAAAATGGAAGTCGGTTAAAAATACCGCGACATGAAGCAATTTTATTCATATTCATGTATTGCATTTAGCCCTTTCTTACTACTACTGCTTAGCACGGGTCACCTAATACTAGGGTGATTAGGCCATAGTTCAAAACGGTAGCCAAGTGCAGGTTATCGAACACCATAAGTAATACTCATGTTAGAAATGTTTTATTCGTGAATATATTAGACGTGCGAGACCCGAAATTGAAGTCGCTCCGCTCGGTTACCCAAGCGAGCGAGTTACTACTGGGCTACCACTGCCTATCATATCTATAAAAAATAACAACTGGCAAATCACTACATAGTATAAAACAAAGTCGCTTTCTCTGTCCCTATATCCCTATGTATGCTTAAATCTTAAAAACTACACAACGGATTTTGATGCAATTTTTCTCAATAGATAGAGTGATTCAAGAGGAAGGTTTATATGTATAATACATGCATAATATAGTAGAGAAACACTGATAATTTTAGAGGTTTCTAATGTGATGTCGTAAATATACTCATTTATTGCGCTTACATTGCGAACGCTGGCTAAACTCTCCGAGATAGATCAAAATAATGTACTACAGTATTGTACACCTTAAAAAATTCTAGAAAAAAGTCCACGATGGTATATGTCTATCTCTTACGGATAACTCACAATAACCATTTTCTCGCTTCGCTTAGGATCTTCCCTAGATTTAGCGCGGGCGAAGCCGCGGGTTCCACTAGTACAAAAAATAAACAAAAAAACTTTATTTTCATTATTGTACAAGAAACTTTCTTGTTCTTCAATCGCTTACAATTTACGAGCTTATCTTCTATCAACGCTACGGCCGCGGTCTCCTAATCCAATCTTTTTCTTTTTTCCTAGTAATGCACAGAGAAAGTATTGCAATTTTCTTTTTTTTGGATTCATTAGTGTATTTACGAAGATTATGATATTAGATTCACTATCGGCATAACTGAGTTCGACTCTAAATACTTTTTAGCGGTTAGTACAGTTTTCAGAGAGATTATGACATTTTTCCGCAATAAAAAGTATACTATAATGTAGACTCGGATAACGAGCTTTATGACAAAGTTCATCAAAATCAGTTATATTTATGTGACATCCCTGACAGATAAAAAATCCAAAATTATAGATTATATCATGGATATTCAAAAAAATAAATATTTTTGGAAAATATATCTTATTGAAATAATATTAAATAATATACAGATTCAAAGCAGTTAAAATTTGGCTATATTGGTAGACTAGCAACTCGACCACTCGTAATTTTCTTTAAAATTGCTAACAGTGTTTTTAAGTCTTTGTATAAACCTAAAGAAGTTATTTGTTTTGATTGCATACGTAGTATTTTTTTTCTGTACAAGAAGGAAAGCTTGCCACAGAACGTTAAAATGATATTAGGATATTTTATCATCGAGCTTTGAAGCTAAAACAAAAACACAAACGAATATAGTTATTTCCTCATTTGTCTCTGAAAACCTAAAAATTGTAGTATAATATTCAAAGTACTTAGTAATTTTTATATTTTGGGTATAAAATTATGTGAAAAAGTTGAATTATATATTGCAAGAGCTAAGAAATAATTAGCGATTATAATCGAAGCTGTTTAAATGAACATTAGAAAACATGCATCATTATCTTCCACTACATTGGTAATTTACATTTTCTATACAAAATGTTGAAACAAAAATATATAAAATTATGAAAATAATGGGAATAAGAAAAAGCGTGTACTAATTGTACATTATGTTATTTAATAATATGCTGTTGTCATTTTGACCGACTTCAAAAAAGACTATTATTTGTATGTAGCATAATACATTTGTAAGAAATAACTCTACTCGTTTTCAGTACCGTTTTTTTATTGTCTTTGGGTAAAGATTTCTATATATACATATTAAATTTTATTAAAGTTAAATTGGTACATCATATATTTTTTGTAAAATCTTGTTGAAATAATCATTCGATTCAAGACGAAATTGTTGTCTGTTTGTCTGTGACCTCCTTACAAGTTATACTGTAACGAGATTTTTATTTCAATCATTAGTAACATAGTATATATTATACTAGCAACTCGCCCTCGCTTCGCTCGGGCTCTTCCCTAGATTTAGCACAGGCAAAGTCGCAGGTTCCGCTAGTTATGCATATAAACCTTCCTCTTGAATCACTCTATCTATTAAAAAACCGCATCAAAATCCGTTGCGTAGTTTTAAAGATTTAAGCATACATAGGGATATAGGGACAGAGAAAGCGACTTTGTTTTATACTATATAGTGATAGTGATAGTGATAGTGATAGTGATTAAGCATACATAAATATAATAAAAATAAATATACTTTTGTATGGAAAAGCTTTTAGCTTAGTGATCGATTATTATTATTCATGATACTAGATAATAACTTTATATCGATTTCGATAATTATTATAATATCCTAATTGAAACACTATCTATATCTATACATCTATGTAGGTACATATAAATAAAATTGAAGTGTCTGTTTTTAATTTCAAATTAACAGTTTATCACTAAATACATAGTATGTACGATACTAGCAACAAAAAAGAATTTTTAAAATTTTTGTCTGTCCGTCTGTCTGTCTTATATTTTTGTATGTATATGTATATGTATGTACATTTATTAACCGACTTCAAAAAAGGAGGAGGTAGAAATTGTATTTATTTTAAAAAGTGGAACCCGTGGCTTCGCTGACGCTAAGCCTAGGGACGAATCCGACGAAGTAAGGGTGATTCGCTAGTATTTTAATAAAACATGTACGAGAATTGATCTTGCATCTCATGTGATAGAACAATCACGGTGCAAGTTGCAATATTTCATTCATTTATAACTTTCATAAATACGAATCAATTGGCTCAACACATTATCCGCCTTAAAATCCACTTCGAATCGATAAAATTATCTAAGAGAAATTTTCAACTTTTCCATTACCAAACTCCCGCCGTTTGAAAGTATCTTGATTTCGCCTTAACAATACTTTTATTTACTTTTGTTCTTTTTCTATCTTAAAGCTTAGTTGCCTCTTTTTATTTAGGGAGATAGTATAAAACTAATTCCGATCGTATCTCGACCATCAGTTCTGTGCTGTCGTTCAACGAAATGTTTCTTAGCTATCAATAAGTGATTTTTATCTCAACTAGTGCAGTGTGAAAGTGTCATCATGTTTAAGAAAAACGTGCCCGTGATTATTGCAACAGTGATTTTGTGTAACATTCGACAACTATACGGCTCTATTGACAGTACAGATGCGAATGTTTTACCTGAAGAACCAAAGAATGTGTCCAGCTCAGATAGAGCTGGCAGGTCTTTGCACAAAGAGTGTAATAGTAGTCTTAGTGCGAAGTGTTTGAAAATTCACGTACTTTCCTTCTTAGAAGATCTCAGCTCCAGAGACGAGTTACATCTTTTACCAGGACTTAGTATCGTCAAGGAGAATCAAACGAACGTGACAAGTCCTGAAGAAATGGCGGCGGAGTTATCACGTCAGTTCCCCGGAAAGCCAGATGAGAAGCTTAATAGGTTTCTTCTCTACCGCTTGCAAAGTTATTTAGACAGCCATTCTTTAAGGTATAGGTTACTGGATTCTGAAACTTCTAAGGATGCCTTGAATATGGCTAAAGGTGACACGGAGACCATCGGGAGGAAGAGCGGAGGTGGCTTTGGAGGAGGAAAGGGTGGCAAGGGAGGTGGTACCGGTGCGTTACTGGCAGCTGCTTTGATGATGAAAGGTATGTGAAATATCATTTTTTTTAATTATTGGTTACGACAAAACTTTTATTTATGTATAGAAAATACTAAGATTTTGAATAATTCACTAATATAATAAATTACGTCCACTTTTACAGGTACGCTAGCCGCTGCAGCTCTTGGAGCATTGGCACTACTCGCTGGAAAGGCCTTAATGACTGCACTCATGTCTCTCCTCCTATCTGCACTCGTCGGTCTCAAGGGCCATGGTGGCCATAAATCTACTACCTACGAAATCATCGCCAAACCTGAAGTATCACATCATCACTCCCACAGCCATGAAGAACACCATGAGCATGAACATGGTCACCATGGAGGCTACAGACGAGCATACGACACTGACTACAATAATAACTATAATAGTTACGCACCCTATGAAACTACCACATAAAAATAACCACATAAAAACAAATATTTTAATTTATTGTATAAATTAAGTTATTAAAATTCTCTGTCTAGGTAATAATACCAAAAAGAATTTGGGAACGTTTTCTATCCTCCATGTTCATAGTTTTACTATGCTTAGTTATTTATTAACTTATTTATTTAACTTATTCTAATAAAAGTTGTTGTTTTTTTAACTATTTTTAGCAGTTGTATTGGAGTGTTAAAGATGTATCACTTATGTATAAATGTATTTTGTATTTCTTGCCATCTTCCTTGCATTGCTTGAATATTTTTCGTATTCGCTTCTTATTTACGTTTAGATCAAAATAAATTTATACGTACAACACTATCGATTGTCGCGACAAACGGTTAATTTAATTCAATCAATTTTTTTTAATCGTTCCCACCGTTTTTCGTTCGTTCTTATTGTTTCTTATATACTATCTCTTCGTGTTAATATATATAATAATTGTTATAACTGTGGCCTTATCCCTCTTGAATTTAGGTTCGACCCTAGCTGAGGAGCGTTAGGGCTCAATTACTAAATTATTATTAATTTTTCGCATTACCTCTTAATTCATATTAAATGCAGTATGTATAGCTGTGATACTATGTATTTATTATATACTAAAGTTAGGGTGACTATTTGTTTCACTTTCTATTTTCATAAGCTTTTATTTGTACGAGACCAAATATTCTTTTTAATGTAACACATTTTAATGTTGGCACCATTAGTATTTAAAAAGTATGTATGTATATATGTAATTATTATATAATTCCTTAAAAATAGTTTTTAAATAATTTATTTGTTTCCTAATGCATTATAGAGGTTAATAATGATTGCGTTTTAAACTTAATATAAAATGAATAAAACTAAATAATTAAATAAGAGTACTTTAATTATTTACCCGTTAAGACATTACTTCACATTCGTTCAAGATCCGCTTTGTGGTTTAACTATGGTTATGCGTCGCTTATTTTCAGACTAATGGTTTTTTGTATCTTTGCTTATGAGTTATTTATAAAGATATTATCAATAAGATACAAATTTGCTATTAACATAATTGGATAGAATTAGTAGATTTTTGGAATATCTTGTATATAAATACTATTGTCACTATCAATAGTAATGACATGACGTAGGCCGAATCTGTATTTTTTAAATATTTGTCGGTCTGTCTGTAACTCACGAGCAACCCACTGGATTAACTTTGCAGAAATTTGGTACGATGAAGGCGAGTTATTCGAATCAACATATGGGATACTTTTTACTGCGGGAAAATATGTCTTGTCTCTACCGTTAAAAGTTTAACCGAGTCTAGGCTAGTCAGACTAATATACTTATATATACTCGTATATTTGAGACTCCTTTACGGTGAAACGGCTAGACAGATCTGGATGTTATTTTACAGAAGTAAGAATGTGATCAATGAATGAAAGTTGTATCTCTCTATCTATTATAGATACGAGAGGTAAGATGATAAAATTAATAATAACTCTTAAATAGTATAAAACCAGTAAACAATAAAAGAAAGAGTAAAAATAAGTTAAATATTTTTTAAGCTATAATAAGATAAAAAAATGTAAGAAAACTTTAAACTTTCTTTACACCCCTCTAAAACCACAACGCTAACCGACACTTGTTGTGATAACGACGAAATGACATGTTTTCACCTAAACTCTACAATCGACCTAAAATCCTATAAACATGAATAAAATAAATAACGTTAACCTAGACCTTGGCTTTTCATTTGAACCCTATACCTAGCAACAATGGCTTTTGATAAGTTGTTCCTACAAATAATATATATTACTTTGGTATATTCATATATAATTAAGGAAAAAAATGAAAATTTACAAATTAGTGAAGGTCTACGAAGTGACAATATATCGATAAATTCAGAAAGTGGCCCGGATAATGTATTCAACGGTGTTTATTTCGAATGTTTCATCAAATTTTCGTTCACTTGCTTGCAAAAGAAGACGCTGTTATATTTGAAGGAATTGAATAAACTAAATGAGGTATCAGTTATTGGGGATTATGTGAAATTTGGTAAGTTTTACAAGATTTTTTCCTTTATTATAAAGTATTTTAGACAAAAGATTCTATTAAGTCTTGAAGTATCAACATCTCAGGAACTAGATTTGCTAAATAATAAACACTTAATAATATCAGAAAGAAAACAATAGCCCATATATAAAGAGGGATGAGAGATATAATACCTTTAAGATTTTTAACCAATCAATTTGTTCTATGTAATCTAATAAAGTGAAAAGTATTTTACTACTATATAAATTCGAAAGTAAGGACGGACGGATGTTTGTTACGCCAGAACAGCTGAATGTATCTATGAATAAAAAAATGTATTATAAATGAAATTAAGCACTAAGATAGATTATAGTTTTGAATAGTACATGTAGCATACTTTTATCCTGTAAAATGTAGAGTTTTCGTTGAATAGATTTGTTTTTGGTTTTCACTAGGGACGAACCCAAGTGAAGAAAGGGTGAGTAGCTAGTTTAGTAATGCTAGATTCAATCAATTAATTCTGCTTCAATTTTAGTGAAACTGAACACAAGTGGCAATGTCGAAGAAGAAGATACATTTCACTCTTCAAGTACAGATGAACTGTCATATATGATTGATAGAGCGGTCGAACACTTTTTTGATAATCATCTCATTAGATTTAGGGCTATGGGCAGAGATGTGTTGGTGCCAAATCAAGGTGAGTATCAATGAATGTGTGAAAATATTAAAATGATTGTACATTTTATTGGAATTTTTCTATAAAATAACGGATATTAACGGTTCCTACTCGTACCTATGATTACATAATATGTATACTATTTAATAGCAATTAGTAAGATATGTATTTTTTTTTTGCAAAATGCTTAAGTTGTTATAATAATATTATTAAGTATTTCATTTAAATATATTATTAATTTTTTATTCAAAATCAAAAATTTATTTGCAGTAGAAGAATTTGTCGGTAGAAAAAAACGCAAAGGTGGTGGAGGTGGCGGTGACGGTGGGGATGGCGGTAAGAAGAAGATGATGATGATGGTGATGATGTGCATGAAAATGAAGCTCATGATGGTATATTAAAAATATAATTATTATATAGAATTTTTCTATTATTTCTATTTATAGCTTATGCTTCTTCCTTTACGTTTGCTAGCTCTACTTTTAATCCCTTGGCAATAATAAAGTGTAGGTATAACAATAAAATCAATAATATTATGTTAATTTCTATAAGAATATACAGCCCTTTTTTTAACATGCGACCGCTGGGTAAGGGTCTCCCTTAAATACGAGGGGATCAGGCTATAGTCAATCAAGCTGGCCAAGTGCGGGTTGGTGGAATTCACATGTCCTTCGAATACTTGGTAGGTTACACCACGGGGCTACCACTGTCTTCATCAAAATGACTGAATACTAAAAATATATCATTTCTCTCTACTTCTGCGACCACTTTATTGCATTATAATTTAATAGTTTGATACTCTTTAGTGCTACTAATATTGTTACTCATACTTACAGATGCTACCAGCAATGATGGGCATGATGGGAATGATGTCCTTCAAAGGCATGATGTTCAGTATGATGTCGTTTATGATATCTAAGGTAATACAACTATAGAACAACTTTTGGATGTATTTTTATACCAATTAATCGATTAAATATTAGCAGTAAAATCTATAATATTAAATTTCAGATGATGCTTTTGATGAAAATTTTAGAGAAAAAGGGTGGAGGTGGAAGTGGAGGAGGAGGAGGAGATGGGGTAAGATCAAATACATATTTTAAAGAAAATCTGATTAGCTGTGGCGAAAAACTTCAAATTGTTATAACTCATTTACGGCAAATTTGAATATCTTTTCTATCAGTAACAATTTGTTAAATTTCTTTACTGCTATTAGTATGTTACTTGCCTTACTTTTGCGTTTCTACAAGCAAAGGTTGACAAACAAACTCATAAGAAGATATCCATAATATGTACTCGTTTCGTACGTTGATTTTTCATCCTCCTTGTAATGTATTACTTGATTGCTAGCTTAGCTTAGCTTGATTGAGTAGCTTTACTTGATTTTTAAGTACCCCATACTCGATTTTCTTACAAATCCTTCTTAGTTAGATTGTAACAGCAACTTACAAATAAAAATCTAAGGATCTTGAGATATCTCCATTATTTGAGCATTCAGAAATCTGCAAAATTGTCAGCACTTTGGTTAGGACTAATTGTTAATAATAAACAATTATTTTCATACAATTTTTTTTTTTTTAATTTTGTTTTACTATTTTTGTTCATAGGGATGGGCAGCTGGCGGCGGAGGCGGTGGAGCATGGATGCCAGCAGGTATAATACCAATATAGTAAGATTAAATTAACTCAGTAAAGATTTCACTAAACCATTTACCTATATAGGTGGACAAGACTACGGCGGTGGAGGATATGACGCAAATGGACAATGGCAGAGTCGATCCATCATTGAAAAGCAAATTGAACTTAAAAATGAACAACCTATTATATCCTATGTAAAACCTACAGTAAGATATAATCATAAAAACAATACAAAGGTTGTATATGATGGAGTATTTAAAACAACCGATAATGCAAAGCCAAAATCAAGGAAGAAGAGAGGTATTATTGATGCTCTGCAAAACGCTTACTTATATTGGACAAATAAAGTTCTCGGCATAAGTCAAAGGAAATCAAACTACCAGAATCAAAATTATTTAAAATATAAGCTCATCAATGGTGTAAAATATGTCTACCAACCAGTAAGAAGTGGAACAAAAGCAAAATCACCTAAAGAACTTAAATCCAATGCTGTTAAAGTTAACGGAGACGAACTAAAACCTATAATTGTAGATGACTTTAATAAAGGAGAAATCATGGATGGTCCTATCGAAAGTAGGATGATCAGGAAAAATATGAATAAAATGAAAGAAGTTAGTGATACAATGGATGACAATCCATGGCAATGACTATATTACCTGATGAAGTTTTATGTTTTAGAGAACATTGTTTCTCCGGACTTTAAATCGTTTATATTTTTGTGAAGTGAAAGTGATTTGTTTCGAGTATTGTTTGTACTTATTAAATATATTTGTATACTGTAACCTTTGTGGTACTCATTTGATATCTAAAACGTTATAAATAAAATGAAAGTGTCTATTAAGCTATTTGGTTTTTCATGTAATTACTCCAAATTAACATAGAATCTGACACAAGTTTATAGCAGTGTTAAATGGATCTAATCTAGGCTGTCCTTTGCCTAGAGTTCGACTCCAGGGCTTAAGAATTAATTAAGAGGCTTAAGTTTGATAACTTTCTTGTAAGTTTACATCCTGTTGATTGATGATCTCAAATAAAGATTAGGAATTGGCACCCTAAGTAAAGAACAATTGAATTAAAGTATTTTTCCTTAATGTACTTATATACAATATGGACTTCAAATATTCAAAATGTCATTTCTGTAGAAAATAATTTATAATAAAAAAATATTATATGTAATTGAAAAAACATTTACTACATTGAAAATGGTTATATAAAATCTAAAAAAGCCTCCTAAGCACCTGTTAATATAAAATAGCAATAATGCTTTAAAGAACATTAGTTATAAGCAGAGCCGTGCGTTATTATGATGCAAAAATGCAGTCGTATCTGGCGGCATAATGTGGGGTGACATTTTCAGCCATCTATTAGATGGAACTAATCTTCTGCTTCTTTTCCTTCTTTCTAGGAACTCTAATAAAAAAATACCTAGACTGTGGCATTTAAAAAATTGCTTCAAACTAAAAAAATCGAGGTACAAACAACTTTGTATCTCAATTTAATCTTATATTGGTATATGAAAGCATTAAAATGTAAATTATATAAGACAGATTCAATTAAATTTAGTCCAAATGAAATGAAGCAAATTTCCTTTAGGCTACTTTGCTCGAAATAAAATATAACGTATCGATAATCAGCTATCTTCATACTAATTTTCACCAAAATCCAATATTCAATCAATAATACTTATAAATATAAATCAATATATCAATATCTTTGTATGTGGTAGAGAATACTAATAAGTTATTTTATTTTTTAGTTAATTGTTAGTTGTGTCAGAATTCATTAGCGCCTACATAAATAAAAAAGCAACTGCCTTTACTTAGTACTTCAATACCTTTAGTATTGCGTAAAAAGTATATATTGTTACAATATTTATTTGGAAATGAAATCATTTAGAAAGCGTATAAAACTGCAGTGCGTTTTTAAACCAGTGATGTCTATATTTGACATCAATCGATATAAGATGTGTTTTCCTACAACGCCTAAATTATTAAAAATATATCGCTGCATCAGCAAATTATTATAATCGATATCGATATATCCGAATAACGATGATTTCGTCAATATATCGACTAAAATGTTGTTTTACGTCGCGTTGTTGGCAAGGACGCAATAATGTTGTATAGTGTAGACCTCGGTCTGGAAAGGCAGGTCTAGCAACAAGCCCAATTTCAGTAGTGAGAGATTAGTACGATTGTGTCATAACTTCTAAGCTTCGCGTCAACGCCGCTGTGCGTCATTGCTATCTAGTTTTGTTAACTTATTTAACTGTTTTGTACAGGTTTGAAAAAGTGTTCGGGATAAATATTACGTGAAAGTTTATAACCTGTGAAATTACACACAACACATGCATCTATAGTCATGCCTCTGGCTGCTGTAAATTGAAACTAGTGCAATCATCATGCTGCAGCAGGACGAAAACATCAAAATTGAAAGAGCCCTTAGTTAATCAATGTGTGCATTTCACTCAAAAAGTATTAAACTGATTTTATCTAAATTTAAATTCTAAGATCAACATTTACGATACCTTTTACTTCAGGAAAATCTTTTGTTCTCACGGGATAATAAAAATTATAAAATAAAATAAGAAAACACAATTACTGGTTCAACTTCCTCCCTTCTTTCTAGGGAGGGCTCTACCCTCCCTAGAAAGAGGGGTGGAAATTTAAATGTGAAATCATCATTTCTCATTATAATCACTTCCCAAGTGATATATACAAGTGTTTCTTTTTATATATACAAAGTCTAATAGCAAGTAAGTTATATTAAAAAAATGATTTTTTTTCTCCGACGAGAAGAAGCATCGCTTTACTATACTGCTTTTAAATTTATTAAGGCGATCATGTTGCATTGCCTTCGTTTTTATTCCCTCTTTGTTATAATTTTTAATTTACTGAAAATAATCCATTTTTTATTATACGCACAAAGTGTGGTAAATTATTTTAACTTTAATAGGTAAACTTTACAGTTACATACTTTACAGTTACAATATTTACAGTTTCTAATGTTTATCTTAATTTATTATCAAAGATTATAACTCATTATCATCTTAAACATTGGAAAGAATCATGAGCAAACAAAGGTTCCGTACATTCAAATAATAAACAAAAATCTAGATTTTTTGACATAAAGTATTTATAAAGTGAATTAACGAAATCTTACAATTAAACCGAATTTTGGGGTCAAACAAGAAATAAGATATAGAATAAATTTTTTTAAATCAAAATTATTAGCGATAAAAAAGTTTATGGTCAAAGTTTTTTATCAGAAGAATTTGAAAAACATTTCGAATAAATATTGTAATATCGTAGAGTTTCAAAAAGTACAATTACAATACTTCTTTATAAGTAAACTCTTACTATACAAAATCCATTATCAGTTTCAGTACATCATCAGTACGTATGAATAAAATTGAAGTGTTTGTTTGCATTTTCAAATTTACAGCTTTTCATTAAATGTATATGAAAATTGAAAGTACGTCTTGCTATAGGTATATCTTTTACTTACATGAAAAAAAAAAATATTTTAATTTTTGTTTTGTCGGTCTGTCTCTCGGGCTTTCACTCCCAGATAGCTAATGTTATAAGGAGTAACTTAGACTACTTTTATTTTAGTAATTTTGAAATTGAACGAAGTCGCGGGGAAATCTAGTACTATATAATATAAAATAATAGCATCACGCCCTACATAATGTCAAGGACAGAAACATTATTTACACTCCTAATAGAGTTAATTTGAGGAAAATATAATTTTACTGTAGTGACCGACAACCTTCACTGTCGCTACGCATTTGAAAGCCAGTAACAACGTCTTTGAAGCTGTAACTTAATCTTTAGTCATTTTCAATAGGGTTGATTAAATGTTTACAAATAATGTTTACATTATATTACATTTAAATAAACCCAATTATGAATGCCTATTATTATTTGAAAACAGTGTCCGCCTAATGATCAAAACTCATCCACAATCAATACATAAAAACACAATGATTTCGATGTTCGAAGACTCTTCGAAGATCTTACTCCCTTACTCCCACTAACTGTCTTTTATAATATGAACCAAATCGACTGACTATGTTATCATAATATAATATAGATAAGGTATTAACATCGCCCTGCGCAAGGGTTCCGCTGTGGGTTTTAAGTGATTAGGAGTCTTACGGTCTTTAGCTTTTCTTTTTTGTTCTTGCCTTGCTTTCCTATATTAGCACAAAAAAAATTGTAGTTATAATTTAAAAATTCAGCGAAACACTCTCGAAAAACATGTAAAGCAACCAGTTCCAGCAGGGTCTTATTGAATTGTTATCCTGTCGAACTTTGATACTAAGAGTTTTTTACTAATAGATGAAAAAAGAAAAGTAGCTAAATCCATTAAGATTACCGTTTTAAATCAGATTTTCAAAGTATAATTTTAAGAAGAAATAGCAAAAAATAAAAACAAACAAGCAACGATAAAAATAGTAATATAACAATCCATAAACCAATTCACTCACAATCATATAATTTTATATTTCCTTAGGATCATATTAACTTTAAACTGTGATTAAATATAATGTGGCATCGACTCTAGATTTGCGGTCAAAGACCCAGATCTTCACCTTGCTCTTGAACATGGTTTGGCAAAACCGCGACACTAGTGATGTTTCGTGTACATATCGATATGCTTAATTATAGAACGAATAATATGTAAAGGGAACTTAGATGACATTTAATTTAGATTATATTTATTTTTATTAATTTACTTTCTGTATATGTTATAAATAAAATCCAAAATTTTTACCAATTGACAGCTGTAATATTCCAGTAGATAATAATACTATCGACGTCGTAATTTGAACAAAATACTACTGTATACAATGTTAAATTAACAATTATTTACTAAATGTGTATGAGAGTACATACCTATTTATAAGTTACTTACAAAGAAAATAATCATTTTTTTTGTCTTTCTGTCTATTTGGCTAATCTCCGTAGAACTAAACCGATTTTGATGGAACTTTCACTGTCATGTAATACTGACAATACGTACGTATTTACCTTTTGATTTTGAGTTTACAAACAAAAGTATCGATATCATTTATCGACACTCCCCCTTCCTAAACTGCATCTCAGTCGTAAGAAGTGCCTCTCACTAGAGCCAAGCTTAGTGGTCCGTCGCTACGCGTGTGTGCCGCATGTCGAGTGACCTATACAATAAACATCGTTTTCTGTGACATATCAACCGGATTTACCGGAATGAGGTAAGACATTTTTATTAATTTTTCGCGTAAAAGGAAAGTTTTACGTATTTTAAGTGAAAGTTAATTTAAAGTGAGCTTATTTTTGATTCATTAATTAGTTAGTAAATAGTTTTCCTCCTTAAAACCCCGCGTGTTAACCCATGTGGTAAATTTTCCAAATTAACAAACATTTAAGGGCACTGTCTATTTGTCTTTAGTATAGGTATTATTACTATTTTATAACATTAATTTTTTTATAAAGTACACGTACACTAATTGTATATTAAAATATAAAGATAATATTATGTTTACATTTTTAAGACCGGCGATATCATTGCGTGAAAGTTGATTTTAATTTAGACTTACAAACGTTTTTATTACAATGTAATTATGCTGTCATTAGAAGCGAAAATCCGCAATTTTCTGCAAATCTTGTAATATGAAGAAATCGAATTAACATTTTGTAAAATCGCTGCATATATGAATGTAGTTATACGTCTAATATAAAAAAGCTCACGCATGTGAGCTATCCTACTGAGAATTCTTAATTCACTAATAATAAAATAACAAAATTTTCTGAAATCTTCTAACGCAGGCTTTCACCATGCAGGCACACTTATTTCCAAAATAGGTCCTCTAAAATTAATACGGAGGGTAGGAGGTTCATCAAATTTCTTCGCTAGCACCCTGATATTCCTATAGATTATAGAATAATTATTTTTACATGATCATTGATCACCGCTATTCTTATGATGATGGCAAAGACAAGTGTAAGAACCCATATTTTTTTACATTGATCAGCTCGGTGTATTAGGACATTATCACTGCATCACTTATCACACTACATGTGAATACAAGGACATGTTGTAAACATACTCAACACACACACACACACGCGCGCGCGCGCGCGCACACACACACACACACACACACACACACACACACACACACACACACACACACGCATGCACGCACGCGCACACACTCACTCAATCAAAAAAAAAGTAATAATAATTAGAAGTATGCGAAATGAATTACAATCCAAAACATTCATAGTCAGAGACGAACTATGTTTTCTACAATTTGTTTTATTTATAGCGTGTTAAATTTCACTCAAAAGAACGTGAATAGCATGTAAATAAATAACATTCCAATACATTTGCTTTCTAATATTCATTTATTTCGCTATAATGTTGTGTCCAAACGAATTAATAAACCTCGGTCATATTGGCCATATTTAACTCATATTGCATGACATATAGGGCTTTCAGACAAAACTTATCCTTAACTTGTATGAATAATTTAAATAAACTTATTCACTCTATGTTACCGATCAATCTCCTTTGTGTCTTCTCCATTCTACGTGACATTGGAGAAATAATCTGTGCTCAACTGGCACGCTTTGAAGCCATCAACAACAGAATTGAATTGAATTGAATTGAACTTCTATGAACACAATTGTTGTCAATCGTCAAAAGTTAAAGATTTAAAGATTATATGTTTTAAAATTAGCATTATAATGACAATACTAATCGAAAAATACATTCTAATCCTATACTTATCCTAACGTTATTAAGTCGCTTAAACTCAATGATTATCAACAGCAAACCCACTTTTTAACACTAAACTTATTTGACTCAAGTGTGAAATTAACATCATATATCGAAAATGATGTATTGGATATAATATGTATAATATACTAAACACATAACGATAGAAATCGGTCATCTATTCGTGACCATAAGTAGCTTTTACTAAAGGAGACAAATGACATGGTTTGATTTATGTTTGTTTTGTTCAATTCAAATTTTACAACTAAACTTTAAATCAATTATACTCAACCGTACCTTAAACGTATACTTTTAATGACAGCGTTAGTCAAATGACGTCATTCTAAATACAACATGGCGGACTATGGTTTTTTTATTTACTTCCTATATGTATATCAAATGAAAGGGTTTTCTGTGAATAATGTGAATAAATGAATACAATATTCACCATCTATGCAAAAGGTATCAGGCCATAGTCCACCACGCTTATAACGTTGGGTAGGTACGCGAGCAAAGCAAGAGTAACCGCTAGTTATAAAGAAACAGCTTAAATATAACTTGACTTTTATGATGCATTTACAGCTGATAAGTACATAAGTAATATCAATAAGTACTTTCTAAGAGAGTGATAATGGCAGTTTTCCCCATAAATCAATAGGAAATTACTTCCCGCTCTTATACGTTGTTACGACTTGCTACAATGGAGTGAATCAAGCCATTAATATGAAACCAAAGTCATAAACGAGATTCACATGTTTTATAGTTTTGTTATTAAGGTTACAAAGCCAACACATAAGTCTCTATACTAATACCCGTAAATGACGGTTTTTGTTCGCACAAATAGCCAAAACTACAAAACAGGTATACATGGAACTTATTTCATATGATGTAGCGATTTTTGGTGAAGGTTTTAGTATTTATTATGTAAAATACGAGAATTTGGTTTTCGATATTTAGAATGTATACTCACATAGTATAAAATAAAGTCGCTTCCCGCTGTCTGTCTGTCCTAATGTATGCTTAGATCTTTAAAACTACGCAACGGATTTTGATGCAGTTTTTAATAGATAAAGTGATTCAAGAGGAATATTTGTCAAGTTTATGTATACATTTACTAGTGGAACCCGTAGCTTCGCTCACGCTAAATCTAGTATAATAAAATAGTAATAAGTTTAATGTCGTACATAGTTTTTTATTATTCCGTACAGTAAAAAATACTCTTAAAGTATCAAATTGTAAGAAAATAGAGTGTTTATCGCCCCTATTCTCTACAAATCCACTCAACTAAAAGTTAGCATTACACAGCTCGCAGGCATGACGGAGCGTGTGGCGGGTCTTATAAGCTATACTTCTGCTTATTTCATAAGCTAATACATACTTGTTTCCAATAGAAAAAAATATTTTTGTGTTGGATACTCTATTTATCGAGGAAGGTTAGCTTGGTGATAGTATTTGTAACTTAAAACTAAATATTCCTCGGATTCTCTCTTCAAAAGCCCTCTCAAAATGGTTTTAATTAAAAATCGTTATTAAAGAAAATATAGCAAATCAATTTTTTACTTGGGATAAATAACTTTTAAAAAAAATCGTTAAGATCGGATATGTATTTTCGGAGTTCATTGCGGATGTACGAAATGTTTTTATATATAAATATATTACATGATAATATATCAGTAAGAAGTAAGAAATAAGTAGTATATTGTAATCGTCCGGGAGGTATAGCTCGCGCCAAACTTTGTGGCCGTCCCGAACTAGGCTCATTGCATTGCGCAGAACACAAAATCAGGTATTAGCGGGACGCACAAGAGCTTGGGGGCAGGGCCACACCCCGCGCGCCCGCACCGCTCACCCGCGACGCGCGCTGGCACCCACGCCTTAGTGTGAGTGCTACGTCCGTACACGAATCACGCACTTGTGAGCTCTGAGAGTACTGTAGCGTTCAAAATTCGTTCGATCGTTTCGTTAATTTGTTATTATAGTTTTTAGTTATTGTTACTTGTTGTTATTGTTACTCGTTGTTATTTGTTTATAAACATGCCTACCGGACGTTGTAATGTTTTACGACGCCAGGCTCGTAAAATGGTCTACGATGTTTATAAATTTATGAAGAAAGAAGCTGAAGAAGGCCTTAAATACGATTTGAAGGCAGTACATAAACGGACTGCAGCCGCTACAGGAGTATCAGAAAGAACTGTACGACGTATTATATCGGTAGCTAATGAACCAAGTTCCAATTTATTAGCAGTTTTTCGTACACCCGGAAAGAAGAGGCAAGGGGTAAAAAAGGTAACCGGAATCGACAATTTTGACCAAGGTGTCATCAAAAGATGTATCCACAATTTTCATTTAACACAGAAAGAGTTGCCGACAATTTCTCAACTTTTAAAAAAATTAAAAGAAGATATAAATTTTGAAGGATCCGCAACGAGTTTGAGGAGAATTTTGAACGAAATGGGATTTAAATGGAAAAAAACTGAAGACAATCGCAAATTATTAATTGAAAAAACAGATATTCGCTGTAAGCGAATTGAATATTTGCGTGAAATAACGAAATATCGCGCAGAAGGAAGACCGATAGTTTACACTGACGAATCGTATGTCGATTCATCGCATACCACTTCGAAGGCATGGAGTGATGGTAGCACTAAAGGTTTAAAAAAAAAGATATCAAAAGGTCAACGTGTCGTCATTGTACATGCTGGATCCAAATCAGGATTTGTACCCAACGGCCTTTTGATGTTTAAAGCAGGTACGAAAACCGGAGATTACCATGATAATATGAACTATAATAATTATGAAAAATGGATACGCACACAACTTTTGCCGAATCTCCCACCAAGATCGGTGATGGTGATAGATAATGCACCCTATCATAACAAATTAGAGGATGCAGCGCCGACGTCAAATAGCAAAAAGGTAGAAATGGTGGCATGGCTTACGGCAAAAAATATCCCTTGCAGTTCTGACATGCTGAAACCAGAACTGTATAAATTAATTTCAATACATAAAGAAAAATTCAAAAAATTTAATATTGATAAAATTTTAGAAGAACACAATCACACAATATTACGGCTTCCACCTTACCATCCCGACTTGAACCCCATAGAAATGGCTTGGGCATCCATAAAAGGTTACGTGGCGAAAAAAAATGTCACAAATAATATAACTAATATTATGAAATTAGTGGAGGAAAAAGTAAATAGCATGGGTGAACAGGAGTGGACTGCACTATGCGATAAAGTTATTAATATTGAGGAAGAATATAAGAAAAGTGATGTCATCATAGATGACCTAACTGAAAAAATAATAATTCACGTGAGCGATAATGAATCAGATGAAGAAGATTTGGATATTTTTTGGGAAGAGAGTGATTCGGATGCGGAACCATCCACTAGTAAGGGAGATGTTTTTATGGAAGGTGTGGCCCCATTGTGAATATAGTTTTTATTTATATTAATGTTTTTTATTTACATTTATCCTATTATTACCTAACCTATATGTTTTACAAATAACACATACATTGTATATTAAATTAAATAAAATAACCTATGAAATAAACACGAACTTTATAATCAACAAATAAAAATAAATTGACATAATATAATAAGTATTAAAAATGTTAGAAAACGAAAATTGTTTGGTTGATTACGTATTGCCCACTCGACTGTACCATGCGCAAGTTCGGACTCGCGACTATACTCAAGGCGGTCACAAAGTTTGGCGCGGGCTGTAGCGTTGCAAATCACATAATCATTTCAGTTCGAATAATTCATGGTGAAATCAAATGTTTATTAGCTGTCATTTAGTGATATAAAAGTCAGCAGGCTCAAAATGGGTGGACGGGGTGGCTAAAAAATTTTGATTATGTAAAAAATAAAAAATCCAAAAACGATTTCAGGTCGCTTAATAATTTGTTGAGTGATTGTTTGCATAATATAAAACAATACAAAAATAGTCAGCAGGATAGATAACGGTGGATTACACGTCAGCAGCCGACATAAACCTGTCTGTTTGTGTAAAAATCCTGAAATCGTTATGAAAAATGCAACGCTACCTTTTACCCCCCTGCTGACAACCTTACCACCGTTGAATAGCCTGCTGACGTTTTTTTTATTAATTAATTGATGAAAAGATTGTTGTGTATTAGTTTCATGCGACCTGAAATGAATCAAAATTTTTTTTTTTTTATCAGGTTTATGTCGGCTGCTGACGTGTAATCCACCGTTATCTATCCTGCTGACTATTTTTGTATTGTTTTATATTATGCAAACAATCACTCAACAAATTATTAAGCGACCTGAAATCGTTTTTAATTTTTTTATTTTAGACATAATCAAAATTTTTCATCTCGTCCGTCCACCTCAGGTGCGCCTGCTGAACAATTTTTCGATTATTATCTTCATCTAAACTATCAATAAAATCTAAAATGGATCAGCCTGAAATCACTATGAAAAATGCAACGCTACCTCTCGGACCATAATGGAATTTTAAAAAAGTTGCATCAACAGAAAAACTTTTATACTTACGTATTTTTATATTAATAAGAAATTTTATATTTATAGCGACTTATTCTTTAAACGGTAAAAAATGCAAAATGTTTTTATCGCTAATTTAAATTATTCAGACAATATCTTCGAAAATTCTTATGTTACACGTACGTTCTTATACACTTGCTTTACAGAAAATTTATGATAATTGCGCTCCTGCACGAGAGGTTCACATGCGATTGTCATCTTTTTCTATTTTAAAATCTGTTTATGAACATTCGACTAATTATATAGACAGGTTTTTTGTATTTTTGCAGGCTTCGATTGTGATTTGTGAATTAATCGATAACAAGATAACCTTATAATTCAACAAAGAATTGAAAATTATCTCATCTATACTATCGATACTAATATTATATAAAACAGAAGAGTTTGTTTGTTTGGTTGAACGCGCTAATCTCAGGAACTACTGGTCCGATTTGAAAAAATATTTTTGTGTTGGATAGTCTGTTTATCGAGGAAGGTTAACTTGGTGATAGTATTTGTAACTTAAAACTAAATATTCCTCAGATTCTCTCTTCAAAAGCCCTCTCAAGATGGTTTTATCTAATTGAAAATCGTTTTTAAAAAATATAGCAAATCAATTTTTTACTTGGGACTTTTAAAAAACTTTAACTAGCCTATAGCTATATTACATCACGCGGCGACCAATAGTAGCAGATCATCATTGAAAAATGTTGCAAAAAACGGGAGAAAAATATTTCTTTTGATTTTCAGCCTTCAGAACGCGAGCGGAGCCGCGGGGAAGGCTAGTACGTTATAAAAAATAAGAACTAAATATAATTATTGTAGCAGAAAGATTGCAGACAATAAATTAATGTAAGAATAGCAAACTCTACATAAATGCGTAAGAAAATTAACATTAATGACTATATATTTTCACGTGTATTCACATAACATGTACAAAACTACGCTATGAATATTCATAAAAGATGGATAATATTATAATTTTATACAGATTTTACTTATTATCTATCTTACTAGAATCTAACTAAAATATTATTTAACTAGCAACTTTACTTTTTAGTTTTGAGAACCCTTTTTAGGATAAAATTTTTACAAAATTTGAATGTCTTATTTATTTATATCTAATCAAAAGCCTAAACAATTCAAGCTTTAAGTTCTAAATATGACGCAATTTCTATTCAAAATTTCATCCCCGATTTTAACCCATTACAGCTCTTTTTTACCTTGAAAAAAAGCATATGTCCTTTATCAGGCTATAGTCTATCTGTGTATCAAATTTTATTTAAACCGGCTTAGTGCTTTTGGCGTGAAAGCGTGACAGACAGACAGACATAATTACTTTCGCATTTATAATATTAGTAATTAATTTTATTACAAAACGCCTAAGATTTATTACAAAAAGTTTAGTGTTTTTAGTTTCATCGCTTAATCAATTAATTCATATAAAATTTGTCGTAATAAAACTGAGTTTTGTCTATAATAACTTAAGAGATAGAGGATGTCTAACACAATCTTCACTATGAATCATAACTTTCTCGGAATATTTGACTAATGAAAATTAGTCGAGAAATGTAGCTCAAGTTAAACTCGAATGGATTTGTTATGTCTAAGCATACATATCATTATTCCCAACGTCAATATAATCCATACTTTCATACTTATATTATAAATGTGAAAGTAGCTCTATTGGCCATTAAAAGTTAAAACGGTATCCTTTTCACACTTAATTCGCTAAACAAATTTCTATATAATTTGATAAGAATAGATTGTATCCTGTATACACTTTTTATGAGAGCGAAGCGGCAGGCATTAACTTATCGTCGCTGTAGAATGAAAACCTCGTATGTCCAGAAATCCAAACTTTACAGGAAACGAAAAAAAATACTTCATTTTGTCAATGTTTTTCAAACAAGAGGTTTTCGTTTTATTCCAAATATGGCACTAGTAGTCATGTATTGGTTTACGGTTTCGCCGTAATATAAAATACGTAATTTTCATTTGATTTTTACAAAAAAAATATTATTATGCATTTTTGACATACGAAGTATTCATTCTACAGCGACGTTATGTAAAATTATACAAAAAATATACCACTTACTGATTTATTAGGCATAAAATGTAATAAGATGAAATGTGTTTGACAGTTTGGCATTTAAATTGCCACGCCATAGTTATGTATGTAAATTAGTACAAATCAAAAGCATGGGCAAGGCCGCGGGCAATGTTAGTTATTATACTTACTACATTATGTGGTGTGTAAATAATAATTAAGTTTCTTCATATCCATAACAAAATACCTATATATCAAAATAATATTTTAACAAATATTCAAAAAATATTTCTTATTTATTGCTCTTAAAAATTAAATAAAAAGAGCATTTTTTATAACAGTTAATCAGCTTTTACAACCGCATTGAACTTAAGTTAGAAGATAAACAAGTATGCTATTGCCATTTCCCTTGTATACTACCACGGCTTGGAATAACCCGATACTGCCCTAGTTAAAATAAACCTTTATGTAACTAGACTACTTGCTTATATACGCGACTTCGCTCCTGTGATACGTTGATAAAAACTTTATCCCATATATCAACTTATTCGCTTTTTTTAAAGAACAGACATATCAAAAATTGCCTAGAAAATGAATAAAACAATAAAAAAACAAAAAAAAATTAATAAACGGTCATATAAAAAAAATATTTATTATTATTATTTCAGTAAATGGCGGCATTCAAAGAAAGTATTAAATAAAATTATATACACCATAATAAGTACTTTCAGCTTATGGGCTTTGTAATTATTATACCTATATAGTACTTACAACTATTTATTACTTTAAGTAAAGTCGTTATTCTGCGTTTGTATTGCATTTGACGACACGTTTGGCCTGCCTTCTGCGGTCGCGGGTTCGAGTCACACTGGGGGCATTTCTTCAAGATATTTGTACGCCAGTCATGGGTATAATATGTATGTATTTAAAATTTATATATGTGTTACTAGTATATCAATTATCTGGTATCCGCAACACAAGCCTCGTAGCTTACCACGGAACTAGATGGCGCTGTTGTAATAATGTCCCATAATATTTATAATAATTATTATTATTTGCATTAGAGTTGTAACTGGTACACCTATAAATTATCGATTATATCTGTAATTACTGTAAAGTAGAAATATTAAAAATTGTATCGAAATTTGATATTTCAGGTAAATTTGGTATTAAATTATGTCATTCTCTTATGTCTAAGATAGTTATCGTTATGTCTTCAAGAATTCTTTGATTGATTGTTGAGCTTTGGACGAGCTTTAAAAAACGCTTTGCAAATTCATACATGTTTTAATGAAATGTTTCATGTTGATTTTTGTTCATTTCATTTCATTTATTTTAATTCATAATCACAAATAATATATAAACATACTCTTTAAACTAATAAGAATTATAACGTATACAAAACAGGCAAATGCAATGCTGAGACGCACTGGGATACCCTGTGTATGTGTCACGTACATCTAACCTTACACATGACCCTTTTATCTAATTTAAGACTAACTTAAGGTGATAAGCATTATATTTTTTTAAATATTTAATAATCAGAAAAATTCTGCTGCATATAATAATCAGAAAAAGTGGTTGAATTTCAATAACGGGTATACATTAAAAAAATATGCAAAATTACTACACTTAAGTCCGTACACGCGGACTATCTAGTGGCAAGAATGCTAGCCGCATTCCTCAGCTGAATGGCTATTCCTTAGGCGAAAGCGAGTCAGCTAAACAAATGAACTAAGTCTCTAACAAAAAAGTCAAAGACCGAATGAATAATACTTTCTTAGGTTTACGCGAATATTTGACATTATGAATGAATCTTTTCGGATTAGGTACTTTGGTGCCATTTTTGATTTCTTCTAAATTGTGGATAGGCACTAACTAGGTCTGTAACAAGTATATAAACCCCTAAGACGTCAAATACTCTCTCCCGTGACCATGATTGCTGTAAAACATTCGAAATGTCGGTAACCAAAAATCAAAATAAATCCACGACAAAATCCGAAAAGATAGTTTCACTGAATAAATGATAAAAAATTGAAATAATTTTTTTAAAAATTCCGTTTCAATTTAGCTTTGCATATGAGCTTTTTATTCATATACTGTTGTTATAGTTGTCACAGTCATCTTCATTTGAAAGCTTTTGTTAAAAGCACATTATATATGTACACTAACCCAACCTGTAGAGACGAAAGCTTACTTTTCATGAATATGGAAAACAGATTTAATATTTCATTGTTTTGAGAGAAAGGTCGCTGTGTAAATTAGTTACAAATTAATATGAATACGTGTCTACTCTCATGTCAGTTCAGAAGTTCTTGTTATTGAAATATGTACTTATTTTCTAAATTATGCAGTAAGCTTAGGTATTAAAGTTAATGTAAAATAGTGAACACATAATGTATAATATTTTGTAAAATTAATGTTATTATTCATAGAGTGGAATCTGTATATTACCTATATATTTTTAAGAAATTGTTATTGAAATTATTATTATTATCTATAAGGAGTTCGAAACTATAGTTATTAGAATTTTTGTCTGTCTGTCTATCCGTCCGTCTAGTTGTGATCGCAACACGGGAAAATATTTATTTAAAAATTATTATTACAAGTAAATTTTACTTACGTTATTAATAATATAATATTTTATTACTATATAGCAACTCAATCTCACTCCCCTCGGGTTCGTATCTAGATACGTTTTGACAGTTAGTATAGATTTTCTAGATTTTTTTTTTATTGTTCAGCACCACAGACATTTGTCCATGCCTTTTTTGGAGCATGTCTTTTCAGTGTATTCTTTGCTTCTAGTGGTCCTGTTGTCTTATTTTGAGAAAGTTTAGGTCGTCTTCTTTGTCTTCATATACAACTACTTCGTATTTTTTGGAGGCATTTAGACACCCAATAAGATCCGCCACAGTACCTTTTTCGTTTCCCGTTCTCATGGCGTCAACACTTATTGTGCGGGGGATATGGCTCGAGTCTATTTCGATTGACAGCTGGTTAAGATTTTCTAGATTAGAATGTGTAAGATATGAGATATTTTTATGTCATCTCTCTGGTTACCCACAGAAAGAAAACCCCTGGACTGATTTGAAATTTGGTATGATGATAGCTATCTACCGAAAAAAACTTACGAACACAGGCACGCCGAAATTTTCTATTTATATATATGGTTATACGTAAATATTAACATATTTATGTTACATACTAACTAATAACTATGAATATTATTAAAATGAAGTCATAGTCTGTTTGGATAAAATTTGACAAGGGCTCCCTGGGGACGGACTTATGCTAATTTTGATCCGCGCCCCGCTTACCGTGAATGAATCTGTAAGAAAAAGTATGTACTCAAATAAAACTTTTTGTTATATCAGTCAAGTTCATTAAAAGCCACTTAAAGGGTTCTTCGATGATGTACAGTCCACTTTTGTTTGACGTTTGATCGATCACTATAAATTGATGTAGTAGCATAATGTGCTACAAGGAATTTAGAAAGTAAGCGGCGTTTTATCAAATTTAGTACATTTGAAGTGAAATATCTGATTTATCTATATTAAATGAAACCCTTTTGAACATGTTTATTGTATATTTTTCTTCGCCATTTTTCAATTGTATTTTTCCTAAACTTTTTTAATATGTTAAATATATATACTGATATTTTATTACGTTTACTTTTGAGGACTGTATCAATATACTTATACTCTTACAACACACCTTTCTATGCCATCATCTAAAACACATCCTAATCCCTGTATCCGATCACGAAACAACTACAAAATATATCCCAATATTCACCAAACCTATCAGAAAGTATGACGAAATAGCCGAAGTGTACAAAAGTGAACACTTTTATTTTCATTTCTCGAGATCGAAACTCCACTTTCACTTCAAACTGTAATTTATTTGTATGAGCTGTTAAGTTACTCATGTATCTGATCTTATTAAGTTTGGTATTTAACGGCACGCGACGCTAACTTTGTTTTAACACATTAATTAGTCATAATAATATATTAGTAATATACTCAACAATATACAATAAGCAGTGGTAGTCTAGCGATTACAGAGTGATGCAGGTTCAAATCCGGGTCTCGCACCTCTGATATTTTTATGTGCATTTCTATCATGATTATCTACCACTTGTCTTACGGTGAAGGAAAACATCGTGAGAAAACCTGCATGTCTGAGAGAGCCTAGTAAGTTTTCGAAAGACAATATGTGAAGTCCGTCCACACGCACAAGGCCAGCGCGGTGGACTATGGCCTGATCCCCCTCGTAATGAGGGAGGCCCGTGCCTAGCGGTGGGATGTTAAAAAGGGGCTGAAGACGAATACCCAACAACCCTCCAAAAACTTCTTCCTTTCTCTAATAGGGCTCTAGGTGCCTAAATATACTCCTAGATGTTACTCCAGCTCATAGTCTATGTACTAAGTTTCATCCAAATCTGTTCAGTCGATTCCGCGTGAATAATGATAAGCTTACCAAACATATTAACTTTCGCATTTATAATAGTAGTTCGATTTTACTTACAAATTACATGTTGGTTAGAAGCCCGTTACTTTACAAGGCATTAGGTTATACTCGTACATAAATTACCTTGTCTTATTAACTTGATTTTCCATTGGTCTCTAAAGAGAAATAAATAATTAACGATTAAAAATAACTAATAAATTAAACAAGAAATATTTTTTTGTCATCATATTATGTTCGAATTATGATAAAAAAAAATATTTTTCAAGAAGTCCAAAAATCTTATTTAAGCTCACAGTTAAGAGACTTAATACATGGTCAGAAAAAGTCTGGTATGGGATAAAAAGTGTCCTACATGCATAATATTCCATATTGCCAAATTTAATATAGTTTCGTCCTTGCGTGATGGATGGATGTGGAAGGATGTTCAACCAAACATTCACATTAATTATAATACTTACTAGCGACTCGCCCTCGCTTCGCTCGGGCTCTTCCCTAGATTTAGCACAGACAAAGCCGCGGGATCTCTTAATTATGCATATAAACCTTCCTCTTGAATCACTCTATCTATTAAAAAAACCGCATCAAAATCCGTTGCGTAGTTTTAAAGATTTAAGCATACATAGGGATATAGGGACAGAGAAAGCGACTTTGTTTTATACTATGTAGAATGTAGTGATATATAAAACGTTATATAATTTATACTGAAATTCTAAGAATAAAAGAAAAAATCTATTACTAAAGGCAAACGTAATAAGATTCATAATTATTTTCAAACAAATATTCAATGTGAAAATTTAAATACATGGTTATATTGAAAAGAAAGACCCTTTAGTGGAACGGTCGGTTACCTCTTTACATAAATTAAGAATCTGCTCATCTCCAATGATGTCATGAAACCTGTTTGGAAAATAAATAAAACATTATGGCTATCTTATGTTAGGTGTAATCCTTAACAAAAATAATTTTAAACTTTCTTTTTTATTGACAGGCTATTAAAATGTAAATCTTTTTAACTGACGAAAAAAGATGACATTAAAGTTATTAGGTTGTTCATTTTTTATTCACTATATCTTCATAAATTATTAATATGTAAATTAGTTTTTGTCATATTAATTTTTAATGAATAGATTATATTTCAAGATTCAATATATTTTCTGGCGCTAAAAATATCCTATTTTTTATCTTGGGAAATGCATTAACGCATACCACTTGTAGAAAAGAGGTGATTATGTGGGACTTACCGGCAAGCTAGTACTACCCACTAAAACCCAAGCACCCATCACGTCGTAATAGAGCGTCGCAGGATCGCTTGCGCGATTTACTACGGCCCGGCAGGTATACCGAAGCAGATTACACAGCCAAGAGGTTTGCTCCACAGACTGCTATCCATAGAAGTACTAAGAGCAACCGCGCTAAAAATATCCTATAAGGTAACCCGAAAAATCAGCTATCATCAAATCAAATGTTATCAAATTGCTATAATTTTTCTGGCCATTCGTTCCCAGACAGACAAAAACTAAAGACTATATTCTACATATAGATTCTACATATAGATTCTATCAGTTTCGATAATAATGACGATTTCAATAAGATTGTCTTAAAAGTATTTAATAAATACACAGTTTCCACTTATAATGTTATAATATACTTATGTAGTCTGTAGACTAACTGACCCGATGCAATGATTAAGATTTGACTCACTTTATATCCAAGTAAAATAATACAATTACCATTAAACATACAAAGTATAGGAAATAGGAAGAACTTAACTTTTAAGCATAAAATGAGTGAAAACACCCCACAGGTAAATACAGCTGTGTAAATTAGCTAAGCAATAAACGGTGTATAAAACTCTAACAAGTTTCTTCATAAATTTTATTTAAACTATCAAGGGGCACGGCAATACCATTTACTTTAATAATATGATTGACTCTCACCGCCGTACCCAGTGGCCAATATTTGACTACGTTTCACTTAATGCCGTACAAACAACATAACTGCTAGAACGCCCCAATTAACTATAGAACTAACAATGGTTTAATTTTTCGGACTTCAATTTTCTTAAATAAGAGTTAAAAAAATTACTGTTTATAACATCACCTATTTCTGCCAGTAAAAGTCCAGTCAAAATCGATCCAGACGTTTTAGAGATTAGCCAGAAAAGCAATCAGTCAGACAGACGAAAACATAAACTTTCATAATATGCATTTAATATTATATAATTTTTTAAATTACAAACAGACGCTTAAATTTTATTTTTTGTATAGATTGGTAAAATCAGTGATAATGTAGCATTCAAACGTTGAAAGAATTTTTAAAATCAGTAGGACAGTACTTGTTGAGCCAATTCGTTACAAACATTATTAGTCAGTATAGATTGAAACGAGTATTTACTTTTTGGTTTAAATTTGTAGTACTACAATATACTTAACATTCTGCACTTAAAAATATTAGATATCGATCCCATATCTAAAGCTTTTTACCTACTAAATAGGTTTAAATAATATTTTTGCATTGTATAGCTAAATTATTTGAGAAAATCACAGGCGACCCTTACAAGTAGTTATGATACAAAATGTAAGTCAGAAAGTACGATACATGAATACAGGTTCGTAGCTAGGATATAGGTTATTTCACGACACACTTCAATAGTGGAATAATTCAAATTTCACAAAACAGACGAAACCGCGAGAAAACGCTAGTTCTTACGAATAATGTGTCCCAAAAAATCCCATTAGCCCTAAACTATTGACGTAACATTACAAGATATGTAAACACTTTCGTACACAGCTTTCGCTTAATACTTTCCATGTTCTCAATTATTAGCATAATGTGATTATTATGCATTGGACGTAATTAATTTATGACTTGACGGACGTCTGTTAACAAATTGGTGTAAGACAAAAGTATAGAAAGTAACATTTCTTTGACTAATATATAATTTTAGTATGCGTAAGTTGGAATGAGATGAAACATTATAATAGCAAACTTTACGATAAATTTACTTGTCTTAAATATTAAAATATTCATTTAGCAATTCTTGTGTATATAAATATGTACGATTTACATAGTACATATTTACATAATATATTTTGTGATTTAATTTGTATATTTAAATTTGGACCAAGTTTTGTATAATTTATATATGACTTATATAAATGAATATGAGTTTAACTTTATAGGCGTCTGTTTACAAAATGAACGTTATTTTTATATCTTTCTCAATATTACTTTAAATAGGTAAAGTACAACAAAAATAGCATTTTTGTCTTACTTTACATAATTACGTAATTAACTAAATTATAAACTACATTCACAAAAATACGTAATGTATTCATCACCTACGTTTTCTCGATACTATGACAGAAAAAAAAGAACAGAAAAGCAAAATTGTGTAAAAATGTCGGAAAGATAATATAATCATTTCAACTTAACCTGAATTTAATTACAAAAATTCGTTTACATGTTTTCTCAGAGGGCTTTAAGTAAACACAGGTACAAGTGTGTTTGTTATTTTCTTACTCCTCCAATACAATTGGTGGACTGATATGGATGAAATTTGAACATAAATAGGTTGTGGCTTGGACGACCTAATACATTCACTTTTATAAATCCGAGAAGAACTAGAGTAATTTATGACAGCCACAAGCTTTAAAATTCACATACTTCCTTCCATATTGTATATCAAAACGGCCGTGACCTTAGAAAGCTTTACTTCATAAAAAAGCTCTCGCCATATTTTACATCAAAATTTTCCATACCAAAAGAGAAAATTTTGTTTTTACTTATTTGTATGCATCGAAGGTTCATCCGGTTTAAGATTCGAGATTTTAAAATTGATATACATATTAGATGTTATGAAAGTAGACCCAAATAAACATGCGTGTGCTTTTACGATTCAATAGATTTGTTTCCGCTTAAAATAGGGGCCAAGATCACTTTTACTTTAACTAATTAACCTTCGGAATGTTGGTTGGTACAGAATAGGTATTTGTGATAAATATCCGCCAAATGTGCGTTCACCTTGGACGTAGCATCCTTCGCTTGCTCCTCCTTCGCGGGTTGCTTCAGGTCAGTCAAAGCTCCTCTTCTCTGATAGGAGAGTAACTCCTTAGCTGACACAGACCAGATCATCATCAGATCAGATCCCGACCTCCCGTGTGTACGTTGTTGTTGAAAACATAAGTTTTATGGGGTTTGGCTTCTTCTAAGCTAGTTAGTTCCACAAAACCACCTAGTAAATGCGTAAATGCATTTTGCAACGTCAAAAATTGTACTTTTCTGATAGCTAGCCTATTGAAGCAATCTCATGGTTGTTGTTGTCTGTTTCGGCTGACTTGCAGTTGCAGTTTAGTGATGATTACGCAGCTGATGCTTTTCACATTTCCTCATTAAGACGCGGAAGGTACTGTTGGGTTTAAGTTTGAAGAAACTACGCGTACTAACCAGTACGAGTAGTTTCTCGAGTTCTAGCCGATAAGTCCTATATTTAAATGCAAGTATGCCCTATTATAATCTTATAACACTCTTTTAAATAAAATCATTACTAAATATAATTATATATAAATAGTATATAGCAAACTTTTACGGAAGGAAAAGTTCTACTGAATTGACTTAGGTGCTAATTAAATTTGCCTACATACGTCCAGTTTCTGAGTGAAAGTTAGTAAACATCGCTAGTATCAATGGCCGTCAGATTTAACTCGAAACCGGATAAAATAAATCACACATCATATGTTGACCTAAAATTTAACATCGTAGAGTAAAGTAAAGGTTAAAACACTTGATGATGAGCGTAAAAAATGCATTAGAAGTTTATAATTTTCTTTTAGTAACACCAAAGATTATAGAAGAAGTTATACTTCTTTAGGCGCGTTATGAAAAAAATGATGAGAGTGAAATTTTAAGATGCGCGCGCATCACCGTCACACAAAATTCACAGGTTGAAGCTGTCCGCAAAACCACGGACTTAAAAAATATTTTTGTACAACCAAAATATATTTACCTCTGTCCGCGATGAACAAAAGAAAAAATCGAGATATCTTCTAAAAGATTTCATTTGTCTGTCTCAACAGAAATACAATGGGTTGGGTTCTTGTGTAGTGTTGCTTACAAGGAGTGGAATCGGAATGTAATGTGATGGCTGTATTTGACCGTTGGAGGATATGTGTTGACGTAGTGTATGACGAAGTGGTATCTGAGTTATTTTTTTGGTCCAGTGTATGGCTCGATATAATAGTAACAATAGAAGCCTTATGATGAAAGTAATAAGGTCGACGAAAGTCTCCCGGCCGTTGAAAGCTCATTAAGCTTTTAACACGTAGGTAGAAGACAAATCTTGTTAAGGGCTCTTCTTACTGTTCCTTTGATGTTAGAAATATCTGCAACTCGAGGAATGCCGTCGTTTCCCGGAAATAATTTGACTATGCGGCCTAAGCGCCAGCATAAAGGGGGCAGATTGTCCTCTTTAATCAAAACTAAATCATCTTGTTTTAGGCCCCTACTCTTAGTGCGCCACTTAGCGCGCTGCTGCAACTCGGCAACATATTCTTTGGTCCAACGCTGCCAGAAGTGTTGTCTAGCTTGCTCCAGACGCTGGTAGCGGTCGAGGCGATTAGTATTGCAGTCCGCGAAGTCTGATGATGGTAGCGATGTAAGTGGCCTGCCGATTAAAAAGTGAGCTGGGGTGAGAGGCTGTAGGTCATTAGGTGACGGACTGAGAGGACAAAGGGGTCGGCTGTTGAGGATGGCCTCAATTTGAGCAAACAGTGAGGAGGACAGTTCCTCAAAAGTTAGATGCGAATTGCCTTGGACACGTTTAATGTGATATTTTGCCGACTTTATCCCAGCCTCAGCTAGCCCATTAAAGTGAGAAGCGTACACGGGAGAGAACTTAAATTGTATACCACGATGAGTTGCAAAGTCATAAATAGAGTCGCGTTGCGACAGTAAAAAGAATGATAATTCCTTGGCAGAGGCTAAAAAATTACGACCATTATCGCTATAGATTATTTTAGGAACGCCTCTGCGAGAGATAAATCTTTTTAATGTTAAAATAAAGGCGTCCTTGGACAACTCACTTACCGCTTCAAGGTGGAATACACTTGTAGCGAAAACATATAAATATGCACAAATAGGATTTTTATAATTTTGCATCCTCTACCTTTACGATCTGTAATTAAAAATGGTCCAGCAAAATCAGTAGACACAGTAGCAAAAGGAAAATTAGTCTCTACACGATCATTTGGCAGATTGCCCATAATATATGTTAGAGTTTGACCACCAAATCTTCGGCAAGTAAAGCAATTGCCTACGGTCTTTCTAGCTACTTGTCGGCCTTCAATAGGTCAGTAGCGATCACTAAGAGATGCAAGTAATTGCTGAGGTCCAGCATTCCGGAGACGCTCATGTTCTGCTAAAAATATAAGTTTGGTTAGTGGGTGGTCTGACTTGAGTAGAATGGGGTGTCTATTGTCGTAAGAGTAGCTCGAGTTAGGTATACGACCCCCAACTCTAAGTAAATCGTCTGAGTCTATAAATGGATTAAGCGAAGCGAAATTTAATTCGGAACATCGGTAGAGTTATCTATGTTCACAGGTAATCTAATATATAAATAATCAGTAAAACCATATAAAACCCATGACTAATAAAACAAATGTTAGGAAAATCCTATCAACGTCTTATTGATAACAATTTTCTCAGGTACGGCTCGACCAAATTAAGTAATTCTTTTCCGTTTTCTCAGAGGTGAGTCAGGGGTGGTTTAAGTATAATAAAAATTAATGTAAAACGCAAATAAATAAAGTTCAGAACTGTCTATTTTATATGGGAATTTATTTTTTTATTTAACTTATTAACATTAATTAATCATATCAATGTGCTTTGAGAATAAGATGAAAAGAGAGACGAAGCCACGGGTTCCGCTAATAAAAATTTCTAAAACAAAAATAGCCTTAGTTACTCATTATAACATAAGCTATGTGCGAGTGAAAGTCCCGTCAAAACCAGTAAAACTGTTTCAGAGATTAGCCGGAACAAACAGACAAACAAAAAATATTTTTTTTTTTTGATGTTAGTACCGTATATACTTACATATACATTTAGTTAAACGCTGTCAATTTAAAATTAAAAACAGACACCAATTTTATTTAAATGTATAGATTACTGCCTTAATAAAGTAAAATACAAAAACAAAGGTAATACACAGGCGGTAATTAATTTACAAAAGCATGTTATAAGTTACATAAATATTATAAAGAGTTTTCATTATATAGCATAATAATATAATAATTAGGCGTAATAACCCACTATATATGTATGTTCATGAGAGAATATTATTGTTGAACTGTGAGTAAAAGTCACTTTAAGTAAATATGTACATCAAATTAATTATATAATGCTAAAATAAGAACTTTTTTCTTGTTAATGGCCTAAAATGCTGGCAATATTAAGTACAATGGAGAAAACTTAGAGTAATCGAATAGTGCACGTATGTATATATGTAACATGCTACGTACCCCTGCTTCGCTCGGTGTCGTCCCTAGATACGTTTTAAAGGCTAACTATTCTCTTTGGTTGAACTGAGTAATAATAATAAGTTAAATGAAGAAGATTTTTGCATACTATATTTAATTTTCAAATTAATACCTCTTTTTCCAACATACTTTGCAATTATTGTCGATATGTGAATACTTTATACAATGTATAGATCAGATGAGTGTCCAACGCACACTTTCTTCTACTTTAAACTTCGCTATTTCATTCTTGCTTAAGTCAAAGAATTCTTTAGTATAGTTTAAATTTTAATAATCTATACATACATATTATATTGAGAATAATAATAATGTTCTCCAACGTATTTCGGCCAATCTCATTGAGACTAGCCAAATACGCAGGAGATATTATAGTGCGCGAGTGTACGCGCAGACACAAGTGCACTCTCTGTTCCTGTCACTCTCATACTCCGGTGCGACGACTTCTTGACATGACCAATGAGAGCTAAGGCGAAGGACCGACGGCTTCACGTGTTTTTCGAGGCATGGGGGTGACTCAATGCTATCTTCCCAACTTCGGGCTATTATTAAGGCTTCCTAAACAGAAAGACCTTTTGATGTGTGACTGTACATGCAAGCCACTACACCACAAAGGTAGTCATACATACCTATAACAAGTATTTAACTAGCTTATTAAACTATGACAATAATAGTATGAGTGGGAACACAAAGCCGTTACAGCCGCCTACATATAGATATCAGTAAACAAAAACACTTGTTCACATCATATTCCTTATATGTAAAGATTCACACATCTCGCTAACCGTATCTCATTTTTCCATTTTATTCGAATAACTGGAGTCCATCGAACGTGAACAATAATTTCACTATAATGCGTTTGCTTGAAATCAAAAGTCGAAGAACAATGTAATTATACAAAATGCCTATAAAATTACTGCATGTGCTAAAAATATTTGGTAAATTGTGTGAAAATAATTATAAATAAATTAATTAATTAAAGAAATGAAATTATGGATGAATGTTTGCCAATAACGCCAGGACGGCTGAACAAATCTGGATGGAGTTTGGCACAAAGATAGGGTACACTGAATGTCTAGAATAGCACATACGTTACTTTTTATTCCCATAAAATGTACGTTCCCATGGGAAGTGTTTGTTCCTATGGCCAATGGGAGCTTATAATATTAGATACAGACTTTATTATTGCTAACAGCAAGTATCGTGTACTAGTCGAGTCCATGTTATACTTCTCATACTAAATCTTTTTAAATAAAAATATCTTTTCATATTTTTTCGCGGATTAATTTTGTTTTTTTTTGGTTCCTGACGTTTCGAATGCTTCACAGCAATCATGGTCACGGGAGAGACTAAGGTCTTAGAGGTCACAAAGTCATTACAATATTACCGACAGTTTACCCACAAAAGCAAAATAAATAAAAAAAAATACAACAACTATACTAGCCATCATAACATATTTAGGGACTTTGTATGCAATAAATAAATATAAGATTAACTATTAAATAAATATAAGATTAGGTAAACAGATTAGATACTACGCAATTTACCATTTCTCGCCAATTCGTCTTATTTCGCAGACAGCACGCGCGAGGAAAGCGTAACGGATCGGCCGCTTCAGATTCCACTGTTTGAGATAATTGATTTATATTGAATAATAATTGGTGTTACATTCTCAGGAAGAGTTATTTGATAGCTGTATCTAGTTAGCGATATTATATCAAATATGAAATCTGAGATTTATATATCATCTAAAACCTATCTTAGTGATTAGAGTTTTTTACTTTTTATACAAAATTCCTGTACATATGCAGTTTTCATAACCTTTCTCTTCGTAAACAGATTAGCCGATTTTTTTTATTTTATTACTGTTTTGTTCTTCGATTGCTATGCAGCATGATATATTATATTTAAGAAAAGTAAAATTAAGTGTCATTGTCATTTTTTTTAATTTTTGTCTGTCGGTTTATTCTGGTTATAACATCCGAAACGACTGGACTGATTTTGAAAGGACTTGCACTAGCAAAAAGCTAATGTTCTAAGAAGTAACCTAGGCGATTTGTATTTCAGAAAATGAATGAGGTTTCTATTTAAAAAAGTTAAAGGGTACCAAAGAACAAGCCCGAGCGTAGCTGACGTGAGTCTCTAGTATATAATGAGCAATTTGATCGAAGTAGTACATCCATGTAAATAATGTAAATCATCGTAAAATATACTGGATATTCAAAAAACTGTAGTGTGTATATAATTATTCAAATACTCTTTTCAGAAAAAAACACATTAATAAATGCAAGTAAATTATGTGTTAGACAAGTTTTTATTGACTTTTAATTTTTAGAACATGTAAGCGACAACTACTAGTTAGTCTATAAGGAAGGGCACTTCATAAGAGTGGCCTTTAAGTATGCCGTGCAACCTGTCTGACCTGACTTAGATTAGAGAAAAACTAAGTAATCTTAAGTTTACCTATATTCACTTCTATAATAACGTTTGCATTACTTTTAGTGTGTGTGTGTAAATAGTCACATTCTAAGAAGTTTTAAAAATAGCACTGTTATCTATTGTTACAACTATAATATTAATTGCTAATATAAAAATAATTGCTAAATGCAATAAAATTAAAAGTGCATCAAATTCAGATCAATTTTACACAATTGTTGTGTAGAAAATCCTAAAGTTATGTGTACATACATAATAATCACATGTTTTCTCTTTCCAGATGAAGCGGCAGCAACGAAAATAATTTTCAACGCTAACAAGACATTGACAAGGAAGACGTGACACACTTTCAAAAAAGAAGCCGGAGAAAATGGAATTAATGAGCCTACGCCCAACTAGGCACAGTAATGCACTGTATTTTTGAACAGTTATTTAAATGAAACTAACGCATAGTTTATATTAGTAATGATCTGACAATGGCTCGAAGATATCGCTATGGTATCTGCGCAAGAGTCGCAGTACAGACGTTGATCCCAAATATAGGACGATTTTTAGTTATAATACTATTTACAAGTGCTATTATAGTTGAATGTAGTTACAATGAAACGGATGAAGAAGTTAAAAGAATCGAAAGTGAAATACCTGAGAGACTTAAACTCGTAGAAGCAGTTACAGGCAGAGGTTTTATGAATCATGTTTACCAAAACGGAACATTCAGAACCGGTAACAGTTTATGGGACAATATTTTAAATAAGTGTACATTAAAACCATCAGTGAGTTGCTTACAAAAGAACTTTTACACGTATTTGGATGATAGTTTAGGATTCAATGGTGATTTAAGTGTGTCTAGTGGTGTGTGCTTTAAAAAAAACAATGTAGATATAAACAAATATAGTAAAGAAGCAAATAGTATCTACCTCACTGGGAGTAAGGATAGTGGATTTGAAAGATCACTCGATGAAGAAAATGAAATTAAGGATGATGAAGAACCTGGTAAGTGATTAAACAAAATGTTTCTTTTTCGTAATATAGTTTATCAGAACAGTACACCAAAAATGTCATCAAAATCGATCTAGTCGTTTATAAGAATTGTAAATTAATATTTTATATTAAAATTATAGAAAGGAATAACGTTTCTCATTTATCAACAAGTACGATCTACTTCTGCGGATAAGGAAGTGTAGCATGAATCATTTATAGACTTGACCAACATTTTTTATTTTATAGATATAATGAACTGAATTTATAAAAAATCGTAGAATACTATACAATGAAAATGTGGGTTATACCTACGTACACATTAGGAAGATAGTATTATTTTTTATATATTTCTTTTAGGTATTTTAAGCTTAATAACTAATAAAAATAGAGCATTTTAGTAACCTCCCTATTTTTCAGTAGCTCGGATTGTAAATACGTCATATCTTTAATGGTTTACATTTGACATTAAAAATTATTAAATGCTTAAGCAGTAATTAATAATAGTAAAGTTTTTTTGGAATAGGTTAGGATCATTAATTTAATTTTATAAATTTTAGTTGTAAATAAAATAATCTTTCAACAAGGCTTTCTCATACCTACATATAAGTATTATGTATGTTACATAATTTCAACAAAAAACGAAACAATACAAAAAAGTTTTTGATTACATAACAGTTTTGTAAAATATATAGTACTTTATAAAAACCCCTTTTCCTTCTAGATTAAGCTAAACGGTTTAGCTAAAATATGCAGTAAGCATGCTCTATTAGAGCATGGAAAAACTTATTAAAATTAAATAAAAGCCTTTTGAGAAATATAAAGCTGAAGAGTTTGTTTGGTTGAACGCGCTAATCTCAGAAACTACTGGTCCGAATTGAAAAATTCTTATTACATCACACTACGACCACGAAGAGCGGAGCATCAATGAAAAATATTGCAAAAACGGGAATTGCGGGTTTCCGGTCTTTAGAATTGTATTAATCTTTACGTACAAAAGCAAACCTCTTGTAAGTTATATTATCTCTTGTATTATCATTAACTTACACAACACTCAGTAATTATAATAATGATAACATCCTAGAATCTCAATATCGTTTATGCAACCAAAATGAGACATCCATGACATTGTCTTATAGTCATACATACATACATACATAACTACTTTTTTTCTATCGCCATTCGTATCATTTAAAGTCAATTACAGTCTTCTCGACTCGTCTTCCATCCAATCATCCACGATCTCTTTCTCTATTAGTATAAATAATCTATACATCTATACACATAAATAAAATTAAAGTGTCTGTTTTGCATTTCAAATTAACAGTTTTTCACTAAATGCATAATATTTACGGTACTAACATCAAAAAATCAATTTTTAAATTTTGTCTGTATATCTGTCTGTCTATTTGTTCCGGCTAATCTCCGAAACGGCTGGATCGATTTTTATGGGACTTTCACTCGCAGAGAGGTAATGTTGTAAAGAGTAGCTAGGTTTATTTTAAAAGTTTAATGATTTTACATAGTGACGAACCCGAGCGAAGCAAGGGTGAGTCGCTAGTCATAAAATATAGTGGAGAAAAGGGTGGAAAGTGAGTCCAAGTCAAGAAAACAATGGCACATTCATTCGTGTCACATCCGCGTGGCTTAGAAACGCACCTGTCCATTTGGATGCTAACCGCGATGACTTCTTTAGTATCTTGAAAATAATTTTATGTTTCGGAATTTTAATTAGGAATTTGAGTAGGCTTACTTTCTAGCTATAAGAAACTGTTGGTTTTTCGTTTTGAAAATATCTTATTGGTATCATAATTTAAAATAGATAGTAACATAGTGTTAGTCCATATTGCAAATTCTGAACGTTTAGTGACGACGACAGCTTTTATTACATATATTTTCGTGCCAAGAATAAAAACAGTGAATTATTATATCACACAAATTCTGCAAATTTGAATAAATTAGTAATCACCTCAGTTTTAGGGCCACTAAGGTACAACGAAAGTTTTCCGCAAAATAGGTTTACATTAAAGTTCAGCGTCACGCCCTCACTCCACTCATATTCATCAATCAATCAATCAATCAATCAAAATATTCTTTATTCAAATAGACTTTTACAAGCTCTTTTGAATCGTCATTTTTACATTATCAAAATTAAAAGTCAGTCTGTAAGTCTGTGAGTAAACTACCACCGGCTCGGAAAGCTGTTCTGCTGAGAAGAACCGGCGAGAAACTCAACAGTTGCTCTTTACAAAAAGGTCAATGGGGTAGGTCAATTTATGAATTTTACTGCGGAATCAAAATACGACCTTATAAAATTAGAAGACTTGACTACAGAGATCGTCATGTGTATATGTACTAATACTGTAATTAGGTACAAGCATGCAAAAAAGTCAAGTAAAGAATAAATACTGGGATATGAAATTAAAGCTTTTTTACTGGCTGACTTACTAATTTTTTAGGCTGATTTGGTATTAAACATGAATTTCATTGTAGGTATATATCTTATTCATTTAGATACAGTACATAATAATTATTTCACAGATAATCGAAATTTAGGATTTAAGAACTAATTCTCATAAAAAGGTACACTATTTTAGGTAATATAAAGCCATTATTCACTTTTATATCCATATATGAATGAAGCAATTTTACTAGGGAAAGCTAAGGTAATAAACGTAACATAAATAGGTAGGTATAGAATATTTAACCTCAATAAAATCATTGTGTACGTAAAGTCATAAGTGCATAAACACTTAAAAACATCTTTGTGTTATTAGCGTTGACTGTTGATAGAAATTGGACATTACAACTTAAAAGTCAGAAATTACATCCAAATTATTTACGCACACATTTATTTTAATAGGATATGAAGGAGGAAGGAGAAAGACATAAATTGCTTATCGCTCTGCATATTTAATACATACCAGCGACACGACCTCGCTTCGCACGGGTTTATGTCTAGGTGCCTGTAAAATTTAAAGTTTGTAGCACAAAAAATGAAGGACTTTCATACAAACTTGCCTTAGACCTCCGTAATGCGGCTCTGTCAAATACGTCAAGTGATTTTCAATATATTCGTTACGAGTGAGTAAACTTCTCGCTTTTATATACATATTTAGATTATAAAAAAATATTATCTATTATTATGTATGATAAAAAAATAATATAAAATTTGAAGTTACGCAAACTACGCAAAATATCACATTGATCCGTTATTGTATGTAAGAAGTAAAGATAAACAAACTCAGATTCACGTTGCTAATCTTTTTACAAATAGGCAAAGACAGTACAGTACCTTTTTCTTATCTAGTGTATCAACCGGCTTTTTTCTTCGTGGTTCTTCGCGTTCTTAGCGGACGTGTCCTAACTACAAAATAGGTACCTCTCTGCCAAACAAAGCGACTGCCAGTCTCTCCATGACCATGATTGCTGTAAAGCATTCGAAACGTCGGGAACCAAAAATCATAATAAATCCGCGACAAAATCCGAAAAAATAGTTTCATAATACTTTCTTAGGATTACGCGAATATTTGACATTATAAATGACAAAATCCGAAAAGATAGGTTCATTTATAAGATAGTTTCATTTATAATGTCAAATATTCGCATAAACCTAAGAAAGGATTTTCGATATTTCGTAACTAGCGAATCGCCATCGCTTCGCTTAGGCTCTTCCCTAGATTTAGCACAGGCAAAGTCGCGGGATCCGCTAGTTATACATATAAACCTTTCTCTTGAATCACTCTATGTATTAAAAAAAACCGCATCAAAATCCGTTGCGTAGTTTTAAAGATTTAAGCATACAAAGGGATATAGGGACAGAGAAAGCGACTTTGTTTTATACTATAAGAGAAAGAGAAGAGAAGAGAAGATAGTTTCATTTATAATGTCAAATATTCGCATAAACCTAAGAAAGTATTATTCATCTTTATACGTTAAGCGATTTTCGATATTTCGTAACTAGCGACTCGCCCTCGCTTCGCTTGGGCTCTTCCCTAGATTTAGCACAGGAAAAGTCGCGGGATCCGCTAGTTATACATATAAACCTTCCTCTTGAATCACTCTATCTATTAAAAAAACCGCATCAAAATTCGTTGCGTAGTTTTAAAGATTTAAGCATACAAAGGGATATAGGGACAGAGAAAGCGACTTTGTTTTATACTATGTAGTGATGAGTCAGTGACCTTTTGTTTTTATATATTTAGATAGCATGAATTTACATTTATAGACTACTTGTTTTAATCCTAAGTCCGTCCCTAAGATGTAATTTAGGATTATGCCAAATCTTATCGACATCAGCTGTTCAGCAGTTTAAGTGTGGAAACGTAACGGACAGACTTACTTTCATAATAATAACTTTAGTATCGATAGTAATGATAACCGCCTGTACACTTTGTAGGGCATGAATTATTCGTACTGCCTTATGGGTGATTGATTCGATCATACTAACAATTTTATTTCAGTTATGCACGTTATTTAAATTTTATTCACACGTTATATTGTGAAATGAAAATATTTTACAGTAAAGGTATTTTTATTAATATTACTTAGAGTCATGTTAATCGTTAACCTAAAACAGACAGTTGACATTATTATTAAATCTGATTATATAAATAAAAAATAATAATTATCGTTAGAATGTTCTCTATACGTTCTTAAACCTTTAATTAGATTTTGGAGATTTATACGCAAAAGTTTAAGCAAAAAAAAGGTTTTCTTTGGATGTCTTATGCGATTTTAAAATATTCAAGCTTAGGAACCCACCTAAGTAAAGCGAGGGTCGCTTGTCTATATGATAAAAATGAATTACTGTTTGTTAGTCTCGTTAAAACTCGAAAACGACCGGACCATAAATGTAGACATAAATTGCTTTATCTTTCAATTTATTACGTACATAGTTATTATTTCTTTTCCATATATCTAATCTTTATATATAAAAATCTTCTGTGCGTGTGTATGTAATTGAACTCCTAAACGGCTGGACCGATTTTGATGAAATGTTTTGTGTGTGTTCGAGTGGATTCGAGGATGGTTTAGATTCACAATTCGGTCCACTACAAAATGTATTTTTTGAATTAATTAGTTTTTTATACATTTGCACAATGAATGACATATTCAATTATAAATAAATCGTTGCTAGGCAACGTTGTTTTGCGCCTGCGTACTGAAACATTTCACCGGGAGCAAAAGTTTATAACATAGTATAAAGAATGACATAGTAGGGCAACTTCGGCCCAATCCGCGATATAATTACCTGTCATAGTTACCATAGTTGCCTGTCACAGGGTTGTCACTGTAGCTAAATTTTAATTCAGTGCTCAGAAATTGGCATTGGGCCGGGAAGTGTGTTATTAAAAATATTTATTTTTTATATATATTTAAGAATGTAAAACATTTTGTTTCTACATGTTTATGATTATTTTTATTAGGCCTGTAGTTACTCGCTTAACTGATATATCTGTAGAAAATAGTATTAAAACTCGAACTGACGCGAATAGATTTATCTCGAAATGAATTTGTGTAAATAAATAAAATAAATCCTTTAATTTCTTGCGTTTACAAAAACATAAATATGCTATTAGTAACAATTAAAAAAAATAAAACTATAATATATTAATAAAATCATATCACATCCTATTAAAATAATAAACTAATACAACAAAAATAAAAGTACCTACATAAGTATTTCATCATCAAGTATAAATTATATGCTATAGTTTGTCCATTTTATTAATGTTTTTTTGACAGCTCACGCCCACAAAGTTTCGTATTTAATGGTTAGCCATTAAAGTTAAAATGTCATACAAATAATATTTTACTTTATGGACGGGCACCGCCCCCTTACTGCTGTGCCACACATAACGATTACTACTATTGTGCCACAGATTACAAATAAATAAGGTGTAATATGTTATTTAATCAGGAAGACAACAAAATTTTAAGATTAAAACCAATAAATGAAAACATTAACATTATGTAAAGTTTTACTTTCTTCTTATTATAATCATACAAATAAAACAACTAAAATAGTTTAATTCCTTTTATTAACATGATTCGTCACAATCATCATTTATATTAGATTTGTCCGATGAGGAGTCTTCAGTTATATTAATTATTAACTCTTGTGTGCATAAATTATCAAATGCAATGTCACGGCCCAAATCAGACATTATGATTCTCTTAGTTCTCTCCACCACACTTGATTTTTACGATAGTAATATTTATTTTCATATTAATAAATATAAAAATAAATATTATTTTATATTTAAAAAAATAAGAAATATCGATTATTACGTCACTATAGCTTGTCAGTCGTCGAGCTGTCAAAAAACCATTAATAAAATGGACAAACTATTATTTATATTATTATTGTTTACCTTTTCTGTTCAGTAGGTAATCTGAACAAAGACAACTCTGGAATCGATGAAGAATTTAGACACCCAAACACACAGCAATAAGTTCTTCTACGAATATCACACATTTTTCATATAGTGAAAAACCGTGACGCGCAAAACATGTGCGGCGTCAGCCTAGACTGGCGCACTGATATACGGTTCGAGATATTGTATGAGTGTGCGTGCGGCAACGTAATGATACTATGACGCACACATACAAGCCGCGCGCGGTGCGTTTGTATGAAGTTGCCCTACTTTGTCATTCTTTATATACTCTGTTTATAATTTCAATGCGTACTTGACAACATCTGTCAGGTCCGCTAGTTAGTCCGGTCAAAATAGACTAAAAAATAGGGGTGAGGTTACAAAAATTCCGACTAGGCTGAAAATTGGTAGGACTGTTCAATACACTATTATGAAGGAAATGTGAAAAGTCCTCATCGATCCGGCACGTGCAAAAAAATTTACTCGGGGTCAAAGGTCACAAAAACGGGTTTTTCGCGATTTTCAGCAAAACGGTAAGTTTTATCATAAAATTAGCTTTTCACGTTTCCTTTATAACAGTGTGTTCAACAATCCTACCAATATTCAGTCAAGTCAGAATTTTTCTAACCTTGGATGTCTAATTTTACCGTATTAAGTAGTCTCTCCAATATATATTTTGAGAACTATATACATTACTCATACATTTAGACCTTTAAGTGGAACACTATATCTTCTATCGAGTATAAGAAGCACGTATAATATCCATATAAGAGTAAATTACAACGATTTACATTGTTTTGTACAAATAAAATGTTTTATTTGTTGTCGCATGTACGGCTTGTGGGAGTGGGACATGGGTCACGGAACAAGAGTCTAACGGTATCGTTGCAATAAAAACCCCTACCATATATCACATTTGTAATACTAATAATACAGAAGACTGAGAATATTTTAATAAAAGACAAATACTTGACATCTTAAACTACGTTTTTCAATATTGTCATACTTATGTATAAAATATAAAATGCGTGTTTTGAAATTTTTATAGTAGATTAGGCACAGTCTGTAATAAGTACCTATAAAAACCTCTGAGACGTCAAAAACATTATTCTTTCTCGAGACCATAATTCCTGTAAAGTATTCTAAACGTCAGGAACCAAAAATCATATTTCATCCCATTCTGTCCAACCAATTTAGCGTGAAGCAAAGAATCAAACAAGCATTGTATACAAAAAACTTTCACAATTATAATTGCAGTCCTATTATACCTATATTTTTGCACTTTAAACAATAATTTTATAAGATGACATAGAAAATGACGTTAATATATAAGTGGATTTATCTCTGAAAGAGATCTCTTCTAGTCATGCTATGTGGGAAATAGTGTTTCTGTCCCGCTTCTGTAGAAAGAGAAAAAACATATATATTTAATACTAGCATGTCCCGTGGCTTCGCACGCGTTCTAAAGACCGGAAACCAAATGAGTCGCGCGGTATGGTACCTCGCTGAACTAACGCCCGCCCTTCCGGTTTTTACAATAATTTTCATTGATGCTCCACTCCCATTGGTCGTAGCGTGATGTAATATAGCCTATAGCCCTCATCGTTAAACGGACTATCCAACACAAAAAAAAAATTCACTTTGGCCCAGTAGATTTCGGAGATTAGCTCGTTAAACAAACAAACAAACTCTTCAGCTTTAAAACATTAGTATAGATATATACATTGGATAAAATTAAATACAAAGTAAACGCACTTGGCCTGGTGGTGGCCTATGGCCTGATCCCCCTCGTATTGAAGAAAGGCTGTGCCCAGCAGTGGGACATTAAAAAGGCTGAATACACTAACCCATATTATAGTGATTAAAATCTGACTGAACTAACTACATACCTACATATGTTCGCTACGCAACAGTGCTCTTGGCATGTGACAGATGACTACTAATAATACTTTTACTCATGTTAAAAAAATATATTTGGAAATGACTAAGAGAATCTTCAATTGAATAACTTATCTTGAACACATTACATTTAATTAACTTTAATACTTCTATCTATACTTAATATTATAAAGCTGAAGAGTTTGTTTGTTTAACGCTTATCTAAGGAACTACTGGTTCGAATTACAAAATTATTTTAGTGTTGGATATCCGATTTATTAAGGAAGGCACACTACACATCAGATGATATAATAATATTTAAAATCTAGGAATCTGGTTTCGATCTTTAGAACGCGGGCGAAACCGCGAGAAATAGTAGTTGCCCAATTTATAAAGTACATTCGAAGAATATTAATTACTTAAATAAAATAAATGCCTCTAAAATATCTCTTATATATATAAATATCTCAATTATTAACGAAAATTTGCTTTGTTTTAACACAATGGTTCTTAAATTATAATTGGCCTTAACATTTTGAACGCTTACCTATTATTATACTCGTATGATACATATGTAGATACAATTGGTACATGGTCGTTTTGATACCGTTGAAATAATTGCTGTTTTGGATAACTCCACTTTTATTGACAATTTGTGGTATTATTTCGTTTGGAAGTTAAAAAGAAAGTATAGCATTAAAGATACCCATTTAAATGAATAGAAAGTAGAAATACCAAAATAAAATTGATTGATTAGAATAAATTGGACTGTATTATGTACATAAAAAAATATGTATCACTACATAGTATAAAACAAAGTCGCTTTCTCTGTCCCTATATCCCTTTGTACGCTTAAATCTTTAAAACTACGCAACGGATTTTGATGCGGTTTTTTTTAATAGATAGAGTGATTCAAGAGGAAGGTTTCTATGCATAACTAGCGGATCCCGCGACTTTGCCTGTGCTAAATCTAGGAAAAAACCCAAGAGAAGCGAGGGCGAGTCGCTAGTAATGCATATAAATTAAATGACTATGACCTACAAAAACATTACTTTGTAGGGCCTAGTCTTTCTGCGTAGCCTACACATCCAAATCTGTTTTGGCATTTCGGCGTTAAGAAGTAACAGACATACATACACTTATTTAAAATTACACATTTAATATGTATATATTCGAACATTTGTCAAAATACAATACATATATTTGAAATCTGCTTCTAACATTATTTTATTAATACAACCATTACCTTGACCTTCGCTCAATTTGTAGTGAGTAGTGACCCTACTTACTGTGCCAGCGATACTCCAGTTGTGAGTGTTTATATCGATACTAATAATATAAAACTGAAGAGTTTGTTTGTTTGTTTGTTTGTTTGTTTGTTTGTTTGTTTGTTTGTTTGTTTGTTTGTTTGTTTGTTTGTTTGTTTGTTTGTTTGTTTATTTGTTTGTTTGTTTGTTTGTTTGTTTATTTGTTTGTTTGTTTTTTTGTTTGGTTAGTTGGTTGGTTGAACGCCCTAATCTCAGGAACTGGTCCGAATTTTTTTTTGAGTCGGATAGTCCGTTTATCGATGAATGATTACATCACGTTACGACCAATAGGAGCGGAGCATCCATGAAAAATGTTGCAAAAACGGGAGAAAAATATTTCTGTTGATTTTGAGAGTGGAGCCGCAGGAAAGGCTAGTTTATAATATGTATGTATTTAAAGGCATATTTATGTAGTGTATCAACTATCTGGTATCCATAACCTTACCAATAAACTATACCTATAGGCTATAGCGCTGTGTGTTAATGTCCCAACATATATTGCGAGTATCTTATTAGACTTAGCGCGCGCGAAACCGCGGGTTCCGATAGTAAATGTATACAAAAACTGGATAAATTACTTACTAAAACTTTCCTCAAGAACCACTCTATCCATTGGTGAAAACAGCATAAAAATCGGTGCAATAGTTTTTGAGTTTATCGCGAACAGGCAGACAGACGCGGCAGATGACTTTGTTTTATAATATACTTAGTCATTATACTGCTAACCAAAAAAAAGAAAACCGCTTGACACACTAGAGAAGAAAAGGTGATACACTGTGCCTATTTGTAGAAAGATTAACAACGTGAATCTGAGTTTGTTTATATGTATTTTTACATACATTTGTTATGATTTTTGCTTAGTTAATGACCTCAAATTTCATTTTTTTTTGCATTATGGTATATCTACTAAATTCCATAGGATACAAGTGTAACAAAGATTACTTTGTACAGTCAGGGGTAAGTTAGGTTCGTAATTAACTCCGATTTGAACAATTTAAATATTTCAGCTATGAATGAAAAAAATATTTTTAACAAGGTCATAAAAAACCTCCTTCTTTATGAACTCGGTCATTTCTTTTTAATTCTCAAACGTTTTGAGAAGTATTTGGATATTTATTTATCCATGGGGAATAGATTATCTTACTGTTCTTTTAACGAACAACATTTGAGTGATTTTGAATTTAGTTTACTTTTTAACTAAAAAAAGTTACCTACATAGATAAATAAATTGGCATTGTCTATTTGTAACTTCAAAATTGCATACGTAGCTATATTCATAAGAAAAACTAAATTAAATAGTTTTTATCTGTCTGTCTGTCTTTTTGTTCCGGCTAATCTCCGAAATGGCTGGTCCAATTAGGAAAAGAATTAGGTTTCCGAATGAGGTTTTAAAATAAAAAGTATTAATAAAACTAAACTATAACTTTATTGCTATTATAGGTAATAGGTAAATATATACCTAGAGTAAATTACAATATATTTTAAATCTTATTATGTAGTATCGATACATCGATATGAGAGTGAGACAGTAAAAGTTTTGTGAAACAAACAAAATAGATTCTAATGACAATAGAGTAAGCGGAACGCCTTCGAAGTGAAAGTTCAATCATGTACTAACTATACTCTCTTATTTTACAGTTCATAAGGTTGAAAATTGATAATCAAGCTTATGGGAAACATGTAACATTGTGTCACTTACAACCGGTAATTTTATTAAAATCTTATAACACGAACAACTTATTTGGTTGCATAATTTAGATAATTGAAACTGTAGTGCAGATATTATAAACTAACTATTAGCCCTGTTTTTTCTCACTTAGTTTATTTATAAATGTATCAGGAATGGCTCCTTTCCTAACATTCATAGCGTTCCCCAGTATATGTTCTTTAATATTCAAAATGATTTTTTTTCAGAGAAAAGTGAGATCCAACAAATAAACAAACAAACAATAAATTAAATTACAAATATTTGTACTTTAAATACAAATGTATTACACTTAATAATTCCTCTACAAGTCAAGTCTGCGTGGAATTGTAGCAAAAATGCTAGCCACATAATTAATTATTATTGGACATGATAAGTTTTGTAAGCAAGTTAATATCTTATAGAATTCCGAAGAACATTTTCCAGACATTTAATTTCTATATAATAAAAATGATTTAAGCCACAATAAGATTGTAAAAACTGTTCACACCATTACAATAGGAAACTTCCGGAAGAGAAAGAGTGAAATCAATAAACAATACAATAGTTAGTGCTATAGATAAGGTACATTTAGTTACAAAAACTTCACATTTAAATATACTTAGGATTAATAGAAAAACGAGATCATATCTAGCAACTAGCGAAATCGAAGTGCGCGTTTCTCGCAGAAAAAATACTGAACCGTTTTTAATTAAATTGTGTGTAGTGATAACCTTTAACTTGGGTTAACATTTAGGATTCCTTTTACTATAGCATATATTCTCTTTAGTACCAGATTCTATCGAACCGTTGCTAGAAATTTAGATACTTTTAATAAAGGTTACAGAAAAATCTGCAATAGCATAAGTCTTTTTCCTAAGGTGTGGTTGCAGTATCTTTTCATATCTATTTAAATCGTACCTAGGAACAACGAGTATGTAAATAAAAACGAGTATGTTGGGATATTATTACACACAGTGTCATCTCGTTCCGTGGTAAGCTACGAGGCTTGTGTTACTGATACCAGGTAGTTGATATGACTGGAGTATAAACATTTGTGCTTATCAAATGCCCCCGTGGGAGTCGGACTTGCGACCACTGGCGCAGAAGTACTACTAAGCCAACATTTCAGAGTAATTACGTTTAAGTCAAACTCATTCTTAGTACCGTTCCTAAATAAACTTCTCATTTACAGAAACACCATTAGAAGAAGTAACCGATGCTCTATACAACAAAGCAGTGAAGTTCCTAATGACACATGACATGCAGCTGAAATTACCGGAAATGATGTTTCACGGTTCCACGTTGAAGATATCTCCTCGGGCGCTGACGAAAACTGGTGCGTTGGTGCACATTGATCTAGAGCCGAAGGAAGGTGGTGAAGGCAGAATATTTTTTCACAAAATTAGTAAGTACTAATTATTTTATTATGATACCTAACAGTTTTAATTGGTATGGACAAATATTAAAGCTAAATAATACTTGAACTATTAAAGAAAAGCTACATAATATATTGAAAGAGCGATTGACACGAGAGCTAACAAGCAAGATTGAAAAAAAATAATTTCATGACAACATTAATTTAATATTCCTTGAAATTGGATTATGACTCACAATTTTTATTACAAAAAAATGTATATTATGTCTAACGAAACCATAATTAACTTCTTTGCTTTCAGAAAAATACTTGAAGAAAAAACTAGTAATGGCAGCCATAGGAATCATAGTTGCTGTAAAACTAATAGCGCTAAAACTTATATTTGTATTACCAGTGATATTTGGAGTGACCACAGCTAAGAAATTGTTCATGAAGGTTCTCTTGTTCCTGTTCCCAGCATTAAGTCATATATTTAAGCTATGCTCATGGTATCATCAGAGTTATCACACCACGAAGTATCACCATCATCATCATTTGATCACACATCATCACAAAGTAAGATTTTTAATGTTTTTTTTATAAAAGACAGCAATCGCGCGAAATTATATGAAAATTTCTTCTTGTAAAATTTAAATATTAGATCAAGTATAAACATATATGTTATTTGCTCAACCGTAACAAATTTATATATCACACATTTTATCTTTAACTACATATGTTTTTTTATTAAAATTACCCTTATCTTCAGGTTCCCCACTCTCATCATCAACATTCATATGGAGGATACCCATCACACGGTTCAGTGGTGGTCAAACCTCATGTAGAAAACTCCCCAGTCTCCTTAGATCACTATCCTCAGGATTGGGAGCTGTCTGGACCTGGTCTTGGCAGCGAGTAAGTAGAGCTTTTTTCAAAAAGTTTTCTTTCAGATTTACCGTTTTAGGTTTTTCTACGAAATTCTTGGAAAAATGTGCACGAACAAAACTTGTGATTTCTGTCGAAATTAATTGATTTTGAGGTATTTTATTAGATTCTATATAATACTTTACTTTATTGTAAAATAGCGATGCCTTTTCAGATATCTATCAGATATTCACCGAAACGCCATCGCTAATTTCAAGCCTCAGGAAAGTGACTTAAATGAAATCAACGCTTGGGGCCTTGGCTTTCCACCAGGTAAGTTGAATTTTTGTCTAATGTTTTTCTTTAAGTAGTAAAAATTTTACGAGCAAATATGCTTGATTATTATTAATCTAACTGACTTATAAAGTCACCATAAAAGTAAGAACTTAGTATATGTTATTATGAATCCTGAAAATCTCCTATGATGTAACTCGTATCATGTACTCGTATTTGCTTGTATAAAATACTAGTTTATGTCCATGGCTCCGCTCGCTTAGTGAACGGAGCAGGAATTAAAAGTAGATATTGCCAATTCTTAACGAAATCAATCCAGGATATATTAGTGTTGATTTAGTAATAATTATGTAATGTATATGAATAATTTATGTTACATTAATACATGAACTCACATACTTTGTGAGTATGTATAAATGTTTGTTGTTGTATAAATATGCTTCAAATAAAATATAGTTTACATTTACTTCTTCAGGACAGTCATTGAATGTTGGGGAATATGCCAGCGGTACTTCTAATACTCCCAATGTCATTTCACCTAATACAGGCCAAAAAGGCCCTGTAATTAGTGTTCCTGTAATGAGTGCACCTGGAAGGTAAGACTAATTAATAATAATCGTTTTTTCCAACGTACATCTTACCCTACACCCGTAAAGAAAAATAATTATGCTTTCAGACCGGTGGGCCCACCACAAAATCCATTCTATCGCCATAAGAAAACGCCGCCTAGCGATCCTACACAAGCGGAAAAGGAAGCATTGGTAAACATCAGAATTTTATTACCAACTCTTACCCATAGAACCTTTGATTTATGACTTAAAAAATCCTTTTAGTAATCCTGGTCAAACGTGGTCTAATGGAGACAAGAATAGAAAGCTTGCCAGTGATTTTACTAATGTAGCTGTTAGACCGTTACAAAATCCTTTCAGCTTTTATATTTTTAATTAAATACCTTTTACTTCATGTGTATGTTTCATCAGACTACCGTGCAACAAACTTGAAAGAACATTATTGTAGTAAAAAATAACCTATTTTTAGATACGAGCAGCATCCCTAGCGTCCCGAGCACCCCCTTCGCCAGTGAGAGATGAATTGCTACGTGTGTCGGCGGCGAAACTCTCTGAAAGTAATCGTGTGAAAGCTGAAACTCAACTTGTTCGACAACAACAAGAAATATTAGCGGCACAAGACCCGGTGAGTTTGAAACTGTAGTTAAAGATATTAATTTAACAAAACTAGTAATATATTCTTGCCTTGCTCGTTTCTAGATGCGTTTTATATATATACATGTAAAAACAGTTATTGTGAACGTATCTGAGAAAGTCAAAAATTTTCTTAAACTACCTTAGAGTTACATTACGCCAATATTCGACATTATAAATGAAACTAACTTTTCGAATTTTATCGCGAATTTATTTTGATTTGGTTCCCGAGGTTTCGAATGCTGTGCAGCCACTTAAGAGACTAAGCTTTTAGACGCCTCAAAGGGATTATATTACAATTGTTACAAAAATTGTACTCACCAAATTTACAACATTGACTTAATAATACAAAACATTTAACTGACATGATTTTATGTGTAGACAATTTTGGATGGACAATCACATAGGCTACTTATTTTTTGCCAGAAATTATCGAATTACCTCGGGAAAACACGTTATACTACAACCCATTACAACTCGTCATAAGTCTATACGTACGTAGTTACGTCCACTAATTCTTATAACTTAACTTTAATATTCTGTTACAATATTGTTTTTCATCATTTTACATACTGCTTACAATTTAACGCTTTATTCGGTAGATTATCAAAATGCCACCGTCAAATTGTAAAATGGCATGATGGAACGCACGACTGGTTGAATGTACCGCCAAATTCACAATCTTTTGACAGTTTACTATTTCGCGAGGTAGATCTAACTGTAATATAATGTTATGATGACATATAAGTATAGCCCATAGTAAACAACACGCTATATGAAGATCATAAATATACTCGTAAAGACATTTTTATTATGGTACCTTTTAAAATTCACTTTCACTTCCGAATAAGGAATACAAATTACCTCACGAACAAAAATCAAGTGAAGTATAATAAAGTCCCAGTTCACAGCCATTTTAAAAGCCCTATAGGGAAGCCGTAGAGTACTGCGTGATTCTTTTGTAGGGCTCCGCAATTATTTATTTTATAGCAGAGATTTTTGTATTAGATTAGACTCCTAATATGTACGGAACACCTTGCACGTTACATCATGTCATTTTTAAATAATTTTAACCGACTTCAAAAGAAGGAGGTTCTCAATTCGTCTCTATTTTTTTTCTTTATTTAAAGGCCAAAGCTCTATTATATCGAATCATCATTTACTTTGTATGAATAATGTCAACTCTCAATTACACAACACATACTTTTGATTTAAATTTTAATTTAATTGATTGACGAGACGTTTGGCTGACTTCTTTAATGACCCTATTAGCTGCGTCAACGGTAGCGGTTTCGAGTCCCACCGAGGGCATTCATTTGTTGAGCATGAATGTTTGTACTCCAGTCATATGAGTTTATAATATTTATGTGTTTATAATATGTACATATGTATTTAAAGTTATATAAGTATAATGTATCAACAGTTGTCTGGTATCCGTAACACAAGCCTCGTAGCTTAGCACGGAACTAGATGGCGCTGTGTGTAATAATGTACGAACATATTTATTTATTCTATTTTTTGACTTCAGGATACCATATCAGCGGAGAAGTTCTATGGATCTCTATTAGATAGAGTCGATACAATCTTGGCTTCGATAGGCGCTAAAGATATCGGATGTAAAGAGAGAGCCGTCTGTGCCTTATATAAGGATCCCTTTAGGCACTCTCCATACAGCAATTTAGTGTCAAATGAACTTAGCAAGTAAGTGCAATATAATTTACTAATATTATATATTATATACTAGCAATACGCGCGCCTTCACCCGAGTTCATTTTTTTCGCTACTAAACTTCTTTAAAATTACTCCAGATTTAATATACTCCTATTTCATATATTATGTGCGGCGTGCACTCCTCCTCTCCTGTTATTGTAGTTTTAGTAGGAATCCTTATTTTTTTTGCAATTAAAATAGCCTATATTAATCAGCGATAATGTAGCATTCAAATGGTATTTTTAAAATCGGTCTAGTACTTTTTGAGCCAATTCGTTACAAACATACTTACATACGAACTTATAATATTAGTATAGACTATAGACATAAACATATTTATTTTCCATACTAATATAATAAATGTGTAAATGTGTTTGTTTGTTTGTCTTTCTTTCATGTTGAAACAATGTGTCGGATAAGCGTAATTTTAAAAAGATGCGAGATTATCTCATTCCTACGAGAATCGTTAATAATTAATAAACTATTCATACTTTCACAAACACGTGGTATCTAATGAAATAATTTTCATGTCTGTCTGTTTTGTAGTTTTTGTAGTAGTAACAAAATAACTCCTCGCTATTTACTACTACTACAGATAATTAATATATAATGTAATATACATGGCCAGCGCAATAAGCGACCATGATAGTGATCACGGTCGACAGTAACCAATCATTTATTTATCATCACGCACATCCGCGACCTAAGTAATAACTATAATTCATCCAATAGTTATAACCCAGTGGTAAAGCGTTCGCTTGGACGACGAGTGAAGCGGGTTCAAATCCCGGATTTAAATTCACATTCGATATTCTCATGAGTGAATCATTTTTAGTCTGAAAGCTTTATGGTGAAAGTAAGCATCGTAAGGACGTCAGAGTTTTTTAAAGAACTCAAGCAAGAAGCCAACGTAATAGACCATTTGTTAAATAATTAAATTCATTTCTTATTCTTTAATGTGTTGAAGGGTAGCAGTAGGATTATATATGATAAAAAAGCGCTTAATAACTCCATTACTATCATGTAAACTATCATGTATTTGGTTATGCTGGCTATGAACTTTCCATAAATAAATGTGGGCTTATCAGGGGACACGGTAGTGCTTTCGCCAAGTCGAACAATTATTTTTTTTACATAAAAGATATACCTACTAACAATTTAGAAACAAAAAGTATTTATTTATTCATTTGACTAACATAGATTTTTTTTATATAAATAAACTACATATTTTTTAAAGATTAATTCCATAGTATTATTTAGGATATTGGAGACTCTAAATATTCTAATATTATGTTTTAGAGACTCGAGTGAACTTGTGCCACCAGCAGACAGCAAAATGGCTCTTCGATACTTCAGATACGTCCAAGCGGCTCGAGACGGTCAAGAATCTAAAGACTGCGTATCAATATACCCACAATGTAATATTGACTATGAAAAGAAAAAATAACTTATAATATTTCATAATACGAAAGATGGCTCAGAGACTTTTAAAGTTGCTCACTCATAGCAATCACGTGAACTTTTATTCAAAATCTGTTTGCGTTTCCTAAGATTGCTATTTTTTTTATTGCGTGCATACATACAGATATGTACAGACTAAACACGTTTTTTTTTTAATTTCACTACAGAAAAGTTAAAATATTCATAAGATTAATAAATCTATCGCTGAAAGATTTTATGCTTACTTCAAAAACATGTTACAAATATCCATACATAAAATATCTGTAGTCTGTACACAGTAGTTTTATAAATAAAAACTCTAACATCAGTCAAAACCGATTGATTTTCATCTCTTATTGCATTTATTATGAAAGCTCCAAATAATAGTAATAATATACTAGATCCTAATTATTGTTTATCATTATTCACAAAATTTATACTTTCATTATAATATTTTATGCAAGTGTTGTGAATATGTTTGAAAACAAAATATTCTCACGTCGGTAGTTCGATTTCCGGACTAAAATATATTTATACTTAACCTACTTAAATATATTTTTTTCCCAACTATAAAACAGAATTTTTGTAAACACAACATTATGGAATGTAATTCTTTATTCGTATAGAAATACGTTATATTTTCCATATAGGTTTAAATTGGAAAACGCATTTAATTTAGATTAAGCTGTACATTTCTAGTTATTTCGTACTAATTTAACTTATTTATTTATTAATTTAACTGTTATTACCTAAAGACGATTTATGAAAGTTGCTCAAAATGTTTTTATTGGGATATTAAAATATTTTTTTGAATTTTTGGGTCTTTGAAGCCTGTAATAGAATTATAAATAACCTGCTTTTGTATGATAATTTAACTTATTTATTTATTTATTTATTTATTTAAGTGTTATTAGCTAAAGACGATTTATTAAAGTTGCTCAAAATCCTTTTTATTAGGATTTTAAAATATTTTTTTGAATTTTTGGGTCTCACTTAATAGTGTTTGAAGCCTGTAATAGAAATATAAATCACCTGCTTTTGTATAAAGCAGGAGTTATTAGCACTTTAGGTACTCCTTTCTACGATGAAAATTGTTTTTTTTTATTATATTTTATTTAGAAAGCGAAATAGAATCATTTAGAATAAATTCTTAATATTTACATCTTTTAATAAATCGTCTTCCCATAGATTAATATTAACATTAGAGCCATCAAGTCACTAGGACAATATGTAATTTATAGTTAATATTAATATTTATTCTTATTCTTAAGTGTTATTTAATAAAGAAAAGTTTTTTCTTATTTATTTTATTTGATATTTCCCAGTTTATTTTTCATTTTTTTTTACTTTATCATCACAAAGCCTCAACATAGTTTGAGATTTCTATCAATCGAATTATGTATATATATAGAATATGCATTTATAATACCTACACTACAGAATTATATAGATGGAGCCCATCATCAAAATCAAAAAATATATTAAAGCGTGTTTTTAAATAACAATTTATGCTATATATAACTCTCAATTTTGCCATAAATATCGTCAGTTTTCTTTAAAGAATAAGAAAAACTATATTGCTAGATATTATATTTTAAGCGAATATATACATTATACATACGAGAATAATTATTTTTGAAAACAAAAATTAATTAAATGGTGAAACCCGTGTGAAAATTCCTATAGTAATTTCTGAGGTTAGTCCGATCATTCACCGCTAAACATAGGCCACCTAAAGTGCCAGTGCCATCTGTATCTAGTGGGTTCTACCGATTTTGACCAAATCATCGATCCACCTCGAGGGAAGCCAGAGCCACTCCAGGTTTTGCCTTTGAATACGTGACAGAAATTCGCAATACAATATGTAATGTCGTGAAGGTAAATAAAAAATATTAAATTTTTTTTATTTATTACATAAATAATATATGTAAATAAGATGTTATATTTATGGATAATATTCCCACTGTTCCCCCATCGGATAGCTTACACTTACATAATACCCACTTTTCACACGAGGGGCCGCCTGTTTGGTATCTTCGAATCTCTCGTCTAACCATATATATGGGATATTAGATTCATACGCGTCATGTAAAAAGTCAAGAACAATGTGAATATCTAAAATAGTAAAATAATGGACAATTTCTTCAGAACGCAGCTTCATTGAAAATGCTCCCAAACCAAGTAGGCCGTCATACATCCATGATTGACCTCGGAAAGTTCGATGGCATGCAGCTCCACTCTCTATACCATATTTTGCCCAATCCCCAGCCACACATACAAACCAACCCCAATCGTTCTGAAATTGATTAATAAATTAAATAAATACTATTTTTCTACACTAATATTATAAAGAGGAAAGATTTGATTGTTTGTTTGTTTGAATTGAATAGGCTCCGAAACTACTGGATCAATTTTAAAAAATCTTTTACCATTAGAATCCTACATTATCCTTGATGAACATAGGCTATATTTAATACTAGCGGAACCCGCGTCTTCGCTCGCGCTAGATCTAAGCAAGAACCCGAGCGAAGTGAGAGTGAGTCCCTAGTAATTAATAACTAGGTAACTGAATGTTAATTTCAATATTTAAGGTTTTTTAATACAATCTAATTCTATGGTAAATTAAGAGTTTTGTGTGTTGGATAAATACCAAATAATTGATACACTACACATAATATTTGTAAATTTAAATATATTCGTGTTCAATGCTCAATTTAACGCCTCCATCGGGATTCGAACCCTCGACCGCTGGCACAGCAAGCAATCACCTCAGTTTTATTACTGAAATACTATTTTTAATGTTTTTTAAGTCACCAAAAGACGTACAGTCATCGGTTTTCTGCCTTTTCGTTCACCGATCGTGTCAAAATATTTAGAGTATATACTTTTACTTATATTATAAACGTACATCATCACGTACCTTCGGACAAGGAGCTACATACTTATGAGTGTAAGTACCATATTTATGCCAAGGAGTAGGTATCCTTTTATAAGCCCACATATACTGAAAACCTACTATTATAAAACTTTCATATCTAGGTGGCGTTGGTGGAAATTGTTCGTACCTGCGAAATATATTAAAAAACTTTATTCTATTAGAACAAACTTTTGCAGGCATTTTGTAAGTATTTCACTCGGAGAAAATTTAAAGCCGGTGATCCTGCGACTCAACTCTCCAAAGTCTTGTCGAGGAGTTGTTTCAACGTGTACTTTTCCGTACAGATCTCTTGCGCAAATCACTTGTTTCAGTGATATTAGCCACTTTGGCCAAACAGAAGCTCATTATTTCAACCCAGATCTGTTTGATTACAGTTATGGTTCGCTAGTAAGCACCCGTCTCCACTCTTGTCGCGATTCAAATACCCTAGACGACATACTCAGACTGTAAGATTTTTTGTAGACGTTTGTTTTGTTTGTGGGTTTTTCATTTTTTTTTATTTTTAATTTTTAAGGGATTTTTGTCTTTCTAGGATATGTCAATCCTATCGTATCTTAATCTAAGTATAACATATTATAAAAATTACGCACAAAGGATAGCCGATGTTCAACACACTCCGGCGGAATGTGTCAAACATTAAAAGGAGATGTTTTCAATGTTGAAAAACCATGTCTGTCAAAACTTTAACAATATCAATACTTAATCGGTTTGCTAAGATACT